>JAWNPK010000049.1:12980000-13580000 GCA_035047565.1 Drosophila mulleri
ATCAGCAACAGCAATAACAACAACATCTCATTGCATGCAATTAAAAATAATTATTATCAATTTACGATGACAACAATTTTCAATTTAAGTTTTATTTTATTTATTAAAAGCGTTCGTTGCATTTGCACAGCTCTTTCTCTCTCTCTCTCTCTCGCACTAACTCTCTCTTTGTTATTGCTGCTGACACTTGTCATATCTGTGTGTGTGTATGTGCGTGTGCTGCTCGCATTGCTCTAATATCAGGCGTTCGGTCAACTTCAATTTGAGCTGCCTTCCTGTGAATTGATTTTTATTGCAATATTGGAAGCACAGTTTCCGTTTGTGCCATTGAAAAGCTCGAGGCAACCATAACTAGTGCGGCAGAGAGAGACAGAGACAGCGTGAAAGAGAGGGGCGTGTAGAGAGCGGCTGAGCCGCATCATTGTTGTGGCAGGAAGCTGTTGGCGAACGAGTGGCATCAATTGTTGCTGCCGCCCCACTAAATGCGAATGCGAATGCGAATGCCAATGCCAATGCGAATGTGCAAAAGGAGCGTGCCATGTGCAATAATGCCAATGCAGAAAAAAGAATATCGTAAAATTAAAAAGAGAAAAAGTCAGCTCGGAACTATCCAGCTATCCATCTATATAAAACTATGCATAGCAATTAAAAGTGCCACAGAGCTCCATTGATTGCTGACGCTGAACGAACGCCCTTTCATTTTAGTTTATTCATTTTATTTGACTTTTGTGCAGGTGTAAGCTAAAATGCCAAAAGGTGAGCAACAATAGCCAAAGGCTAAAACCAGCTAACTTTCATGGATGAAAAAACGATAGAATTCTATAAAAATGTGAAAACTTTTACATGAATATAATTTTTACTATATAAACTTTGACAACCTTAGGGCATTTCGAATTCGTTCATATATTTTCATCTGTTTTGTCTTCAATTTTGTGGTTGACTGCGAAAATCCGTTGAATTTCAATTAAATTGACGCCTGCAATCAAAGCAAATGAAGATAAAACCGGCATTGTTTTGCAGCTCATTGTCAGCTGAGAGTCCTTTGCGAGTGAGTGAGGTATTCAAGGGATATGTACACTGAGAGAAAAGTAGGGGAATATAGTTAGCCTACGCATGATTTCTATATATTATAGTTTTAAGATCAAACTTTATTCAGTCTAGCCAAAGTATTTATAGCTATGACTGCTTTACTTATAGGCTATACTATCATAGATCAGATGTATTAATACTACTATTATTTATATCCATTAGCAACTCACCTTGGCATCCATTAGCTCTATTTATACAACCAACATTAATAATATGCTAAACAGTTTTCGATTCAGCAATTGTTCGCAGTTGGAGAAGAAAAGTCAAGGGCCAAACAAAAAACTGAAGCCTGACAGGTCAAAGGTCAACCGAGCGGGAACTGAACCTGTGGCTACTTTTAATTGAGTTTTGAACGCAAATAAAATGCGTGTGAAAGGCGAAAAAGCGAAAATTAATGCGCTCGGTTGGCTTTACCTTCCCCTGTGTGTGTGTGTGTGTGTGTGTGACTGTGATTGTGATTACGATTGTGTAACAGAGTCGAGGCGTGTCGGCGAGCTGTGAAAATATTTAAAATTCATTGGCTCCGTTTCGGCCTTACATTTGACTCCTGTGACGCCAGGAGCGAGCTTACACCGGCTCCTGTGTGCCACATCCTTATGCAAATCGCATTTTAATAAACTTGCGTTACGTCAATTTTCATTTACAGTTGGTCCGCTGGGAGCTAAACTTCCCTCTTCAATAAAAAAAAAAAAAACAGAAAAAGAAATAACAATACCCAAAAAAAGTTCTAATTAAATTTAAATTAATTTTAAGCATTTGGGCTTTTGTTAGCTCTGGTTTTCAATCTCCTCAATACCCTGTAGGGTATCTCTGTAGGGTATCTATGATTAATTCGCAATTAGAGCAGTGGGTATCAGAGATGTGAGTGCTTGGTGCATGCGAAATCCATTTTTGGTTTATTTATTTATGTTTTCTGTTCGCCTTTTTGATGGCTCATTAAAATGCGGAATTTAATTTCTTTTGTACTTACTTATATGGCCATCAAAAAATTGTAAGCTACGAAATTGAATAGAATTTAATATTAGTTGCCTAATGGCGCACACATGCTGCAAGCGCGCTCTCGCCGGCGTCTTCAAAGCGACGTTTTATGCGGCTGGGAATAGGCGCAGGCAGGTCGTGCCAAATATTGCCCACAGGGAGTACACCGCTCCAATAAATACATGCGTATGCAAAAGCGTAGACGAATGTATGAAGATAAAATGACAGGGCTTCGAAATCAAGGCTAAATGCGTTAAGTGATATTTAAAGTACATTTAACAGCCGCCAAACGGCTTGGCTGCCTCGAGTGCCATCTTCGCTTGCCTTATCCGCATTACGTATACGCCGCTTTCCCCTCGTTGACTTCGGCTTTGTTGTGCGGCTGGCATATATGTATTGTATATATATTTTGGTGGGCTACATTTTTTTGGCTTACTTGAATCACACAAAGCGGAAAAGGAAACAGCGCACGTGTATTGACAAATGAGCGGGAAGTAGGCAGCAAAAAGATATAAATACATATGCACACAGATAGACATACATATACATCGGGTTTGTATATCTGTATGTGGAGATATGTATATGAATGAGCGTACACATGTTTGTAATTTCCTTTGCCAATTGTCGGGCTCTAGGTGGCCTAGCCCTTGGCGGCTGATAGATGACTTCGGGGATCAACTGTGACCGCACAAATGTGCGACAAATGTGCCGCAATTTTTGTGCTCTCTGCGGCCTTGACTTGGGCTCCATCCGGCATGTATATATATGTATATATACATTCTCTTTTCAGTTTCTCTAGCCCTTTTTACTCGCATGATTAACGGCTGCACAAGGCTAAGCAAAATATTGCTATTTGTCAGGCAAAGTATTGTAATATGAGCAACAGATGATGATTGAATTGCGCTCTAAGTTGTTTTTGTCTCCCATGCGAATAACATAAATTTGGCAGAACTTAGGTTTCCTGCAATTCATCATAAATCTCAGCAAATCAAAATTGAAATGCCTTCGTAGAAAATCTGTAGTTAAGCAGTACCACGCTCTCTCTAATCCCAGCTCTAGAGAGATCGAGTTCATTTAAGATATATTTAGCATAAGCTGATAACAATAAGTTCTAAGAATATTCAATTGAAATATGGGATTTTAGATATCTATTTCTACTCAATTGCTTACTTCAGTTTCGTCTGTCGTTTACTTCATAGTTATAGATATCACGTATACGCCACGAGGTACTTAGACAGAGTAAGACTATCTCTGCTTATTTTTACAATTCCCGTGGAAAAAATATTAACTTAAAATAATGTGCCTTTGGCTGCTCGTCCCAGTTCTAAGGTTTAGATTATTATTTTTATATTTTAAATTCATTTCTGAGTTCGTTACGAAATGCTTTGTTATCAACAGCAATCTGGTGCTAAATTGAAACCAATTTCAATTTCACTCTCATTGTTTGTATCTGATTTCACTTACACTCTGCTGACGTGGTTCGCTTTGGCGCTGTCTGCCTTGGCTTGGTCGATACATTAAGCAGCTTAATGCTGCGCATACGCAGCGTCTGACCGGTCAAAGGCCAGCGGCTATAAATTAGCTGGCAAATACTTTGATTACATAATCAGCGCACTGGGCTAAACGGGTTGGCTAGCAGCATCAGAAACAGGGGCAGCAGCAGCAGCAGCAGATGAAACGGAACGAGCGCTTAAACAAGCTTTAAGTGTGCCCCTGAGTCAGCACGCAATTGATGAGGGGTGGGTGAACAGCACCAGCACCAGCAGCAGCAGCAGCAGCAGCAGCAGCAGCAGCTTGAATTTGCCATGAGGCGGGCTAGTCCAAAGCAAACTGCGACTGTGACTGCAGCGTGTAGCAAATTTAATTGAAATTGAAAGCACTTTAGTGTCGCTCGCCTTGGCCTGGACGCCCAGGCTCGAGTCGTGCTAGCTGGCCGCCGCTGCTGCTGCTGCATGCAACTAATTTGTGCCACTAATGAATTTATTTGCCACTTGTATGCTGGCAACGTGGGCGTGTGATAAAAACGTACAGCGAGCACTATGTATGTGTGTGTAGAATAAAGCAAAATAAATGAAACTAATATAAAAATGGCAGAGAGAAAAGGGTGTAAACTATGCGTGTGTGTGTGTGTGTGTGACATCTCAGAGGCACAGTCAAGTAAGAAAGGCGCCTGCAAGGCTTCAACTAACAGCAGCTGCAATAGAATCGTTTGCGAATTAATTTTCCATTTCACAAGCAAAAGAAAAGTGCGAACGCGTATGTCCTCGCTCAGATTCTTCCCCTCCTGCTGCTGCAACTGCTGCTGTCGCTTACAGCTCGTGTCGAATTACAATTTATTGGCTGCTAAGTGCCAGCGCCTTGGCGCTTTTCACTTACCTCACACCGATTGAGCGGTCATTAGCAGTGCGTCATCAGCTTTGTCCAGGCCAGGCCAGACTAGACTCGACCCCGTCCGGCCCGGGCAGGCCATGCAACAAATCAAGAGCCAGCCAGATTAACTCATTACGGCACAAGCACGCAATTAAGGCCGAACATTTATATTACAAGCAGAAGAGAGAGTATTTCGCATTCAATATGCTGCGAAGTGGCCGACGTGGAAAGCTGCTGACAGTTACTGAAAATCCTCAACGAGTGCACCCAATAAATAGAGGGAAAATGCTGGAAATTGTGAAAAATGTGAAAATACAAATTGCGTTTATGCTGCACAATTGGAAATTGAACCCGGTGGTCCCAAAATGGAAACTGCAAACTCAAAAGTGTAAACAGCCGAACGGCAGCTGCTTTAGTTTTTAATTAAACATTTCGTGCAGCTTACAAATGTCTGTGGCACGTTGCACGCCCCATGCAATGTGACCAGAATTTTTTATTTTTCACAAATCGAACTTTGGCAAAGAGTATTATAAATGTGTCCTAAAATGTGCGAAGCTTGGTGAGAGATATTATTGAAATTATTCTTTATTGTATAAAGAAAATATTAAACTCATTAAGGAATTAGCGAATTATGTCTATAAGAGATCATATCAGAAAAAAAGATGGACTGTGATAAAAGTTACAGAAAACGACTGAGCCATGCAGCGTCCATGTTTGTATTGGTAGCTGTATATAGGGTATTTGATAGTCGAGCATTTTAGACTACTATGGTGTATTCTAGGAGCATCAGAAGAAGAGAATGAACTAATCAGATTGAAGCATTCATTATGGCCAAAGGATTTATATTATGATCCTAATAGCCAATGTATATAGCAGCTTCTTGCAGGGCATCTACTGTATATATGCTTAAAAGCAATTGCTATTTACAGGGCATCTGCGCGTTCAGCACTGTCGGCTGCGGACCTTATTTTTTGCTGAGTGCTGCGATTTCAGGTATGGCCAGGGAACATGCATTACTTCTAATTGAATAGAGCTGTTAAACATGAGGCGTAATTAGACTGCATTTTTGGTGAGTGTATATGTGCGAATGTATATATGTATATGTGTATGTGTGTGTTTATTCAGAGAAACAAAAGCAGCAATTGGGTCAGAGTTACTGCAGTTGCATGTGTACGGGCGCAGTTCACTTCTTGTTATTATGCTGTAAAAGAACTCGGCTCGACGGCCAATTCATATATTTGACTGGCACTTGGCATAGGTACAGGCATAGGCACAGGACGAGGGCACGAGCGACAGACGACGGACGACGGACGACGGCGAGGACGAGCCTGAGCCATAGGACTAGAGCTCAGGTCGCAGGTCTCGCTTGGCTGCTGCGTTGTTTTTTGTGCAATTTCCATGAGTGGCACTCGGGCAAAATATACTATTTATTTCGCTACACTCAGCGCGCTCCTCCAACACAGTGGCCCAAATGAACCACATTCCATTTTGACTGATGCTGGCCAACTTTTTGCGTATGAAAATAAAACATAACCCCCGCACACAGAGACACCTGAACATACACACACACACACACACGCTCGAAAACTGCGACAGAGATGAGAGGCAGCTGTGGTATTGTTGTTGTTGTTGCTGTTGCACTTCTACACTTTGTTGCCGCTACGTAAAAGCTCGTTGAGTGAAAAACGTCGAGTTAAGTATGTGTGTTTTAAAAAGCGATATGATGCAGAGACACACCCACACTAGCTCACACACATACACACACCAGAGCACACACATACACTGAGTTCGCAGCTTGTAGCTCAGAACCGGCAGTTTCTCGAGTGGCACTCACCTTGCACACTACGAGAGCTCAGCTCCGGACGACAGAAGGACATTTTTTTTTAGTTGCTACACTTGGAGAAAAAACTGAGGTCATTACAGTTTGTATTTGCTTGGCTTGGGTTTGCTTCATTAATTTCTAATTGAGGCTCCAAATTTACTTGAGGAAAATAGTTTCCATGAATGCGAATATCATAATATAAACGAGGGTTAACTGAAGAATTGTAAACGTTTCTTTTACTATCTGGAGAGAAATTTTAATAGAAAATACATAAATAAATATAAACATAAATCTTTGATCAAAAAATTCATAATTTTTAAATACACAAAAAAGTTGTTCAATTAGTATAATATTATTGATTGAATAGTTAATTTTGGAATATTCTTGGAAAAAATATACTCTAGCTTTAAAATTAATAAATTTATTATATATTTTTTGAACATCTATTCCGACAAGTTCAAAAGTTTGTTTTTCGCTGAGTGTAGCTGCTGTGAAAAAGCGGACTGGGTAGTGAAGGCATTTTGGCTAGCCCAAAAGTATGCTGCTAACATGCCACTATACCAGCTACCAGCCTGCTCTATCTCGCTCTCTATGTAAATGTATATTTGTATATATACATATGTCTCTGTGTGTGTGTATATTAGTCTGTATTTGGTTAGTTTTCGTATTCGTTTACGTTTTCGTGTCGTACTCGCTGCTTTTGTATGTTGTTTTTAGTTTTAATGAAATGTAAATGTTTAGTTATACACACACATACACACACACACTCACAACACGCAGAGCGGGGACAGAGGTGATAGAGAGTGTGTGAATGTGTAGACCAAATTATGGCTGTAGTAGCTATAGCTAGCTAGCCAGCTCGTCGAAATTTATGTTAAGCTGCTTTTCCCTCGAGTTATAATTTTCAGCAGTGAATGCAAATCAGCGCTTGGACCGAAAAAAATATACGAAAACGCATCAAAAATAATGTTGAAATGAACCAAGCGCTTTATGTATGTAAAACCCACAATTTCCCAAGTTTGTTTTTGGTATATTTTGCCTTTTTATACCTAGTTAGCAAAAAATTGCAGCATCAGTTATTATGTTGCAGGTATTGCATGGATTTCAGGAGAATCTACTTTTTTGTATCAACTTTTTTTTTTTTTAATATTTTGCAATTACTTAGATGAAAATTAGAATAAAAAATATAGCCTAACAAATGAAAACGTGTTCATTATTTTATTTGACTTAAAAGCTAAATATTTTTAAAATTTTTGATTGAAAATTAAAAAATAATAATCTGTAGGTTTGTTTTGATTATATAGAAAATTAAGTGTTCCATTCCAAAGCCTTCTGTACAGTCATTCAGTTAGTTAATCAGTTAGCCATGTCAACAATAGTTATATATAGATAAGAGCAGATGCACCGGTTGCTTGAAATATAATCTCTTTCGTCTGCTGCCTACTGTTGTCTGTAGACTCTTGTCATATTCATTTCTAATTTACATACATATGTAAGCTGGAAAACTCAGGTTCCTTTTGGTCTGGTCTAGAATTACATTTGGTTTATTGTGCTGCGATACAGTTTCAATTTCAATAAGCCAAAGTGCGTTTTGTGGTCAGCGCTGCATATTTATTAAAAATGTTTGATATTAAAAACACACAAACACACGAACCCAGAGACAAACAGACAAATAAACAATCAAACCGACCCAGCAAACAGTCAGCCACACGCAAACAAACATGGCACAATTTGTAAACACTGACAAAGTGGCTGAAGGACTGGAGTGGCAAAAGGATTGGGAGGCGAGGCAGCGCGGCTTAACACGCTTGTCAACGCCGGCCAAATGACCCCGCCGAGAGAGAGAGAGAGAGTCAGCATAGGGGGCGGGGCGGGATGGGCTCGTTGGTGCCAGTGTGCGACAAAATGGCATTTCCTTTTGGCTCTTTGGCTATTTGACTCCTCGTAAGCGTCGCTTGTTCGCATTTTCCGCCGGATTTTGTTTACAAGCCACGCCGCAGTGCCACGAAAACAAATTGAAAATGCGCAGCAGCGGCAGCCGTGGCAACAACACGGCCCACGACAATAACAGTAGCTGTTGCAACAGCAGCAGCAGCAGCGGCAGCACGAGCGGTAAATGGTGGCAACTCTGGTTGCCATTGTTGCCATTTGTTTGCTTTTGTGCGGCATTGTTGTCAAATTTATTAAGTTACTCATACGCCACGTCCGACAGCCCACGCTGCTACGGCGGCCACAAACAACTGACAAGCGGGACGTCTCTTAACCTCTCTCCCATCTTTCTTCCTCTCTCTCTCTATCTGTGTGGGCGCCAGGAAGTACTCCCTAGCGGCTCCACATGTTTGGCATATCAAATGTTGTTTTCGTTTGTCAAAATGACAAACCCATATGAAAGCCAAACAAAAATGTCTATAAATATCCAGTGGGCAGCCGAAAAGAGACTCTCCTTCGTCCGTGCACACATTGGTTATAATCCGTAACCATATGACCTGTAGATCACATAATTGCGTTTAGATAATATACATAATTGTTCGATCAGTGATTATTCCCAAATGGATGACAAAGAAATGTAGAAACATTTGCAGGAGCTTAGGTATGACAGACTAGTTTGTGTAAAAATGTACAAATATGCAGTAGTTGCAAGAGCATAGCTCGCAAATAGCATTACTCACACTCTGAGAAAAGACCCGAAGACCAACCTATTTCGTCGGCTGTTTTACGAGCTCGTTGCTTACACTCTGAGAAGAAACTCGGAGACCAAGCAAACACGTCGGCTCCTCGTTTATGATCAGCTCGCTCTGGTTGTTGCCCGTTCGATTGGCTGAGTTAAATGAAAGTGAGAAGTCTTCTGTGTATGTGTCTATGTATGTGGTGAGTGCTTTAATCATCATTCTCCCTAATCGATGTTCATTAAAAGCGCGTTACACGAATAGTTCAAATCAAAGCGCTCAGCAGAAAACTTATAATTTCTATTGAATCTTCATCGTCATCTTCATCCTCCCTGTCATCTTTATCTGCATCTTCATTTTTAATCAATTATACACACTTGATATACTTCAGTTAATAGTCAGATTTATAATATCTTTCGACTGTCTTTTCGGCCACGAAATTAGCTCAAATTAGAAACCTTTTCAAAATCTTTGTTAACGTTCATTCAGCAGCAATTCAACGCTCTATTCAATTGGCATTGGCGGTAATAAGCTAAAATTGATTTTCGGTTTTTTCGCTTTTCGTTTTCTGATTTCAGTTTATTTTTTGCTCCACTGTGTGTTATGTAACATGTGAACTGCGGCTGCTGCTCCTGCCGTTGCTGCTGCAAACACTTGCCACTTGTGCTGCCAGTGGACAAAGCTTGAGGTTTGGGATTTTGGCGATAGCTGGCTCTGTAAGTAGATCCCATTTGGCAGTCCAGAGGCTTGGCTGCCGTTTCGGGTCGCTCACTGTCATTTTTGTCGGTTGTTTGGCTGCTAAAGTTCCTGCTATAGCTGCTGTTGTTGTTGCTGTGCCGTCAATAAACAGCAGACAGTTGGCAAGTGGTACAGCTCGATCTGCTCATGTTTGCGCTTGTTTGCTGCCGCCTACACACACACACAGACTCCTACTCGTACCCAGCCATCCGTATTTGTGTCTGTGCGGTTGCCAGCAAGTCGCGCCGAGTGTCGAATTCCTCGTCGTCGCCATTGGCCATAAATAATCGCCTAAATATGCTGGCCAGCTGCCCAGCGGCCAAAATCAGTCTTAATATGGTCTCCAGTGTGAGCTGTTGCTATGCCTGCGAGCTAAGTGTGCTGCTGTGTGTATATATGTGTGGGTGTGTACATAACTGTGTGTATTTCTTGGTATATGTGTTACTTACCGTTTGTTTTTGTTGGGATTTATGTTTGGCCAAGTTTTTTATGTTGAACTTAAAGATGTTCTAAGTACGTTCTGTGCACTTTGTGCCAGTTTTTTTTTCTCCACACACTTCCTTCACAGTCGCCACGCACCCGCAACAACTTCTGTTGCTGTTGTTGTTGTCGAAACACTTGAAGTTTTGCTGGGTGGAAGAAGCCGCTCGCTGCAGGACATTCAACTTGCCATGTTCCTCTCGTCTCTGTTATTGTTGTTCTTGGCTACTGTTTTGTTTGTGTTTTATGGTCATTTCAAATGTGCTACGTTGTTTATGTTTCTCTCCCACTGTATGCGAGTGTGTTAGTGAGCGTGTGTAAGTACTTAGTGTTAATAAAGTTTTATAAATATTCTCTTTGACACTTTTAGCACGAAATAAAACTGACAAATAAATCAGCTTAATCATTGCACTCTCTATGTGCGCTTTTTAATAGAAATTTTCCTGGTTTCTAAATTATTATTATTTTTTTTACCTGTACACAGCTGTGTAGAGTTGTTTGAGGGTATTTTTAGTACCATGAACTGTGTCTGTTTTAATCCGGAAAACATAAGTACGTTTAGCTTTTGATGGATGGCCATCAGTAATGCCCAAAAAAAAAAAAAATAAATAAAACATGCCGCAAAGCTGCTTAGAATGAGAGTAAAGCCAAAGTCTCTTGGCTACAACTGAAAACTATTTAAAAGAATTTCATTCGCTCGCCGAGTAAATGGGAATGTATTTTTGGATTGCCATTAAAATTGGATTAGACGTCAGTTAGTTGCTTATGGAGTCAGTCACTCGACCGACCTGCGGCCAATTTGTTACAGGCGAGCGCCTTTATTAGAACTCGGTCTGTTAGCAATATATACATACATATTTGGGCTATTGGCCAAGCGAAACGTTTGATAACTAAAAACGCGTTTCGCTGGCCAAGCACTCATCAAATGCAATGAAAAAATCAAAATTTTTCCCGAAAGCCCAATTGGCGCTGCATTCTAACCGGCTGACTGACTCACTGCCTGCCCGCTTGCCTGGCACGCCCCACTCCGTTGCCCACATCCACAATGCTAGGCAAATACAATTTTGAACGCATCACAACACGCAAACACAATCACTGATGACCAACAGGATCGGGCCGCTATATAGAGGGTCAGACCTTTGACCGCCCGCACTGCAACTGTAAAATAGAGTGTCCATCTCTCACTCTCATTCCCTTTCTCTTTTTTCCTCCCTCTCTCTCTCTCTCTCTCTCTCTCTCTCTCTCTGTGTGCAAATGTCCGCCCTAGAATTGATATGCACGTACTATTGCTTACACTTGCCTTGTTTCGCTGGCACTGTTCACAACCACGCGAAGAGGTCACACTTAATTTCCGCTTGAAATTCGCACAATACACAGAGCAACAGCAACAGCTACCACAACTAAGAATATTGTCGGTGGAGTATCACCGACTGGCAGATGCACTACATAAAGCTTAAGGCCGTTTGTTAGATTGTGTAATTTGTTGGGTGTAAAGAAATTTGTTTAATAAAATATAAAAACTTTTAATGAAAATAAATATATGCATATGTATATACATATGGCATACAGCTTAAGCTAAGTCGTTGTACAGCGGCTTCAAAACTTTCTCATGATTCTAATGACTGAACCTCACTTGAGTCGATCGCTGCTAAGCATTACACAGAGGCTAAGCATTACACAGAGGCTTTAATGGATTGAAAGCAGCTATGTCAACTGAAGCATGCAGCTGCAAGCCAAAGCTAATAAGCTAATGAGAGGCCCAAGGGAAAACAGTAGAGAAAATGCAAGCAATAATAGCGACAATAAGGGCAACAACAAGTAGAACATCCACAGATTCAGCTGAAACCTATTCTGCATTGAAGCACGAAGCCAATATACTGCCATTCACTCAATTCATAGTGTATAACAATAGCAGTAGCTGCATTCAGCGTAGCATACTTTTTGGGGCTGCCGCTGACGATGCTGCTGCTGTCGCTGCTGCTACTGCTGCCTGTCATTGTTGACGCTGGCGACCTCTGCCTGGGCTGCCGCTGTCAGTCGCGCTCAACTTTCAACTTCCGCTTTTCATTTACACACACACACACACTCGGACGGGCGATAGGCAGTTTTTCGGCGTGCATTGTGCTGCTTGTTGTTGTTTGCAACATCTGTTGATTATTTTGGGCGTTGCTTGTTTTTTGCACTCACTACACTTTGCGCTGCACAGCAATGCAAGTGTGCTAGTGCATGGGGGTGTGTGTGTGTGTGGTTTGTTTATTGCACTCACACACAAAGCGCGCCGGGCACAAGGTGGCCAAAGTTTTTTGTGTTGGGCCATGTGCCGCGCGCGCTTCTTCTTTTATATCTAGAACCTTTTGCATCCGAGAGTAACACACACACATCACACACACACACAGAGAGTGCGAGAAACATGTCAGCGGCAAAATTGATTATGAAATGATTTATTGGCCTCAAAAAATGCTTCAATATTGATTAAAGTTGCTGCCTTTCACTGCGTCTATTTTTTTGGCTGCCCATTCGTTCGTTTTGCCTTCGCTATTTCCTGCTGGTGTAGTGCGCGGCGTATGCGAAATATTTGCTCACATTTGCTGGCCTTTTTTTATATTGGCCTTTATTGTCGCTCCGTTGAGCATTTAAATGCATTTTTGTTGGTCTACCAAATATCCGTTGTATTGTTTTTGACAATATCCCCAGTTATTTATTGACAACCGAAAGCAGCAAGGTATTTGGAGACAGCAAAAAAAATATACATATTTGTTTTTGCGTTTAGAAAAAACAATAGTAGAAAAAATAGCATTTACAAATAACTGTGTTAAAAACAACTTTCCAATTTGTGTATCATTGATATGATGGCCCAATTGGCTAACTCGAATTATAAACAAGTTGACCATGGCAACAATAAGCAGACTTTGTGAAACGGCATGAGAGCTTCAAGAGACAACGAGAGAGAGAGAGAGAGATGAAGAAAGAGACAAAGCGAGCGAGGGATAGTGAGAGGAGGATAAACGGATTGAGCATAAAGTCAAATTAAGTTTGCGTTATGCCCAACCGATATGTTTTTCTTTTTTTATACATACATGTATATATTTATGTTACCCATTAGAAATAGGAATTTTGTAGATGATGCAGTTATGGTTAACAGAGCTTATGTAAATCTCTCTATATACATTTGATGATTGTTAAACTTTTTTTTTTTTTTACAACTATAACAGCTAACTAAAAGACCTAAAGACATGAAACAGTAATATATACATTCCGTATCATTTATAAATTTTCAACATAACACAATATAAATTGTATGCATAAAACCAAAAGTTATTCATCCTAAAGTTCAGGGTATTTTCTAGTTAGTCATTTCCACCTAGAGCACTGTGAGTTGTTTTTGTGTGTTACATTTTCATACGCTTTTTATTTCGGAGCAGCCTGTCAGCAGTTGTCAACACCGAATGCTGCTCTGATCTATATCTATATCTTTTTTGAGTCGGGGCGTTGTGTGAAAAGTTATGTGAACTGTATTTGGAACGTTAAATCATTCATGTTGATTTAATTATTTTATGTTGTTGATGCAGGCATTTCTTGTTTTTGTGTTTTATTTTGTTTTTCATTTGATTTATTTATTTTTATTTACAAAGTTCGCAGCTCGCAACTTAATGTTATTATTTCGAACGTTTTATATGGCGCCGATTTAAGTCACATCATCAATCAACCAATCAATCACGTCAGCGCAGTAGCCATTATATGAGAGAATCTATAGAAAAAAAGTATATTCATTTATAAATTTACCAGAGCTAACAACATTAATAAATAAAACGTTTTTAATCTGCTTTAATTAAGGTAAAACATGTGCCTAGAAGCGCCTGAATAAATTTACTACTTAATCACCATTGAATGACAAAAAAGTTAAAAGCTTACATTTAAAAATGAAACAGCACAGATAAAAAAACAGCATAAGATTTTCTCTGAAAATTGATTTTTTTGATAAAAAAAGTGTATAATTTCACACATGATGAAACTTTAATGCTGAATCAATTTAGAGAACAATCCATGAAATGTCATCAATCATGCAAATCGCTCAACTTTTTCTAGGGTA
Source organism: Drosophila mulleri (assembly GCA_035047565.1). NCBI lineage: Eukaryota > Metazoa > Arthropoda > Insecta > Diptera > Drosophilidae > Drosophila > Drosophila mulleri. The sequence goes on from JAWNPK010000049.1 coordinate 12,994,234, forward strand.
CAACACGCAAAGCATTACAATTCAATTTGCTTTTTTATTGAGAAATTTGTACTAATATACATATACATACATATATTATTGTTGACATAATTTATAAAGCGTGAAGTAAAATGATTATATTGAGTTACTAACAACAAATATTGTAGGGGAATAGTAAAGCAAAGTTTGCCTAGCAACAGAGAGTACAGAGAGTACAGTCTTTTAGACTGAATATGTAAAATGGAATTAAATTTTGTGTACACACCGATACTTAGCAATTGAATTTTTCGAGCAACTAGATTTACATTTTACTTCAATTCCAGCTACTATTACTATTACTATACATTTATTAATAAAATATAAATTTAAAAACTTAAAATATATTTTCATCTATGTCTACAACTCTCTCAAAGCCAATCTAAAAAAAAAAGAAAACTATGCTTATTGTTTTATTTTTTTATTTTTTATTTTATTACGAATAAATCATTTTATTTTCATTTTATTTTTCCAATCCACTCTCTCATTTGTGCTTCGCTTTAGTAATGGCGCATAGAAAGTTTTTGGTTCGGCAAATTGAAATTCAATATGCCATGGCGAAAAAAAAACAAGAACTTTCAAATGCTTTTGCCCCGAAATTGTGCCGGCTGATTAAAAGTGCACGGCGTGAAATGCAGTGCACAATAAATTTAAACGATTTCGCTCATGCAAAACCAAATGGCACTTGCGCTTTGCGCTTTGCCCCATTGTTGTTATTGTCGAAGTAGTAGTAGCAGTCGTTGTTGTTGTTGGTGCACGGATAGTTTGGCAGGCGATGGCTGGGAGCGCTTTTTAGGATTTATTATTATGATTTGAGAGTGCAGAAACCACTTGAGGGCGACTCGTGCATTTCGCTTCCATAATTGGCACAATCAGCCAAAGGCCGCAGCGATAAAATCTCGAGACGCGCTCACAGTTTGCACCGAAGCCCTAAAAATGCGATGCCACTTCAGACTACTTCGCGTTTTCCCATTTATTTATCGCAGTCGCCGCACCGCCGTCCTCTTGCTTCTGGCCTCTCCCATACCCAAAACTTTGGTCGAAGCCATAAAGAGGCGCTTCAACTTGAAGTTCTATTGCAACGCTGCTCTACAGCTGCATCGTGTTGATTCTGCCAACGTTTTAATTAAATGACAGCCAGCCGGAGAGTGGGAGAGCCGGTGAGCCTGAGAGCCAGAGCCAGAGCCAGGGACAGAGCCAGAGCGAGTGCAGTGCAAGACAGGGCAGGGCAACAAGTGCCCGGGCAGCCGGTTGCTGTTGGTGGGCGTCCGCCAGGTTCACATTATAATGATGGCAAATCGGGCGTAGAGAGTCAACAAATAAACAAACAAATCGCTGTTACAACAAACAGACAAACAGCCAGTGTGCATGGGGCAGGCACACTGATTGAAAGAAGTCTGCACACACACACACACACACAGATATGCACGTGTCAGAGTGCTTGTATGTTAGTCGTGTATCCTTTAGCTTGCTTGTGCGTCTGCTCATTAAAATGCAACTGTGTGTGCAATAAAAACCAGCTACGTCAGCGTCAGCAGCCTGGAAATATATTTCGCTTTATGCAAATGCATAAAAAATACCACAAAAATGAAATGAAAAAAAAAGAGAAAAAAGGAGAGGCAAATGGAGAGGCAAATAAACGCGGCAGCAAAAACAAAACTCCAGCAGCAGCAACAACAATTGGAGCAGCTCATCCAGATGAAAGAGAAGGAGAAGAAGCAGAAGGGACTCCTAAAAATCTTCCGGGCTATCTGTCTGTCAGCTTCTAAGTGAGATGTGGCTCTGTGTAGGTGGCTTATATGGGGTCTGCGCGTGTTCCAATACCCTGTTCACATTGAAATTGGCAGTGTGGGTATATTGTATTATAGAAATAAAAAGAGCCAGGGATATGTAAAAGGCAAAACAAATAAACTGAAGCAGCTGAATATCAGACACCGGTGCATTCATTTTGGTATATAAAATGTGGTGTATTCTTTTCAAAATGAATTGAGATCTCTTTTGAACTCTCTAACTTATTATCAACTGATCTCCATAGGGTATATTTCAATTGTGCACACAAAAACTATGTATACTTTTTGTTACAAAAAACTCTTGCGAAAAACACTTAAAGACTTGCAAATGTGAAAAGCTTTATGATTGACATTAAGCTATAGCAATAAGGAGCTGAAGAGTAAGCATATCCCAAGAGGACTTATCGATTTAGACATATTTCTATTAAAATGTATCCATGCTTGTAGTCCATTGATGGCGAGGAATAGTAGACTTAAATAGCCAAAGGCTGATTGGTTGTTAGTCATATATCAGATTTATCAGCTTAGAATCAGCTTGATAAAACTATAGATGCATTATGAGTATGAAAGTATGAAGTATTACGCTGAAATATCGAAAAAGACTCAAAACACAGATTTTCAAGTTCTCTCAGAGTATATTAACGGAGTATATTCTAGTGCATAATCACTTCACATTTAAGCACAAAAAATTGTTTATGAAAAACACTTAAAAATTTCAGATAAAGATAAATTTTGTTGTGGAGCTTTAATGCCAGCGCCTTAGGTCGACCACAAAATCTCCAAAAATAAAAAATTGTGCGTACGCTGTGTTTGTTAATTATCGAAAAAGCAGCTCTTGCTTCTATGGCTTCCTCGGCTCTTATGGCATCCGCAGCTCCTACTGCTTGTTGCTGGCGCTGGCATCTTTGACAACCAGTTTCTATAGCGAGGTGTGAGCCAGTAATTAGCTTTTGTTTTGCGTCAATTTCTTTCAAACCAGAAAGCCGCCGAGATCTAGGCTCAGAGCGCCCAAAGCAACGGCAATTTTAGCGCTTTGCGCGTTTTTTCTTTGCTTCTTTTACATTTTTCTTTTCTTTTTTTTCAAATTTCACGCTTGAGCGCCGAGTGCCCCACAAACAAGAAAGCAAAGCAAAAGGCATAGGAAACAGCAAAGGCAGAGTTCCATGAACGCAATCTCCTCTGTTTCGATGCGGGAGCTTTGACATGCGTTGATTGAGAATCAACTAGAATGAGAGGAGCATAAAACAGCTGAGCTAAACGAAACTCATCAACTAGAGGAGAAATTGGCAAAGAAAGTCTTTTGGGGAACACCTTCGATTGAGCTGCTGTTTATGAGCCTCTCGTACTTGAGGGGGCTAATCAGCGTAGCATCTGGCTATTGGCAAAGCGCTTTCAGCTTCTGTTGAGCTGTCTGTCTGGGTCAGACAAACATCAATAAATTAGAAAATGAATAAATAAATAAGCTGTGAGCATGGCAGACGGACACGCACAAGCACAAGCACCCATATATATAAGTATATATATATATATATATATACATATATATATCTTTATAACTACAGGGGAAATAAGTAATAGACAGGGAATATAAATCACCACAATAAATCTTTGGGGTCGCAGTTGCGAGAGCTGGGTAAACTTCACTCTATACGATGGCTGCTGGCACATTTTTCTGCTTTGGCATAAATATCTAACTATAAATACTTGTATATTTATGCATGCATGACATACGTTTGTTCTGCATAAGCATCCCAAAATGGATGAGCTGCGCTTTTGCGACATGCACGCCATCTTTCTCTATCTCTCTGTCTCCCCTCTCTCTTTCTCGGAGTGTGTATGTGTGAGTGTGTGTAGCTGGCCAGGCGCCCATAGCAATGTTGGTGAAGCTGCTCAACTGCAAAATCTGAGCAAAGTTTTCCATGCAACTTGAGAGGCCAACCGCAACACCGCCAACAGTCAATAGATGTCGACGAGAAGTTCATTTGGTCGGGGGACACGGGTGCTGGGACATGGGACATGGGACAATGGTCGGAGCCATGCCAATGCCTGGCAAATCGCATTAATTTCACAAATTTGACTGGCACAAAAGTTTGCCAGCTGTGAGGCACTTGAAGTTAAATGCCACTTAAAAACAAAAGGATACACTCAAAGTACCCACGGAGCGCGTTTGGCACTGCTGCAAAACTAATAGAATCGACTCCATTGTTGCGAGCTACTCTGTAGTCAATGTGATTCGACTAGTTATGACCGAAACGCTGGTCTATAAACTTTTGGATTACACTTATGCGATGGCATAATAAAAGTAAATAATGCACAGAAGGCAAAAGTGTTCCAGGGATTAAATAGCTCTAGCCATGAAGTGCATAAAGAGTTGAAGAGTTTTATTACGCTTAACAACCATGAGATTGGTCTGATATGCTTCAGCATTTTCAAAAAAATTTGAGAAAAACAAAAATATTTTAGTTTTTAAAAATATAAGTTAATTGCTTGCCCTCCAGTGTTTATATATATAAAATAAAAGCACAAGACATTTCTAGAAATAATACCAAATTTTGTGGAAGCTAACATTGTCTTCAAATGAAGCATACACTTTAATTCAATAATGAAAATATCTCAATTTATGGCCGAAGCATTTGTGCCGAACAAGTCAATTTAGTTCTGGCTTGCCTTTATTCAGTCTGATCTTCGCACAATTGATGTATTATACTGCTTAGACCTATTTATAAACAAATATGTAAGGGAGTTATTTAGTGAAAGAGATGTTTAAATAGACATTCGTCTATATGACAGCTCACATTTGTTAAGGCGCCACAGAAAATTACCCAATATTAATCATACGCACTGTGTAGGCTGTAGCAGAGGCAGCCAGTCGACTGCATAGTAAAATTTACATTTATTTGGCATAGCCAGCTCATAGAATATGCACTCAATTGGAATTTATGTGATTTGTGTGCTCGAGGACCCGTTTGGGTTATCAACAACACGGCAGGCTCCACTCTTGGACCTGGCCATGACTTGCCACATTTGGCGTTCAGATATACATATATGCATGGATTCATAGAGCGAAAGTTTTGGGTCTTTTAATTATCTGTTGTTCATGGGTGTGTGTGTGTGCGCGTGTGTGTGTGTTTGCGTGTGTGGGCGCTTGTTTTAATATTGTCATCATAATAATTGAAATGAAGCAGCAGTCGCTGCTTTGGCTATATCCTTTAGCCAAGCTTTAGGCGTGACCCAACTGTTTTTTAACTTGTTTTGTGCATTTTTTCTCTCTTTCGTATTTATGAATTTCGTGTGCTACTTTTTCACTTGTTGGGTTAAATTTTCGTTATTTTTTGTTGTTGTACGCTGCGCCACTTTGTGTGTTAGTTTTGGCCCCAAAAAGTGTTTTGGCCAGCGTTTACCTTTATAAGCGGCTTTGGACAATTTGTGGCCGCCGGGCGAGCGGCAGGGGCTGCTGCTTCATGATGTGTGTGTGTCAGTATTTGGGTGTGGGTGTGGAAGGGTGTGTGCGTGCCCACGTGGCTGTGGGTTGCGGCTGCTTCGGCTTGCTGCCTGCTGCGTAGTGGCTTTCACCTTTCGACGGGAATTGTCGGTGCCCAATGCCAGGTAAAGCGGTTTATGCGGTTGCTTGTTATCATTTATGGCTTACACATTTGCGTATTTCTTCTCAGGCTTGTTGGCAACATAATAGCAACTGCTGTTGCCGCTGCTGTTGCCGTCGACGTTGCTGTTGCTATTAGCTGGCCTAATGAAGTTTGCTAATTATATTAGGGCCCTGTGGGCGTGCGCGTTGGAGTGTGGGCAGAAGCTTTAAATAGCTGCACGATAAAGCTTTAAGAGCATATTAAAATCGGGAATATATTGCTATGAATTTCAATGCAAAGTGGCAGCTAGTCTAAGTGAATCTTTGCACAAACATTTCGACTGTTTAATGCATTGCCACAAAATAGCCAAAACTCTAGAAATTTTCGATTTGACACACAAAAAGCAGCAGCCAACCGAAAAATGTGCGGACGACGCAAAGTTTTAACGAGTCGAGCGCAAAGCAACCAAAATTTAAATTTGCATAATACACACACACACACACACACACACACACGTACAGTTACTCTGGAAATTGAGGACGGAGAGGTGGTTGAGGGCTATTCCATGTGAATTTAATAGCTGCAACGACAAACGACAAAACTCAAACTGCGGTTGTTTAGAAAACTGCGCGAATGCGGAGCATTTCATGTGCTTTATGCGCAAGCAATGAACTTTTAATACACACAACAACACAGCAACTAAAAGTGGACGATATATCACAGCTAAGCACTCAGAAGCTCGCAAACACACACACATACAGGCAGGCTGGTAGGCAGACAGAGCGATAAGAGCTACACGCCCACATTTAAACACAAGCGGAAATATAGACGAGGCGTGAGAGAGGCATAGCGCGAGAGTGGGGCAGGGAGTGAATGAGAGGAGGCGGGAAAGACAATTACATAAACCCACTTGTTCGTAGGTTTTTTGTTCGTTTTTAGGTTACAATTCGCGCATTGGATTTATGGAGCAAAGTAGTAGGTAAAAGCAGCAGAATTTACACTACAGAAATTGATCTGCTAAATAATGTGCATATGAAATGGTTTTAAGTGTATTTTGTTTTGGATTTTTGGCATTACATTAACTAAATTGAGGCAATACTGAATACATATTAAAGAAAATAGTTAAAATGAGATTTATATTTGTAAAGAAATTTCGGTCCTTTCCTCATAGCTATCGACATTTCATTCGGTTTAAATTAAATTGTTAAATAAAAAAATTGTTTTATATCGATATACAAATTGATAATTCAAGCCTCTGAATACTGTTTTCATTCTCTCTCTGTATGCATACATAAAAATATTTCCCTACACGCACGTGCATTACAATTTAATGTCTCTCAACGAAATGGACAACAGCAACTACAGCAAGAGTTCCGGTTGAAAGTTTCGTGCTTCTTTTCCAAACAATTTAAGCCCGATATTTGCAGCTTTAATACGTGAGCAACAGTCGGCTAGTGCGACAATATAATTGCTACCCTAGAAGTTTGTTTTCTCTGGTGGTCGCTATCTACAATAATCGCATGAGGGTTGGCCTACGGGCGAGCCATATGCCCAGCTTTCGGCTTTTCGCTTTAATCTTCAGCTATTTCAGCGGCCACATGTGTGCCTGGAATTCATGTCTCACAGTCTTGTCTCAGGGTGTGTGCGTGTGTGGGGGCGACTAATTAATTGCCACCACGTTGAAAATATTATTTTTAATTGTGTGTTTATGGTCGGGGCCAGCGGCAGAAGAAAATTGCCAGTCAGCCAGCGAACCAGCCATCCAGCAAGCAAACAGGAGGCGGAGTACTTACCAAAAGCCGAGCCTGTGCTCAGCTGCTGCTGTTGGTGTTGGTGCTTCTGCTTCTGGCAGCAAACATGGCTCAGATATACAAACAGATATCCGGACACATACACACACACAGAGAGAGAGAGAGAGTTGGCAGCATTTGGTTTTTGCTTGCCCCCTGCCACGTCGCAACTCTAATATTTATGAAAATTATCCTTTCGCTGTGGCTTTTTAAGATGCTCATAATTTATATTTAAGTTAAGTTTAGTATGTCGCCATGCGAGCAGCAACAGCAACAGCAGCAACAACAACAACTGTGGCTTGTTTATATATGCGCCTGAGTTATGAGCCAACGAAAAATATGCGTGTGCCATGTTTAATGGCGGAAGCTGTTTAGTGTCGTGGCTTTCAACATAAATCTCTGCCTTTGCCGGTGTCAAAGGGTGTTGAATGCTGCTGCTACGCGTTTCGGCTCTAACGCTTTTAATTGGCTACCAAACGCGTGTAAATAAACCTGGCCATTTCGTAGTTACCAGCGAACAGCGCCCAGCTGCACATCTTGCCATCTGCCCTTCTGCCACTCTTCGCCCACTTGCCAAAGCAAATATTTGCCTATCGACAGTGACTTTGAGCAGAGTTTAGCTGACCAGGCCAAAGTCAACGGCGCTGGCTGAGGCCATTAAGTAAACGCATCGGCGCACCATAGCGTTTCAAGTGGTTTGGAAAGTAATTTCCACTTTGAACCCACGACGAAGTGGCAGCGTTTGCATCTTTAGTCATGCATGGAGCAGCGGCGCATGCATTGCAGTTGCCTTCCTTCGACACAGACGCCTGCTGCGCGCCAGGATATGAGCATTCAAATTTATCGCAGTTGTCGCAAGCGTCGCACTTCGATGTATACATAAATTAACCAGCGCGTTTCAGGGCGTCAAAGCAACGCAAATAATTGAGTGCTGCGTTTGTGGTATTCTCGCCAGCTGATTCGAGTGGGTGTGGGTAGGAGGCGGCAAGGCATTTGATTGGTAACCACAGCAAATTTCGGTTATAGCTGCAACTGTAAAGCGGCAAAAGCACAAGAAATATATACGGCTGTCAGACACATAAATAATTTTATAATTGATATTTTTGATTAGCAAAGTGGCTCAAGGAGTGTTCTAGATTTCAGATTGCTAACAAGAGTTTAGTATGGAAACCAAACTTGTCAAATACAATAATATTAAATGCTTACAATTTATTTATAAGTTTGGCAAAGCTTGCCAAAAGTAATTTTTCCAAGATGCATAATTATTATATTTTCTAAACATTACATATTTACTTATGTTTCTTTAGAATTTGTTAGCAAACTAACAAAACTAAGTATCCTATAAATATGATATTTAATATATACATAAATTATGAACAACCCATTTGTATAAGAGCTCGATTTGCAGTTGGAGTTGTAAGAGCGGAAAAGTCAGTCTCCTTTTATTCATTTTCCTTATGCTTGCCTTCTTACTTACTTACTGCTGCTCTCATTTACTGAAAAAACATGTATTCACTCTTTTAACTTTTCTCATGTTTTTTTTTCTCTGTTTTTTTCTGCTGTTGAAAAATGTTTCAATATAGGCGTAACACTAAGCATTCTAATCCTTATGAAATGTGCGGATATAGCATATCAATTAAACTGTTTACACTTCAGTCATTCATTCCTGAAAACTACAAATTTAAATAGCAAAAAAATGTTTTCTAAACAAATAGCATGGTTAGCTCAAAGTTATCCTATTTAATCCAATACCTTTCAGCAACTCAAAATGTTTCACACATCAAACAATAAGGCCGACAACAACAAAAACAAAGGAATATAAAGTTTCATTATTGCTTCAATCAAAGTACACTAAGCGGATCAAGGCGTAAATGAGTGTATCGAATATCGAGTGAATATTCATGCACTCCCTCATTGTTAGTTGTCTTTATTTTACATTACACAAAAGCTGTGTAATTGTTGCTCTTACTTTAGCTAAGCTCTTTCCTTAACTTCCGTTACGCTTGCTCTCAAACAACTAACCTCCGCCCTTCATTCAGCTACTTTGTAGTATTTGTTCAAGTATCGTATTGGTTGCGGCTGTGGCTTAGCCTCTGCTGCTGTGGGTATGTGTGTGTTTGTGTGAGTGTGTGAGTGTGCTGTGGTTAACAAAAAGGGAAAAAAAGCAGCAATTCAATTAATTTGCGTTGCTGTTTAAAGCCGTAATGAGCATTTAAATTGCTTCTGAATGGGGCTTTTGCGGTGTCGACAATTGAACAAAAGGCGCATTTCGCATACGGAAATGTTGTTCAAGTCTTTAGTACTCAAAGCTTAAGTATATTGAACGTTATTTACAAATTAACTTGATATTATCAGCGAAAGATATTCAATTTGTTGAACGTGGATATAAAGAGAGTTGATGGAATATAATATGGAAAATGAAGTAGGAAAAAGCAAAAAAAAAAAAATTGTTACAATATATAATTAATCGTATTTATCAACTAAATATAATCATACAATTATTCAAATCAATTTATTTAATTTTCTTTACTCTTAGCTTCCCTTTATTATTATTTAGGCTCATTTCCGCAGTTGAAACAGCTGTGCTCAATTAGTCCATCTAAGCCAGCTGACAAATGAGCTGAAGTCGAAATCTTTGACACAAATCATGCAGCAGACCCATTTCATTTCTTACTTAGCAATCAACCAACTATAATTGTCAATGGCAAACTGTTGAACAGCCTGAGCTTGAGTCGGAGGTTGAAGGGACACCTGTCAAGGTGTAAGAAGTTGGCTTGACCAATAAGATTTATGGGCGTCAAAGCGAATTCCATTAAGTCAAAAGGCTGCAGGACAATGCGTGCGTAACCTTTTCACATTTTATTGAAGTTTATTGAGGCACAGCAGGCACAGGCGACCGCAACTGCAGATCCTGGTCGCCATTATTCAATAGTCAAAGAGATAAACGTGTATGCGTGCCTATGTGTGCGTGTGTGTGTGTCGACGTTTGCCTGTGTGTATTGTCAACAAATTAATCAATGTTTATTTGCTAAGTAAGTTTGCCTTCAAGGCTGGCATCTATCCTAGGAGCGAGAGACGGACAGACAGCAAAGCCCGACAGCGCGGCGCGTCGGGGCTAATGTTTTGTTTCCTTTTGCCATTTCCTAGTTCCGGTTTGTATGCTTGTGTGTGTGCATCTGTGTGCTGCTTTGTTCCTTTGAATTTGTGTAACTAATCGTGTTAATAGAGTGGATAATACGCCTCAGGTATGTGAGAGTCGCCGTTGACTATTCAAATGCCGTTGGCAAAGCACAAACCATGCGAAAACCCCATGCAAGTGTCAGACAGCCTGAGTGTGAGTGTGTGTTTGCGGGTATGTATGTTTGCGTTGTGTGTGTGGGCCTGTATCTGATTAGTAAAGAGGCGTAACAGCGTTAAGTGACCCTTTTCTAGATGTTAACACAGCGTATGCGTAATATTCAATTTATACAAATTACAGGCCACGCAAAACAATTTCAATTCCATTTTCTTATTTTATTTCTTTTTTTTTGTAGTCTACTGAGCTGCGTTGAAAGGTAATTGCATGCGATTAACACAATTGATTGCTATCGATTGGTTTCACACAAACTGGGTCAGTGAAGCAAACAACTCGTAGAAAATTTAATAACAGCCTTTGGATAATTGAGTTATAAGCAAACGGCAAATAGGCATCGCCTCGTCAGTTAGATAGGAAACATAGTTTGAATTATCATGTGATATCGATATAAAAGCCTTGTCAGAGCTTTCTTTGGCCTCGCTTTACATCCCTAACCCCTGCACTTTCTAGTCGTTTGGGTTTCGAGGCAGCTTGGCAAATGATGCAGCAACATTGTCAAAGCAATCGTAACAAATGAAGTCAACAGCAAAAACGACAACGACAACGACAACTACGACAACGACATCAATGTCGATATCTATGCCATCATTGTCCTTTGGCCTCACATTTACTCGATTTCCCTCCCTTAGGGTTTTCTGTTTGTTGCTGTCCATTTTATGCAAGTCTTCCTGTTGACTGTCGTACACTTCAACCATGTTCGAGTCATAGAGATGGTTTGTTTGCTTAATATATATTTTTACAGCAGGGTCTATAATATTATAGTTGCTTTTATGCAGCATAACTTGAGATTTTCTCATGTAGCTAATCCATTTTATTTCTGACTTTTATGATAACAAATGTTTGCATATGCAACTTTAAGAGAATTCACATATTTTATTAAGCTTGAACCCAGCTCTAAGCTGAGTCTCGACTGGTAGTTTGATCTCTTACAGGGTATTCAAGGTACACCTACTCACTTAGCACTTTTTCCTACTTGGCAGCTCCCACTGCCGCATTATTAATATGAAGCTTAGCTTTAGCTACTCTGGTATCGGGTTTCACTGTACGCCCACACGACGTGGCTCCAGCTCAGCCTTCAAGTCTGAATTTATGGCAAAAACGGATATGCGAGCCGCCTGCCAACGACGCCTTCAATGGCAACAGGCAATGCATGCACTGATTATGAAATGCGCCTCATTAAAAAAGGCAACGAAAAAATAACATCCACAGCTGGAGAGCTGTGCAGCTGGTGCCACTGGTGTCGTCGATGCCACACTTTGACCTAATTCGCTGCGGCACCTAAAAAAAAAAAACTTTGTCGCATGTTATTCAGGCTGCGGTAAAAACATCATCAACACTCGCAATTTGTTCCAATCTCCAAGTGGGCGACTGTCACACGCCTCACAAATATTTTGATATGCAGCTACTGCTGTCTCTCTCTCTCTCTGTGTCTGTCTCTCTCGCTCTCACTGTTCACTCTACTTGCTGTAGCAAACCCAAAAAACACACACAAATTGGCAGCACAACATTTTTACCACAATATTTTTACAGCTGCGTCCGAGACTCCAAATATTTGGCTGGCCCACATAATTGGCAGCCCGTGCGCTATCAACTAATTTGGACCTAGAGCGCAAATCATAACTGGGTTGAGCAAAGAATTGCATATGAATGAATTATATATGTATGAATACATGTACATACTTATATATTCGAAATTTAGGAATTTCAATTGTTCAAGATTCAAGTATCGACATTTTGCAGTTCAATATAGCTGACCCAAATCTGTCTGCCAAATATCAGAGCAAAGCAGGCATAGGCAAAGGACATGCTACTACATGCCAGGGCCAAGGGCCACTCACAAGCTTCCACTTGCCGCATGGCACATGGCACATGGCACAGCGTGTCGCCCACTCCCATGGCTATTTAACACTTTCATATTTCGTCGTCAGCTTGTTTGCTGCCTTGGGCTAGACTTTAACTTTACTTTACGTTGCCTAAACAGTGCGCTTATACTATGTACGTATATTTGTGTATATATGTATGTATATAGTTACCTGCACGCGTTTATAAATTTTGTCTGACGGCGTCTGGCAAAGCCGCTGCCATATTTGTGACTCTCCGGGCGGCCATTTTGGGGAATGACAACGGCACAGTTAGGGTTTGCTATAGGGAATGGGCGAAGCAGTCACAGCGGTAAAAGCAGAAAGATACCCTGTATCAATTTAATGGGGCTTGGCCAAAGCAACAGGCAAAAAGAGTTAAGTATGGGAATTTGTGGACAGAAAACTTTCATCAAATTTGTTGCAGAAGAGATATATATAGGAATGCCGGCAATGACAACGGAAAGAGAGCTCTGGTAAGAGCATGTTGTGAAAATCTAAGCAGGCAAAGACGTAAGCTAGGGTATAGATGCTAGTTGAACAAGTCCATGGAAAGAGCGGAAGCAGAGCAGTGAGAGAGAGCTTAGTTGTCTGAAGCTATACAAGTTCAAAGATTGTCTCAATCAGAAGTTGTATATTATGATATATAAATAGCTAAAGCCGAAATGGCATTACATGTCAGTAATTGATTAAGCAATAGCATAGAATATAAAGCTGCATAGCTGCAACTTAACTAATGCCTGAATATTTGAGTGCTAGCCAAAGGGTATCCGTTCGTTGATGCTATTCTATAGCTGCGCTTCTGCTAGTCGCGGCTTGGAACGCGGCAAACAATTTATCAAACAAAATATGCACTTGAAATACACGTAGCTAGCAGTACAACATGGCGACCAGCACATTGCACGCTGAGTGCAAATATACATATATATATATATATATTTTTTTTTTGCTATTTTCAGTTAAACTCTTTTGCACCTCCCCCTTTCGTACGGCCCATTCCCTGGTGATAAAGAATGTCAGTGAAATGAATTCGTAAGTGTCAGAAAACTTGGAATGTGGCCCAGTTGCGTCAACGAATTTAGTGTCAGCGATATTTAAAGGGATTTAACTAAGGCCATAGCTAGATATATTTCAGCTAAGCCAAATTGAAGCAGGTGCAAATAGGGTAGCTGAGGGTGCAGGCTATATATACATACTATACTATATTCTGAAGCATAAATATTCAATTCAAAGTTTGTGTGCAGCCGCAACTAGTTTAATTAGCATTTTTTTTTTATATATACTATAAAATTTGTTATTAACTGAAGTTTGTTGACACATTTTAGTTGACGAGAAGCGGTTTGAGGTATTTATTTTGCAAAAACATTTTACCCTGTTTGGCAACAAAAGCGTCAACTTGCAGCTCAACGCCAATTAAAAGTTAAATTATTCTAAGTATTTTGATTTTGTCAAATGGCTGGTTGACATGCGAAGTGCACGCGCGCGCCCCTAGCGTCAGGTAGCGGAAACAGCAACAAGCAGCTATGTGCACATTTTTCATGTTGCATGCTGCAACAATGTATTAACCGAGAGTGCAGTGCTCAGCTAGTAGATACCCTGAATTGGATTGAGAGATAATCAAAAACTGTGTAGCTTTAGGTATAATACGGTTTATTGTTTGTAAACTTTTAACTTGAAATATGGAATTATAGAAGAAGCAAAAAATAGTATTGTAGTAGTAAAGTAAAACCAAATATATTAAGAAGGGTAAACTGCTGATTTTGATCAAGAACAGGTATATTTTATGGGCTCTACATTTCCGTATTCAACACTGAATTCCTTTATTTAGCTTACGCTTCAAGATAAACTTCAACTCGAGATACATTTGTATCTTTAAGATACACATATCCAAGCCGAGCACATTGCCAGCATTTTATTGATTTCCGCTGCGCTAATGCAAGCCAATAAATCTACCGAATGAGTCGATTTGTAGGAGTACCAACAATTTGGGCCTAATTTTGGGGCCGATGATAGCAATGAACTGCTGCCATTGTTTGTTATTAGTTTTTATGGTCCCATGTAATTTGTTTCCATTTTTATCATTAAAATAACAATTAAAGCTATTGCTGTTGTGTCTTGTAAATGTGTGCAGTGTTTGCGGTCTATATATCATTATCAGAGTGTGTGTGCGTATGGGAGTGTGAGTGTGTGCGTATGTCGTTTGTTTTGCTAGTTTTATTGCTTGTAAACATTTATACCTATTGTTATCCATTTCCACAGACAGCTACAAAGCGCTTGTGCAATTGTAGCGCATGTTAAAGTTTTGGTCAGCCGACAAATTGTATCATAGCCGCCATAGTCAATCAATACGTTACTTAATTCATGTGTTTATGGCGCCCTGAATTATGCTAATTACATTAGCAGCACGCAGCGAGTGAGTGAGAGAGAGAGCGAGCTAGACACCCTAGCTAATGACACCCAAGAGGCGCATTTAATTACTCGGCAACTATAGCGAGGCCTCGGCCTGCTTCATAAGTTCGCATGTTCAAATGCATAAAATTGTCTATGGAGCATAACATAAATATACATATGTGAACAAGCATATCGTATTTGTTGTATTTTGTATTTGTTTGTGCGAATGTGGACATGCTTTCAGCAACATGAAAATGCTTTATAGCTATTAAAAACGACAAAACATAAATTGTAATCTCTACCATATGAACACACAGGGAAAACAATAAAAGAGACACAAATACCAATACAAAAATAGTTCAAAATAATCAACAGCGAAATAATGTTTGCAAATTTATATTTTTACATTTTCTTTTTTTGTGCTTTGCCTCTGTATAAAGAGACAAAAACTAGTTTGAAATTGCAAATGACATGATGCCAAAACAAGTGGTATTCCATGAATCGATTCCACCAATGAAAACGACATTCACTACAAATCTCAGGCAAACTGAAAGCTTTCTTGTCGAAATTGAGCGGAAAACACAATATGGAATGCGGATTTTATATCAATGTGTGTGCAGCACAAAATGTCAATTTGTAGGTAAAGGCAATTGGAATTAAATGTCAAACAGACACACACATACACAATTTTTGGCAGACGTGTGGGAAGTGGAGAGCTCAATATGTATTTGGTACATTCGCTAGACGACAGTTAAATGCCGTAAATATCCCATGTACTTACATATGCAAAAGTATTTGTGTAATGCCAACGATAAGCTCATGTATTGATCCACTCGCACTCTGGGTGGCTGAGTGGTTGAGTGGTTTTGGCGGTGTAGTTGTACTTGCTATTTGCTCCACCACACGAAGCGCCCACTCTAGAGATTTGGGTAAACTTTCAGTTAGTCGCGCGACGCCATTTTGCTACATTTTCATAGACCATTGGACAGAGTCTAAACAAATGAAGCGACAGTGCGGAATGTGTGAAGGAAACTAACTATGTCTGGTGGTATCTGTGTGTGAATTGTATAAATAGCAATGCGCTTCAATGCCAATAATGTGGACAGAAGCCAGGTGTGTGCAGGGTTAAACGAGCTACTTGACAGCTGCAAACACGGCAACAATTGTATGTGAAATACTTTGCATAATTTGACTAACAATTAAGCTCAAGTGGACACACACAAAGTAAAGGCACGTACGTACAAAGCATACAGAGACACTGTAAACAGAACACACACACACGCATGCGAATAGGCGGCATCGAAATGCTGCGCGTTAATGAAGCACTGCAACTTTGTTAATTTCTGTTGCCCACTTTCGAGCACCGGCGTCAAAGCAAACTAAAACTTTCCTCTTTGGTAATTTGATAGCTCATTAGAGCGTCGAGCAAATATTACTGCAAAATGTAAAAATCGAATAGAAAATATTTATAGTAATTTATTAGACTTGTATATGCTAGACATCGCACTGTTTGAATTCTTTAATATTTTATTTTACATATAAATAAATTTATTTCTTTTACAGGTCTGCACGATATTCTGAAAGAGTGAGCCGTCTATAAAAGAACAGGTAAATAGTTAGCTCATCTCTTGCTATATCAAAAACGAAGGAATTTATATTAAATATACTCATTAATGTATGGATATGTAGGGTATATTCTACTAACAAATAGAATACCATGTACTTTATAATTTAATATGTAATATAATCAAATAAAAACTTTTTGTTTACTTCATATTACATAAATTTCAGTATATTTCTTACATAATTACTTAATTTTTGAACAGCTTCCTGTTTACACTTCTGCATATACTCGACTACAGGCAATCTAATGGCAGACAACTTGCCAATCGAATTATTTATGTGCATAAAAATGAATTTCTTTGATTTTGTGGCCGTCCTCTGCTTTGAGAAAGTCTTTAGCAGTGCCCGCAGAGTGTGTGTGTGTGCAGACCCCTGGCGTGTTTGCAATTTGACAAGAGCAGTTTCAAATATGCATTTCATATTCAATAAATCACACTCGAAATGAAGCCTTTTTGTTTTTACATATTTGTTTAGTGAAATATTTGCTAGGCTGTACCAAATGAAAAGCTACTTGCTGCTGTGTTTGCCTTTTGCCGCCTGCAGTTGCAATTGATTTTACAAATTGCAAATATATTTGCCGAACAAAGCAAATAGAGCACTGAATTGCTGTCTACCATTGCAAGCATGAAATCAAAAAGATTTTTCATAAATATTTCTGATATATACATGTATGTTTGTATGTGTGTGTATCTGTGCAAAGCCCATATTCAAATTAATTGAAATTTCAAATTTCGATTAATTTCAAGTCGTCTCCGAAAAAACTTTACACAGATAGCCAGCTTTTTCAGTTATTTAGTAGCTTATTGAGAATGCTTTTTCAACAACATTTTTGGACGTCTTTTTTATTTTTTCGTTTTTTGTTAATTAGCTAACTTACAAGCGGTCCAATATTCGTCTGAGAGTGGCACCTGATTTTGTATACCAATAAGAGACATAAAAAAAAGGACAAAATTCCCATTGCCATTGCTTTGTAATGCAAATTGTACGCAAATGTTGGCCAAAGAAAATATGAAATAAAGTCATCCCCCGTCTAAGAGACTCGAACATCCACTCAGACTTACTTGGAGAGCTGATACACATGCAACGTAAGGGGTTATGCAAAGTCAAGCAACCTGAAAAAGACACATTTGTGATGCAAATTTGTAAGAGACGCTTGAAAGGGTGTGTGTGTGTGTGCGTGGGAGAGTCAGAGAGAGAGAGAGAGAGAGAGAGACAGAGAGAGAGAGAGAAAGAGAGACAGGTAGAATATGGCAGGCCCACATTGGTTGCTTTTCTATGGCAACGTGTAAATCAGGCTAAGTACGTGGCCTTTTTGGTCTTTTAGCTGCCACGCTGCAGTGCTTTATAGTTGCGTCCTTGTGACCCAACCCGAAGCCAAAGCCAAAACCAAAACAAAAAATATGCAACAATTTTTACCTTCGCACCGGAGTGTTTGCCCAACTTTGCAAACGGGGTTTTAATATGTGCCTTGGCAAGCAAGCGGCAGGAGGAGGAGGAGGAGCAGCAGCAGTAGCAGCAGCGGCAGCAGCAGGTGAATCGCAGTCAAAGCTTGTTTGCATGGCGCAAACATTTTGGCCAACATATGCTCGGCGAATCGCTAGCCATGGAATAATTACATATGCATGACATGACAGACAGTCAAAGCCAAAGTGTGGGCATTGCCAATATCCAGTGAATAACTCAATATACATACATATATGTATATAAATATACTTCTATATATGTACATATATATATTTTACATATATGCATATACATATATAGTGGGATAACTATTGATATATATTGTGTATTCACTTTGTCAGCTCGCTTCCCCGAAGCGTTTACTGTCTGCTCGCATCGCGTCGCGCGAAAGGCGGAGGGGCAGAAGGGTGCAAGGGCGCGGATGCCAGCCAATTGTTGTTTTAAATTAATTAATTTCGTTTTCATTAGCAGCAACAGCTAAAGACAACAACAATAGCAAAGCAACGGCAGCAGCGCAAATAATAATAATAATACAAGTAAAAAGCTTTTGTTTTTAATTTTATATTTTCATTTGCCATTATTTTTACGCTATTTGGCAATTTGGCGGCGTTGTTCCATTTAAAGCGATTTTCGCGCCGCTAATTATTATTTAAATTTTTGATATTCAACGGACCGACAAATGGGATTATTTTAATAAATAAATGCATGCAGGAAAATCAAGAAGTTAGCAATGGGTGCATAAAAAGCATTGCGCCCAATTAACGGCTTACAATGGCGCCCAATATTGATGCAACATAGCAAACGATGTCGATCAAATAGTGCAGGCAGTTGGTAACGGATTGATTGATAAGGGAACGTATTGATATTTATATTTACATATATAATGAAAAGTTATTTAATTGCTTTAATATTTAAATTGAGTTTAAAATTTAAAGCGAATATTATTAATCCTTTAACGTTTTCCCGGATTTTTAAATATAAAGAAAGTTTCGAGAAATTAAATTTATTAATTTACGTTTCTTCTCTCCAAGGTAATACTCAAGTACTCTTTAGGTCTATATTTTGCGGACCTATATTTTACTTTACACCCAGCTCTATTCGATGTCAGCATTTAGTGTATATTCGCTTCGGCTTCACGCAATAATCATGCAAAAAATGTCGGATTTTTTTTCGTGCTGTGCCCAGTCAATCGCAATTATTTTTTATCTCTTTTCCAATTGGCGTTGTCAGCCTGGGCATTGTTTATAAACTCATTTCGCATTGTAATCCGCCCAATTGGCAAAAGAGCCTTTGCCCCGGCAGCTCGTGCCCCTTGACTTGACTGCTTGCTAGCATTACAATGTAATTACAGTAAATGCAACTTTGTCTGCGTGGCACACTGCATGGAAAATTGCAACCAAAAATGCGCAAAGTTGCACAAAGAGATATATATATATATATATATATATATATAGAGAGAGAGAGAGAGAGATAGAGAGAAAGCGAGGGGGCTATAAAGGGTTGCTGCTGCGTAGGCGAAAATGAGCGCGGAGCGTGGATTTTTAAAGCGTTGGCCCAAACAACAAAGTGAAATTTTAATGCAAACTAATGCAAAATCTTTCGATACAAAACACAAAAAGCAACAGCAGCAGCAGAACAGCAAAGCAGTACAACAGGCAGAGGCAGGCAGGCGGCAAGCCGACAAGCGGGGCCATCAACAAAATAAATTGAAAAGCAAAATGCAAAGTGCGCGCTCCACGCCTTGTGCGCCACGCCCCTGCGACGCTCGCCTCCGCTGGCATCCTGTTCGCTGGCAACGCACCCGCGCACGTCCTTGGCGCAGCAAGACAAATGAGTCTGCATCAATCTTAATTAATTATTTAAACGCAGCGGGCATGGAAATGGCTGCCACGGCATTAAAGTAGTGTCTACGGCCAACTCTTGGCTCTCGGCTCTCGGCTCTGACTCTGACACAGACTCTGACTTCGGCTCTTAACTCTGACTTGGTAGCCGCAGCATTTGCTGTTGCCTTTTCCATTTGGTGTTTGTGCTTTTGTGTGTAAGTGTGTTGCGCGTAATTAAAACGAAAGCCTTTTGATATTTAAATTATTTTTCATAAATTGCATTGCAACAGCTAAGACAACAAGCAACAGCAGAGCAACAAGCGACAGCGACAGCGACAGCACAAGAAACAGGAAACTCTTCAACAAGATCGAATGTCATGTACACTAACTGCAGCAAGAGCTAATTCTGATTCTGCATGAATAATAAACCAGTTTGAAATTCATTTAACAATATGTATTGAAGAATAATATCAGGAATTGTCTTTGCTGTGTTTTGTTTATTTTTATTTAATTTATTCTTTCAAGCTTTGATAAGAGTTCATATTTTGTTTCCGTTGTGAAATATAGACCATTTATTTATAATTTTACAAACTATAGACACTTTTGTATTTTAAACTTGCTTAAGCATTTGGTTTTTAAGCTTCAGCTTTCTTATTCCCTTTTTGTCAAATAAAAGACTTTGGTTTATGTTTCGATCAACTGTTTTTAAGCCTGCTTATGATTTAAGATTTAAGCTGTGACCTTTTCTTTGCAACATGAGCATATGATTATGTATTAAATAGATATATTTGTATCTTCAGCTCACTTGAGTCGCACTCCTCTATTTCTCTTCTTCTACTTTGTGCTTTGTTCAACTGCTTATTTCAACTGGAAGCAAGGTAACATTTGTATATTCACCTTCTTCCCACACGCCTCCTTAATCTTTGCAGAAACTCTATGAACGGTTTAGAAAAACTATACCCGAAACAGTCTTTCTCTTAGTACATTTCACTTTAATTTAAGTACAGTTGTAACTGCGGTATGTTTAAGGCACCCTTTAAGCACGTATGCTCTCTCTAGATGAAGGGTACATAAAGCCATGTCAAGTTGAGTGCTGACACTCGCTGTGTTTGTTCGCCTCATTTTAATTCAGCTGTTGAGTCTCAGCACAAACATTAGTTTAATTTGCTGTGGCTTGCGTTTAAATTAACTCTCACTTGCAGTCAAACTGAGGTCAGAGCCGCAACACATGTGTGTGTGAATATGTATGTGTGTGTAAATGTGTAACCAAGTGTCAATCATGGCCACGAAAAACCTCATACTCCGACAAACCCAAGCCAGAGCTAAACTGTCACAAAAATGCATGACATAAAAGAGAAGTAGACCCACACAGCTTGCTGTTTCTTTGCTGCCTGGAGCTTGGTAATTATGATTAATCTCATTTAAATTAAATGGCTTAATTGTGTGGTGCGCGTCTTGTCATTAAGTGATTTTTATCAGCACCACAAAATAAGATTTGTTGGTGTGAGGATTGCATCGTCATTGTCTAGTTAATTTCGTGATTACCTGCTCCTTTCATTTTTTTCCGTCTAGTCTGATCTCACTTACAGTTTATCAGTTAATGGCCGTCAAGTTGCAACAGTTGCTATTTTTTCGACTTAAACTAAGACAAAATGACATTTGTGGCGATTAAATGCATGCTTTTAGCGCTTAATCCTTTAAACACTGGTCAACAAAATGTGCGGCTGGCACGGAAAACTGGTCTAACTGCTGATTGCATTGTTCTTATTTTGATATCCTGTAGTTTATTTGAAATGTGGTGTAAATTATTTGAATTATTTACTTGTTACTTTTATTTGGTAGTACCTTTTTTACTTCATATGTATATATAGATATATTACTTCTATTACTGCTACTACTACTAGTCTAGCTCCTTGGACTTAAGCTAGTTTTTGTCCTATTTGCTCTAGATTAAGTTAAGTTGGCCTTGAATAATTTTAAAAAACACATCAATATGGATTCCTTTGCAATTGTTTGACGCTGCATTTGAATTGAAATAGTACCTAGAGCAAGTCAGTCTTGATACTGCATTGAGACTGTATAGAAAATCAGAAAAAATATCTGGCAATTGTCATTCTTAAAGCTGCACGACAAGCACACTTAAGTCCTGCTCAAAGCTACTTGCGAGGTATCTACTAGTCCAATTAGTTCTGGACTCAGTTCACTTGGCGCTTTGTTTTAGTTGCGATGGCTGGCACGACTAAAGCCGCATGAAGCGCATGCAAGCACGACGAATAAGTAAATCTGATTTGCCAGTGTTCGCGTTTTACACTAAAACGTGCATTGTCATTGCCTCAGCCACCGCTGGATGGAGGTGGCTGCAGTTGGTGTAGCTGGGCTCCTCGTTTAGGGGTTGCTGGGTTGTTGGGATGGGTTGCTGGTGCTAGCGAAATGAAGCCATTAGCATGGCAAATATTATTTTATCAAAATTAAAATGCAAAAGTTTGCGGTGCGTCACGTAGTCGTAGTAGTCGTTGTTGCTGCTTGCCAAAAATCTGTTGCATATTTTTAGGGGCAGCCCACAACTGCTCTTTTGGCCTGTTAATAGAGCAATTTGCTTATGCATACATTAAATGTGTCACGCCGCCTCGTTTTTATGCGCTTAATTTAATGCAATTGTGACAGACTGCCAACAACAAAAAATACAAATAATAAACAAAATGGAAATAATTGTGCTCGGTGCCAAAAAATAAATTTCATACTTGATGCGAAGTGCAAACACTCTGCACTATTGTTAATGGAATACATATATTATATCAATATTTCTGATTGCATTAATTAACTCTTACTTGGAAATCTGACTAGCTCTGACTAGCTCAGAGCCTAATCGGCTGCCAGCTGTCCGCACTGGGCATTATGTTCACAATGAATTGTTCGACTATGTCTAGACCCATTGATGATGTTGTCTGAGCAGTTGCCATTCACACACACGCGCGTACACAATCACACACACACACTCAATTTATGACGCGTCGCAAATCCGCTGGAAATACCTCGTAATTGCAAAATGCGATGACATTGGGCTTGGGTGGTGCCACTTGGCTAGGGAGTTGGCCGACAACAAAAGTGGATAATATGTGGATATTTTTGGTCACGTTTGAATTTATTTGATTGCTAGCACTTTTAGCACATTGTGTTGTAGCTGACGTTTTATTTAATGCCTTGCCAACAGCAGCAGCAGCGACAACAAGGACATAGAACTATACAATGCCAACTGTGGCCAGTTGCCAGTTGAATGTGGAGCAGGAGGAGGAGGATGAATGGAGTTGCTGGAACATGGGCATAGCGAGTGCATGGAAATTGCTCAGGAAACGTACAATTTATTTGAGTTCATTTCTTTTTGCCACCGTTTTTGGGCGAAACGCCCACAATTGATGTTGATGTTGCCTACTTTCGATTTTGGCATGTCGCGACGCTCACGTTTCACAATTGTCCGTGTCCGTATCCGTGTCCGTGCTCGTGTTGAAGTCCGTGTGTTTTGTTTGCCTTGGCTGCCATTTGACGGTCGTCGTCCTCGGCATAATTTGAGCAGCTCCAAAAACAAAGAAAAAAAAAATAGAAAATAGAAAATACCATAGCTGAAAAACAAAGGCAAAAAAACTAGAGAAAACAACAGAATTGTAAAACACGCAGACAAACACAAGTTGCCAAGTTATCAGCCAGACAGGCAACGATCCACCTGGCAGAACCAATGGCAGACGGTCCAAAGGCAGCTACAGCAACAGCGAAAGCGGCAATGGCAAAGGGAAACCTAAAGCTAAAGCCAAACAAGCCATTTGATGTTTTCATTTGGTTGGCCCCATCAACTTTGTGGTCGCTCCCCCATTGCTGCCAAAGACCCTTTTGTTTTTACCAAATGTCTGCCAAAAGAGCCCAAAACAAGGGGGCGCAGCCAAGCACACCGAAGCATAGATGCTCTTTACACAAATTGAAAATTATTGCTGTTCACTCACCAAGTTCCATAGTTCTGCATTCTTCGAAAGGTTGTTAAGCGGATTAACGTAAAACTTAAAGCAAATAATTGCTACACACTAGCCACAAGGAATTTAATGAAACTTTGAATTTAACTTGAGCATTAAATAGAGGATTATTTATTAGCAGAAATTATATTAAAAAATATTGCTATTTTGTGTTTTTTTTTTTATTATTTTATTTTGGTATACAACTCTCTCAGTTTAAGTTTGTGCCAGTTCTATAAAATTCACATCAACTCTAAATAGTCGAGTGTATGCTGCTAGGCAGATATAATAAGGTTTGTTAATAATTTCCGACTGGTCTGAGTCTGAGTCTGATTCGCTAAGCCTCACTCTCACAAACTTTCGTTGACTCTGGCTCATATCTTTGGGACTCCATTCGTGACAAAAGCAAATAAATTGCTGCGTTATTTGCATAAAAATGCGGCAAGCCGTAGTGCGAGTGACAATGAAATTTAAATATTTATGCTATACGCTTAATATTATTAGAGTTGCTCAAAACTTTGTTTTCGGGGTGGCTCCTTTCGAACACAAATTTTTGGCTGACGACAGTTTACGGTACATGCCTGAACAAAAATATAAAAGAAAAAACACCAAACTTATATTAAAACATATTTCACGGATTTTTGTGCTGTGCGTGACGAGACTTTGTCTTTGTTGTTGCTTTGGCTGGCTTTTCACAATGGCGCATTCGAAGCATGAAACGAGCATAAAAATACCAAGAAATTGAGTCATAATTTGGCTGTGAGGATGTTGCAAATGCAACTTTAAAACCAAAATTGAGTGCGACGTGTCCAATTAATGAGCAGCAGTTGGAGCAAGAAGTGAAAGCAGTAACAGCAGTAACAGCAGCAACAGCAGCAGCAGCATGCACTGAAAACGAAAGCAAAAAATGGCACGCAACTAGGACAGACACACGCTTCGCTTTTTTACACTACACACAGGACATGAGAGAGAGAGAGAGCCAAAGAGAGTGTGGGAGACAGATAGAGTGTAACAACTAAGCGCATAAAAGTCAAAGCGTCAAAGCAATGAATCACCAAGCAACCCACTAGCCAGGCGGCAGCCAGTCCGCCAGTGGGGCAAACGCTGCGGTGCCCCACTTGGCCCCAGCAAACAAATTCAACTTGAAGTGAACTCGACTTCGAGTTGACTTTTGACCGTCAAACAAGCGCTGAAACTCCGGCGGAAAAGTGGAAAGTGAGCAAAGTGCATGCAAGCGAAAGTCGAGCTGCAAGACGCCAACTGACCTCCAGTTTGATACCTAAGACCCCATCGACCCTGCCTCAAAAGCGAAGCGCGTCGTTTTAGTTTAGTTTTAGCAAAAGTTACGAAAAGTATTTTTCAGCGCAAAACTGGAAACTGATAGCAGCCAGTTAATAAATGGACTCGATGCAACACCACGAAAGTGAGAAATAGAGAGAAGCGAAGCTGAGAGGCGTGGCACACATACGGAAAATGAAATGGAATCTACGGACTGTCGATGATTGCCTTGGGTTTGATTGAAGGCTAGTTAAACTGAACACATGAAAGATGTTTGCATTCTGATGAAGCTGGAGAGAGCAAACGAAGAAGAAGAGAAAGAAAGAGCAAAGAAATTGAATCAGCTTCGTATACTACGAACTGAAATCTTGTCTCATGTGCTCGGAAAAATGTTCATCAATTAATTTTTGGGTTGCTAATTGCTTGCAATATCGAAGACTTTCAGCAGTTGGGTTCTTAAAGTATATTGAAGTATGAAACAGAAGTGAATTTAAACCGATTTGCTTCAATTAAAGGCTTGGGTAGCTATGATGTAGACAAAGAATTTCAATTAATCGAACTTGAACTTAAAATGGAAATTGAGTAATATTATTTTATAATGTTTTTATTAGTCTTAGTATACTTTAATTTAACTACTAATTTAACTGAAGTAGTTTAAACTATACTATCATAAGAAGTATATATATCTAGGCAAATTTATTCACATTCTGCCTTTAGCACTCTCATATACTATATTCTAAGCTACATCAAAACACGCTGGGATTCAATTATATTTGAGGTAATTTAATATAGATAATGTGTTCAATTTAACGCAATTGCCTAACTATGAAAATAGCTAATGTGACAAATATAATAATTATTATTTGCCTAAATAATGGAAATCTGAATTGAAATTGAAGCCGTATTAACAATTTGCGTCTCTCGCATTTCTGCGGTTGGCTTTCGAAAACACAAAACTCGCGCTACTTTGTGGTTGAGAGCTTCTATTGCTGTTTGGTTACCATGACCAACCGCTGGGGATAGATGGCTGGTGTTTAATTAATTAAAAAATAAAGTGCTCATGTGTAATTATGCTTATGACAATTAATTCTGATCGCATAAAATATGCACAGCATAAAAATATTATAATAGACAGGAATTTTTTTTTTGTTTTGTTTTTATTCTGCCTGTTACTGAAAAATTGACTGTTAATGTACCTCGTCATCAAGTTACGCAGTGAAGTTGTTGTTTTTCAATTTTTTATTGATTTTTTTTTCTTCTACTCTTTTACGGGTTAGTTTTCATAATTAACAGGAAAGTAAATAGCTATTAAATGGTTTAAATAACTGCAAGCTAAAAAACAAAGTAAACAGAGGACCAACGAAACAGTACACACAAAAAAAGAGTAAGACTGGAGTTATGAACGAATGGGATATATTTTGAATACAAACAGGGGCCATTCAAAGTTTCTTTTGACATATATACCATGTCGCTTACTCTATTATAGGGTATCAAAAAGGGCAAACGTTTAGGCAAAGGCAAATTTCATAAATGCTAAAAAAAAGGTTTGCTGTTGCAGCTCAACTTTGAGAACGGGCAAACCATTCAGAGTCACATTCACACACATATACATAGGCACAGGCGCACACATACACACATACACACTTTGGTACACACAATTGCAAGCCGCAAAAGTAGCTTACATAAAAATGCTTTTAAAATGTCAAAGCGCGTAAAAGAAAGCCGAAAGTGCGACAGAGACAGCCTGCTCAGAGGCGGGGAGCTGGGAGTGTCCTTAGCGAACGTCAGGCAAAGGATTGATGGCGGCGTTTAAATAAGCTCGGCTTGAGGGCAAAAGTTCACATTGCGTATACGCCGCATGGGCTTTGTTTGTGCGGCGCTGCACAGTCAGAGCCTAATCAAAAATGCTTTGCGTGCTGTTTGAAGTTGTTGCATACAACACAGTCCAATAAGCGAACACGCACGCACACTCACATCTACTTTGGTTCACCTTTGAGTTGCGCGTGCATATCAAGTATACGCCACGTTGACTGCGCTTTATTTGCGTTTTAATAATGCTAAACGCTGCAGCTGCACGGCTCACATTGGTTTAACAACTCCATTGATGAGCTGCACTTCACAAAAAAAAGTAGGAGCTTCTTCCACTTGTTTATGACCGAACGGAGTTGAGGAGCAAAGATTTGCTTGCGAACGCTTCGTCGCGACGCTACTCCTACTTTACGACGAGCTGTCAGAAACAACGCGCAAAAATTTATTTATACAATGTGAACGCTGAGCTGCTGACATAGCTGCCATCAACTCATCAAGCCATTATTTTACCCCTGTCCTGACCTTATTCCCATTGCCCAAGCGCCTCGTCGTGAATAATTTGGGTCACTTGGCGGCAGTTAGTCAGTCAGCTGCATTGTTGCTTCTGCTGCTGTTGCTGTTGCTGCTTCTGGTGCTTTTGTGGCTGCGGCAGTTGCTGCTGGCGCTGCGGTCGCGTTTTTCATTGTCGGCATGCGGCAATGGCATTTTTCAAGAGTATCAACCCCCCATGTTGCCACCCAGCCTTAAACGCCTTTAAAGCTCAAAGACGACATAATTAATTAAGCAAGTCGGCCTGACTGATGTCCCAGCGTCCCCAGCCTTGCGCTCGCATTGTTATGCGTGCCGCGAAAGGGTCGCACATTTAGCCGGGCGCCTTCTCAAAAATATGCGAACGGTCAGTGTCGCAGTCACTACACAGAGAGAAATCTTGGATACTTGAGCATAATTTAAATAGCTGTTCAAAATATTTTGCCTATAATTAGTTAAATGAAATTGAATCTAAATTTATGCGGGAAGCAGTAAAGAAGTCAAAGTTGTCAAAGAGAAAACAGTTTTTAATTAAGTAAAAATTTTATTTTATATTTTTAGATTCTGTTTTCTCAAAGCTAAATAATATTAATATAAACAAGTCTCATATACTTTTTTTTTATATTCTATAAACATTTGTCGTCCATTCAACACTTACTCGATTCTTTCTCTCAATGCACACTGACCCGAAGCTAGTGACGCGCGTAGCTCATTTACAGTCGCAGCTCTATAGCAGAAAAATTTATGCTGCCCAACTGGCCAAAACTGGAGGCGGCTTATGGCCCGCCGTACAAAAGTTTCAGAGCTGCGAGTGTGTAATAATTTAATAAAACGCTCTAACAGCAGCACTGGATGTAAATGTGAAAAGTTTTCAAATGTTTGCTCAGCCAGCAGCCAAAAAAAAAAAAAAAAAAAAATAGAAATAAAACGACTGAGAGGCAAAGCTGAATGCAGCTACAAAAACGTCCAGCCCGGAAGTGCTTCCAGCGTTCTCGCTGTGATTGCCAACATGTTGTTGCTATTCATTTCTATACACACGAGCGTGAGTATTTCAGTGAGTGTGTGTGTGTGTGTGCGTGCGTGTGTAAGTGTTACTCTTGTTGTGTGTTAATTTTTAAAAACTGCCCAACAGCCAAAAACTGCAAAAAACTTTCCACTGCAAATGAAATAATACAAAAGCCATTGCTGTGATTACTTTCCTTGTGCCGCCCGCTCCGCTCTCAGCCGAGCATTGAGAGCACAGCACAACTGAATAGCGCCCAATTTTGGAGCTGGCAGTGATTCTACAAAAATAACTGGACATGAACTGTTGCAATTTTAATGCATTTCCCGGCTACTTAGCTTTTATGCTATGGGTGCAATGAACTCGAACTGCAACTCGAACTCGAACTCGATCTCGCTTTTGAATCCCCTTAACATCAACCCAGCAATTTAACATCTCAAAATGTTTGCAACTTTTTAGGGACGTACAGTTGTTATTATGTTTGCATTATATGGGGTAATTTGTTTTCAAATTTAATAATTTATAGAAAATCTACAATGCTGAAGGAATGAAGTAAGAAAATAGGCTGAGCTTTGAGTCAGCAGTTAAAGTTGAAAATTTTGAGAGAAGAGCCTTAAAGCACTATAAATGAAAACCTGATAAAGCAGAAGAGAGAGTTTATGTTCTAGCAAAGTTTGAGGTAATACTCTTTCAAACATATGTTAAGTAAAGGAAAGGATTTTTTTTAACTGCTTTTCTTAACTCTTTTGCAACTTAGAAATGTTGCTTCTTTGTAAAGTGTGTGAGCAATAGGTAAGTGATCAAGCATTTGCTTTAAAAAAGTGAGGTTTCTTTCTATAAGTTCGTCTCACATTAAGCACAAGCAGGAAGAAGAAAAAGATTTATCAGACTTTCAAGCTGAACTCTTTTTTCTTTACTCTCAGCATTTGTTGCTAGTAAAATGCATTCTTAAATGTCGAGGAGAAGCAAAAGCTTTTGATTATATTGTATACTATTCTTGTATACTATTCTCTTTCCCTCTTTCTCTTTTTCTCCTTCACAGTGTTTTCTTTTCCTCAATATTTATTTTAAAGATTTTTCCTATTTTGCTCGTCTCTTAACTTTGCTCCGTCTTTATGCTAAGTTTATCATCTATCATCTTCACTCTTCTCCAAGTTTAACTCAAAGTTAAATCATTTTGTTGCTCCTTTTCCCATTATTCCATTGCCTTTGTTGCGCTTAATGCACATACAATTCGCAGTCACCGTTATAATTTCTTTTGCACTTAACGTTTGCATATTTAACACCGCGGAAATTTGCGTTAATGACAAAGGTAATCAAATGTGTTGAAGCTGTCATCTTTTGTTTATTGGCTGCTTGCCGCAGCCGACAACTTCAAATGCCAGGCCGTGCAGTTAACACCACAGTCAATAAGAAGTTTAATTGTATTTATTTAATGCACGCTCGTTTCTCTCATTATTATTGTTGATATTGATGTTGTTGTTGTTGTTACTGCGGCTGTCAGCGGCCATTGAAGCATTCCCCCAAGTATTGTTGTTGTTGCTGGCTCTGGTCAATGCGATTACGAGCACTGTTTGCATTGATTGCAGCCCTGACAGCCCTTGTCATGGCTCGGCGGCTGGGCTCTTTCGTACTCGATTTTCGATTTTCAATTTTTGATTTTCGGTTTTATGGACAGATATCTGTATATTTATTTTAAGTTGATAATATGCTGACAGCCAGCGCGCAGTGTGCCTCTCATTCAGCGATATGGTTAAGTGTAAATTAATTGCATAAATTAAGCAAATGAAAGGTAGCACAAAAAAATGAATGCCTATCCGGCGTATACGTAATATTATGGAATACATTGCCAGGTGTTGTGCGCTGCAGCATATTTTCCTGCTGCTGCTGCTGCTGTTTGTCCCACTTGTAAATGTGCAAATAATTATCTAAATAATTGAAAAGGGATACCCTTAAAGGGCAGCAAACGAAGCGAAAACGCAAACAAGCCATCAAACAGAGGAGCAATGACGACGACGACGATGAAGAGGCGAAGAGCGCAAGGCAGGTCAAGAAGCGTGCTAAAAACATTTTCAGCGTAATGCTAATGCGGCACTTTGGCCCTTTGCACTCGACTGTCAGTCCCTGCCAGTCCTGCTGTTGTTTCCTTTTTAATTATATATAGCTGTATGTATGTGTGTATACAATAAGAGGTCGGCATTTGTGAAGGATCTTGCTGATGTTCTTGGCATTTTTTATGCATGTTCGGATACTCTATTAAATTTTTGCGAATGAGAGAACGTAAAGAGTATATGAGTGTTTGCCTTTCATGGAAATATCCATAAGTCAGAGTATCTCCTAGTCAGCCTTGTACTGTCATTTTACTTGATAGCTGATGTTAGCTCACACCTCTTTGATTTCTTGGTGGAACAATTCATTTCGGCGTGTGATCTCTGCCTAGGATGCGGCAAAGTTGAAAGTGAAAGCGGCTTTTGAGTTGCACGCAGCGTTTGCTCTCTCTCCCTCTCCCTCTCCCTCTCCATCTCTCTCCGTCTCTCGTCTTTTAATGGCTGCTTTAGGTTCTGTAAGCCAATTAGTTCTTAATTTGCAATTTGTTTTGCTGCAGTTACCAAAAAGGAAGAGAACAAAAAAAAATGAACGTTGAAGAAATACGAGCAGCGCCAAAGGAGTTAAAGGCAAAGCCAACAAGCAAACGAGCATATTTAAAAAGTTTTCCCTCAAACTTTGCCACTCGCTCTTTTTTGTGCCCCTCATTGTTGTTTCACATTTATTTTTTTCCTTTTTTTTGTGCTCTGTGTTTTAATGCGAAACTTTTAACTAAATTAATTCCTTTTGGGCTGAGACGCTGCTTATCTACGGCAACAAAAGAGCAGCGAGCCGTTTCGTTTAATCTTTTCAATTTTATTTCACGTTTTTCTTTACTTTTCTTCTTTTTTCACTTCCAGTTTCATTGTTTAGAAGGGAGGAAAGGCCTGATTGCACCGGCTGATAAATACCTCTTCAATCAATGTATATAAGTATGTACGTATAAATACATAAATACATAAATTATTTGTTTGTTTGTTTTAAAATTTTTGTACTTTGCTGTCATAAATCATGCAGCGCAACACGCGGCGTATACGCAATAAAATTGCAAATTAATATTTCAGTGGGCTTTCACGCTTGCAGAAGAAAAGGGCCCAGAACACAAATATCCGCCATAAAAGTAAATGTCATAAAACGACGTGAGGGCGTCTAATATGAGCCAAGCAACGGGGTGTGGCAGGTGTTGGCACAGAAAAAAAAAAACAGCAGTGTAAAGTGTGAGACATTGTGCTCGTCTTGTTGCTCTGAAGTTGATCAGAGTGTGGAGGCGAAATGTCAGTGTAAGTGAAATATTCCAAACAAATAAAAAGGAAAATGCGCCACAAAGCAAACGAAGGCAAACAAAAGGCAAAAGTGAAATAAAGCACAAATAAAAAGAAAGAGCACAAAACGGAAAAAAACGAATAAGAGAAGGTAACATGACATAAACATGACATTTGACTTTTGTTTTGCGCCTTTTGCCTTGCCTGCAGCCTAGCTGCTGGCCTGACAGTTCCTGGAAGCCGGAAGAGGGAGAAGGAGGGATCGAGAAATAGAGAGAGAGGGGGGGGGGGGGGGCAGAGAGGGAGCTTGGGAGAGTCAAAGCTGAAGCTGAAGCTGAAGTCAAAGCTTTGGAGCCCGTCCCGTCTGGCACGTGACTGGCCGCGCTTAAGGGCTAAAAGCTCTGCAAATTATATGCACCTTTGTCAAGAAATTACACCGCCAACTTGGCACGCGAATCAAAAATGCACGAAACAAACGCACACTAACTCTGGAGTAAGGTATATTTCATTAGGCACTTAAGAGGGAAGTAAAAAATAAATCAAAGCAATAAATAAATTAAAATAAGTACAATATGTATTAAAAGAGAGAAAAAAAAGATGTATATTACCATAAATTTCATAAATGTCATATTCATGATGTATATAATATTTATATTCAAATAAACCAATTAAAGAAACTCATGATTACAATAAAAATAAACTAAAATCTAATAATAAAAAAAATAATGAATTTAATTTTTAAATAAATAATTTCAATTTATATTGATTAAAAAATATAAAATCAAATTACATGAAAGTTAGAGAACTTGGCAATTATTATCATCGTTACTTTTTTACCTACAGTGTAGTTAATTGCTTGACTATTTTGTGGCCTAAGTTTTGGAGATTATCTTAATAGCGACTACGTCTTAACAAGTTTCTTAATCATTCCCATTAATATAAAAGCATTTAGTCAATAAAAACACAGACCTTATTGATGCAGTCGCCTGCTTAAGTATACTCTCTAGACTTTAATTTTCTCAATTGGAAAGCATAATATAAATTTAAAAATAAAATAAAATAAAACAAATTATTAAAATAAAGTGCATTGCTTCATCCTCATAAATGATAAAATTTATTTACTAATGCAAA
Organism: Drosophila mulleri; assembly: GCA_035047565.1. Classification (NCBI taxonomy): domain Eukaryota; kingdom Metazoa; phylum Arthropoda; class Insecta; order Diptera; family Drosophilidae; genus Drosophila; species Drosophila mulleri. The sequence goes on from JAWNPK010000049.1 coordinate 13,027,022, forward strand.
CAATTTACTCTGTACATTAGCCAATATATTGAAAATTAGCTTTAACAGATGAGTAACTCGATTGCTTTGCTAACAGTAAATGATAAATGCATTTATTTATATTGTATAAATCAAACTCACATTATTTGCGCTCTAAATATATTTGATATTTGAGAGCATAAATATGTGCATTATACATATATACTAATTTCATTGGTAATTTAGTAAATTGTTTGCACAAAACAAGAAAAAATAAGCAAATTATAAATTAGGCTTTGCTGATATTTATGTGCTTGGCAACGGCAGCACATGGAGCTGATGGCTCAATGGGCTTTAGGGAAATGAGCCGATGAGCCAATGCGGCCAAAAAACCATAACAATAAGCAAAGTCTGCCAAAATCGACGAAGCCAATCAAAGTGGCCGTGCAAAGCAATGTCCATTCAAGTTGAATGCATTTCGATAAGCAACAAACTCCGTATTTCCTCTCAAGAATCTTATAAAGTCCACACTCAACTTGGACTTGTCGACCGTTCAAAATGTGAAACTTTGCCGACGTTTGGCAATCGACAGTTGCCATAATAATTTGCCACATCATTAACAGCTCAGTGCATAAAAAGCGATGGCAATGGCAATTGGACATGGAAACGTTGGGGCAGGCGGGCGCCAAATCCCAGTAGACAGGGCTCGAGATCAAAGCGGCCAGCGACTTTATTAAGCCAGCCAAACAGTCAGGGCGAATGAGACAGAGAGAGAAAGAGAGAGAGGGTGCTAGGGAGAGGAGAGACACAGTCTATGAAGTAAGTTTTATACATTTTTGAGTACAAATTAAAATGACGTTAAATGTAAGTGAACTGGATTTGCGAGACGAGAGTTGGCACACAAGTTGGTGAAAAGCGAAAGTCGACGCTAGGGACATTAGCATTTTTAATTTCCAATAAAAATGCAAAAAATAGCCGCGCAAATAGGCGATAAAAAATTAATAAAGCTGCGATTATACAGAGACTACACAGGCTAAAGAGCCATGAGATAGTCAGATAAAGAGAGAGAGAAAGAGTGAGGGAGAGATAGATAGAACAAGTCTAGGGGCGTGGCCAGTCAAGTAGAGAGCTGTGAAAATAATTTGAAATTCAATTTTCGACAATGGCACACAAAGGAATCGCCGCCGTGCGTTTTTTCTTCGAGGAGGAAGACGACGGGCAACGGACACGGCCACGGTTCGTTAGAAAGTGGCAAACGGGGCTAGCTTGCAACAGAATGAGGCACCTGTGGCAATAGAGCAAGATAGCGAACCAAAGCTGGTGTAGATAAAGAAAGAGGCTGAGGCTGAAGCTGAAGCATTTTTGCGAACGCTTGTTGAATGGCTAACAATTGCATTGCCCAAAGGCAAGTGGGCAAAGGTAAAGAAGGCGGGCAAAGAAGCGGGTTGTGGCAACGTGGCAGTGTGGCAGCGTTTCAGCGCATTCACTTGTAACGTGGCACGGAAAATTTACGATTTTATTACTCAATAAATGCAAAAAACTCGCCACTCGTAAAAATCGTGTTGCCAGCCGCTGCTGCTGCTACTGCTGTTGCTGCTGCATTTGCTGGTAAGGCAAAAGGAATGGCAGCCGCTCTCGGCGCTATCTTTAAGGTTTGAATTTCTACGAATTTCATTCGGTAAAGGGACAGCGCCAGTTTACTTCACCCTCACCATAACCATCGCCCTCACCCACTTACTTACCGTTAATGCTGGCAGGTGAAAATTCCGAAATCCCTGGCGGTTACCTGGGCGTGCCGTCACTCCTCCACTTACTCTTGGTCATGCATAATTTAAAATTAATTTCAGTTTTTGGGGTCGAGCCGTACAAAAACAATGGCAAATGCCGTGAAATATTATATGTATATATATATACTATGTGTATGTATGTATATACCACTATATAATATATTTGTGGGCCAGAACAAAAACGTTCTTGGCATTGTGTCTTATTAATAGGCAAGAAATTGAAATTTTATGGCCAGAATTCTTGATGGCGATATACAGATGGGAGGATAGCTGTTTGATTTTTGATTTGGCCAACCACCCTGGCTTGGTGTTTGCCCTTTGAGGCCATTCATCAAACGCCAAGTGCCAAATACCGAAATGCCAAAGTTCACAGTTCGCATTATTAAAGCGGCCATTTAACCTATACCCCGCTCAAGGTGTCTCTCGGCTACCAAACTTTTGGCAAATATTTGCAGGGCTGCCAAAATTAGGGGCTGCGGCAGGCAAACCCACATATGCGCGGAAATAATTATGAAGTTTGCCCAAAAAGTTTGCGCTCAAAAATTGCGGATCGTAAGTTTTGTGCCAGCTTCTTCTGCTTCTTCTTAATATACTTTTTCTCTTTTTTGTTTGTTTGTTTGTTTGCTTGGCTCCAATGCCAATGAAATTTTGCGACTTAGTTGGCAAAGAAATGCAAGTGTAATAGGATCGCAGTCGAGTGAGTGTCAAGACTTTTAATTGCAACAAAATAATTATGGCGCCCCTTGGCAAATTCCAAATTGCAAATTGCAAATTGCAGATTGCCAGTTGCAAGTTGCAAAGTCTGAGATGCTAAACAGACGCTCGATGCTGCACTTAAAAACTTGCGAAAAGCAAAATTAAAAGCAAATAAAACAATAGAAACTATAACAAAGCAGGCAAAAGCCAAAAAAAGCTTAAAAGAATACAAAAATGGATAAGAAAGGATGCTATCATAAATGCAAAAACTGAACTCTGAAAATACCCAGTAAATTTTTGTTAAAATAGCAAAAAGCGGAGGGTGACATGCTTAAATTAGATACAATTACAAGGAAAAGTCGATGCAGCTTTTCTCATATTAAAACTGTTGAAATATCCATAATTTGCTTTAGACGACAGAAATACCCTATATTTAAAACAGATATTAAGTCAAGGTATCAATTTTTCCCAGTTTAATGTGCTATACTATAGCTCTATAGTAGATGCTATAACAACCAAATACAACAATTACCTTTACCCGGAGCTAAAACTATAACGAGTTTAATTTTTAGCAGTCTCAAAAGCAATAGTCCTACAGAAGATTACATCTAGAGCTTGCTCACTTAAAAAAAATGTTTAGTGTGAAACTTTTTCAATAACTTCTTCAAAAACTATTGTAATAATGAACTTAGCTACCCTGAGAGCAGTCTCTGCTAGGGTATAGCCGCTCAAGACTGCAAACAATGGCCCCAATGTGGCCAAAAAAGGGTCGCAATCAATAGCTGCTTTTCCTGTGTGTGCGTGAATGTATATATGTGTGTGTGCGAGTGTGTGTTGAGCACAAGCTGAGCCACTGCGAACAGCTTGGCGAGATCTTAAAGTAAACTCAAGGCCAGACAATTTATTAGCCAAAAGTGTGGGCTACGAGTTTCGACTGGGTCGACGGGCTCAAATGTTGCGTACGAATATTTAGTAATTTTTAGTGCGCATTTGGGAAACTGGAAAGTGGAAAGTGAAGCAAGGCGAGGCGCGCCAAACCATTTTGCAGTTAGTTTGGTTTTGGGTTAGGTTTAGGTTTGGTCGTCTTTTATTTTCTTTTATTTTATTTTTTTATTATTTTATTTTACATTTGTTGCTGCGAACATAGTTTTACTTATTTTTTTTATGACTGCGCAAAGTGCGGCCAAAGTTTGCACTTGCCTTGAATTTTTAAGGCACTTCCGTGCGGCGACGGCCGGGGTGGGGTCGGGTCGAGTAAAACAAAGGGCAAGTGGTGAAAACGATTTGGCATTCGGTCTGCTGCCATTTCATTGTGCGTGACGCATGTTGCCAGCTGCCATGCACTTCAAAACTTTTCACAATTCCCGAGCACTACATACTACTACACTATTGTTTATCTATGGCCAAGCTGCCAAGTGTTGTATAAAGTTTCAGTTGCACACATTGTTGACTCGCCACTGTTGGCCGAAATGTGTGCTTAACTGTTGTCGTCCATACACATACACATACTCACACACATGCAGTGAAACATGCAGAAAACTATATGCAGAGATTTGTTTATAGTATTTTATACTTAGTTGCAGAGAGTTAAATAATTTATCATTTGAAGCAGCTACAAATTATTATTGTGTCAGTGGAAAATTACTTAGCTTTGTCCTACTGAAAGTATTTTATTTTATTTGGTTTTATTATTTATATAAATTTATTTTCTAGTACTTTTCGTTTTCAGCTGGTCGATCAATAAATGCACCTTATTTATAATTTACACTAAGCTAATATAAACAAAAAAATATTTAAACAAGTAAGAAAGCTCTAGTCGAGACTGCTCGACTACGAGATACCCTGAACCCTCCGAGCAACAGCCATTTCAATAATTTTTAGTGTCATTCAGCTTAAACAAACACACACACACACACACGCAAACATATACATAAACACCCATAGGCACGCACGCATTAACAGGCATGGGCTGCAGTGTGGGCTTACTATGGGAACTTAATTGTTCAATAACTTTTTTTGTGGATGTACGTTCTTAATGAAACTTTCAGAATGTGGTTTTATCATTACTATGCGTATATTTGCCAAAGCTCAAGTCTCTAGTATTTGAAATACGCCTTTTACAGAGATGAGGGTAAGGGGGTGGATATAGGGGTGGGGGGTGAATTATAACAAAAATCGAAATTCTATCACGTGCTGTCGAGTCTACATTTAAAATTTGGAGACTTTAGCTCTAAAGGTGTAGGAGATATAATTTTATAACTGGTTTTCGATAAGGTTTTTGATCGATAAAAAAATAACGGGATGAGTTATCGATTTTTAGTGATAAACTCGATATGCGCGCGCTATATACGAGCATTTTAAAAAAAAGTTGAAGTCTCTAGCTTCTATATCTTCAGAAATCGACGCGTTCATACATACGGACAGACGGACAGACGGACAGACGGACATGGCTAAATCGATTCAGTTTGTCGCCCTGATCAAGAATATATATACTTTGTGGGGTCTGCCACGCCTCCTTCTCCCTGTTACATACTTTTAACAAAACCATTATACCCTGATTTCCCATTTTCAATGGGTTCAGGGTATAAAAATTGAGATACTGCTAAAATAAATATTGTATAAATTCAACCACTAAAAATTTTTCAAATTCATTGATCATATCAAATATATAACAAATGACTTTTCATTCTAAATATTTATAAATGATACGAAAATAAACAATTTTTTCTTCTAGATATCTAAATACCACATTGACTTTCAATCAGCAAGTGCCTCAGTCAATTCAGAGAGCTTTCTGCCTGTGCTTAGTTTACCCACATGATTTAACTATAATAGTAACAAATGGCAACGCTTAACGCTTTATTGCCTAATACCTCTATTTCTGCTCTAACAGACACTATTATGGCCATGAATATGCTCGAATGGAATAAATTACGTGATCTTATTAACTGTTGTTGAAGCTGCGGCTATGGCTGTAACTGTAACTGTAGCTGTAGCTGTAGCCGAAGCATAGACACGCACGTTGTACTCCCTAAATATAAGCTTATTTGGCCTGACTAATCGTAACTAAGATTAACTGTTGCGCGGCATATATAAATGCTGTACCTTTTCGAACTCCACGTGTCTATGCTAGAATTCAGCGTCGCATTGTAGATGAGCGGGCCGAAGGGTCGACTAAAATTAAGTGCCCGGTCGGTAGCTTGAAATTTATATCAAAAAGTTAACGCAAGCAAATGCCCAAAAATCGAGGGTTGGGGTAAAAAGAGAGAGAGAGAGAGATAGAGAGCCACCTACTGCCCTCTGCTCGCACACAGACAAACAGACAGAGAGATAGAGCCAGAAGGACAGACAGACAACTTAGCTCAGCTGCTTTGTTCTAGTCCATTTGAAAGTTGGCCAGATGCAGGAGCTGCCGCTGCTTCCTCTCGGCGTTAGCTGCGGCTATGGCTGTTGGTCTGGGCGCGTGTATAAATCTTGTGCCGGTTTTATTTGGCTTAATGACCAGACGTGCACGGCTCCATAATTTACGGGGCGGCATGTAGATGAGTGCCAGACAAAGTAGGCGATGTCTATGTCTGAACCCAGTTTGGCCCATTCGCTACGCTACTTGAGGCAACATGTTGCGCTTTTAGTGCCACAGCCAGAGTTCCGTTCACTACTTTGTCTTACTTTGCGGTACTTTGTTGCGGCTTTTAATAGAAATCCTTTGCGTAGCTTCAGCGCAAAGCACCTGAACGGACGCGAAGGGGCACGCACTCTGATTATCCCACAGTAGAGCCATTATGCCACGCGGGGGGGGGCATTCGGACGGGGCTTATGCAAAAAGAAGAGGAAAGCAGAAAAAAAAAAAAAATATAAAAGATGCGTCGTCCGAGTAAATCTCATAATTTATTTAATTGTATTTTAGTATGTTCAATAAATTTCTATTAGTGTCGGTGTCACCAACTGGCCAAGTAGCAGACCCTCCTGCCGCTGCCTTTTCCCGCTTAAGTCCGGGACCGACCCGCATGTGGCGGGCGCAGTCGAGCAGGCAGCAAACCGCAGGCAAACGAATATAAAGAAAAACCAGAGCCAGAACAAGGGGTGTCAACTGGGAGACAAGCAAACAGGGAAAAGTACAGAAATGAGGACACCAAGCGTAACAATATAATAAAGGAGATTCGGCCAATGGGAAGGGGCTCGCTCAACTGCATGCGCGAGTGCGATGCCGAGTGTGAGTGCGAACAATGACTGACCAAATATTGACATAAATGTCAAACTCAAATTAGAGCTCAGGGTCAAGGGTCGGCCGGAACAGACAGACCAACCAGTCAGCCAGGCAGTTCGCCCAACCAAAGCAACCACCAATTTCTTTTAGTTAGAGTTCGAGTTCGTTTCATTTTTTTTTTTGTGGGCAGGGGTTGCCGGCATAACCAAAAGGCAAACATACGAGTTAAACTTGTGGACGTGCAACCCAACTAATCCTAAATAAACAGACCCACGCACAACGCACCCAAACACTTGAGCCATTATGCAATAAAACAATGAGACAGCTAAACAGATACCAACAGACAAAGTAAGAGCGAGAGAGAGCGAGAGAAAATAGAGTGAGAAATAGTCGGGGAGTGGGACAAAGAGATTATGCAGCAGAAGAGAGAGTGACAGAGAGAGGGGAGAGGGAGAGATTATGCAGGAAAAGCATATTGAAATTGTTTGAAAAATAAATGCAACGCGGCAATGCGAAAGAACAGACAACGCGCGCATAGGATTAATGCAACACTGAGAGAAATTCAAGGAAAATTTAATTAAGCAAATCTAAATCAATCAGAAAAAAACAAAAATAAAAGATTTAATGAAGAAGTGGATGAATAATCATAAAACAAACAATAAAAGAATAAATTAAATTGATAATAATTAGTTTTGTGGAAATTCTTAAAAAATATTGTTAATACTGTTTGAAGTTAAACTTGCAATTAAAATTAACTTTAATTGTTAATAATTTTACTGGCTGCACAAAATCTATATCAATTACTCATATAAATATATACCATAGTTTCTGTCAGTGTAATTGACTGCGTGCTTGGTGGCACTCAGTGGTTGCTGCTGCTGGCAGTGAGGGTGGGCGACTGTGTGGCAGCCGTAAAGTAGCTGCCAGCAAATGAGCAAATTGTACACTAATGCAGGGCATTATTCGAGCAGCGGATCGGTTTGAGTATTGCTTTGGCTTTGCCGTGCGCCAAGCGACTGAACGGCGGGTGGTTCAATTGGGTGGGGTTTAGTGGGTGAGCTGAGTACTGCGTTATTTCACCTTTAATCCGCACTTAGCCCAAGCAGCCAGTCACACACACACACATACAGATGGCAACAACAACAAAAACAACAGCAAAAGCAGCAACCAAATGCATTCATTCAATATGCGTGGCCCTAAGTTCGCGTTAAGTCGATTTCAGTACCACATGGCTCTATAGCATTGTGAAATATGCGACTGCTGCACATCCGGCAGCAATAAACTTATAATTTATTGCATTATATATATATGTACCTATATATGTATATGGATTTTTACTGAAACACTTTAGCTTCTAATTAATTTTTGGCCATCGAACAGGCCCGATTGCAGACACTGATTGAATAATTGAATAAGCCTCAAGGTAACGGACTGACAGACTGACAGACTGTTGAGCTGTGCTCGTAATCACAATGGGGCATTGCAAATTAATTGAGTTGTATTATGTGAGCTATCTCCTAATATACGTAACGCAAAACCTCAACTAGCAATAGCAACAACAAAATAATTTCAATACAATACAATAGAGCTCAATGGGTAGCGTACAGATACAGATACATACATATATAGCCAAATTTATACTTATACATTTGCAGTTACTATTGTAGATGCAGCTACATATCAACAGAGCTGCTAAATATTGCAAACATGCGTACATTGTGTCCGTGTGCCATATAATTATGGCATTAATATTCCAATGCAAATATATGCACATTGCACTGTAACACGAGCTTCGCACACTTTAACCCTTTGGCTATGTTTGGGTGTGAGTGCGAGTGCGAGTGCAAGTGCGAGTGTGAGAGTGAGTCTATCTGTGTTCATTAATATAATTATAAGCCTTGCGAAATGCCGCTTACTTCTCATTAAGTCTTATTAATTTAGATCAATTTCCATTGTTGAAGTGTTAAACAAATTTATTTTCTGTTTTAGCTTTAGGTGCTGTAAATAAGATTTTGCCTAATTTGCCTTGGATATATAATAAATGTGTTTGACTGTCTACGTTGTAATAGTATATATGTATGTATAAATAAAATGCTTGATCAGTAGCGCTACAGTTCGCCAGGCAACTTGGATAAACATGTATCTATATCTGAAATTTGTTATGAAACAACTCAGACAAATATATATTTTTATTTTCAAAGAATTTATGATTGCATATTTTAGCAGATCTATAAATATAAAGAATAATACGCAAATTTGAGCAAATGTTGGTGACTCAACATTCGGTTATATATATACTCTGAATAACAACAAATCGCTTTCAACTGCTCCGTCCGCACTGCAGTTGAGTTTTGAATTCTGATTGAATGCAATTTGGGCATTCAAAAATGCATTCTACTGACCTATGCTTATATTTCGAATTTACTGTTTACCTTTCGGTTTTTAGGCATTTGCTGATGGATCTGCATCACACTCACAGTTGCCCGTTGGGAGCTGGCCCATTGCCCCAGCTCCCACCTTCAGCTCATGTTGTAATTAACCATGTGTCCGTTGCTGTGGTCGTTGCCAACAATTAGTGATAGATATTTGGCAAGTTAACAATGCATTGCTGGCAGACACAGCAACGGCTGCTACAGTGTAGATGGAGGTGGAGATGGAAGTGGAAGTGGATTATGGAGTTGTGAGTTGCGCTTTGGTTATGGATATTGTTACACGAGCATTATGTGCCAGCTCCAACTGCTGCACTAATAGGACTTGGTTTCTCTTGCTGCTGCTCTTCTTGTTGCCTACCCTATATTGTGAAATTAGTTGCCTGCGGTAGCTGATGGGCTTTAATTGGAATACAAATACGCGAATGTGAGCAGCTGTAGCTGCAGCCAAATGAAAATGCATTCAACAATTCGCATTTTCAAAAAAGCCGGGCCCAATTAGAAGCCTATTAAACGGGGCATCCTTTTATTAGCTGCTGCTGCTGCTGTTGCTGCTTCGATTGTAAGCGCCGCTAATTTTGCTGCCTGCCCCAGAGCGAGGCAACAAATTACTGCGCCGACTAATGAATAAATATATACATAAGCTTCGCTCCGAGCTGCACCTAATTAAATGCATTTTTGTAGCCAGCCAAACTCTGTCGGCAAGCTCTGTCTGTTATCTGAGAGGATACTCTATTATTATAAGCTGTTTGCTGGAGTAGCAATCGGGGTATATTGACTTGCTGAAATGAATTTTCATATTAAATATGAAGTACTTCAGCTATGCTTATCATACATAATACTTTGATAATTTTGCTAGGCCTATCGTAATCACACTTCTTTCTATGTAGTGCATCGCGCAGTCATTGATACCCGCAGCAAATGTTTTTAATGCTTTCAGCAAGCGCTCTGCGTGTGTATGTGTGTGGATGTGTGTATTAGGTTCGATATATCTCGATATTAAATTAAGTTTTCCTCTCGTATTACCCGCTAATGTTGTTGCTGTTATTTTTGTGGCGTTGCTGGCGTTGAAGCTGAACTAATAAGAATGAGCACACGCGCAGCAAGCACTCGCCAAATTTATAGCTAAAAGGCGGTTATGTGCGTGTGTGTGTGCATGTGCGTGTATGTGTGCGTGGCGAGAGTTTGAGGCGTGCCACATAAACTTGCTGCTATTATTGCAGTTGTTGCCGCTTTTGCCGTTGCTGCTGCCTGATATTTAAGCACGTTGCAGTTGCGTTTGTCTGCTGACTGCGATATTTAAATCCATGTCGATGTTGTGGGTGTGTTTGACGATATGCCAAACAGGAGCACAACAAGAGAGAGAGAGAGAGAGAGAGAGAGAGAAAGAGGGAGACAATGACAGAAACAGAGAGAGAGGGATGGGTTGGGAATTGCGCTGTTGGCTTTTGTATGCGCATTAATGCAACGACTCTCATGTTTATTCACACACAAATTTGCAGCAAATGCAACGCACACTAACTGCGGGCGATAGTAAGCGGATGCGGATACATTTGCACACAGATAGATGCACACACACATGCACCCATACAGAGACACACCCACACTCCAGCATTGACAAGCTGCTTTCGCCCCTGTTGCGGCTGCTGCTGCTGCTGCTGCTGCTGCTGCTACTGCTTCAGCTTCAGCTTCAACTGGCAATGCGCTTTACATTTTGCACACGCTAATACAATTTAATGGTCGCATTAATTTGGCGCATCTGTTGCATTTTAAAATACACACACACAAACGCATACCCTGTTTCTACAAGGTCTAACCGCAATTGTACGACCTGCCTTGTCGTTGGGTGCTTAAAACATTTGCCAACTACAAATAAAGTTAAATGCATTGAAAAATACAACTAAATATTAATTCCGACATGGGGTACAAGCAGAGTACGCCGTAATCTAATAGACGTAGCCGCGGGCGTGGCAGCCCCACCCCTGAAATTTTAACAGCAGCTACAAATTGTTTTGCTAATAGCTGCTGGCTTCACCAACACATAAACGAGACAACTTTTATTGGTATTAATTACGCGAGTTTTAGCTTGAAGAAACTTTAAACTACTTGATCTCTATAGCTATTAGCTAACAATTGTTCATTCTAATTGACGGATTGAATGATTGATGCGCGATAGTTGCAGCGAAAATTGAAGTGCTTTGAGCGGATTTGTTGATAGAAGTAAGAATATAGTTATGAGACAGCTTAGATTATGTTTTTATATATAGTACTAGCTAGCCCGGCAAACGTTGCTTTGCCCTATCCATTAATTCCTCTTCGTCTTTTGACTACGAATCTGCGCGCTTCTCTTTGTTCTTTGCTGGTTTCGCTCATTTCGTGCCTCTTGCAATTTTGATGCACCTAACTGGATGCAGAAGAACTCCAAGAGATCATTTAGAAAATGCCTGCAGTAGCAGAGAATGTTCCCATTGGATCGACTGCAAAGATCTCTACCTGGCGCCCAGCTCAAAATTTGAGTGCCCCTCAGGCTTTGAGTGGAAGTCGCCCTATATAAAGGGCAGCAGCTATGGAATTTATTCAGTCGTCCAGGACGTCAGTCGTCCAGGACGTCAGTCGTCCTCGGTGGAGTCAGTCGTACGTGTAAGGCAATGTAGTTATTTGTTAAAAAAAAAAAAAAAAAAAAAAAAAAAAAATTAAGATTACAAAATTTTCAATAAAAAAAAAATGTTTAATAAAAAAAATAAAAAAAAAAATAAATAAAAATAAATAAAAAAAATAACAAAAAAAAAATTAAAAAAAAAACAAAAACAAAAAAAAAATGCCTTCCACGTACGACTGACCCTACCGGGTCTGGACGACTGAATAAATTCCACAGCTGCTGCCCCTTATATAGGGCGACTTCCACTCAAATTTTGAGCAGGGCGCCAAATAGAGCCATGGGAACATTCTCTGCTGCTGCAAGCATTTTGTAAATGATCTCTTGGAGTTCTTCAGCATCCCTTGCTCTTCTTAGGCAATCGGACAGCGAGACAGACAGACATATATATATATATATATATATATATATATATATATATATATATATATATATATATATATATATATATATATATATATATATATATGTATATATGGACAAATCCAACAAATCAAAAACCATAAAAATTGGTCCAGCAACAACAACTTTCTCTTCTATATATGTATAGATATATGTTATTATATTCTGTATAGTATATATGTTATTATATACTGTATAGTATAATAATTATTAAGTTTAATATTGATTGAATATTTGATTGATGGACGTATACGAGCTAGTGAGCCATCATATTTGATTAAATCGTACAGCTTAACTCCTTTGAGTAAATTCCAATAAGAAGTTACTCGCTTCGCAGCTCATGTTATTCGCATATATCCAGCTTGAACAACTGACTGATTGAAGATTAGCACGCTCTAAACCTAATTAGCTAGTGCTGATTGATTGACTAATTAACGATGCACAAGCACTAAAATAGCTCAAAAGCTTACATTTTCACATTATTACCTAATTTAAAATGATCTCAAAGCCGAGCTTAAATTTGATCCAAATGTCACGCTGCTCTAATCAGAATTTGTATTATGATTTAATGACGCTGCAACGCGACAGGTGCTACATGCGTTGTTGGCACGTATGTGAATATGCACACAAAAATATTATAATTTCAACTGTGACTGCAGCCAATTAGGCCGCATTCACATTTTTACTGTTAACGCTGGCATATTATTTCTGCCCAATTGTCCTTCTGTGTTCTGTGGCATGCCAGGCGTTGCACTAAGCGGATAAGCGCTTGTTAAATTTTTAATGCGTACAACTTGAAACTGTTTTACGCGCGCATATTTGCCATGAAATATTTTAATACAAATTGTTGCTGTCCGTGTGTGTGTGTGTATGAGTGTAGCATATTCAAAGTGCAGCTGCTTTCGGAAATAAGCTTTATGCATGGCACATGTCACTGCAGTTGCCATGCTAAGTTTTGCCTCACTTCGGTTAATGCGTCAATGATGCATTTATTTGCTGATGGCGAGAAATCAAATAAGAAATTGAATTTATATTTATTTTATTTGGAGCCCGCATTGCAAGTGGGTGGAATTAAAATGAATATTGTTGTTGCTGCTGTAGACGAACAGCCAGAGTAGAGCAGGAAAGTTTGATCTGCAGCATTTAAATGAGAAACTGTATTTATATGCATTTAATTGGTATACTGTGTTGGGAGAGTATATGGGATATATGATATTTTAAAATTGGCAGTTTAAAGTTGTTCTTTTTGATAAAAATAAAAAAGGCCAGCTCGCACTATTATATTATTGATAAATAAATATAAATTGAATTTGCTAATAATGATATTATAGCATATTATCCGTGGGAATAGTTCCAGTTGATTCTGCCTGATTATAGAGTATTATTATTATAGAGTATCTTCTACTCTGTACACTTTCTTCTCTCTCTTGGCCACACTTCCTCTCATTCTTCTCCTCATGTTGTCTCTGTATCTCTCTCACTCTTTCTCTCTCAATTGTTCAGTGCATGTTGCCTCCTGCGCTGTGCATTGTGCATTTTAATCATAAAGTCCTTGATAAACAATTTTCAATTAATTTTTATTTGCTGCTGACGACATATCTTCCTGCACACGCTCTCTCATACACACACACACACACACACACACATACACACGTACCAATGCACTAATACGCACATACATGCAGTTGAGCCTCTCTTCTTGTTGTCCTCGTTGTGTGGCTGCAGCAACTCGCTCCTTTATCTGTTTTACGTATTTCTTTAACGAATTTCCACTTGTCTCGCTTTTTGAGGCAACTTGTCATGCTGACGTACGCATTGTCAAGCACACTCACACACACATTCACACGCACTGCCTCTCGCTCTGTGTGAGAGAGTAACACATGAGCAGGCATGCATGAATATATACTTGTTCATATACATATGTATATATGTATGTATCCATGAATGCAGCACTTGAAAACTATTTGGCAACTTTTTATTAAATTTATCCGAAATGAAAAACTTTTATATTTATTTTTAATTTTTGCTTCAACAAACTTGTTGTAATTAACGAAAACAATTTTCTAAAAATTAAAATTTTTAAAATTTAATTTTGTAAATACTTTTACGAACTTTAAAAATTATATACAATTATGAAACTGCTTTTGATCTTGGTAAAGCTTAAATTTTGTGTGTTCTCTCAGTGTATCATTATGAGTTCGATACACAGACTCACTCGCACAAACACACACACACGCACGCACATTTAACATTTTAAGTAATACCTTAAACAACAGGTCGCCATTGCCAGCAAAGTCCTTGCATTATCCTCTGCCTCCTGTTGCTGTAACTGACGCTGAGTGGCACTCAGGCACACACACACGTACACACATGTAAATTGAATTTAATGTCGTATGCCAAAAAAAGAAAAGAGAAGAGAAGAAAATGAAGAAAACGTCGAGAAATGTGCGACGCACAAATAAATATACAGAAGTACATAAATTTAAATAATTTTTTCGTGGTTTCATTTGTTGGTCCGCCTGCGTCTTTTATTTATGCTTCTTATTTTATTATGCCTGTTGCCCAGCCTCTGATCCTTGCTGCTCGTCGCTGCCCGCCATGCTTCGCCTCGCATGCAATTCAACGCGTCTCGAGGCCAGGCCAAAGACGAGCGCCCGCATCTGCAGCGTGGCAAATGTATTTGTAGCCTGTATCTTCAGCTGTATCTGTATCTTTTAGCTGTAACTGTATCTGTATCTGCGGCTGTCTCTTAGCCAACTATGCGACCGCAGCTACAAACACACATACGCACACGCACACGCGCACACACACACATACTTGCATATCCTATGTGTGCCTCCTGCTCGTCGTTTGCATAAAGCATGTTAACTGGGATTTGACAGCTCGTAAATAATATTTCGCTTGTTTGTTGCGCTGCTCTCTGAGAGCAACGACTTGCACAAGGACAGCTGCGAACAGTGGTACCCAACGCTATCTCATTTTCGGTTACATTTAAATAACTACCAGGTCGAGAGCTTTATACGCATATGAACTCTGTTGGTATGGTATACATATATATATATATATATATACTTATAGTCCATGCTACCATGGACTTACATATATTCGATAGGTCTCTTTAACTTGGCAACGAATTCTCCATTCAGTCCGCAATCGACCATTAAAAATTTAGTTTGGTCATGGCTCAATAAACTTAATATTTAATGTATGCATGTCATGACTCGACATTTAGTTTCAAAATTTTAATGCAATTAAGAAATTTTTGATTAAAAACTCCTATACTCGGCCCACTGTGCGCCTGCCGCCCACACCTGACAGTCAAAAGCATGAAACGCATTTTATTTTTAAGTTTGTTTTTGTTGCTGTTTTTTTTTTTTTATTTATTTTATTTTTTTGCGTTGCGTTTTCTTGGTTCTTGTTTAAGAATCTTTTTACATGACACATGTGAGCTCAGGGGATGGGGTGCTGATGCCGCTGCTGCTGTTGCTGTTGCTCTGAATGTCTTGACATGTGCCTGGTCTGTGAGTCCCTCTCTCATCATCGGCAGCAGCAGCAGCAGCAGCAGCAACCACCCACTCGCATATCCCCATCCATTTTCACATCGAGTCGCTATAATGGCGTG
This sequence comes from Drosophila mulleri, assembly GCA_035047565.1. NCBI lineage: Eukaryota > Metazoa > Arthropoda > Insecta > Diptera > Drosophilidae > Drosophila > Drosophila mulleri. The sequence continues at coordinate 13,042,779 of JAWNPK010000049.1, forward strand.
CTGCTTATTAAATTTTCATGAGGATGTCGCGTGGGTATCTCATTTGGTCGTTTCTTATTGCTGAAGTGGATTAAAATTAAAGGCGCAATTGGTGGGAAACTTCAAACGCGACTTTAATTGGATCCAACGAAATGGCATGAAAACTGGCCAGCAATTCGATTGCCAAGCTGAATTAAAACGTGGCCAAGACAAAACGAAAATCTAAAGCACAGCTCAAATGGAAAATGTTGGAAGCCACAAAACCGATAGACAGAATGAGAGTGAGAGAATGCGAGGGCGATTGTGAGTGCGAGTGCGACTGCCAGACAGACGATGGCAAGACCAAAAAACCCGCAGACGCGCTCAACTGGAAGAAGCAGAAGACGAGCACGTTGAAGACGACGATGAAGCAGATAGATATCGAAGGTCGTCCCGTCAGGGGCATGGGCGTGGCCGTTTGAAAGTCCATGACATGAGGCAGAAGCTTGTGCAGTAAACGAAACGTGGACGATAAAAATAATACGAGAGGCAATTTCGATTTATTGACAGGTGCTCGACTTTATTGAAACGTTTAACTTGAAAGCCCAACCGAGTCGAAGACTCACACTCCCTCACACACACACACTCACACACACAGATAGCTAGCAGCGACATATGCAAACCAAATTGTGCAAATCGATAAAAATTATGCGAATCTGTTATGATTTATCAAAAGCGAAACGGTATTCGCATAAATTTGATGGTCTGTTTACCTGACTAAGCAGGAAGCTGACAGGAATGGGAGAGTGAAGAGTCTTCTTCCTTTGCTTAAATTTAATTACAATTTTTGCTTAGGACACGCATTATTTGTCAGCGCCTTGGCCTCTTTGCGTGGATACGTGCATTTTTCTTTGGGCAGTGCGGCACGTGCCACACACACAGAGCTAGAAATAGTTGTTGTTGGATTGCTTTTATCAATTCCAAGGCATTATTTAATAATCAAAATTGAATAGTCCTAATTCGAAGCGATGACAGGGTGCAGCAAAGGCAGCAAGGACAGTAAAGGCATAGGCAGTGGCAGCAGGTGAGCAATCAATAGGCAGTCACATATGCGAGCGCCACGTGTCGTCCATACACACACACACACACACAGTAGTAGTGGAGTCTCATATAGGAGTATACTTCACACACACACGCGCACAGAATTGTGGTTTTCCTTTTGTCGCTTCCGTTTCCGCATAATTTTTGCAAACGGAAGACTTGAGAGCGTCGCGCTAACAAAACATTTGTTAAAACGGATGACGACAAACGCAGACAAAAGCACCAGAGAGAGATATAAAGCAATGAAAAGAGATCAAGAGAGAAAGAGAGCGGGGTAGGTAAGGCACTACACTCAGCAAAAGATATGAAATTCATTGTAATAAGACAAAATTGTTAAAAGGCAATATAAAGCCGTAAGAATTTAAATTAACACTGAGTTAAAAAAAAAATTTTTTTTTTGTAATAAATTTCTCATTCTTACATTCCATGCCTTGATCTTGCACTCTGAAACTCTCCTTCAGCTTCTTTAATACAACTCTAACACTTCATCTAAGAAGTTTCTCTCGGTTACATTCTCATTTCTTCTTCTTAATTTTCATGCAACTCGCTGGCAATTTCTTCAAGTGCATGCGACGTACACTAATTCCGCCTTAAAGCTTACATAATTTTGTACCTTACGCAACCTTGGGCCAGCTCATGACCCGCACCTGTCCAATGCGGGCACGTACGAGCACCAAAAATGCGACCCCCATCTGCGTCGACTTCTCTCACTCCTTTTGCTGGCTGGCTGGTTGACTGGTTGGTTGGTTGGAGGAAAAGGTTGCATGTGATTTGTGTCAGCCGGGCTGAGCGAACGAAGCGATATGTAGCCATGGATGCCAGGATGTGGCACAGACTATATATTATGGGCGCCGGGCGACAGTTACAACAATAAAACATTACGGATGTCTTGTCGCTCGTCTTGTTGGCCGACGCGTCGCTGGCGCACGAGCCGAGCCGGGCCAGGACACGGTAATGAAGGATGCCAGGCATTTTCTTGTTATTTTCGTTTCTTTTCTTTTCTTCTTTTTTTTTTGTACTTTTTGTCATGCCAGTCGCGGCGGAATTATCCATATAGTTAATGCGTGTTGGCCGCATCGCATCGGCTTACAAGCCTTTTGGCACAGGTAGCGCGCGCACGCACGCACGCACAGTGTGATTAAATGCATTTACAGTGATCGCTGCTTGTATTGTTATTATAGGTAGGTGAGCATTTAACCACTGTAACTGTAACTGTTCCGGCTGGGCAGATAAATAATGCCTTATGCCGGCTTGGCTTGTCGGTTGACTTGCAAATATCGCGTTACGCATACGCCACGTACGCCACGCCGGCAGATGGCTACAGCTACAATGACAATGCATTTAAAATTCATTAATTGAGCACCTTTTCAGCATGACAAAGACTATCAAAAGGGAAAATGGCAAGTGTGGCCATCGGAATATTCAGCGAAATTTCAGATAAATTTCATATAAATTTCAGTGAAATTTCAGTGAAATTTCAGCTCAATTTTTGATGCACTTCATTTGGAAAAGTGCGGCTCCACAAAGTTGACTTCACGCCGCATAAATTAATTGAGCGCTCAAACAGCAGACTGTCTGCGTTGCAGTCTAGCCACTATCAAAAACTTGTGTGTCACATGGCTGACCGAAGTTCCAGTTGGAGTTCGAGTTTTGGGCCTCGGGCTTGGCTTGGCTTGCTGTCTAATGCATTTTTCATGGTGCACGCTCGTCGAGCCGTGCTTCTCACTCAATTTGTGTGTGCATGTGTGTGTGTGCGGGTGGGCTCACTGATGCAATCGAATTAAAATTTATGACAAAACCATTAACAAAGTTGCCGCCACGACGATATTGGCAGCCAGTCAACCATTTGCCAGCCTGATAGAGAGAGAGTTTCTCCAGCCAACGAGGTCACATGCAAAACTTTGCCCTTTTTATTATGACTCTGAAAGCTCGGAATGGTGCAAGCGAACGGGGATCGCCTTCAGTTGCTGTTGTGGCTCAACTTTTGAAATAAATCGATGAGCACAACGATTTAAATGTCGACTGCAATTAGCTTTGGTAAGCTAAGTGGGTGTTGCTTGCAAGTCATTTATATACTCCCTTTGGAAATGTGGGGTATATTGGACTCGTAACAGGTGGTTGAGAATAGAAAGAGAGTAGCTCTTAAATACAGAGTATAACTTTGCTAGTGTAGAGTTAAAGTCTCTTAGGTCTAATTAAATTTTAGACTATTGCAAGGCGATCTCTCTGATATCCGATCTAAAGATCTCAAATTAGTATTTCAACAAGATTCTCTCAGCCATTCGCTGTCTATAAAGACTCAAATTGTTGAACGATTTGAATGCACGTTCTTCTATTTGTGCATACCTCAAATAGCTAACGACTTAGTCGGAGACCAAAGAAAAACTGCCCGCGTGCACTGGCATCTCAGACATCTTGCCCAGGCGTTGCTCCGAGTCTGGCCTAGACTTGGGAGGTCTCTATCGTCTGGCAATTGCGATAAAATGCTTCAATGTTCACTCTTATTGGCTGAGCGTGAGGAATTTTTATATTAATTTATTGCTGCGACTCGACGCTGTTCACGTTCAACGGTCGGGGGGAAAGGTGGGCTGCAAAGGCGTAGACTGGGCAATCGGCTCTGCCCTTTAAATTATGAATTGAATTGGCAGCGGTCCTTGGTGCCAGGTTCATGGCAGGCTTTGCGGCCTGTTTCCTGTGTGCCGCCCGAACACAGTTTTTTCTTTTTTTTTTTTAATATATATATTTTTTTTTTATTACGTTTGTCGGATTCGGTTTTAATGGCTTTTTAAATGCCAGCTGATAAATGGCCAGCTGCATGACAAATGAGATTTCCGCTGCAAAGTGTTTGTTGTTGCCTACTTCTTGATGCAGTTTGTTTAACTGCTGAATGCCGCACCAAGCTCAAGCTTATTAATAATTTTGTTTAACTACTTGTTTCAATTGCATATACCCCTTAAAAAATTACTACTTAGCTATAATATTGCGCATACGCCGGGTATACACACACACACACACATACACACAGAAAACAGAACTCAGAAACGTTTTGGCATCAAAATTAAATGGCATTTGTTTCGGGACAACGGCAGCTAACAAGCTGCCAGCCAGGCAGCCGAGCAAGACTCGGGCAAGACACACAATACCATTTGCTACGGCTCCCTTTCATTCCCAAAGGCTTTGGCCAGCTCTCGAGTTGCCTTTGGCGTCGCCTTGACGTCAAATTCTTGCGCACTGATGGCCCGGGCGACGGGGGCACTAACAGAGGCAGAGTCAGACAGTCAGCCAACTTTTCGCGTAATTTCACGTATTTTGTGCAAATACACTCAAATATGCCACAACAATAACAACAACTTTGAGCAAACAAAACAAGCAATTTTTTGCGCATTTGCCTTTAGTTGTTTCTAGTTGTCGCACACACATACATATAGATACAGATACGGATGGAAAGAGACTTTGACTGGGGACTGCTTTGTCAGTTTTTACGTAAAATTAAATTTTATTTATTCATACATTATATTATTTTATTAATGCGTCTGCTAGGCAATTTGCAAATCAAGCGTATCCATAGTAGACATGAAAAAAGCGGAAAATAAATAAGAATTCTTGCAGAGCAACAAGAGAGTGAAAAGGCTTGCTAAAAGTACTTTAGCATTGTTTAAATATTTGCACAAATAATATTGATTGCTTGGGAAATGCACAGCGTGCGTGTGTGACTGTGTGATTGTGAGTGTGAGCGGCGACTAAGCTTTTAAACTAATTGGGTCACTGCTTGGAGCTGACTCACTCGGACCCAGGACAATCACATCCTTCCGTCTGCTTGGCCTTAAAAGGCAAACAGCAAATTGTCTGCGATATAGCAAAAAGCGCAACTTCATGCGTATTTGTTGTCCTTCATCGAACAAACGTTGTTTGCTTTGAGCAACAATGACGCTGCACTTTCTCAAAGCAAACACTATACAGCCAGATAGCCAGTGACTGCCCTCATTCAATATTGATAATTCCAAAAAGGAATGAAAGAAAAAACTAAAGATCTTTTTAATGAACTCTGGAAGATATTAAAAATACGGCAAACACTATTGCTGCACAGCTAGCATCTAATATGTATTTATGCCTTAAATAAGTCATTTCTCTTTTGTTGGCTTTAAGACCAACGACAAACACAACAAAAACTAGAAAGAGTTTCAATTTCGTTTGTGACGCTGTTGGATGGACTCTAAGCTGAAAGTGATTTGCCGTAACGATTGTGGCTCTCAATTTACTCGTAAAATTGTTGACAGCAGACCGCAAAGGAACAAAAACCAGGAACAAAACTCTTGAGGAAAGTGCCGGACTTGAAAATACCCTGCGTAGTGAAATATTCGTAACTTCCATTTTTGGCTAAGCGACTGATCATAAGTTGAATAATGAAGTTAAATACCTAACCAAATTAGAGCCAGTTTGTGTGGCTTATCAGATAAATCTTGATCAATTACGTGATCAGTAGTAACCTCTTCTGTATGTAGGTCAAAACAATCATGCCACCTTTAATGGGTTAAGGGTATCAAAAGAGGGCCGAGGGCAAAACACTGTAGCATAAATCCAGGCGCTGCGGCATGCGCTTAAACTGATTTTTATGTGAGGAAAAGGACTGGCAGGGGGTGAGCGCAGCAGCATCAACTGGTCAGGACAATAGTGCGTAAAGAAGGGGCAAATTGTCTATTTAGAAAAAAAAAGGGATACAAGGTCAGCCATACAGGAATAACAACAGCAGCAACAACAGCAACAACTACAGCAACAACAAAAGCTACAACAGCAAAAATAGACAGTTGCGACTTAACGACCCTCAACATTTTATAGTCTATAGACGAAGTCTGAATAATTTATGCGCCATAAAAATGAAATCGAATTGCTGCTGCTGATGCTCTTGACTGGGTTGGGGCTGGACTGGTTGGTCTTTTAAAAGAGAGTCATCAGGAGGCAATTTATTGCGAAACGCTTGGACATATGTGAGATTGGGGCGGCGACGGCTACAGGTAATCAAAAATGCGTAGCAACTCACTTTATGCAAATTAGTTTTAAATGACAACAGTGGCAAAAGGCGAAAGTTGTTGGTACATAAATTTCTGGGGCAACTCAGCTCACTGAAAAATAAATTAAATTAAATGATGTTGAAAAAGCACCGGACCCAACAAACCTCGACCAAAAATCTCCAACCCAAAAATTGTGCGGGCTTGACAACGCGATAAATTTCATTATTGGGCCCATGACCCAACAAATATTTGTTTATTGCTTTTGTTTTGCTCTGCTGCTGTCATTGTTGCAGCCGCTGCGGAGCTGCTGCTGTGGTAGAGCGCAAAATATATGCAAAATAGCTTAAAATGATAGGAAATTGCAATGAAAATATTAGGCTTAACAAAAACTTTGTTTGGTTTATTAATTTATCAACAACTTTCGCCAAGTGCCATCCGAGTTTTTACCTCCCATGCGACTCATGCGAGCCGAATTGAAATTGAAGCGTCGCGATATGGAATTTAATTGAAAGATAGTTTTCCGATACGCAAGGCACATGATATTGCAAAAATCTCGCGGCATATTACGTGATCTCGTTACCCAATGCGTTTCTATACCCTCAGGAAAAGGCAATGTGTGAGCGGGGTATATTAGCTTTAAGCTTATATCTGTAATAGACAAGAAGAGGTAAAGCTGAGTGCTTCTACTTTGGTGCATATAAACAGCATTGTCTTGCCCTAGCTCAACTTGCTGTAGTACATAGTATTTGCTAGTCCTGCGCTATCAACTGCAAAAGTTTGACTTGCGCCCGTTGCCAATGTCTTGGTTGGCATGGTCGTGGCCTGGTTTTGGTCTGTTCTTCGTCGCAATCGCAGCCGCAGCCAAAGGTGACGTGACTCGACTTGAACGTGCGCCCCATTAGTGACATCTAACGTGGTTTCTTTTTTGTGTAGGGCGGGCTGGGGGTAGGGTGGCAGGGGGCACAACGCAAACATGATCATCATGCATGCCGCGCGCGCCATTCACGTTGCCGCACGAAAAGTGGAAAATCGGTTAACAGTGCCAAAAACCCAGACAATGGCAACAGCAGCAGCAGCAACAACAGCGACGTCGATAAATCAGCAACAAAACACGCCCCAGCTCTCACTCTTGCAACCCCTGCATCTATTCTTCGTATCACTTGCTGCGTGGCATGCCACAAAACGCAGCACGCAGGTCGTTGGGCTAAAATAGATTTAAAATTTATAAATTATGAGCATTTGTTGCAGCAAATTGAAATGTTGCATTCACAGCGTGCTGATATTTCTATTCAATGTGATTTACCACCTCTCACTCGTGGCAGCTTCCAAAATAATATGATGGCAGCATATTACTGAGTACAATGGAATGATTGAAGGCTCAGGGCAAAAAAAAAAAAAAAAAAAAAACAAAACAAAACCAAACATAAATTATTTTCCATAGCTAAATTTCTTGGTATTAAAGCAATATGAGAACTGCGCACAATTAGAACTCGATGCTGCACAATTAGAGTTTGATGCGTTTATACCCAGATGTATTGATTTCATTTCTGACTATGCAGTATGCATTCATACTGCATACGTTTTTTAAGTAAAACTAAGTATTAGGTCTCATATTTAGTAATAAATCTTAGCTTCTTCAATTCGTATTTGAGTACAGAGTCTTTAAGATCTATGACCCCAAAAGGCGTTTCGATATATTTTCAATTGTCAAAACATCTTTTGACATTTTAAGCTGTCATTAAATTTTATCTTCAACTTCCTTCTGGAAGCTAATAATTTTCTTAATATTAATTAGAAGTCAAGAGAATCCCAATCTTCATTAAAAAGTTGTTACGTCTGTTACTTTAAGTGCACTTCAATTAAGACCACACTCAATAAAGTTCTATTTTGAAATTAATATTAAATACACGTGCTACCATAGAAACTGGAAGCAAAGCATTTTCAACTACATAAGTTGTTTATAAAGTAAGTACAAATATATTCTCAAGCAGACTTAAATCCAGCTTGATCTTTCCACATCGGCCTTCGTTTTAGCACCTGTTTTATGGCCGCCGCTCATTAAACCTTCTTACATCAAGTAATGTTTATCTTAAAAAAAAAAAAAAACAAACCAAATACAACAGACGAAGTACTTTCATCATTAGATGGCCTGCGGTCTGTTAGCTGGGGCCGCCCACCTTCAAAGCTGGCCACCTCGATTGCCCTCTGCCTGCCGCCTGCCGCTTGACGGACTGTAATCTGCTGTCAGGCATATGCAAATATGGCAGAAGATCATGTTGTTGTCAAGTCTCGACAGGCTCGCCTCGCTTACATACACACATTATGCTGTCCGAATAACCAAAAAGGCCAACGGCACAAATGAATATGCGGCATGGACATAGGTAAAACGCTTTGTTGGACAACTCACGTGGAGAGAGAGGGAGAAGGGGAGAGGCCTGAGAAGACCGTAAAAATTCTTAAGATGCCTGCAAGGTAAATGCTGCCTGAGCAGCGCTTAACTTAACTTAAAGTTTGTGCCCAGCCACAGCCGCTGTGCTAGGCACGTGTTATGAGCGTCTCGTTCCACCTGCTCGCTCCAAGACAGCACGCAGCAGGCAGCAGGTGTCGCATACACACCAAATATTTCAATAGAGCTGCGAAAGTTTCATTGACTTGACAGGTGGTGTGTGTGTGTGTGTGTGAGTGTTTGTGCGCGGGGTATATATATTTTACAATAAGTTGGCCCAAGTGTAATTGTTACCGTTTAAATTTCCATTAAAGGACGCGCCTAGGCAAATGGGGCCTGAGGGTTGCCGGCAGAACTTGAAGAAGCCGCTACACACAAAATATGTCACATTTAAGCTGCGCTTTAGACAACCACAACAATAACAACAGAAACACCCTCCACAACAACAGCAGCGGCAGCAGCAACAATAACAACAACAACAACAACAGCAACAATATAAGCGGAAACAATGGCGACGTTTACAACAAAAGCCGAACGCTTTGAATAGGCCGCCCGCTATTAACAAACCATAAAGTAATTTCTTGCTTTCCTGCACGGAAATTAGACATTTTGTCAAGGGAACACTCAACTTGGACGCTGACGCCAACGCCAACGCCAACGCCGACGGCGACTGCGACGCCAGCGTCAAGGATAACAATAACAGGAACAATAACAAGCTAAACAGGCCGGCAGGACACTCGGCTGCCAAGTTAAAAGTGAAAATATTATAATGAAGTATGTTGTTAGCTGTTTCGAGATTTTCCAAATGTATCCATCAGATATGCTGCACAGGCTCAGCACAGAAAAAAAAAACAAAAAACATTTTATAAGTAAACAAGCAGCGGCAACAAAAAGTTTGTCTATTTAAAAAGTTTTTGCGCAAAAGTTATAAAACATGAAAATATTTCTTAATTATTTTTATAAACAACGGCAGCTACGTCTCGCTGAAGCAGCCCCAGGGAATGGGCTCGATTTTTTGGCCAACAGGCCGCCACACCCACTTGCCCGTGGACCGCCCTCGGTTGTCTGGTTAGGCAAGCGGGTCGATTTGCGTCTTCGAGTACTGTTTGTCTTGCTTTTTTTTTTTTTTTTTTTTTTTTTTGCCTGAGGTCAGGATTCTGTTTGATTAACATAAATACACGACGATGACTACAAGCAAAAAGGGAAAAATACCAGAGTCAGTGCTCCCTTTCATACTCGCTCATAATATAAGAAGAGTATATAAGAATTCGCCTATCGATTCTCTATTTCAAGACTAGGCAATACTGAATTAATTCGGATTTTTGTCCCGTAAGCGAGTATTAAACAGTCGCCTACGCACACCCACAACAATTTGACAACATTTTTTTTCTGTCTCATGCAAATGTTAAAAAAATTAATTAGCTAAACACAAAAATTTAGAGAAAATACAAACTGAAGGATGTATTCCGGAAAAGGTCTTGCCACTCACCTGCAAAGACAAGAAGAAAAGTGTAGCAAGGAGTTTAAGATATTTTCATAATTAATTGAATAATATTTTCGGGCAAAAATGGAAATAAATTTTAAATACGTATAAATGTATATATGTATATGTATGTATATGTATATGTGTTGTCTGGCAGTAATTTTGATTGCCGTTATCTGCATTTTATGATGCTTCTGCTGCCGCAGAAAATTTCCAAATGGTTTTTGATATATGTACGTTTGTGCTTTGGCCATGGCCATAAAATGTGGCAAATGGATAAACGGAATTTTTGGCGGTTGAATTTGTATTTTGTACTTTCGTTCAGCTGCAACTTTGATGATTTATGCCCACCCAGAGAGAATTTCAAAACAGCAAATAGTAGAGTGTCAACAAAATATTTAAACACAATTGTCAAACTTTAAAGTGTTTTCTAGCTCACAACACTTGAAGGCTCCAAAAGAGTTTTCCTTTCTATGTATATTAAATAATTAATTAGCTATATATATCATAAATAATTGGCCAAGGCTAAATGTGCCTATTAATGCCAATTAATAATGTAAAATGTATCAAACGAGGAAAGCTGCTATGCAGCTTAGAATGCCCTCTAGGCTAGGGGAGGTCTAGAGGTCTATCAAAAAAGGGACTTATTTTCCCTTTGTATTTTGGTATTTAAGTAGGGTCCTGTTTTCTGTTGCTGCTGCTGCCTTACAAAGCTAAACAATTTATTTCCAAAACAATTTTTGTATGTGGCACAACTTATTAACCCGCCATCATCTGGACCCACGCTCTGAGCCGGCTCCCTCTTCAATTATGCCCAAACCAATTCCTTTGTTTATGTGGATTTCTTTCCTTTTTTTCTACACATTTAATTTTTTCCTTAAATTTTTTTTTTTTTGTCTGTCTTGAAGCGCTTGTTATCTGCGAGTGTTTGTGGCCTGCATATTTGTGCCATACGACTTTGGGCATTGCCATTTTTTTCCACACACACAAAACAAAACAAAAAATGTGTGTGTTTTTTCAGGCATTTTCCGGAGCCTAATGCAGAGCTCTTTACCCTCTGTTTTCTGTTTGTTTGTGTGTGTGTTTGCATTCGTCCTCCTTTGCCAGCTTTGCACCCGCAACAACAACAACAACAACAACTAGGACAACGTTCGCAAGAGAAACTAATTTCTTGCCGTTTTCTCCTGTTTTGTGTTTTCGTGTTTAGCTCGCGGCTGTTAAGTTTTCCTCATTGTTGCTCCTGTTGCTGCTGTTCTTGTTGTTGCAGTTGTTGCTGCTGTTTAGCTCTCTTTTTTTCCTGCAGTTTTGCGATAGCACGCATTTCGCTGTTCGCTGCGAGTTGTTCAGATACCCTGTGCAACTATGGGATAAGGGTAGTTTGGAATTTAAATAAACTTGTTTTAGTTGAATTTTTTATCATGCACGAATCTTATTTCTTATACGATTATAAGAGTCTGATTTAATTCCCCAGTTTCTCCATAAAGCAATCAATTTAGTTGGCAAGCAAGGGAATAATAGATTTCCCACCTTTACTTCTCAAACTCATTCACAACTATTTGAAGATCATCGCCAAGTCGATCATACCCCATTGTAAGCAGTTCGCTTGTTGTTGCTAGCTTGTTAGCATGCCATAGCTGAAATGGCATTTCCTGTTGTTGTGGCTCGACTTTGGCTTCTGCCCAGCCAAAGTCCGCCGGCTAAGATATTTAAATTATTATTCGGCGTAGACAGAATGAATTTGATTGGGGGAAAAACTAAGTGAATGTAGCCCGAGGGACTTCACGTGTCTACCCCATGCGGCCTTTGTGCGTTTCACCTGACAGGGGTCGGTCGAATCGTGCAAGGAGGAGGCGAATGCCACCTGGTTTGCATTTGACTGAGGGAGATAGCGAGATGGGGAACGAGACAGACAGAAGAGAGATATAACAATTCGTTGCATTCAATTTTCGAGAGAATTTCTTTTCTTAATTAGTTGCAGTCTGTTTAATTTATGGCATCTGCTGCCTGCCCCAAACCAAAGTTCACCGAGGCATGCAGCATGGCCCTGACTGTGAATCTGTTATGAATGTTCAATATAATTCACATTCAATTGCCATGGGTTGGAGGCGCCACATGTCGTTCTTGTTGTTGCTGTTGTTGTTGTTGCATCCACGCAGGCATAAAACTGATGGACAGCCAGCGGGCAAGCACACGACTGCGGCATGCAAACCCCATGTCAGCGTACGCTACCGTAAACAAAACATTCATCAACATTTTATACACTCAACATGTGCCCGAATCACAGTACCCCGCTCGCGCTCCCGCTCCCACTACCACTACCACTCCCTCTCTCCGTCTCCCTCTCTCTCTCTCTTTCACTTTCGCTTTCTGCTTTGAGCTCCATTTATTTGTTTGTATATTCGACTGGCTACTCCCCTGCTCGTCTTTCTTTCAATTTGAATGTTCTTTGAAAAATCACAACTAATTAACTTTGCCTATGGCTCCAAACGAGAAAATTATGACGAATCAGTTTTGGTATAGCTGGGAAAAGTGCATATGTCGTTGGTCGATCTGTTTGCTGTGTTTGCGGTTGGGCGTGCCAGATGTGTTGCATTGTTGCAAGCGCAACGATTTCGACTATAAATAGACAACAGATTTTCCCGAAACAGTTTCCGGTTCTTGCTAATGTTCTAGTTTATGGCCAAACAGAGCGACGACTCAGCTAAATGAGGCACAGCCGTAAACGAGATTTGTGTGAGTGTGTGTGGGTGTTTGTGTCAAAGGTCAAAGACAGCAAAGTAGCTCAAAGAAATTTCAATGTCACATTGAAGCATAATTCATGTACAGAAAAATTTCTACAGTAAAAATGTTATTTATGATAAATTTACATATTTATTTTACTTTAAATCATCTTTGATATTTTCTTTTTCTCTTTATTTTTCTTCGAGCCTCGTCAGCGCTCAAACCCTACTCACTGAATTTATCAAAGATATTTCTTATTTATTTTCGAAAATATTTCTCAGTTCAATAAATCATTGTCAGATAAAACTTAAAAAATTACAAAACAAATGTGACACTTTTCAAACAATGACAAAGAGCTTATAAAAAATACATAGTAAAATTGTATACTTGAATCTCTTTACTTTGGCAAGGTTGTGCAACCCCTAAGTAAATGTAAAATATTTTCGTAAAGTAATTTTCATTTTAATAAATAAATATGTATACAATCTAATACGTAAAAAATGCATATTTAATTATACATACTCATTGATTATCATGCTAAACTCAAATTCAATTCTCCTTTATCTATGTATATCTATCACTTCAACTATAACTAAAACTATTTCAAAACTATTTCCCACAGACAATCGAATGCATTGCTATTATATTTAACTTAATTTTACATTGCCTAAAAATCATTTCATAGTTGTTTTCCACTAAATAAAAGAATACTTTTCAATTAAGAACAACATATTTAACTGGAATGAAGCTCTCATTTTAGAATTCTCGAATTCCTTTGTTGCTTGTCAAATTCTTACAGCGGAGCAGATTATGTTGGACAAGACAATGGAGAAACTATTGGCCCGGCTCAAAAGATTTTTTAGTGGCGTCCTAATTGAAATATATATATACACGTATTTATTTGCCAGCTGCTAGAGAAGTTGGCGAAGTTCGTCGTAATTGCAACAGCTCTGAAATGCCAAAGTTCATAAAAACTGAGTAATTTTTGCATTTGCCGTCTGTTGCGGCTGTTGATTGTTTCCCGGCAGCCGCAGCCATTGTTCCGAGCGTCTGCGTCCAACTTCGCTTCGGAATGTCGATGAGCGGGTAAATTCTTAAGAAACTTTTCCATCATCAACAGTGACAGGATCTGCGCCTGCCCTTGGCTGACTCGTAGGGCAGGTGAGGTGTCTGCTCGCTGCATACACAATGAAAGTATTTATTAAAACAAACTTCGCTCCATCTCTTTTAATTTCTCTCTCTCTCTCTCTCTCTCTCTTTCTCTATCTATCTATCTATCTCTACCTATACTATATATCGGTCTTTCTTTCTTTGGCTTTTAAAATGCTCTGGACTATGGGCACATTCGATGATTTTGCAGCATAAGGAAATGTTAATTCAGTGATGTTAAGCCAACAGCTGTTAAATTTCAAAGTAAACCATCTGCATTTGGCAGGCACTTCAAGTACGTTAAACCTTATTCATTGGCCTAGTTCGAAATTAACTTTAGTATTGTTCATAGTTAGTGCCCTTTGAACTAGCGATTCGCCCCACTGTCCACTGTGATAGGGCAAAGTTTGGCGCAGTTTGAAGCGGTTTTGCTGCAGTGGAGCGTCTGACGCTGTCGCCCAGGCGCATAAATGTCACTTAGACGCTCCTTGACGCTGGCCATGCGGCACAGACGCAAGCGCCCGGCAGCTATTGTGCTCGCAATTGCCACATCGCCGCACCCGCTGAGCAAATTGCGAAAGTGACAATTTCGACAGCCCCACAGATCCTAGCAAATGCATCGTCGGCCAGCCAAAGTGTGAGTGCAAATTCAGTTTGGTTTAATTTCGACAGTCTGTGTGGTCTATTGCCGGAGACGCCGCACTGACCGAACGCTGTCAAGTGAGAGTGCTTGCGTCCTAGCGTCTTCGTCGACCTGCATTCGACGTCGGCAGTGGCGTCAGCTGCGATCTTTATTAAGTTTTCGCTTACTTTTCGCCGAGTGCGACAAAAAGTTTTGCCAGCCAAGTTTTGCCTTCAAACAATTTTCCCTTGTTTTTCTACATTTCGGCTTTTGTTTTCTGGTAAAGATTTCACTTGCTGTTTTGCCAACACTCTTTCTAACCAGTCACACCAGACAGACGAACAGATGGACAGGCTGCCAGATGGACGGAACCTCGAGGAACTTTCATTTTGCTAAGAATCCTCACCGAATTTCTTCTCACTCGCCGCCTACCCCCATACAAATATCTGTGCTACTGCACACTGAACTGAAACCAACTCGTTCAGAGTTTTTTTAAGTTTGCGAATATGATTCTAATTACATTGGCTAAAGTGCAGTGAACATCTTCAATAATGTTTCAACTGCGTAGCTTCATTGGAGCTTATACAATTTTGCTTAAGCATTCCACTATTCATACATCTCGTTCCACTGTAGCACATTTGTATATTTAGGTTGTTGCTGCTGTTGTTGTTGTTGTCGTGAATGCCGGTAACTGGGTTTATTTGTTCTCTGCAGCAAATATGCTCGATTGCATTTGAGTTATTGTTTGTGGCGCAGTTGACAGGCTCCTTCCAGGACAAAGTCCGGATGCTGGACGTCCAGTGGCGCCTTCATACTCCCGTATCTTTTCTTCTCTGTCTCTCTCTCTCTCTCTCTATCTCCCTTTCTCTCTTCCTCTGGCAGACACTCTCTGGTCTCTAGTGGCATTGCACGTTGCTTTGGTACTCCCTTTGGCTGCCCGTGCATATTCAATATTTTGGTATTTATCTTGTCAGACAATAAAATAAAGCAAAGTACGCACATTGTAGATAGCTATTGGACATGGAAACCAGCATGCATGCACACATCTACCCACACATCCACACACACACACACACACAGCCGTACAGAGATTGGAGCTGATGCAGTCTCGAAATAGGTCAGTAGTGTCAAAGTTCTTGTCGCTGTTAGGTTCTCCGCATGCCAATGCCGGGCCACAGGAATTTACATTTTCGAATTTTGCTTAAGCGTCCATAAGCTGCCAAGCAGTGACTACACTCGAAGAAATAGAATGCTGCTCGTTAAGTTTAACTATACAACGGCAGTCTTTTAAGGAATATAGTTCTCGAAAAAGGGCCTTTCTGCTGATTAAGTTTGATTGAGTATAGATAACTTTTTCATTTTAGTAGTAGGCTTAAACCAAAATTTTTTATTGAATTATTCACAGATGCTATTTTCTATATTTTGTATAACATTTATAATAATAAAAAATATATTTTATATAAGACAAAATGATACTGGAGGAATGCCGGGAGATTGTGGACCGACAAATACCAAAGTTGGTCAAGCTATTATTGGAATCGGAGGTGGAGGATGAGACCTATACGAATTGTTTGAAATCTGCGCTATGCCGCTTGGAGAACTATGCGAAGCCTTTGAATACCGCGGAGAGTATCTCTCAAAATCTAGGCGACTTTTTGGATCGATATATGTGCGAACGTCTGGAAATTATGGCGCAGACTATTAAGACGCTCTGTAATGTGATTCTCGATGATATCATTATAACGGATTGCTTTAAATTGGCTCTGCTCGATTTTATGCTATCCGTTAACTTTAAAGCCTTTCGCTCCGTTCGTATCCACTATGACGACTATATGGCTCGAAGAAAGAAAATACTCAAAGCTTTGGCTGCTGCTCAGGCCACCACCTGTTTATATGGCAGAAGAGAAATCAAATTGGATTCATATGGAGAAACCTTGAGCTCAATAAACAATTATACGTCAACATCTGAGGAAGACGGTCTGAGCGAGTCCACAGTCAGTTTACATACGATACGATCACAAGATATATCCGATCAGATAGAAACGCTGGCCATAGGCTCTAGTTCTGACGATCTCTATCCAAATCAGGAGCAGGAGCCGATCGTTCTGCCTCCTACGTTGATTCGCTGCAAACACTTGACCGGAAATCGACGCTTTATTGTTGCATTTGGCAGCTATTTGCGTGGCAAGTTCAATAATGCGCCGCAGTGCTTGATGGAGTATGGAGAGGAGGGCTTCGTCTTACGTGAAATACTCTGCATGTTCTTTCTGCCAGGCGATTGTCACTTCTTTCACATGTTCGATCATTTGATAGAGCTGCGTCCCGGCGTCATCAGCGATAAGGAGACTAGGCTATTTATTATGGAGAAGTTTCTGAGGCCCTTGCAACAAATGCAAATGATCCAGGTGTATATTAACTGTAATGAGACGTCCAAAGATAATACCGAACGAACAGAGACGTTGCGCTGCCTATCGGCGGCATTCAGACGCTTGCTCAAGCCAATTGTGGAGGTGCTCACACAATTCGAGCGCAGCCTGTCCAATGATTTTGAATTGTTGAGCCTGCGTGACTTGCGTCGCGCCACAAAGGCAAGATTCAAGAGCCTTGAACGCTTGTGGAGTTTGGCTGCCGCCACTTACATGTCCTATCCGGCTGAATTTGGTAACGAGCCGCACTCACGTAGTCAGCACATCATGTGCAGTCTCTCCGAGCTGACGATGCAGATATACACCACAAAGGACCCAGACAAACGCGCCTATGCGGCTGCTTTACTGTTGAATGAGCTGCAGGTGAGTTGCCGTTTCCTCGACTCTTGGTGGCAGACGGGTGAGTTCAATGACTGCTTCGAAGAATTCGCTGTTCTGAAATCGGAGAAAAATTGTAGAACTGAATACACAATGCGCCCGTTCCACCATGGACAGCCCTATATGAAAATCTGTAAGATCTATAGGATTATAAAGCGACATATCGAGACGGCTGGACCAGTACTCGCCGTTCTATACGATTCGCAACGATTGGTGGACTTTATCAGCGATCATCAAGAATTGCTGACAATTAAATTGCATCAAGCAGTTGTACGTTCTATGTATGAAGAGCTCAGATGTTATGAAATGCACCCGGAGACGCCTGTCAAAGCAGGTCGCGATATATTTTGGCAGCTCAGAACAACCGACGATGAACAGTTGCGCAGCCTTTACTATGCCTATTACGAGGAGACGATGTCAGACTTAAATCAGCCTGAATTCTGCAATATCGATGAGCTGCTGAGGCGTTGCCAAAACTGTGTGGTCTATACGCCGCTCGCAGAGCTCATCTACCAGACATTTGAACGTCACTTAGAGAAGCGTGCTCTGCTCGTAAACAGATATGTGACTTATCTTATCAAGGATCGACTTCAATTGGCCAAAGTGTTTGAGAAATTACGTGAGGTTTTTTTGCTATACAATTTCAACGAGTTTGATGAAGAATATACACTAGCATTTGGCTATCTGGAAAATGGATTGATTGTCAAAGGTGCTGAGCAGCTGCAGATCATTATGACTAAGTATAATTCCGTGGCATTGCTTCGGAACGATCCATTTTATGTGGCGCTGCCCATTACCAATATCGAACAGCTTTCTCTGGCCTATAGCTGCAATAAAATGTTGACCAGCATCATTACAGAGCAGCAGATCAAATGCTACAATGAGGCATTTCGCATACGATTGCAGCTCTATGTGGCGGTGTATCGAGTACAGCAGCTGCCACGGCTCAAGTGTGATCATTCGGTGGCCGACTCTCTGTCTCAGCTGCAGGCCACAGTGCTGCAAGCTCTGGACAAGCACTTCCGAATGAAGGCCCTAAAAATGGCTGTGAATCAACTAGATGACATTTTGAGTCGCTGCGAGAAGCTATCTCACCTGCGGGTAGCGCATCAGGAATTCGTGCATCTGATGGTTTCTAGCCTAAAGCTAAACGTTTACCGTTCGCAGCATGAGCTGCAAGAGCTGCTGACAATGGCACGCATCGTCATCAGTCTGTGGCGACGTGTTGAATACATACTCTTCTACAACATCACAAAGAAGGATAGAGAGTGTGACTTTGATGAAAAGTATGATGCTCATAATATGGCCTATTTAATGTCTGTGGCGACTGCTACGAAAGCCATGCGCTCCCTGCATCCGTTAAAGGATTTTGTCAAATAGAAACTCATACAAAAAATGCAAAAAAAAAAAAATAAATAAATAAAATAAAAATCAGCTTAAATCTCAACTGCATCAGCAAATCCGCAAATAAGTTTTTATAAATTTTCGGTGTGCGTCGCGCTTTTGTGATAAAAACCGCAAATTAAATCGTTTTGGGCTGCCTCCGCGCAATTTATTTGTAGCGTGTAGCCAAAGCCGCAAGCGCCATGCCCACTCGCTTAAATGAAAAAAACAAAACTCGCAGAAATTAGAGCTGGCAGCTGGACAAGTTCGACTATACCAAATCACATGCAGCAACCAAAATGATTCAACGGATTCTGCGGCCGCAGCGGTCGCTGAAACACACACACAAATAAATAAAGTATATGTATATATTTAAATTACCAGCGCCTTGTTGGCCAATAAATAAAAAAATAAATATGTACATAGATATATGTGTATGCAAATAATTTCGTTGAATGGCACCAAGTGTCATAAATTGTTAGCTCAAAAGGCTGGATCTGGCTCATTTTTGGTTTTTGAATCGCTAATTACAGTTGAAATAAAAATGTTTTATTTGTAATGAATTTGAAGGCATATATAATATAAAAGAGGGTAGTTTAAACAAAAGTTAATATAATAAATATATAACTAAATATTTAATAACAAATAGTAAAATAATTAATGCAAAAATTTAATAAAATTCATTGTCTTTGATTAACTATAACTAAGTATAAAGTAATTTAAACAGTTTTAAATAAGTATTAAATATTTTTATATTTACTCAGTAACAAATTTGAATATTTAATTCAGCTCAATAGATCCTGTGTACTAAATATTTTATTTTATGTCTGAATTTCGTTAACTCTTCGAGCCACCCTCGCGTATATATGTATATCAGCATGTCTGACTGTGATTCGTTTGCCTGTTTTTTACGATTTGAACGCCTCAGAGATCGCCTGCTTTATGCGTCTGTCTGGCAAATAGAAAGCAGCTCGTAAAATTTGTTGGGTATACGTGTGGCTGTGTGGGTGTGTGGGTGTGGAAGGGAAGTTGGACAGGTTTATGTGTCGGAACTAGACGTCGTTTAATGCGTATATGCATTTTTCTCATTAACTTGGCGGCCATCTAACAAATAGATAAGCGTCCCGTAGCGCTCGTTAAATAACAAGAATAAAGCTTCGCATTTCAAGTGCCAACAAAATGTTGGGCTTTAAACTACAGGGAAACTGAGAGCTAAACTGAGATTGCAGATACATTTGTATGTCGTTCTATGAAGTAAAAGTAAATTTCTCGAATGCATGATTCATTCATTAAGGCAAAATGTAGTCGGAATGCTAAAGGAGTATTAAATTACGCACTTGAAGAAGAAGAAACATTTTTTATTTGCCTGATTTACTTCTATGTATACTTTTCGTCAGCGGTTATTAACTTTACTATTTTGGGGCACAAATAAGAAATACATTTACACGAAGATTTATGTCAGATTATTTAAATGAATAAGTAAAACAAAAACCTGCATATACATAAAAAATTAAATAAATACATATTCGTAAATACTTTGTTTTATTTGCATTTCACATTTTCAACTAAAAATTAATATATTTCATTTAAACGTCAAGATGAAAACTCCACATTCGATTTGCTGTATTTTAATTCCATCTGTGCGTACTTTTGAATACCTTCTCTTGTGCATAAGCCATACATCTATTATAAGGATTTATAATGCCCTTTTAATGTTCAGCCATAAACAAATTGTTTGAGCAAATCTTTTTTCATTTGATGTCTAACCAGAACACCATTTTTCCTTTCTCCTTCTATTTTTGTTGTCGATTTTCAACTTATTTGTATAATGTATTTGAAAAAGAAAAAAAAAAAAAAAAAAGGAAAAATTGGTAGTTCGAGTCTGTGTAATGCGTGAAAATATTTTCATTTACTTTGTGCCCACATTTCGACCACTGCAACCGCATTCGCAAACATTTTAAATACCTTTTTGCATTTTTGCTATTAGTTTTCATTTGATTGTTAGCTATGGGTTTTATTATATTTTTATTTCCGTTGTTGTTGTTTTATTTTTGCTATTTTTTGTTTTGCAACATTTTTGGCATTGTTGTGTGTTAAACTAAGTAGAGATTTCGTTTGTCTAGATTTATTTGATTTCATTTGCACAGTAAAAGAACTTTTTCAATTTCAGAGAGTGAGCGCTTCCATATCCAGCTCTATATTCAAATTTCAATTTGGTTTTCGCTGTATTTATATTTTTTGCTGTGAGCTGGCTTTGTATTGTCTGTTGTCGGATATGCGTTCTGTTTGGTGGCATTTTATTAAATAATAAAAATTCTAATTACATTTTTTATTGGAAATACGAAAAATCATGCGGTTCATTGAGCGCTTCGAACGCATTTTCCCAGCTATCATTGCCTGTGCGCTGATTGTGTGCGCTAATGATTTTTCTCACAGCACCCGCTAAAGTAAATAGTAAATAGTAAATATTTACTCTTAACATCTGCCCTGTCGCCTTCGACGCGTGACTCGTGCTGCATTTCAATAAAACAATCAACTGTCAAAAAATATAAACACCGGACAGCACGGCCGGAATCGGATGAAGCTTGGCTTCGACTGCCGCAGGCCGGGACCCAACGACCACCAAAGTTGATTTGCATGTCATTAACAGGCAGCAGTCAGAATGGAATCACATCGAAACCGAACTGCAGACAACTAAAAATAAATCCCTGTTGATGCGGTGGTTGTTGCTGCTGCTGCTGTTGCTGCAGTGACTGCTGCTGTGGTTCTGTAAACAAGTCGACACTAAAAATATCACATGTCGCCCCCAACTAATTAGTAGCTGTGCATGATACCAGTCAGGCCTAGCCGGCTGGGATCTATCTCAATATTTGATTCCACACACATTTTGTGGGAAACTTTTTGGACACGCCCCATAAAGAGCAAAAAGACAAATGATTTTCTGCATTTGGTTTGATTTCAGATTTTCCCATGAACTGTAGAGTGATGCTAATTATGATTTTCGTCATGTCGTTTGTTTGTGTGAAAGACAATAAAAATTGTAAAGCAAAATATGGCATTAAATTTAAAAATAATAGGAGCTGAAGTGAAGTGAAGTGGGAGAATGTGAAATGCAGGGACCGCAAATAAGTGTTACGCATTTAAAAAAATTGAGGGTCAAAAGAATTCCCAAGAAGAGAAAGGAAAACACACATAAGGATATTTTTTTATGGCGAATTCAAAAAAAGGATAAACTTTTATTTGTAATTTTTTATTAAAAAATTTTTTTTAATTATTAAATTTGATTTTTATAATAAAAATCAAAAATAATCATTACAGAACAATTTATATATGAAAATCAAATCATAACTCTTATTTTTGATTTTTATTATAAAAATCAAAAATAAAAGTTATGGCTTAACTTTTATTATAAAAATTGAAATAAAAATTGAATTGATATATCTCCGGAAGTAAAGGAGCTAGATCATATATCGGCATATATATATGATCTACGCATTATTACCTTTCAGATGATATATAATATGTATGTAAATATGTACATGTATACGTACATATACATTAATTATATACTTAGGCGCTTTCCTAGGGCACTTGCGCTGTGTACTTGCTCGTACCTATTCAGCAGATAATGTGAGGGGGAGACAGATGCAAATAAAGCATAATCACTATATATATGTACATACATATGTTTATATGTATATATACGTATTATTGTCACCTTTCCCTGCCCCTATAGATATATAAATAGTAAACTTAGATCACGTGTTATATCTATGGGAGCAGGGAAAGGCGACAATAATACGTATATATACATATAAACATATGTATGTACATATATATAGTGATTATGCTTTATTTGCATCTGTCTCCCCCTCACATTATCTGCTGAATAGGTACGAGCAAGTACACAGCGCAAGTGCCCTAGGAAAGCGCCTAAGTATATAATTAATGTATATGTACGTATACATGTACATATTTACATACATATTATATATCATCTGAAAGGTAATAATGCGTAGATCATATATATATGCCGATATATGATCTAGCTCCTTTACTTCCGGAGATATATCAATTCAATTTTTATTTCAATTTTTATAATAAAAGTTAAGCCATAACTTTTATTTTTGATTTTTATAATAAAAATCAAAAATAAGAGTTATGATTTGATTTTCATATATAAATTGTTCTGTAATGATTATTTTTGATTTTTATTATAAAAATTAATTTTAATAATTAAAAATAATTTTTTTTTAATTTATCAAAAATTAATAATTATTTTTCAATTTTTTGCTAAAAAACTTATAATCGTTACGGTCCCTGGTGAAATGAGATGAAAACTATGAATTTGATCAAATGAAATCGATTGGAAATAGAATATAGTTATAATTTAATACACGCACTAACATACTCTGAGGATGGAATCAAATGATCCAACTAAAAATGTATTTTATAAAATTTTAATTAAAATATACTATACGTACAGCAGTGACATGGACTTGAACCTTTAGTATTATATAAACTATGAGCAAGCATTTGGCTTTACAGTGTCATACACATAGCTAGCTCTGCTCAACTACAAATTAAAGAAATTGTTTCGATATATGCACTACAAGAATCCTTCGGCTTCATATTAGCTCCGGACTATGAATCCTTTTTTCAATTCTACCAAAAAGTTCATCAAAACGTGCCCCAGAGTCAGTTTGATAATCATGTAAAATCAAAGTTCAGCCAATAAGCAAGGGACAAAAACAAGAAGGTGCATCTACATAGTAGATGGAGGGAATAGACTTTGAAATTTATGGATTTGCATCAGTTTTTGGTTTGCATTGCAAATGTAAACAGTGCTGTAAATGGCAGACAGAGACAGAGACCTGGAGAGAGAAGAGAGACTTAGATAGCGGCAGACATGGCAAGGAGGCAAGTGTAACCAAGGATTACTCATAGACTGTGGATGCATGTGGACGCATCCCGAATCTGGAGTAAATGTTTGGCTGTAACGCCAGCTGGAACTCAACTGCAAGTTGTTGCGGTTGCGGCCCAACGACAGCCAGCCTCAAAATCCCAACCAAAATTATTAATATGACTTTAGGTGCTGAGTTCAGACGCGTCTCCACCTACTACTACTGGTTTCGGTTGTTAAGGCAGAGCACTAGCTGGTACTACCACTAGCTGTGGTTGCCAAGACAGCCGACAGACCTCAATGCATGTCTGCTAGATGCATTTACAGTGATCCCCAACCATCTTTCGCTCTCTCTCTCTCACATTCTTTCTCTTCTTCTCTATCTGGTCTGTTAGACTTGAGCTTATGCCTTTGCCAGCTACTGGGCAAATTATGCCTAAGCTTTGCCTCCTCGCCCACCTTTAAATAACTGTGTGCCGCCTATGTAGATGTGTGAGTGTGTTGCTCGACGAAAAATTATCTTAGCTAGCTGCCATTGCCATGTGCACTTGCTGCCTGTTGTCTGCTAGCTCCTAGTTACACTCGGAGAAAAAAAGAGTAAAGCACTCCAATTTGATTTAGAGAGACTTCATTAGCTCTGAGTTCATTTTCCATAATTATATCATGGATTTGAGCCACTTAGCAGCTAATGAGCAATTTATTGATAAAGGATGAACGGCAGTTATTCACTCGCTCACAAACGAGAGCTGAGGAGATTCTCAACGCTTAACAGCTAAATAGCTGCGTATTAAGCATCATACACTCACACTTTTCTTGCAGTGCATTTGCACAGCCTTCGTTTTGAACACTAAATTCTCTGCACATTATTTAGTTGTTAGGGCGGGCGGCATCTTTGTCTGTGCAACGATTTGGTTATCTGGTTGTGGTCTTAGGATTAGGCAACAAAAACACAAACACACACACAACAAACAACACACACACACACACACTCACTCGTGCAGGTGCATAGAACTAACTGTGTCTGTCGTTCTTCGGGTCACCTAGGTGAACTGGCATAGTGCTTCTTCTATCTGTACGGACCTGCTCTACGCATTGTGCTGCGAGTTTCTTTTACTTTTTTGCCATTTATTTTTTTATAACCGCTCTTCACCCTCAACAAGTTTATCGCAGACACCAACTCCAACTCTAATTTACATAACCACGCAAATTAGTTTTGCGTCTGCTGCAGTTTTTATCAGTGAGTAACAGCAACAACAACAAAAGCAAGAAGAACAACAGCTAGGAGAACTAGCCCCCAACTTTGTCACGACTGTTTGCCGCCTGCTGCTTCGCCTGCAACCAGCTTTCCATGGCCATTGTCGCCTTTGATTCTACTCCGGCCCCGATCTCACCCCCGCACTTCTACTTAAATTTAGTTGCCAAAGTTATATCAACTTTTTTTTAGCCGCCACAATTTTTTTACTCAACCTGATTTTACAGTTTTCAAAAAATGAATTTCACTAACTTTTTGGCCAGCATCTGTAGAGCAACACACATACAGACACATTTATATACATATATACATATGGATATATGGTATATAGATAGGGGAGGACCCCTACCCACCGAGCAGTTGAGACAACAATTCATTTAACATTGAAGCGCAGCTTTTGATTATTTTTATTTTATTTTCTTTTCGCTATAAAGTTTTTGCTAATGGCTCATGCGCACAGTGGTACATAATCTTATTTAACTGAACTGTATTTTTTAACAACATTAACCTTATAGAAAAATCAGCTAAAGATTTCCTAGAGAATTATAAATTATGTATATTTTTTGAATGACTTTTGAAAGAAGGGATCCTTATGAATCAAAAAAGATTTCACTTTTAGATAAGAACCTACATATATTAGTGTTGTGATCCGTTTAAAAAATTTTCCATGAATCTAAAATGAATATTTTGTTCACATCACTTTCATGCAGTAATAGCTCGAAAGTTTCTAAACAATTTAAATTATTTAATTTCTCATATACATATATCCCTAGTAAGTCTTTCATTCACTAACTAATCAACTGCCCCACTGTGTTTATATTCAGCTAGCATTGTTGTAATTTTTGCCATGTTTTATATGGGTTTATTAAAGGTTTCCGTTAACTGGCAGGCTGGCAGACCGTGTGCGAGTGGCTCAACAACTGACCTTTGGAGCCGGGCACCTCCCGCATGATTGGCAGATGAGAAAGTTTATTTTGTTAATAGGGGTAACGGAGGTGGCAGAGGCGGCGGCGGCAGCGGTGGCGGCATTAAAGCAAACTATTGGCTATGTTGGGGCTTCTGTTTTGGACAGCGTGGCTAATTGAATTTTTTATAAATTATACAAGTCCAAATAGATACAAAGTGGGCAAAAGGATAGAGAGAGAGAGAGAGAGAGAGAGAGAGAGAGAGAGAGAGAGAGAGAGAGAGATAGCGAGGTAGATATATTTGGTATACTGCAATAGTTGCAGCGTTTTGTCGCTTAACCTTAACCGAGTTCCCGCGGTCGCAGCTTTATTTTAGTTTTTATTTTGTATTTCGATTTCTTTTTTTTGGTTTGGGAGCTGAGTGGGGGACTTTGGCAACTTTAAATAGAATCGCTTCCTGCAATTTCGCAGCGAGTTGACTAAGGCGGAAAAAATCAGGCAGCGACGTCGGAAGTTATTTTTGGGGTACGTGCAACGTGCAACAGAAAATGTTGCAAATTGAAAGAAAAGCCCGGCACTCGACAGACGACAGTCGACAGTCGACGCTGGAGGTAGAGGTGGAGCCTCCACTTGACTCCCATATGCTTTTGTTCGTGGCTCTTCCAAATTTTTTCTCTCATTTTTTTTTTTCTATGCAACATTTTTTTCTTTGCGGCGCACTGCATTCTAAGCGATTTTCTGCGATTCGCTGCAAGTTTTTGTCGGATTCATATGTGTGTGCTTCTGTGTGTGTGTGTGTAAACGGGGTTTGTACTTAAAGTTGTCTATTTGCTAGTTGTTGTTAGTGTCCTGATTCTGATTCCGATTCTGATTCTGTTTCTGGGTCTGTTTCTGCTACCCTTCCTCTTGAGCGACCATCCCTTCGTCTCTGCCTCTCTCTCCCGCTCTCTAGCTCTGTTTGTATGCCAAGAGCTGCATTGAAAATGAAAATGTTCGCACAGTTTTCCGCACAGTTGCATTTTCACTATGCAGCTCGGCGCGGCTCAGTTACTTGATACAGTTTCTGCTTGCAGCCTTCGAACCGCCTCCACCCACCCCTCTCGGTCCTTACTTTTGGCTTGTTTTTTAGCTACGTTTTTTGTTTGTTTGTATGTCGCCTTTTGCAATGTTATGCTACCATTCATGCTGCTGCTGTTGTTGTTGTTGTTTTCCTCTTCCACTCAGTCGTGCGCTTTTGTGCTTTCTACTTATTTTAAATGCGTTATCTGATTTTTGTTTTTGTTGTGCGTCCCATGCATTCAAAAGCTTGAAGAAGCAGAGTTAAAAGTTGAGATTTTTAGAGTCTTCATGATTTGGATGACTGTGGAACCCACAAACATAGCCACACGCACATACGCTAGGTACATGTAGACAAACAGCTGAATAGCTCAACAGGCAGTAGACAAATTTCGACAGCTATCGAATAATTACGAGTAGACTACAAGCCGAATAGCATTAGCGAGTAATGCAATAAGTACATTACAGCTAAGCTCTTGGGAACTCTCGTGCACTTCAAAAATTCTACTTCAAATGTCTGCCCCCTTCTGGCTGGACAGCAATTAGCCCACAAAAACATCAAGCTGCATCAATCACATAAAAGAAGCCCTCCGCCTGCTGCCACTCTGCAGAGCCAAACAGATATACAAACTACCGTTGGTGGCAAATGCTGTAGTAGCACTTGCTACGCCCACGCCCCTTAGCTCTTCGCCCACTCTTATCTATCTGCGTGCCTTCCCCCAGTTAATCCGGCAAGCGCATTTGCCAGCGTCATTCATGCAGCTAATTTGATTTTTCCCTCTTCAGACGTAGTCGGGCGCTGTATATCCGCTTCGTAGGAAATATTTTCATTAGACATTTTGTAAATATGAGCAGCTTATGCTGTGCTCAGTTCGCCAGCTCTGTCAATGAGAAATCAAGCTAAGGAGTTGCCTCATCCACTTTGACTTAACGATGACAAGACTCTGACTAGACTTCCAGATTCTAAAATGAGTATTGAATGACTACAAGTTTCAGTTAGACTGCAGTCAAGCGGCATAGATAATAAACATATTGAAAATTGAATACTCTCATTTATAACCTTTTGCATATTTTTAAAATATTAATTTTCCAAGAGTTTGTATCTATCTATCTTTTCCTTCACTTCAATTAAAAAAGTAACTTTCTTGAAACAAAAATGAACTTTCTTGGTCTTACATTTTATGCTTTGCGCTTATATTCAATCAAAATAGCAAATACATACAAATTTTAGTAAGGAAAATGTTTAAATTCCAATTCAAACCAGTCAATCAATATTTATAAAATATATATTTTTTTTTACTTCGAAGCAATTCAATTGATTAGTCAGTCAACTCTACCGACAATTAAATAACTCTTTACTACTTCTATAATGCATTTCTCTTTATTTCTATATATCATAGAGCATCCGAATAGCCTTAACATCCCAGTACAATTGCAACAAACTAATTGAAGTACATCAAATGTTTATTTCATTGCAGCTCTAACGACACCCAGGCGTCTCTCTCTTTCTCGCTCTGTGTGCGTGTGAAGAAAAAAGGGTAAGTCCCGAGTGTAAAGATACAATTGCGATTATGGCTCAAGGTTTACTGGCATTGGTTATACATAGGTTGGGGAAACGAACTTTTGGCCAGTTTGCTGAGCCGTCTGACAACTTTTGCCTTTGCTTTTAATTAGCACGTGGAATGGCTGTCAAATAATCAACTTTGGCAGCTGAGCACACTGACGAGTTTCGGCTCTGGCTACGTATTTTCATAATTAAATGAAAATTTTCTTTAATTTTTCGAGCGTAAATACAAAAGGCAATCTTTACTCTACCCCACACATACACAAACACACACACACACACACACACACACACACACACACACACACACACACACACACAGACAAGCCCACGCTCTCTATCTCCTGCTATTCACATTCAGTTGAGGGGATGTGTGTGGGAATATTTGTGAGATTTTGCACGTGTTTTGCACTTTGACGTTGTTCTTACGAATTCGTAAATATTCATTACATTTGTGTATTGTTCCAAGCTTTTCAATTTTCTTTTCGCTTTAATTTCAATTTTCGTTACGCAATACGCACTTCAAGATATTTGCATAAGGTTGGCTGCGAGAGCAACTCGTGCAATAACTTTTTGTTTTTTTTTTTTTTTTTACTTTGTATACTTTTTAAACGGCGGCTATTGCATTTTTAATTAGGCCACGATTGACCTTCAGGGCACACGGCTCAGTGGGTGGTTGCTTCAGTGTAAGTTTCATGAAAATCATTTTCCCGCCGCTGCAGCTCGCAGCTGGGAATGCAGCAGCTGCTATAGCGCCTCAACTATTGACTCAGCCGCTTAGCTCAAATCTGTGCTCTCTGAAACAAAGTCCCATAGAAAGCAAGCATTACGGACACTCGCCCTGAGAGTAGCGAGAGCTGAAAAAGAAGAAGCTGCTACTGCTACTCCTTCGGCTGCTTGGCTATGGTCTTTGGCACGCTCATCAATGATATTAAGCGAACTTAATCCTTTTACATGCTCCAGCTGGGCGCTTTTTTCTGCACTTGAGAGCGACGGCGTCGGAGTCGGCGACGACGACGACGATGTAGGCAAGTCGGCCGCCATCAAAGCCAGTTGCCGTTAGCAGCCGATACACTGCGAGAAACTATGCAAATACTTTTAACTTCCGAAAATAATCGTATATATATTGCATCTTAAATGAGAAAATTATGCAGCACAAGACCTATAGAAGGTACTAAATCAATAAATTATTCCTCAATTAACCCTATTTTATTACGTTGCTCATAAATATTTTTCAGTCTATTAATGGCAATTTCTCCAAGTGTCGCTCCTTACTTTATTTTCCCTGGGCTTTGCAATGGAGCCGCGACAAGCTTACATATTTCTTTGTATGGGAGTGTAAATGTGCATGTGTGTGTGAGTGCTTATGTGTGTGTGATCCACAGCCCCTCATAACTTTTTCCTGCGTCGCCTTTGGTGACTGGCGAATGCGCTTGAAAAACTTTGTACAACTTTAAGCCGCTTACAAGCTTTGCGCTCTTAGCACACGCCACGCCCACCAAACCGCTCACACCCTGGCTTTGCTTTGACGTCCACAGCGCCCTCCCCGCAACTGGCCTGCATCTTGGGCAGACGGGCGACGACTGCTACTGCTCGCCTCACGATTGCATTGGTCAAATTCTTACCCATAGATTTCTGACACTTCCTTTGCCCCGAGCCGTGAATGTATGAGTGTGTGTGAGTGTTTGTGTGTATGTGTTTTTCCATTAATTTTATTGAATTGTGAGTTTTTACCATCGTTTTGCGTTGGCTTGGTTTATGCACGTGACCATGGCCGCGACGCAACGAAATGTGCAAAAAAATGCAATTAACCAACTCGAACGACGAAACCGCAAAAACGACAAAAATTCATTCGGTATGAGTTTTAGTTTTTTGGCTTTAATTGAAATATTTGTAAACAATTAGGAAGTTGAAGGGTTTCTCAAGTGAAATACACATAAGTGTTCCTTAATTATATAGAAAAAGTTGTGTTTGTTCTTTTACAGACTGAAGCTACAAGAAATGCATTTTATTGCAGCAAATTTCAAATACAATATTTAATAAAGTTTGTCAAATTACATTAGAAGCTGTAAAAAATTGTTTGTAGATGATTTCGAAAAATATTTCAGCAGTAATTCATTGATAGAAAACTTTCCATTTTAATCAAGTTTTATTCAAGGAAAAATGTTGCACTACGCCTTATTTTCCTGGTTATACGCAATTTTTCGCATTCACATCATGACTTAACAGCCAAAGCCTTAATTTATATACATTAAAAAATTAAATGCTAGAAGATGAGAATTTTGCTTTAATACTTTCTTGACTCTTCGTTTCGAATGTTAAGCGTTTCAATCAATTTGTTTAATTGTTTTCATTCCAGAGGACACTTAAAGACAAATTGAAACTGAAACCCAAACTCAATATTTTTCACACTCGCAAAATGTGCCCCAGGAGCGCATAACTCTTTGAACGTGTGCATGTGTGTAGGTGTGAGTGGGTCTGTAATTCTCTGTGTATGTGTGTTTGTGTGTGGTCCAAAAGCAAATTCTACACATGCCGCACATTGTTCGGCAACCTTTTTTCCGCTTTGATTTATTGGCATCCTTAGGCCAACCGCCTTAAATATTTTGCCCAGTTTTAAGGCGCAGTAAGCAGAGGAGAAAGGAAGGAGGGATAGACATACAGGAAAGAGATAGAGAGAGAGAGAGAGAGGAAGAGAAATGGTAGGGCGATAGACAGTGTTGACCGTTGGCTGTTCAAATCACGCTTATTGAATTTCGTTTAGAGTTTTTTTCTTCTCTTC
The DNA here is from genome assembly GCA_035047565.1 of Drosophila mulleri. Classification (NCBI taxonomy): domain Eukaryota; kingdom Metazoa; phylum Arthropoda; class Insecta; order Diptera; family Drosophilidae; genus Drosophila; species Drosophila mulleri. The sequence continues at coordinate 13,073,917 of JAWNPK010000049.1, forward strand.
TTCTTATTATTATTAATAGCCGCATTTAAAGCAAGATTTTGGCATGTGGCTGTCAAAAGGAAAAATATATTTTAAATCATTTCCACTGCTTGCCCATTTCAAGTTCTCTGGCCAAATCCCGCTGTGGCTCATATATAATAATATTCCTTTAGGGGCAGGCAGATGTGTTTTATTAAACATTTTATGATAAGCACATATATATATATATATATACATAAATATATATGTTTGTATATGTATATAGATAAACAAGTGTATGTGTGTGTGGGGGGGGGCTTTGTTGCTGCCCTTCGATTTGGCTGCCAGCGATTTATTTCATGCTCTGTCTTCCTTTGAAGATAGCTTTGAAGTTACTTCGTATTTTTCTTCGTCTTGCTCCACAGAAATATGAGCTTTACTTAAGAGCAGTTACTTATGAAGCGGCTAAGCCGCAGTCCAGAAGCCAAAGTGGACCATTATGTTGGCTTGCGGCGCGCATGGCTTTTTCTCTGCGAACCCAGACCTCGCCCCTGATCCTATTTAAGCACTTAAATTGTCATCACCAACAGCCGCAAATTCATGCAAACTTGTTTTGCAATTAAATGCAGCAGGCAGCAGGCATCAGGCAACAGGTGGCAGAGCCAACAACCAAAAAAGCCTCAAGAAAATGTCAGCGCACGCACATAACGTGAAAAAGTCATTAAGTACGAACACGCCAGACATTGCCGACACGAGCTGGCACTAGCTGGCAATGGCTGGCAGGAGCTGTCAGGACCTGCCGTAGTTTTGCAGTAATTGCACCACGTTTGAGCGCAGCTAACTGCATATTGAGCCACCGAGCACCAGCACCACAAACACAGCCCGGCTGCTCTTCTCCACTCTACACGGCGACTGTGAATGCCGGCGCAGGGTTTGGTTTGCATTATTTATGACAAAGTGAGCCCGATTAATCCGCACTCAATAGCAAGACGCAAGGCACACCAAAGCGAAGCTCGGCTCGCTCAATGCGAACTAGTTCCAAAGAGTACATTATGACGTATACTCTTGAAGGTACAGCCCATCATTGATCATGCTAAACTTGTATTACTCTATAAGAGTTTGTGTACTTGAGACAGCCGGGTGGACGGAAGAGTAGACAAACATGGATGGATCCATGAATGTGTGGGGGCGGCTATGCTTTTATATATGTACATTTTACCAAAACTAATATATCCCAATATTTTGGGGTAGAAAAAAAAAAAATGAAAAGAAAGTCTAAAAAGCTTAATCTCTTTGGCCACATTCCCATCTAATCTTTAATATATTATATTATTTGTTGTTCAGCTACAGACCCTCTTCAACTGGGCAATACATACCACATTTTCATTTTCTAAACGTAAGCATAATACTCTTTGTACTGTATATAATAACGGTTCATATTTCTACGATAGAGTATATAACAACAGCTCATATTCCCACCGCTCGCAGCTTATAGCTCATTCTGCTTTCAAAGTGATTCCATTAACAGCTGCTTTTGTAGCCCTGAACAAAATTTTAAGCTGCCGTCGGTATAGGCACAAGGACTCCCCAGGCTGAGTGTGTGTGTGTGAGTGTGCGTGCGCTGGTGTGTACTTTACTCTTATTTACTTCATGCAATTTAATATTGTACGAGCTCTGTGGCAAGCAGCGTCGCGCTCAGCTCCCTTTATCGTTGTCGTCGTCGGTGTGGTATATGCGTTCACTGAAGGCATAAATAATCTGTTGCTGTTGCAGCTGCATACATGTGCGTGTGTATGTGTGTGGCGTGGGCGTTGGCTATGTGTCCTTGTATGCCGCCATTTACTTGATGATAAACCATATATAATTAATTTAAATTTAAGCAACACACGAGCGATAATTTCTTAATGAAAATTTATTCTGACTGCCCCTTCAGCTCAGCTTAAGCTCTCCAGTGCACACCACTGCCCCAGCCCCATAAAATAAGCTCGTCTTTGGTCGAATCAATTAGGCACCTTTAATGTTAATCGCTTCATATATCACGACTTCAACAGCCCAGAAAGCAACAGGCCGACAAAGGGTCGTTGACAGCCCGCAAATGGAAATGGCAATGGAAATACAGAAGGGCACAGCAACCGAAAAAAAGCAAACAAATAAAAGGAGAAGGAAAGGAAAAGTCGCACGCGACGATTTTCGCGCTAATAAAGGACCACACAGTGGAACAAGCGGCGCAAAAGCCAGCCCAAAAATTGAGCTGCTGAAGTGTTGGAGTGCGATAAAAAGATTAAAGTGCTCACATGCAGACGTGACGAGGGAGGAGTTGGGTTGTTTGGAGCCGAAGCAAAGCAGCGATAACTCACTCACACCCACACACACACATACACAGTCATAAGCAGACAAGACACATACAGGCATCCTACTCAGTTGCCAATTGGTAATAGAAAATCGGATCAGATTAGATTTAATGCGGCGACTGCTAATTTTTGCCTGATTTTTCATTTGGTTTCGATGGGGGGCCGCCTTGGCGCCAATGCCTGGATTGGTATCGGAATCGGCATCGGCATCACAATCGCCATCCCAATCGCCACTGTCAGCGTCAGCATCAGCCTTCCAGCTCCCAACGAGCTGTCAGCGGCAATACGCCCGCAATGACAGCTAAACAAATGACAGAAGCGCCAACGGAAAGGGCGAAGCGCCGGGAATAGCGGTAGGAGAGTAAGGTAGAGCCGGGTGGCAAAACGGAATTGGGCTGCGAATTGAGATTGGGAATGGCAGTGACAGCAGGCGCAGCTGAAGCTGCAGGCGCTCCAAAGGCACATACACATACTAACAATGACACTGGAAAAAAGTCAGGAGTAACAAAAATGATTAAAAATATGCTGAAAGAGTATAATCGAAAGGAGCAAATTTTTGTCATTTTTAATACACACATTATTTTCATTTTGATTTCATTATTCTTATTTCCCCACAGTCAAACGAGCTCTTCCTTAAGTTTATCCCACTTTTCTCTTAGTGTAAACACGCATGTATCTATGAGTGGGAGCTCAGCGTCATCTACATTTCCGCTTCCGGCTATTTATGCTAAAAGTATGGCGGATACGTTGATGCCAGCCATAGCCAAGGCATTAACGGACAACAACAACAGCATCAGCAAACCCCTCGCAGTTACACACGCAGTCACAGTCGCATTCGCAGTCACCGTCAACGTCACAGTCGCAGTCCCAGTGATTGGCTAGCAAACGCCTTTGCATCCCGCAGCGCTGTCAGACGCCTTGGCAGACATATTCCTCCTACTTTCATTTCTTTCTTCTTTTTTTTTTTGCGTGACGCGCATTTATCTTGGCGCTGCTTTTGAGGTTAGGCTTTTGGGCACTGACATGTTATCGATAACACTGATTAATCGAATTTTTTTAGTGTTGCGAAATGTAGATGTTTTTTTCAAGCAGAGTTGAAGGAGGACTTAAAGCGAAATATACATATATTTGTACTGCGAGCTAACTAGCTAACTAAGTGAGCATATGAGGATTGTTAAAAAAGTATCGCAACTTTTGGTTTATTATTATTTTATTTAGGCTATGAACATATACTTAAATCGTCGATATGTTTCTCTAATCAGAAAGGGAGTCTATAAAAGCCTTTTCTATGCAGCAATTACTTAAAAAACTACTATACAAAGTCTGGAAGACTAATTAATATATGATATATTATTGATTTTATCTATACTTTCTTAAACAACTTACTACATGAATATAAAATCTATAGATAGCAGCATTTTTCATATCTTCCATAAGAGTATTCAAGCTTCTACTATCCAACAATACCAGCTTATTCTTATTTTCATTACACACACACACGCATATTCTCACACACACACACATACACCGACATATCCTAATTATACCAGAGACGCCCCGTTACGCACGTCATGCTGTGTTCCCGTCCAACTTTCCATGGCCTTCATCTTTACTCACCTCGCTCGCCCCCTCACTCATTCTCTCTCTGTCTGTCTCTGCACTCTTCGCCTTGGTTTCACTTACATGATGATGACATATAACATAAATAATTACACACACGCACAAAGAAGCAGCAGCTTGTTGTTGTTGCTGTTTCGTTTGCGTCGCATATTTTTGATATTTAATTTTCATGTTTTTGTTATCAAGCTTCCCATCGGAGCGAAGCAGAGCAACGTCTAAGTCGACGATGTCGCAAGGAAGTGACAGAGACGTAGAGTGGGAGAGGAAGGCACAGAGGATGAAGCTGAGATTCTGTGTCAAAGCTTTGCTTTCCTTTTGAGTGGGTTTTATTATGCTTTTTCGGGAATCTTAACATATTTATGAATGCGGAATACGCTGGAAATTGCGGTAGTCCCACTGACAAGGAGAGAGAGAGAGAGAGGGAGAGGGATAGAGAGCACAGAGAAAGTGCCTGTCCTCTGTCCATTTTCGGATGTTCACCTAATTGAAAACTATAATGTCAATGGCAATCACATCACATGTCCAGTCACAGGCATGCCAATAGCTTGTTCATGGAATCACTGCCAGAAATCTCGAATGTGCAGACTTGCCACTGGACCCTACTATGTGCATAATTCAATGCACAGATTGAAAATACCGAAAGAGACAGAGAGTATGGGAGAGAGAGAGTGTGTGTGAGAGATGGAGAAGGAGAGAGTAATTCGGACAGAGCAGCAACATTTGCGCCTTACATAAAAATTGCTTTGGTAACATAGCCAAGCAAAGGAGGAGCAAGTGAAAGGCTGTAGCAGCAGCTGGAGTCGCGGCATATATGAGCCGTTAGAGAACCTTTCATCCTTTTCAATGTGCCATTGCTTTTTCCCAGTTGATCCTAATGTGCTGCTGTCAGAGCCTGTCGACGTCAGACGGTCTTTTTAAGCGGCTATTTCGGGGATTAATGTCAATGTGAAAGGATTTCTGTATTCTATTTTTTTTTTCTCTCTCTATGCTTTCTCTCATTCTCTTCTGCCTTGCAAATGGTTAGCCAAAGGGTATATTGCAGTTGGCCAAATGAATGCGAATGAAGCGGCAGGAGCAGCAGTCGAAGATTCCATTGGGTTCAATTATCAAGAGATGAGTGCAGTCCGTTTGCTTTGTCTCTTCGAAGAATTGAATTTAACAGACTCTTTAAAGCTAAAAGCGTATGCAAGAACAGAATGTAGTAGGCATATACAACCAATGAGTGAGTTAATTCTATTTAAACATTATTCATTCAATTATACACATTCCCACACTCTCAGTGCACTGAGAGAAATACTTTAGACAAAATTGTATAAGCGGTTATTGAAATCGGGCAAAGCGAAGCAAAAACAAAGCTGCAACCATGAAGAAGGACGAGCCCATCATGGATGGGCCCAAGCGCATGCAGAACGAGCTGATGATGATGATGGGTTATAAAAATCTCGATCAGCTGAAACTGCTAGAGCCTGAAAAAGATAATATATACAAGTGGACTGCATTGCTGTTGCCCAGCAGTCCGCCCTATAACAAGGGCGCCTTCAATCTGGAAATAGACTTTCCCAAAGATTATCCGTTTCGGCCACCAGTCCTGCACATCAATACGAAGATCTATCATCCGAATATCAATGAACGGGGCCAAATTTGTTTGCCCATACTCGAGGCGGAGCACTGGAAGCCCACATCGCGCATCGATACGGTGCTGCAGGTGCTCATTGCAACAATTAATGATCCGCAGCCAGAAAATCCGTATATCATAGAGATCAGTAATCAGTTTGTTAACGATCCCAAGAAGTTCTATAGGATGGCCGATGCGTGGGTAACGCGCTACAGCGACTATCGACCAACGGAGGCGGAGCTGGCCAAGATTGCAAAGCGTCGAAAGAAGGCACTTATGAATAAGTGAAACTAAGCTCAATAAATTGCTGCAGATTTCGCTCAGTGTATCAGCATACCAATTGGCATTTCACTTCTGGCTAATTGGCGCGCACCAAAATAGGCGAATGAACTAAGATGCAGGCTCCCCAGTGCTGCCTCTGCTGCCCCTGTAAGATAAATCATTCGACTTGGAAAAACGTTTTCGCTGGCCTCCTGTCGTGCTCAGCATGCGGATGGATTAGCTCCATCGTCATTGTCATTGTCATCATCAGCATCAGCAGGAGCAGCAGTTGCCTCAGCATCTGCAGCGGCGGCAGCAGAAGGCCGCTGTAGTTAGTTTTAGTTGTTTAGATACCCTAAAGACATTGACAAGGTTTCAGGAAAGGTCATATTAGACCATAGAGTCTGTTTGTGACTGTTTGTAGCAAAACGAATGAGCCCTACTTTTATTATCGACCACTGAGAAGATTAGTTCTTGAAAGAAGAGAAAACTTAAAGATAATTTACCAAAGTTCTTTGCTCATTTGATGTACAGGGTAGCCGCATTCGTTCATTCTGCTGCTCTAACTTTGTTTTATAGTTTTGCGCTTAGATGGCGCCTTAGCAGCGCTAGCCGGCCTGGCGGTCCTGGCCTAGCTCGTCCTGGAGCTGGCCTGGCTGCCAGTAGATGCACGCGTCATGACCATATAAATTTCTCTGCTATGAATGAATCAACTTTACGAACTTGGACACATGCGGATCCGCTTTTATGGCCCACCCACTGGTCGAATCTCTGTTGTGGCACTGCGTGTGTTTTATGGTGGTTTACTAGTATGAGTCTGCGAGTATGTGTGTGTGCGTGCGTGTGTGTGTGTGTGAGGCAAGTTGTGTTGTCTGTATGCGAGAGATGAGTGAGACACTGGCCCAACTTGAGCTTGTCAACGACATGTCCTGTGGATGCCACCATAATTACACTAAAGGCCATACACACACACACACATATATATATATATACATATACTCACACATACATGCATACATTTCACATTCAGTGCCAAAGATATTTGTATCAAGTTTCATTTTTTTTTCGTGTGGGGCTTTAGTGCTTAGCTGCCACGCCTCCACCCCAACAGACTTTGGGTACTGAGCAACCATTGTCAAGGCAAAAGATGGATTACTATGCTGACCACCCAGCAAGCGTATAAAGTCGTGTGGCTGGGGCGGTCTGTGTGGGGCGTTTCTCTTGTTAAAACGGCCTGTCTGATTATTATCACCTTTTGGCAACAAGAGTAGATGCGTTTGCAGCAGGACATTGACACCGAGAGCCACGCCCATGAGAAGAGGCTGTCGCTAACAGACAGACAGGCATAGAGTGAGAGAGAGAGAGAGAGCGAGAGACAGAGATAGGGAGGGAGGGCGACAAACTGCTTCCATTCAAATGAATCGCAGTTTTTGATTAGCAGCAACTACAGCTACGAGTAGAAGTTGGGGATTTTTTTTATTTCAACTAGTTTCGACTGCCTGAATAGAGGGCGAGAGCGAGAGAAAGAGAGGGAGAGCGAGAGCGTGAATTCTGTGGATGCTGCGGCGCTGTTGTCCTGTGGTCGTTGCCTTGGCTACGCTCGCTGTGGCCTGTTTTTGGGGCATAACTCATTAGCGCCTAATTACAGTTGACGGCTGTTTTAAATTAGTTTCACGCAGTTCGTCGAAAATCTTTTCGCATTTTCACTGATTAGATTTTGCCAGACTCACGTTTTTCAAGCCTGATTTAAAGTATATTTCATTTACAATTTCTAAATTTGACAGAGTTTCTTATAAACAATATAATATAAAATTAAATATATATTTTATCTGATTGATTTTTTGATTGACAATTAAAAGGGGAACTGCTCGCTTGGGTTGATTAGTATGTATGCAAATTTTTGATTACAATATAATGTTAGCTATTTCCTTTCAATATACAGCATGTATCACTTTCCTCTTCAGTATTATTAAATTAAACAAGTAAGAAAGCTCTAGTCGAGACTGCTCGACTAGGAAATACCCTGAACCCTCCGTGCTGATGTTCCAATCATTCTGCACTCATACATACACATGCATCCACCCCCACGCATAGGCCCGTGCTCTGCTAACTGCGCAGTAAGCAGCGACTGCGCTTGGGCTGCGCTGCAGTGTGGGCAATATTATGAGAATTTATTTGATGAATAATTTCATTTGTAGACGTACAATCTTAATGAAACTTTCAGAACGTAATCATTATGTGTAAATGTGTGTACATTCCAAAGCACAAGTCTCTAGTACTTGATATACGTTTTTTACAAATTTGGAGCGAAGGGGGCGTGGTATCCAAAATCTGTAAATTACAAAATGTGTGTGCCCATCAAATGTATATACACAGTAAATTTGAAGTCTCTAGGTCTAATAGTGTTCAAATTAGGCTGAAAAAACAATATAAATTTATCGATTATCCTCAATAAAAAAGATATCGAATGAGTTATCGAAAAAATATGATAAACTCGTACTGCGTATGGTATACACGAGTATGCATACAAAATTTCAGCTCTCTAGCTCCTTTAACTTCTGAGATCGACGCACTCATACGGACGGACGGACAGACGGACGGACGGACGGACGGACGGACGGACGGACGGACGGACGGACAGACGGACAGGGCTATATCGACTCAGCTCATCGTCCTGATCAAGAATATATATACTTTATGGGGTCTGCGATGATTCCTTCTGCCTGTTACATACTTTTCACAAAACCATTATACCCTGATTTCCCATTTTCAATGGGTTCAGGGTATAAATATGTATGTAGAAATCTCTTCAAGTATTCTGCATTACTCAGTCCTGTATGAGTGGCACTCTAGTGAAAAATTAAATTGAAATCGAGCAAGACATAGTGCTCATCAATAGTTGTTTATAGTCAAGCGCAGTGTCCACTCTCTCTAATAAGCTTTAGGTGCGATGGCCCCAACAAATTATAATCCCGCAATTAGTCTTGAAATTTGCCTTCAGTCACGCTCGATGCACTTGCCCATAATCCCTTAATACTCTGCTCAAAATTCGAATACCAGATTTTTAGCACATTAAGCCACAATATCGATTTTCACTTATGCATTATATATTTTGTGAGCTGCGAACAATTTACGACCTACATTAAGCATGCAGCTCATAAGCTGCATAATTTATACATACATATGTATATTCGATATATGATATGTCTATGTGTATGTGTGTATGTACATAAGGAGGCGTATAAATTGTAAATTTATATCAAATTTGGGTTGCTGGCAAGTAAATAAAATAAGCTTGGCCAACAGAGATAGCTCACGCGATAAAACAAGAAATTGTGGTGAAATCTGTTGCCATTGCTCTTGTTGTTGTTATTGTAGCAAGCCAATAAAATCAATTAAAAGGCACTCAACATGCAAACAATTATATGCAAATTCACACACACACACAGAGAGACAGTCAAACACTAACACACACACATACGCTCAAGTCAAAGTCAAAGCGTGCAGAAAACGATTTTGTGCTCTTATTTGCATAAAAGAAAATACAAGCAAAAAAAAAAAAAAAACAAAACAAAAATAAACAAGCAAAAACTGCAAATAAATATATAAATACACAAGAGTGGGCGAGCGGTAGTTGTGTGGGTGAGGAGAGAAGGGTGGCCCAAAAGAAGCCACCCAAAGTCCGGCGAGAAAGGCCAATGAAAAGCCATAGACGACGAATGTGCGTCAAAGGCAACGGAACGGTGCTGGAGAGCTGCGGGGGGGAAACAATGGAACTGAACCTGTTGCGCGCGAAACAAACAACAACAATGCGAACACGCAACAACAATGGGGTCGACATACAAAGTTTCAGCAAGTGCTTTAAAGCATCAAACGGAACCAGAATGGCAATGAAATGAAACGAAACGAAACTCTTCTCTCACGACTTGACACGTTCAATGCAAGCCAGTGCAGCCGTGGCAGATTTTGATTGAAAGCGCCGTTCAACAATTGAATGGAAGAGCGCAGCACCGAAGAGCAACTGAACGTGCCTAGCGCAGGCGCACGGACCAACAGGAAACCGAAACACTGCACAGCGGGAATGTGGAAAGTGGAATATGGAAACTGGCACCGAGACTGAAATATAAGAGCAGGCGGCAGTGTGAATTGAAACGCACCTTTATAGCTCAATTGTGCATCGGGGGTGGGTAGGCAGCTCTAAGGCGCTCTCTATGCTCGCTGCCCGTCGCAGTCGTACTCTTAATTTCACTGTGGCTGCCTGCTGCATCTTCGTGCGTTCGTGTGCCGCTCGGGTCGTACGGCACGAACGTCTGGCAGATACTTGGACACTGGCTGACAATCAGTTCGTATTTAACCCTCGTCGTGCACGCAACGTGGGCGAACAGCAGCTGCAACAGAAGCAGTAGCAGTTGCGATATTTTCAATTTTGGAGTCTTGGCGAAACGAATGAGACGCGAATGAGAAGCGCTATCATTAGTCTTCGTTAGGCGGTCTTTGTGTCAACAACGTGTTGCTCCACATTTTTTAGCCCACCCAGTGTGCGTTAGTGTTGTTTCCGTGCGCTGGTGCTGCGTGTGCGTTTACAAAATAACGGTACTCTGCTCATTTATCACGGCGAAAACCAGAAACAAAGTGTTGCATACTCTAAAGAGCGTGCGACTTAAGTCGTTTGTGCCACACTGTGCAACAAGTTTGTTCAACTTTAAAGTGTTTGTGCCAAATACAAGTGAAAGTGCAAATAAACACAATACTTTATATATTAAATATAAAATAATATATATATATATATATATATATATATATATATATTTACACTTATATACACTCGCCAACCAAGAGAGAATAGCGCCAAGTAAGTGCAAGTTAAATATAATTTTGCTGCAGCCTACTTTCTGACGCATTTTGTGGGTCAATGGATGAGCAAATAATATGAAAAAGATGAACCTTATATAGCTCTCTGCTACATCAAAGTAAACAAGGCGAAATTCTTGGGAAATGGCTGTCGGCTATGCGCGCGCTCATTGTGTTTGTCAAAGTTCTTTGCAAATTAACCTTGACTCAATTTAATTTGACAATTCATGAAATAGAAATACTAATAAAAACGGAAATGAAACCTAAATGTAATTTAATGTGAATGTTCTGTCTGCCCCTGCGTCTGCCTCTGTCTCTGCCTCTGCACTGACAAATTACACTTAAATTCCGCATTAAGCTTTCGCTTCTAATAGACTGCGTATGTGAAATGTGTGCTGCAAGCCAAAAACTAAATCACTGTCAATGCGGTTCCAGATTCAAAAGCCACACACAGACGTGGCCAGAGAGCGGGGCATTCGAATCAGTGCCTTCGCATTGGTGGACTCGTATCTCTCGCTCTCCTTCATCTCGCCGGAGCTGGAACTATTGTTAGGCAATGATTTGCAATTTGTTTGAAAAATGCATTTACAACCGCAAAGACAAACAGCAGAGCAGACCAGACCAAACTGTTTGGCTCTCAACAACAACAACGCAGACCCCCTCACACACACACACACACACACACACATACAGTCAGAGAGAGGGAGAGATAGAGATTTCGTGCTTAGCCGTTAGCAAATAAAAAGCATAAGCAGAAGCTACAACAGCAGCAGCGGCAGCCACCGAAATACAGTGGCAACTTTATTAAGGAACAGCTTAATGTCAAATTCTCAGATGTAGCTTTGTTTTGTTTTTGGAGAATGTTGCGATATATTCTGTTCTAGTATATATACATGACAAGAAAATATGATTGCAGCTATATGAAAAATACTAAGCTTACTTAAGTTTTCTTAATTTCTTAAAACTGATCATTTTTTTATTCAGTGCAATATTAACTATAAATTTTATTGATGTGCACAAGAAAACATCTATTTACTTATTTATCCTATTATTATTGATTGGTTATATATTAAATTACTTATTTTTTTACCAACAAATTACTTTCTTGATGAAAAAATGGATTTTAATTTTTATATATGTTTAATTTTATAAATTTATAAATGTTATTTATTTCCCTATTATTTATATTACTTGCACAGCTGTTCACTTTAGCGCGCATTGACTGTGCTTGCACGCACACTAACTAAATTACTTTAAGTTATTTACAATTGCAATGAAAGCGAAAGCGAACAGCTGGAATGTACACATATAGATATATAGTATATTCCAACTAGATCTCCAATTGCAGCTCCAATTGGAAATGCAAATGCAGCCGCAACGTCTATTTGCTGGGCAAATGGGCACGCCCACAACGCCCTCTATGATGAAAAGTCGCGACAATTCTTGGCAGCTGCTTTTAGTGTGCTTCACTAAGAAGCATGCCCTCTTGTCAGACCCGCCTTTCCCACGCCCCCCGCCATTACCCAGCATTCCGCTGTTGTTTTTGCGTATTTGCTTTGCTGAATGGGACTCCAGCTCTTCAGCTCAGCCAGAGCGCCCCAACGTCCGCCCCTTGCGTTGCGGTGAATTGCGAGCAATTACAAATAAAATGCAAAATGTGTGCCAAAGTATCTGACAGATACATTAAAAGCAGCTGCAGCAGCAAATTGTATGCCAATTTAGGCAGCACTAGAGAGAGAGTGAGAGAGAACTGGAGATGGATGTAGAGTGAGGGAGAACATTTAAAGTAGATAGAGAAATATAATAAGCTGCAAAAGGAATTTATAAAAATCAAGCAATTTAGTTTTTATCTCAATGAAGCAGAATATAGTTTGTAAATCATTTTAATAGCTCAAAGTGAAAAATGGAAATAAATATTGAGATATAATTAATCCTCAGAATACTTTTATAAACCTCAAAGAATACATATTTTTGTTTAGATGAAGATATATTTGTTAAAGAAAATGAACAAGTGAACAACTAAAAATCAAAGGAGAACATTTCTATTTATGATATTCGATTTTTATACCCTGAACCCATTGAAAATGGGAAATCAGGGTATAATGGTTTTGTGAAAAGTATGTAACAGGCAGAAGGAATCATCGCAGACCCCATAAAGTATATATATTCTTGATCAGGACGATGAGCTGAGTCGATATAGCCCTGTCCGTCTGTCCGTCCGTCCGTCCGTCCGTCTGTCCGTCCGTCCGTATGAGTGCGTCGATCTCAGAAGTTAAAGGAGCTAGAGAGCTGAAATTTTGTATGCATACTCGTGTATACCATACGCAGTACGAGTTTATCATATTTTTTCGATAACTCATTCGATATCTTTTTTATCGAGGTTAATCGATAAATTTATATTGTTTTTTCAGCCTAATTTGAACACTATTAGACCTAGAGACTTCAGATTTACTGTGTATATACATTTGATGGGCACACACATTTTGTAATTTACAGATTTTGGATACCACGCCCCCTTCGCCCCAAATTTGTAAAAAACGTATATCAAGTACTAGAGACTTGTGCTTTGGAATGTACACACATTTACACATAATGATTACGTTCTGAAAGTTTCATTAAGATTGTACGTCTACAAATGAAATTATTCAACAAATAAATTCTCATAATATTGCCCATACCGCAGCGCAGCCCAAGCGCAGTCGCTGCTGCGCAGTTAGCAGAGCACGAGCCTATGCGTGCGGGTGGGTGCATGTGTATGTGTGTGCTTAGAAGAACTGCAGAATGATTGGACCATCAGCATGGAGGGTTCAGGGTATCTCCTAGTCGAGCAGTCTCGACTAGAGCTTTCTTACTTGTTTTAAATGCATATATGTATGTACATACATAGAAGCAAAGTTAGGAAATATGAATTTTCTTATTTTCGATTTATAGAAAATATATTTAAGAAATACTAATAAAATAAAGCTTAAGTGAGAAGCTAAACAGAAATAAAAATCCGTTGAAGTATTTAAATGTTGAATAAACAAGATATATTTGTATATCACAATAGATTATTCAAACTAAAATTCCATTTACTTTATTTACATCATATATTTCTCCTAAATGCTTAAAAGAAAACGGCAAATACTTCGTTATTTCATCGTAGTTTTCGTTTTTGCTTTAATCTCTTCAATGGACCATTTAACTATTTGAATAGTCAATTAATATGCATAAGTGGAAAAGCATTTCTTCAAGTATTCAATTATTGCAATCACATTTTCCACTTGATTTATAAGCAGTTCGCCAAGTCGAGTCAACTTTTCTTTTTATTGAACTAGAAAGTTCTAGCAAACTAAATGAATGAATAATTTTAATGAAAATGTGTAAGGCAACGAGTAAAAGTAAAAGTAAGATTGAAGAATAAGCTCAAGTTACGAGTTGACTTTAAGTTCTTAGAATTTATTTAAAATCATACATTATTTAAATGACTAAAATTAAAATATATTAATTTTGTATTTTATTTTGAATATTGATGAAATAATTGTTGACCTTTTGTGTGAATAAATAAATGTCTTTATCATATTATTTGTTGAGCCACGTTACCAATATTTCAGATATTTCTCTTTATATGAAAAATATATACAAATTATTCAATTTATTGCTTTGATCTTTTCTCCTTTACACTCTCATATTTTAGCTCAATCAAAGAACTTTTTTCGAACACATGTCTGCTTACTTCTACAATTTGTCTTCTCCTGCCAGTTTTATTGAGAGCTAAATACAAATATTGTCTTAACTTCTGACAGCAGTTTAGCTAAAAGGCGACAAAAGAAATATATAAAAGAAAAGAAAAGTGGCCAATCAATCGAAGTTTTAGCCAAGGATAGATTCGGTACGGCACTACCTGACTGCTCGTCTGTCTGTCTGTCAATTAACATGTCAGTCGATTGTAATTGCCGATAAGTCGAGTGGCGGAAGTTTATTGGTCGCGTTCGCGAAAGCAACAAAGTTTTCCGCTGCAATGGAGCGAAGTTTCTTGGCCACGCGAGCCGCGCCTTTCGAAATCAATTAAAGCCAGAGCCGGCTGACTGACTGGACTATCTTGACCGAGCAATTACAAGAGCGAGAATTTGTAATTCAGGATTCGAGTAATGGCTCTAGTATATACATATATGCATATGCATATATCTCAAATCTGAGCGAAATGAAATGTCACGCAAGCAATGAAATGTGAGACAAGTACGAAACGAGAAAATCCGCCAGGAGGAAGCTATTAAATCTACATAAAATTGCACAAAACTTGGCATGTTCAGCAATTACAACTGAATGCCAGCAGTGGAGCAGTAAGAGAGCAGGCGGAGGAGCAGATAGAGTCAAAGAGGGTAGTTACAGTTGTAGAGGGGGAGGGGGCCAGAAATAGGAAGGAAGCTTGGCGCACCTTTCGACTGACATGCTCATCTGAATGCGAATGCCACTGCGATTGCGATTGCGAGTGCATAGCCGAGCGAGCGTGTTGTTATGTACCCTATAGGCTCGGGGCCTACGGGAATATGGATTCGGATTTTGAGGAAAGAAAGGAATAACTAGTTGTACACTCCCATGCTTAATCAGCATTGATGAGTGTTTTTTAATAATTCATGCACTAGTTAAAAATTGGATAGAGCATACTAAGCTTTTGCTATAGGGTATTTTCTAGTCGAGCACTTGCTGACTTAAGGTCTCATACTTGTTGAAGTTGTAGTGCCTGCCACACGGATTTGTTGGGTTGTTGTTTCTGGTGTTGCTGTTGCGGTGGCACAACTTAAGAGCCGTTAGAAAATTGCACTTGCCATGCACCTGAGTCACCTTCTGGCCGCCCTCTGTCTCACTCACTCTTCGCCTGCCCTCCCTCTCTCACTCTTACCAGTCGGCCGCGAAGAGGGCGTGTGAAAAAAGAATTAAAGTCAAGTGAGCGCACTGAGACTGAATACATAAAACGAGGCAGTGAAAAAGCCAGCCAAGCGGGCAGTCAATGGGGCGACTGCGGTGGGCGTGGTTGCATATACAACAACAACAACAACAACAACGGGAGTAGCAGCAGCAGCGACAACTACAACAGCGACATTCACAACGTCAACGTGAAGAAAAGCCGGAAAAAATGGCCAAGTTGTTTGGCTGGCCAGCACACAATGAATCAGAGAGGGACAGAAATAGAACGAGAGAGAGGGGCTGAGTAAGGAGCAGGTTGCAGAGAATGTTGGACTTGTGTACACTGTTATTTGCCATTTTTTCCAGAGGTATAATTTTCGGCGCGACATTTGACGCGACAGGCAGCGGGTATAGAAGAGTGAGTGAGAGGGAGAGAGAGAGAGAGCACACCAGGTGCACTGAAAAGAGCCTTCAGCTGAAAATGCTAAGAATTTTAGCTAAAAATACTTTGAAAACTCGAGAGTCGGAGCTGGAGAAATATGTGAGGCGCAATTAATTTAGCAGCCCTTAAGCAGCAACTAGAAGAAGAAGAAGCAGCAGCTTTACATATGAAGGAAAAATGATTGCGTTAATGTGACCTATATGAAGATATAAATCTTGCAATAAATATAAGATATGTATGGAAAAATAAACAAATATGTACAAGAGTATACGTTAATGTGGAAGTTGATAATGATTATAATATATATATATATACAATATATATTTATATAATGTACTATGCATAAAACATATACATATATTATATATAAACTCAAAACAGGGTTAAACCATTTCTCTAGATCAACCATCAACAAAATTAAGATGTCCAGTTCAGCTGCTCTTACAGTCGAGTACTTTGTTAAAAGGCTCCTCGTAACGGCTTTAGGTTTTACTATGCAACACTGTGCTGAGCCCTATTCTATAGCCCCTCCCATTCCCCTTCCAAGTGGAGCTCAGTAGAAACTAGCTAGTTGTGCTAGTTTTCGGAATTATACTCCATGTAAGAGCTACTCGTATGAGCTTCAAACTAACTCGACTCATCACACATGACTAAACACTATATTATATTTGTTTACATTTAGTACATATATCCTTTCCTGATTCCAGTATGGGTCCAGCTCGTAAATATAAATTATTTCTCTGGAATTATACTTAATACAAGTGCCACTTCAGCATAAATCTCAACTTAAGTGGAAAACTCTTTCGTTTTGCTCGGCCACATCAAAGCGTAATTTCTTTTGCCAATTTATTTACCTTCAATAAAAGCCGGTAATGCAAAAAGTTAAAGTCATTTTATTTTTAGAGCAGACACGGCTCCAGGCTAAAAGTAAGCACTTAGGCTCGCTTAGTAAACCCAATCAAAATTAATTAACATTAAATACACAACAATCTATTCTATTTGCAAAAACGATGGGGAAATGTTAAAAGGAAATGGAAAAGCAGCCGGGTCAAAGGGTCAGGATGCGAAATGGATACGAATTGATAAGAAATCAGCTATTTGATTAAATGAGCAAAGCAAGCAATAGAAGTATTCTTCATCTTCTTTTTTGCACGCAAATTTGCGTGCTATGAGCCAAGAGTCAGCATTCAGTATAATTATGATTTAAATTTCAGCCAGACAATGTGCTGGCCAAATAATATTGAAAAAAGTGTATAGCAGACACCCGCAGGCGAAATCCTTTCAATTTCCGCAGCTCAAACCACAGTGGAAAGCGTAACGGCAGAAGGCAAAAGCTAACATGGGGTGTCGCTGACTGGTAGCTATCCTGTAACTAAGGATGTGAGCTTTAGCTGTATGATAGGCTGGGAAATAAGATAAATAATACAATATAATACAAAATCTTTGGCTAGATTTTAATTAATTTTTATTAATGCACTCTTTATATCTGTAAACAAATGCCTAATTATTATATTATATTAATACTTTTATATTATATTATTATTAATACTTTTTTGTATACGCCACTTTTTTTCTATATACCCCATTTAGATAACTTTCTAATTGGCTACAGGGTATGACAAGTCCTTTTCGGCATTTGTGTTGCACAGAGCTAACCGTTAGTTTAATTTGTTAGATTAGTAAACAAATGAAAATTAATTGAAGCAAACGAAAAACTTAACCTCAGGCACAGCCCCAGTTGCGAAACTTTTGTGAGCCATAGATAAACGGTTGTCGTCGACAACCTGTCTAAGTGAGTGTATGTGTGTGTGTATGTGTATGTATGTATGCTAAAGGTAACTGGAAATTTCTGTTCAAGAACTTTTCTTGTGCGCCCAAAAGTAAAAGAGAAAGAGTGAGGGACATTGCTTCGTGCCTCTCCTCCCTCTGTCTTACGCTGCCTTCCTGTAGATTGGTTAGGCGCGATAGCAGAGCGTATGCGCAATGTCTTCATTGCTTTCATTTTGAAGAGGCAGTCAAATTAATGCAAAACAGATGTGATTAACTTAATTGTTTGCCCGTAATCTTCGATTAGTGGTGGCTCAGACTAGGTGACTACAGTAGAGCACGCCTAGAGCGAATAGCTCTGTTGTAGAAGTATTACAATTAGTCGATGATGATTTCTGGCTTTGCCCTAGCGACAGTAAGAGAACATCTCTTCTGGAGGGGACTATAATAATAAGGTCTTAAGTCCATTCCTCTTCCTTATTTATTTTCGTTCATTTCTCTTCCGCTCTTCTGGTGCTCCAACTATTTGTGTGCACTCCACTGATGTTTCACTGTAGCTGGAACACGCTGGCTGTCCATTGTCCCAGCCACAATAAATAATGATTAACGGCGCTAGTTGAAGGTCTAAGCGCATTTTAATGGGGCCACGTCCTGTCAAATGCGGGCACAATGTGGGTGGGCGGATGAGCAAAGAAAAGGCAAAAACAGAGAAAGAGAGAGAGTCGAAGCAGAAAAGACGGACAAACAAAAGCGCAATGTCAGCTGCTAAGAGAAGCGGCATTATAAAAGTAATCACAACAACAAAAACAACAATAGCAATAGCAAAAACAACAACAACAACAATAGCGAACACTGCAAAGCAAAACAAAACAATCGAAAATTATAAAATAACAAAAGGCGCTTGGCAATCGATTGCATAAAATCTTTTTATGTATGCAAGGATCCTCAGACAGACGCGACATACATACATATATACATCTATATACTTATACATATAGAGCATTTGTCCTTTTTGGCGTACGCGTCACGTATTGTCAATAAAAAAATAATAATAAGACACAATAAATTTTTACCTTTAACGAGTGGCGGCTGTGTCTGGGCAAAAGGGGCTGCCGGAAGGGTTCACAGAATGAAGGACGACGGACGTAGGGCGAAGGGTGAAGGACGCAGGACTCAGCAGTCGGGTCACAGAACGCACAACATGCGTGTCCGTGCTCTTTGCGCCCGCTTTCGCTTTTGTGTAACTGTAACGCTCGCCATGCTCCAAATATATATGTATGTATAAAAAAAGAAGAAAATAAACACGAAACCGTGATAGGGAAAAAGTCAGCGGATACACTGCAAGAAAATAGACCAGCTTGCTACATAGAATATTCAATATAAGAGTTGAATTCTGCAGTAAATAATATTTCGAATAATTTTTCATTACATATACCTAATTCATTAAATTAGTTCCTAATTTATTTCTTCATTTCAATTCGAACTCTTTGATAATGTTGGGCCAAATTCACTTATCTTCTTATTTAACTTGAATTTTATACCTATATTTTTACATTTGGGTTCACCCTAATTACTCTCCTCTCTTGCGTTGTAAACTCTCATTACTTGCATTAATTCGCCTAGCTCTAAGCAAGCTGCGCTTGCTCATACGTTTGTACTTTTAGTGTATATCAAGAACTCCACGAATAAACGTTGCACCTACGATGTGCTGAATTTCATATACGGCTCATTTGTTTAGTTAGAACAGCACCCCCATACTCTGAACTCATGCTAGACAGAAAAACGCTTCTGATCTTACAGATAATTAGCTTTGATAATGAGATTATTTGGAAACAGAATTTCACACAGTTTCCTTCCCTCGCTCAGTGTATGTCTAAAGTAGACTGAGGCAAACGGTTGCAGAGCAAACAAAGGCAATGACACGAAACGACGACACGAACAACAACAGCAGCAGCAACAACAACAGCAAAAACAACAAGCAAAACATCAGCAGAAAGCAAACAAATAAAAGGCGCAACAATTGCAGAGGAAACATTATAGAAGGAGCTGCGAGGCAAAGCGCTGGAACCGGGGGATAAGGGGTCTACTAGGAGGGGCCATACTTTATGCGTAACGCCCCCACAGATGCCATTCTCTCGGAGCAGACGTTAAGACATTTGCCAAGTGCGTGTGTAATTGAAACTGAGCGTTCCTCCCACCAACTGGATCGACATATTTGCAAGTCGTTGGATTGTGCGATTCATTTCCAGTTGCGAGTCCGGGCCACTGAACCGAGCAGGAGAGAGTGAGAGAATAGCGGGAAGGGGGTGAGAGAGAATGAGATTTGCCCATTAGTTGGGCAGCAGATCAGAAAGCGGTGCCATAGAGATAAGTTGAAGTTTTGGAGCACAAGTTTATTTGAGTGGGAAACGAGGAAGAGGAACATATTATAGTAGAGTGAAAAGAGAGGAGGATTGAGAGAGGAAGAGAGAGAGAGGCAATAGTCGACAGTAGCAGACGATAGATAGAGAGAGGGATAGATAGGGAAAGCCAGGGAGTGAGAAGGGGCAGAAGGAAGCAGAAATGAGGTGATCAAAGAGAGAGAGAGGGAGATGCACAGATACGAGAAATAGCGAGGGAGCAAGAGATTTACATACATAGGAAACTGTCAAATTAAACAGAGATTATTGCTCAATCAGTTCATTACTCAATCGATCACTTTAACAAGCAATCAATACAGCACACTACATTACTGCTTCATCCATCAATTGCACTCCTTGTCAATCAAACGCTCGGCCAACCTTTAGTCTAGCAACAAATCAATCAGTCAGTCTGTCAATCATTTACTCAATGCTCAACTAACTTAACGAGGTCGTAATTAGCCTTTCAATCACTCTACACAAGCAATCCACGCAATACACCAGTTTTATTCGCATTACACACTTAACATAGACAAGTGCAGCAATTGCCAGAAGAGCTAAAGGCATCCACTAAAACAAATATAACCACTCAAAATAAAATGGAACTACAAATTTATCCCCACTGACTCGACCCGTAAAAAAAAGCAGTTGCTGCTCTGCAGGTCAGATGCTAATTCAAGCGACCGGCTTTAAGTGTATGGGCGGCACTGGTCAGGGAGGGGGCGTGGCTATGCATTTTCAGTTGAGCTAAAGCGAGTACTAATTCCAGAATGTCTAGACTAGAGGGCAGATCGCAGTTTTCACATTTTAGTGGACGGTGGGGGATAGCAGAAGGCGGAGCATTTGGTGTGCCAGCTAAATATGCAAAAAAATAGAAAGAAAAAAATAAACAAAAAGAGAAAGAGAAGGAAAGAAACACAATATTTGTTAAAAGGACTACAGACAATTTGCCTGTAAATAGAGCGTGGCACTTCAAACAAGCGACGAGCTAAGTGTAGGAGGGGGGAGGGGTAGGAGAAAAACAACAAGGAAAAAATTGTAAAAAAAAAGCAGGAAAGAAAAACATGATAAAAGCTGAGCGAGAGGAATGACAAAAAGCGAAATGAAAATCAAGAAAATGAAAAGAAAATAATATAACGAGCGCATATTAAAGTGGGTTTATTTATTTTGCGCTCGACGCTTTCACCACTCGCTGAGCACGCGGATCAGAAGCCGCTGCCTACACCAGCAACCACCCAAGCCAGCCAGCCAACCACTCAACCACCTAACAGTAAAGCCTGCAACAGTCCAGGCGAGTGGGAATGGGAATGGGAATGGGAATGCGAATGCGATGCCCTTTGTGTTTATTAAAAAATAATTTCCATGCTCAACTTGGCGCACAGCCTAAGCCCCTTCTAATGCGAAATGTGCGGGTGTTTAGGTGTGCGTGTGTGTTTGGGTGTTTGCTTGAGTGTGCGTGTAAGGGCTATCAACAGTTTACATTCTTGAGATTGCGTTGGGTAGCATTTGAAACAATAAGCCTCGAAGTCTGTCGACGGAATCTCAACTCAAATTCAAATTCAAATTCAATAATGCGAATACTTTAAACCGAAAAGAGGGGGACAAACAGGAAAAGGACGGATGGCAGGAGTCGTGTCACAAGCGACAACACTAAATTATTCAAGAGCCCAGCAGAGAATAAACAAACAAAAAAAAAAAAAAAAAAATCACAATATATGTATGTATATATACAAATGTATATATATATTTGTATAATGTAAATCTGTGATTTTAATGCGTTTGCCAACTGTAAATATAAAACCGAAATATTACAAAACTTGCGCAAACAGGCGAAAGGGCGAGCCATAAAAAAGTATAAACAAGCAGAAGAAAGTGAAGCAAAGACTAGTCGAATCTAAGATACACTGTATGTACTTCTAGATTTATTAAAAATCAAAATTAAGTTCTATTAAATATTGTTATATATCAATAATAAACGAACTAAATTAAAATTATTATTTTTCCGATTCACTTTCTACTCACGATATGATTCATATTAGATAACAAAGGATTTATATCAATTCCAGTTAGGGTATACGCGCGATACGGGAAAAGGAAATGAATGCGAATGCGAATGCGCGTATGTCAATTTAATGGGCGGAAATATTCAGACTGCAAAGTGAAATGTGTCGATGGGCGTGGCAGCGCAAGCTGCTACAACAATTGCGTTGACGGTGACGGTGACGTCGACGGCGACAGGGACTGCGACTGCGACTGCTGACAACGACTTGTTGTCATTTTGTGGGTGGTTTTTGTGTTAAAATATGAAATATTTATATGAGCATTTTCATTTATGATGCGTATCAAATGTGCAGAAAGCAGAAGGCAGAGCAAAGTGAAAAAAAGCAACAGCAACAATAGCAAAGGTGAAGGACATGCCAGAGCTGGCAGACTGTTGCCGGATCTGCTGGCAGTGCGTGCAGAGTGGCCATCATTATGAACATCATATAGCTTTAAGGCACGCTACCATGCCTATCCAAGCCACCCGCCCGGCAAATGCCAAACTTTCATCATAAATACATTTACAGGACAACGCGTTTTTTTTTTTTTTTTTTTTTGCATTTTCTTGAGCTTCTTTGTTTTGCTTGTGAAAATTATTATATTTTAATTACATATGGCAGAGCTCTGGTTCCGGAGTCAAGGCAAAAGCAAACAAGAATAGCAGAAAATGTAACAAAAGCAACAACAGCGGGAGCAGCAGCAACAACAACAACAGTAGTGACTAACAGCAGAGAGAATGTAAACGAAAATGGCGTGAAAAATCAGTTTCATGGCTTTTATGCTGCTGTTTATTGTTGTAAATGAGAGGCCAAACTAGGGTGGGGCACCCACGCACACACCAACACAATACACATTTATTTGTGTGCGTGTGTGTGTCACACGGAAGTTGTTATGGCCATTTAGCATAGCAAAAATGTAAACAGCGCTTCTGCTCATGTTATTGTTTTTGTTGTTGTTGTTGTCGCTGCTGTTGGCTAATTAATATTAGCGGCTGTTGAACGTTTTTTTTTTTTTTTTTGAGCAGGAAATAGGCCAACTGCCGCAACAGCTGCACCTCAACCATTAACGCTGCTTTATTACATAATTACATTAGCGCCAATTGACATATCCATCCAAAAGCAGCAAAAAATTTAATCGAAAATGGAGAAGCAGTAGCAACTGCTGATTTTAGTTTAAGTGTGCAATATTTTAAATCTCTAGTCTATATATATAAAAGAAAGTTGTGTAAAAGTATTATGACACTTATAACTTGATATGTGCTTATACAATAGTATAGAAGTAAATAAACAAATGTAGTCAGTCAGTCTACGGCACAGCCTCAGGCGAACCTGACTAATCATAAAAAAAAACCATATATGTATATATATATATATTTCACTGTCTGTCTCTCTGTCCGTCTGCCTAAGAAGAGCAAGGGATGCAGAAGAACTCCAGGAGATTATTTAGAAAATGCTTGCAGCAGCAGAGAATGTTCCCATTGCTCTATTTGGCGCCCTGCTCAACATTTGAGTGGAAGTCGCCCTATATAAAGGGCAGCAGCTGTGAAATTTATTCAGTCGTCTAGACCCGGTGGGGTCAGTCGTACGTGCAGGGCAATTTTTTTTTAAATTTTTTTTTGTTTTATTTATTTTTTGTTTTTTGTTTAAATTTTTTTATTTATTTATTTTTTATTTTTTTTCATTAAAATTTTTTTTTTTTATTGAAACATTTTTTTATTGAAAATTTTGTAATCTTAATTTCTTTTTTTTTTTTTAACAAACAACTGCGTTGCCCCACACGTACCCCTCCGAGTACTGAGTACTGAATAAATTCCACAGCTGCTGCCCTTTATATTGGACGACTTCCACTCAAAGCCTGAGGGGCACTCAAATTTTGAGCTGGGCGCCAGGTAGAGATCTTTGCACTCGATTCAATGTGAACATTCTCTGCTGTTGCAGGCATTTTCTAAATGATTTCCTGGAGTTCTTCTGCATTCAGTTAGGTGCATGGAAATTGCAAGAGGTACGAGATGAGCGAAACCAGCAAAGAACGAAGAGAAGCGCGCAGATTCGTAGTCAACAGACGTAGAGGATTAATGGATTGGGCAAAGCAACGTTTGCCGGGGCAGCTAGTATTTTATAAAGCAGGATTGGTAATTAGTATATAGTATTTTAGCGATCGCAGCAACTGGTCACATGCTTAACAGAGAAGGCTTTATGTTAACTTTACAGTATAAGACTTATTACATATGTTATATTACAACTAGTGATCTGTAATGTAGCAGCTAAGCTGCTGAGCAATATTTTAATTGTTTAACCAGCGCCAATCAGCGTACCAGGTGCGTTTCAACAAAGACTTTTCCCATTTCCTTTTCCAATCAAATACAAGTTTATAGCTTGCCTGCTGAAGCGTAGCAAATGATCTGATTACATTGGCAGCCACTCAATTTGCGGGCAGGTGGTTGGAGTCGATGGAAGGAGGAGCAGCCGCAGCTGAGCCTGCCAAAGGTTAAGTCGAATGACATATGCCCGCTGCCAGCAAACCCTGTTGGCACAGCTTGCTGGCAGAGGCTGCTGGCAGAGACTGTTAGCAGTGGTTGCTAACAGACTTCTAGCTTCTAGTAGAGCTTTTAGCATTTGTTGCGCTGTAGATGCTCCTAGCAGAGAAGCTGGCAGCGCTGCTGACCGAGTAGCCATACTCAATATTAAGAAATAACAACTACACTGGGGGCAAGTGTGAGGAGCAAAATGTACGACAGATTCGCTAGAGCTCGCTGTCGACTTTGCTTTGGGGCCTTCAATGTAAACAAGCGCAGCAGAAACAACTCAGCGTGCCAGAGATGAGTGTGCGAGTGAGAGAGTCAGACTTGCAGATACCCTGTTAACCGGGTTTCAACAGAAATCGATAGTGTATGACAAGCTTTCTGGTAAATATAATTATCGATAAAGTTGAAAATGGCAGGAATACTTATATAGTGTACCTAGAGGAATATTACTATTTGGATTTGTATTTGATATTGATTATAACATCCGATATTAAATAACATATATTGTCCTTCTGCTGCATAGCCTTTTCAATCTACTTACATGCATTACAGGGTATAACAAATATTAAACTCGCAGGCGATACGCGGTGTATTCCCGGTATCCAGACGGTGTGTGTGTGCGTGTGTGTGTATTTGTGTGTGTTTGTCTGTGTAGCAGCCACAACAGTTGTCCCCGCCCCGTTTTATTTTGCGGGCATCCTCCGCCCTGGCGGCAACTTGTAAACTTTTCCGCAACGCTTTATTGTCGACTTGCAGGCAGCTTCGAGGTTTGCCCCTCCGACTCCTTGCCCAGGGTCCTGCCTCTGTCGCTTATTTGTCGCAGCCGTTGAGCTCAAAGCTTTGGCTTGTTACACTTTATGAAATCAGCTGCAACCTCCACTGCGGATACCCTGGGAAATCCTCCTTCCACTCGCAAGTGTTTATGTTTGTCTTGGCTAGGAGAAAGGAGAATGGCGAATGCTGAAAGGACCCTAACGCTGTCAAAAGTCACATCAAGTCCTGCTCCTGGCAAAGCATAAGTGTCTCTCCTTCTCCCTGCTTGTCTGTGTGCATGTGTGTGTGCTTCACATAAACTTCAACTGGAAATTGTGCGTAATTATATTAAATTTTTATTGCCGCACATGAAATGGAAACGTTTTGCTGCAATTTTCGTAAAACTTCTTGAAGCTTGAAGTTCTCTTCTTTATTCACTTGCAAATAAGAGATTAAATCTCAAGAGAAGAGGGCTGCCACAGCATAGCACTCCTAACGTTTGCTACCATGGAAAATGGGTTGCCTAACTGCAATGTTATAATACCCTGTACGAAGTGTTATGGGGTGGGTGAGTTTTTGGAATCGTTTCGTTAGCATTTGTTAGGAATTGAGAGCTACTTAAATCTTGAATAGAAAACATAAATCAAGACTCTTATTTCTTTCATTAATAGGCCTAAGGGGTATCTGATAGTCTGTCTATTTATGCTTTGATATCTATAGCTTAAGACCTAAAACTGGCTTTCGTCTACTCTCAAATGTCAAAACTATTTTAAGATAAAGTAACTGTCATTTCTCACCTAATGAGTATCATCTAGTTTATCAATCTCTAACTATATAACTGCTCATTCGTATTACTATATACATATACATGCCGTGCCCACTTGATAGTAAATTGTCATGGATTTTGAGCTTTGGCTCACATTTCTGTCGGTTGCCCTTAGCAGCCGCCGCGTATTGGACTTGTTTGACATTTAGTGGGGATAGTGGGGCATGTTGGAGGTAGTGGGGCTTAGCCCCAGCAATCAGTTAGATTTGAATGCCACGATATGGCAATAGAGTCAACTATTAAAGAGAGTAGGAGGCGAGTTGGCGCCAATCCCCAGTGTATTTTTTGTGCCTACATCAATATAAACATAAAGCTTATAAAATTCCAACTCCGCACCGAAGCCAGAGTTAGCTCTGTTGAAAAAATAATGCGGGCATAATTAACAACAATGGGTAAAAAAACTAAACATGATGTGGGCGATAGCCAAACGATTACAATTGCCGACTAGGCAAAAGAAAAAACCAAACTACATTACGTGTCAAGTACACTGAGAGAAGTTTTGTTGAGATTAAATGCATGGAAAGAGGTGAAGATTTTCATTTATTCTTATTTTTGCGGATAGGAATATATAAAACAAATTATTTAAAATATTTGAAAATATGATTTTCTCTGCTCAGTAAATATTTAAGAAATACACACATTTTTGCCCAGTGTAAAAAATAGTATTCCGCGCTTGACGACTTCTAAACAAGTAATTCGAATGAAAGTAGTATAACTTCTAAGTAGGTGTGAGAAGGCAGTTGTTGTATGTGAGTGTATGGGTATGGTATATGTATGTGTGTATGCGATTGTTCTGTCATGTGCTTGGGCTTTTCAACTTTTTTGTAGGCGCAGCAAATGCAATTATTTCATTTTATGCCACAAACACAACAAGAGAATGTTCTGTGTGTGTGTTTGTATGTGTGTGGACCGTGACAATTAAGTTCAGGCTAGGGAATTGCTTCCACCACTCGTCATCATCGTTGTCGTCCGAATAGTGGACAATGGACACGCAGTAAGCATTGAGCGGCGCGTGGTAAATAAAACTATTTGAATAACGCGCAATGACCCACGCCCATGCATACACCCCCCAGTCGACGCCCACATGTGGGCTAAGCGACCTCTGCTCTGCTCAGCTGCGTGTTAATAGTTTTTACGTAGTCGCATGTCCTGGGTCACCGTTTTGCCGCGTCTAACAACTGGCCATAGGCTACAATTACCTGGAAATTAACGCAATTAGATTTGTGCTCTACGCAAACACAACTCACCTGACCACGCCCTCCTCCCACAAAAAACCAACCACAGCTGACAATGCGACTAGTAATATTATTATCTTTCAAATGAGATATGAGATTAAAGTAGTCTGCATAGACAAACCCAAAGTTTTATATTACCTAATGAAACTATTTATGGCTGAGTACTGAGAGCTTAAAGCTAGCTTTAGGCGAAGCTTAAAATAAGCTACGCAGCTCAAATAATTTGTCGTACTTATTTGATTATCTTCTAAGAGTATGAATATCTACATATGTACATATATATGACTGTATATACAGCTGAATTTATCACATTAATTCATGTTTATCTTTTACTTTTTTGTTTTCTTACAGAGCAGCGCATTAGTCAGCGGAAAAATATACTGCCTTGCAGAGGACCGTACGTGACGCGGCCCTTTTTATACACTTAATCAAAAGGTGAGTAAGACAGAAGAGCAAATAGTCTGCGATATATACAAATATATAATTGTATACATATATATACGTATATGTGTGCAAGTGTGAGAGCAAACAATGGAATGTACTAAATGGAATACTTTAAGGACTTAGTTAATTAAGTGGTAAAGAGATGAAAGGTAGAGTTAAAGTTAAAATTAAAGCAGAGGTAAGCAAGAGAAAGACAGAAACAAGGAGTGAAAGTCATATATTTTGAAATATGGAATATGGAAAAAATAGGCAGACAGACAAGACTGAGAGACTGACTGAGAGAGAGTGAGAGGTAGACAGAAAGTAACAAAGACAGCGATGGAGAGAAAGAGAGTAAGAGAGCTAATAACAGAAATAGACAGACGAGGGGAGAACGAGTAAAAGAAATAGAAAGTTAGAGAGAGAAGCAAAAAATACAAAGGAAAGAGGTAAGGAGAGAGGCAGATAGAGATATTTAATGAGAGATATAAAATAATATATATATACAGAGATATGTAGATCGATTGATAGAGAGAGATAGACAGACAGACAGAGAGAGAGAGAGAGAGAGCGGGAGAGAGAGAAAAACAACAAAGAGCAAAGAGTGAGATAACCTATTACCAATTTCGAAGCGAAAGTCAGAGTAAATAAAATATAGAAGAAGAGTTAGAGGTATACCTAGATAAACCTAAAGCAGAGTTAATTAAAGGCAGAATGAAAGAGATGGATAACCGAGGCAAGGACAAACAGTCCTAGCGTTAACCGCTGATTTGAATAAAGCAGCAGATCTACAGTTAACCTTTGACTTAAAGCCGAGCTAAGCTGATTTCAAATTCACTTTCAAAATCTTCAGCTCAGACATATGTGATAGAGTAGGCTATGTTAATATGGGAAGAGTGCGGGGCGGAGCGGGGGAACGACTGGCATTGCCTACGCCTTTTAGCATCTTCATAATGTTTTATGCAAAATTGTTAAAATATTTGACAGTTGAGTTAAAAGTTTGTACCCAGACGAAGACGACGACGACGACGACGACTCATTTTCGACATAAAATTCTCTTACCAGCCCGTCCGTCCGACCGCCCTCTCGACCGCCGCAGCGCCAACGGGCTCATTGGTCTGTATTTATGTTTGTAGTGTTTGTGCTTGTGTTTGTGTTTATGTTTATATTTTCGGTTTTATGTTTGTCTTCATGAGCATTTGAGCTAAACTGAAGAAATTTATTATATCAGACAGCAGCAGCGGATAAAGCCAGACACATACTTAGCCAAGCTGCTCAACGAGCATGACAAATTTTCACTTTGCGTCAGAAAGTTGCAACAAACTTGCAGTCGACGGTGAAAATAATAATTTTTCGCTTACCTCTCTCACACCTGCATGGCTTGGCTAGCTTCTCTTTGTCTCTGCCTCTCTCTCGTTCACTTTGATTCTATCTGCATTTTTCTCATTCCACTCGTTGCGTGTCAACAAAAAGGTGAAGGCAACTTGGTTAAACAACAAAATGACTAAAAACAGAAGGGGAAAAAAAAAAAAAACAAAAAATACAAATTTCAATGTCTTTTTTGAAAGTATTGCCAGATACCCTGGGATTTGCCAAGAAATGTTTTGTGCATAATATCTCTTACTATTGTTATTAATATAATAGTTCTAATATATATTTATATAGCCATAAATAATTGAGTATATGATATATACAAGTGTTCCATTACACCCTTTTCATGTCAAACTATAGCTACAGTATATCCAAAGCAAAGGCAAGAGCTGAAACCGAGCCCAGGTCTACTTATCTACCGGGGACAGTTGAGCCAGCCGCCAACAGTTTAGCCCAGCTGCTGCCAATTTCAGCATTAAACAGTTGCCAGTTGGCTTACATAAAATCGAGGCGAGCAGGAGAAGTGCCTTCGGCCGGAGCAAACAAATTGTGCATCAAAAGTTAAAGCTCTGCACTTGAGAGGAAACCAGCAAAATGCAAAACGCAAAAAAAGGCAAATAAAAGCTAAGCTACGAATTCTAAGTGAAAAAAAAATGACAGCCAAAAGTAATGGGGCTGGCTGCTTGGCTCAAGTGCAGTGGGGCGTTTCGGTTCTGTTCTTTTTTGCAGTGGGCGTGGCTGGGCGCTTGTATATATATATAAGTTTTGCAACGAAAATATGTGTCAACAATATGGCGGCTGGCGACGATGAGCGAAAGTTTCCACTGAGAACTACTTTTCATTTTATTTTGCTGACAGGTATGCTAAAAGCCAAAAGTGGAAGACGAACGTAAATAGAATGAGGAAGGGGGTAGGAAGGGGTGACTAGTACCTCAACGGTAAAGTAGTCAAAAGTGCGCAGAGAAGAAAAAACCAACAGGACCTGCAACAGCAAGGAAAGAGACACGCGCAGGGACTCGTAGAATTTGGCATAGCTCAGCTTTTAGTTGACAACAGGAGCACATAGCAGTATATAGTAGTATAGTATGTATGTATATGATTCGCTGCGACAGCTGGCAATGACTTTTTCGTATGATTATAATAAACGAACCGGCGAAAGGGTTCACAAATGACAGTCGAAATGTCACATTCAAATGGCAAGCAATTTAATATACATATACATATATATTTATAGAGTGCGACATGGCTGACAATAAATAAAGGAGAAGGGAAACGAAGAAAAAACAAAACTAATATGACTAAAAGTTTATTCACAGCTGATTATCACGCCCCGCTGAGCGTGGAGCTATTCCATTTATAGCATGGCACGCAGAAGAGTTAAAGTGTAGCAAAAGTTTATAGTGAGTTTATTTTAGTTGTGTTCTCATTGCCTGATATTCCGTATTAGTAAAATAATGAGCTAGAAAGAGGTGGGCTGGAAAAAGAAAAGGTGAAATGAGTAGAAGGTGGGATGAAGCGTAAGAGGAAGGGATAAGAAGAGACTTAGAAGAAGACAGAACCCTCAGAGAAGAAAACAAGATATTAGACAATAGGAGACAACTCAGATGGGAGTAAGAGAGGCGAGAAAAGGAGAAAAGATAGAGAAGTGACAGGAAGTGAGAGCTTAGAGAAGAGAAAATGAAAATGTAAGAGATCAAATTCAAAGCAGGACGAAGAAGAAGAAGAAAAAATGAAAATATCAGGATAAGATGTACAGAGAGAAGAATGACAATTTAAAGAAGGTTTGGGAACACAAGTCCAAAAGCCGAATAAATAGGGAAATGAAAAGCAATATAGAATATGAGACAGCATAAAGCAAAGCAAGATAAGAAACTAATAGAATTGCAATATTTTCTAGCAAATACAGTAAGTAGTTTTTATTAATATCTATGCTGCCATATCATACTTTCTTTTATACTATTACTACTGTCCTTAACAAAATGGATTTCAAATGGCTTTAAACCGGCTCTGTTAGTTATTGAAAAGGTTTTTTATCAGATGACAATAATCCTAAAAATGAACCGTTTTAGCAGAATAAGACTTCCCTTTTGCCTATTCTTTCTTCTATACATATTCAAGACATTCGCTTATCTTTCCACTCCTTTTGACAGATTTAAACTCTTTTTTAATCTAACAACAGCAGCAGCAGCAGTCAATGCCTCAATGTGTCGTTGACAGGTGACAATCCATTCGCAAACAAATCAAGCTGAGACGCTCAACTAAGCAAATCAAATGTAACATTTCAATAAGAATAATAATATATATATGTATAAGTAATAAAAAACACAAACAGAATAGAACAGATGAAGACAGACAAAGTGAGCGAGCTACGTGCGAATGTCATAACTCGTTTGATTGATGGGCACTTCGCTTTGTAGGGCACTTTAGCCCTCACCATTGCCATTTGTCAGAGTCCTCGGACTTTTGGATCGAGACATGACTGCACTTTGGTTTATATGGAATGCCGCCAACTGTCCGACGTGTCGTTTGTCCCTTTTTATTTGCGGCCAAATAAAGTAGACGACGGCTACTGACTTGTCAGCAGTCCGGCCCGGCTACTGCCAGAGTGTGCCAGGCCAGCCCAGCACTGAGCATTCAGTCAAAGTCAAGCACGTCCGCTGGCCAGGGCCAGGATGAGCAGCATGTACATGTGTGCCATGTCACAGCTTAAAGTTATTCACATGCGGGCCGGCAGTCAGAGGATGTAGCTGCTCATAATGTGAGCGCTGACTAGCAATGATGAGCAGTCGCTCGGCTTTGGTTGGATGCCATGTCATAAACAACAACGACTCGTCTGACGTATAAACTTATTGTTGACAAAACCTCACACAGACATACACGCGCGCGCCCCCAACTGCGAGAGACATATTGTTAAAGTCCTGCTGGTGCGCACGAGCTCTGCCACAGCGGAAGTGTCACCATTTGTCAAATAACGAAAATTGAAAACAATTTCCAGCAACAGCAGCAGCAGGAGCAGCAGGAGCAGCAGCCGCCAACGGGATCAGATTTTTGCCTGACTCTCGGGTTTGCCATTGTCTTCATCAGCAGCTACTCGCACAGCTTCATTTCACACTCACTCGAACAGAATATATATATATATACGTATATATAGTCGATGTGGCCTGATAAGCAAACGTTGCTGGGAGGCACAGCACTGCGAGTTATTGCAAAAGAATTGCCAAATGTTAAAGTGAAGAAATTTCCATTCAAGCAACAATTTATATGCTGCTGCTGCTGCTGCTACTGCAGTCAGGCTCCCTTTTGGGCTGAGCTGACAGCTTAGCTGCGGCTTTGCTCCAATTTCCTAGTGGGTCGACGTCAACAAGTTCTCTATCGCACTTCAGCAGGGGGGCAGGAGACCCCTTTCCCTTATTGTTAACGCACACACACTTGAAACATATGTGTCTACTCTTGTGTATGTGTGGGTGTTTGTGTGCCTGCCTGTGTGCGCCTCTCACACAGAAAGTTTAATCGAAATTATAAACAAGAAGACAAATGGCTTCTTGTTGCAATTTGGCCCACTTTGCAGGCCAGCTAAAGAAATGAGGAGAAGGAACCATGTACTCTGCTTTTGCTTTCAATGCCTGCAGGATAATTATACCCTGTAGCAATTGAAATTATATTGTGGAAAGATTTGAAATGCGTAGATTATTCTTGTGGCTAGACTTGTCTAACTATATTATAGGTAGCTGTTGCAGTAATACTCTTGTAGATGAACTTTATAAGCAATGAAT
This sequence comes from Drosophila mulleri, assembly GCA_035047565.1. Taxonomy (NCBI): domain Eukaryota; kingdom Metazoa; phylum Arthropoda; class Insecta; order Diptera; family Drosophilidae; genus Drosophila; species Drosophila mulleri. The sequence goes on from JAWNPK010000049.1 coordinate 13,107,013, forward strand.
GCATTATTAAATATATTTATATATTTGCTCTTTCGAATTAGTCTATCGTTTCGGTGAAAATTATTTGTGTTAGACATAGCTCTACGAGTTACAGGGTATTAGCCCGTCTAGTGTTTATGTTTGTCTTTTATTTGCAACAACTGTTTGTCGTCAAGGTTATATTTATTGTGCTTGCTACACACAGTTTGATTGTGGCAAAAAGTTAGATGGCTCTAGCTCTATGTCTCACTCTCTCTCTCTCACTCTCTCTTTATATGCTATATGTATCTGTCTGTGAATTCTTTTGGTTACAAATTTGATTTGCTTGACTTTCACTTGAGTTCTAAGTGTGCTCCGTCTATTTATTATGCTTACAGTGTATCTCAATTGTTATTGTCTGGTTTGTTTTGCAAAGTTTTTCTGCAATGTTGATAAATGACTTATGAATGCTGTTAGAAGTCACATAAATCATATGATTTATGCATAAACAACAAATTGATTTTTCATTTGCTGACACGCCCTAAGCCCCGCCCAACTCCTTGTAAAGACATAGCAGCTTTGAGTAATTGGCTGTGGCTGTCAGCGACGTTTTCCAGCTGCTGCTACTGTTGTTGCTGCTGCTACTACTACTGCAAAAGCTCCAATGTATTCACATATGGATTGCTTTTCGAGTGTGTATGCGTGTGTGTGTGTGAAAATCTAATTACACACAAACCTGCATTGGAGCACACATACATATATGTATTTTTGATTTGCTGCTTGACAGCACACTTAAAAATTTGAAGGATATATATCCGTAAAGGTCTCGCTCTATCTCTCTCTGCTTCGCTCCCTCTCTCACTCTATCACTGTTCACATCGTGTTAGATTTCTCGTTTGTGGTCGTGTTTGTCATTTTAGTTTGTGACTTTGCTTTGATATTTAAATTGAAGCCATCAAGTGCTACGGCTGCTTGTCTCTTGAGGAGTTAATCCACGCCTGAAACCTTGAACTCTGCACAGGACGTCTCGTTGCTAAGCCAACTTGAGCGGCGTCACAGCGTGGCATCGTAGCGGCAGCAATCAAAACACTTATCATCATTTTATTTAAAATTTATAACGATAATCAATGTAATGAAGCATGCCAAAGTCAATAAGTCAAATGACTGTGAGCTTTCGGCTTACAGCTAACAGCATACAGCTTTCAGCTTTTTGGGGCTAAGACAACGGCCCTTTCCACTAACTGATTTTAAGCGTGAAGACAATATTTTATGCAAATCACTGGCGAAATGCCTGAATGCCTGCCTGGCTGCCAGGCTGCCAGGCTTCGATAACGATGACTCACTTGACAACTGCCAATAACTTATTTACACTTCATTATGCCAGCGCACTGAGAGAACAAAACAAGAGAAAGGGTGTGGTGAGGGGGGAGCGAATACATCCAAAAATATGCACAATGTCAGATGTGACTTATTAATTTATTAAAAATACGATCATAATTAGAGAGCACTTTGCCAAATGACACTTAAAATGCAATTGACTAAGGACTAAGGGGGAGGGGGAGGGGCCCATGGCCGCTGGGCACTTCATGAAGCCGTTCACCACTGAGCGAACAATCAGCGACAGTGTTGCAGTTATTTATGAGCGCAATAAATTTGTTTATGTGGAGTGGGAGAAGTTTGTGCCCAGAGCCAGCAGAGCGTCAAATGAAGCCAGCGGGTAGGCAGCTGAAAAACAGCCTTGTCATGAACTTTTCACAGTCGGCATTCATTGAAAACCCCGGAAAATCAAAGAAAGGCAAGGAGAGAGATAGGATAGAGAACGAAAGAGAAGGCAAAAGAGACGTAGACAAAACGCGAAATGAAATACGAGCGAAAAGCAAAAAGTTAACAACATTAATTAGCATTTTTATGGAGCGCTTTAACTTTTAAGCAGTACAGAAAAGGGTCGGAGCAGAATAAATTGAAAGCAGCCTCACTTTTCAGTGTAATAAATGAAATTCGAGACGACGCAATGCCACACCCTGAATCCGAATGCCGAACGACGTGTTTGTCCAGAATTTACGCTTTTAATGTGGCATCAAATTTTTGATGTTTGGCAATTCAAAGTTTTTAGTGTGCGCACCAAATGGACGCAATAATATCGAGAGCAAACAGTATTTAATAGCTTTGGCAGGTTGAGCAGCATAAAGGAAGTGGATGTGGGAATGGGAGTAAAGAAAGGGTGTAAAACTAAAAGATACTATTTGGGTAAATAGGTGTATATAGTTTTTGATAGCTTTGGGGCGAATGTGTGCGAGAGAGAATTAAATGATTATGATGGAAAACTTTGTTGAAGAGAAGTCAAGAGTATTCGATTAGAAAAGATTTCGATTGAGACTAAGTTTGATATTGCATCTATAATGCAGCAAAATATATATAAAAAATATAGAGTCCTTCAAGTCTAGTTAAAATTTCATAATTATTGTACGCTTGGCTTAGGATAAGAATATGAACTTTGATCGATAAACAAGAAACCATTAAGCTGTATATATACCATCTAATTGCTATAGGGTATTAGCTGTGTAAGCTTGACTGAGATTTAGAAATTTTATTATCTATATCTCCAGTCTTCCCTTACACCCATTACATCCTTGTACACCGACCTCCACTCCTGTTCTACTTCAAAATTGTAGCCACAGCGAAAATTTCATCTCCGTACACATTTTACTTTTCATTTTATTGTAGCTGGGCCACCTGCCCGGCTCTGTTACTTTGCCGCCACTTGGCGCCAGATAAACAAATTTTATTGACTGAGTCACTCATGGTTTTTGTTTGTTTCATTTTAGCCAAGAGCGAAGAATCCGCGCCCGCTTTCGCAATGTTGCCGCATCATCATCAGCGCCACAGAATGTGGAAGCTGCTTGGCTTGCTGCTTCTGTTGAGCAGTTGCTTCGTGGCGCCCGCTGGAGCACGTTCGCGGGATAAGGAGGAGCGACGCAGCAATCGTGGACGTAACAGCAATATGGGCGCCGCCGCTTCCGCATCGGCCGTGACCGGCAATAACAATGGCGGCTACTATACTAGCAACTCGGCCTATGGCAGCAGCAGTGGCGGCAGCTCCTTGACAGGCATCACTGGCTACAACGGGCCCATCGATACCACCGGCTTTTGCATGCGCCGACGTGATATGAAGCTCATGTGCTACTGCACACCGGACGAGAATCACATGCCCGTGCAGAAGGCCGAGTGCTGGGTGTTCTCGGAGGGCTTGCACCAGAATGATACCACCTGGACGCGTTTCTATCAGCAGAAGCGTTTGCGCGAACTCAAGTTCGTCATCCAGAACAATGCACGCTTGGACTATATACCCACCATGATCATTGAGCCGCTGAAGAACCTGAGCAGCATTGTCATCGAGTACTCCCAGGTGGAGATCGTCAAGAGCTATGCCTTTGCCAATTTGCCCTTCCTCGAGCGCATCATTCTGAACAACAATCACATTATGGCCCTCGATCAGGATGCCTTCGCCAATCACATTCGCTTGCGTGAACTGAATCTGGAGCACAATCAGATCTTTGAAATGGATCGCTATGCATTCCGCAATCTGCCGCTGTGCGAGCGTCTCTTCCTGAACAACAACAACATCAGTACTCTGCACGAAGGACTCTTTGCGGACATGGCACGGCTGACCTACTTAAATCTGGCCTACAATCAGATAAATGTCCTGACCAGCGAGATCTTCCGCGGATTGGGCAACTTGAATCTGCTCAAATTGACGCATAATAATCTCAATTTTATTGGCGACACGGTGTTTGCTGAGCTCTGGAGCTTGACTGAACTGGAGCTGGACGATAATCGTATTGAGGTGAGTGAAAATTGATTAAAATTTACAAATATATATAAAACAGAAATATATTGAGGTATGCAATGATTGACGTACTTAACATGTTACATCGCAGGGTAATTGTTGCTTGCCCTCATCAGCCAGTCAATAATTGAAGACAACACAGATATACATAGATATCATTATATATTTAATTTACCAAACTCAAACGAGTCTCGATTTTCATGTTAATAACCAAAAACAGTCAATCGAACACTCAATCAGTGGGTCAATCAAATAATTCTATATAAATTGTTCTTTATTCGATTTTCCTATCAATTTATTTGCAACTTGATTTGGAGAATTCTCTTTGTGCGACTTGGACTTTTTTTTTTGGTCAAGTTGATGCCATGGCTTAGCTAAGTGGCCATAAATTGCCCGCTGACCATAAGGAACAGAGGTTAAGTGTACAACGAAGGACAAGTTTTTGGAGCTGGGGCGCATTCAGTATATCATAAATAGCACATCCTTCGGGGCGTTGAGCGCGCATAAACAACTTTGTTGTCGGGTGTCATAAATTCAATTCGAATGCCCATTTTTGTGGTGATTTAAGTGGTCAGCTGAGCTGGTGGGGCACAGCTCTGCCTGGGGTGCAGTTCAAGTATCAGATTCCACTTGCCACATGCCGCATGCCACTTGGTACAAGCGAGCACCCGCTGTTTGCCGAATAGGCGCTAATATGATAAATAGATTGGTAAATTATGTTTTCGCCGAGGCGGCCACACATCTTAATTCGGAGATAGTCCTCGTCCTGTTGGCTAGCCGCACGCTGTGGCATTATCCTTTCAGCGCCTTTGGTGGCAAACAAATGTGCGGCAGGCAAGTTAATCTACTAACAAAATATTGAATAACAAATCATGGCATAATGGATTTATGGCACTCCTTTTTGGCCATCTGATATGCAAGGATCCAGCCATAAAAATGGCCACAGCCAATGTGTATGGGTGTGCGTGTGTGTGTGTGTGTGTAAATAGAAAATGTCGCTTCGTATACTCTGTGCTAAGTCTTCTCTGTGTGTGTGTGTGTGGAAGCGTGGGCACAGCGATAAGCGTAAATCCTGCATATCCTGGCCAACATTGTCGTCTCCTCGTCTTTGCTTTTCATTTTGCTGCGTGTTTCATTTTTCCATTTTACAAAGTGCTCGCATATCATGTCACACCCAGACAACTCGCATATGTGTCAGGCCAGTAGGACAAACACACGCACACACACTCTGCCGCAGACCATCTCAAGTGTTGCTCAAGTGTTTTTGGCCGCCATCTTCGTGCGAGGCACTGCTGCTGATGCTGATGCTGATGCTGACAATCTACACTCCAACTGCGGCTTCGTTTTCTTGTTAGCTTCTTCCTTTATCGGGCATTGTCATAGTCATAATGATTGGCCTTGTTATCGCCTCAGTGTCGCATTGTTTTGGAGCCGGGCTTCCTTCAGATTTGCTACCATATCCATATACCATACTTGTGCATATGTTTTGCTTCCTTCGAAAAAAGAAAAAATTGAGAAAAAAAAACTGAATATGAAAAAGTAAAGGAAAGGAAAAGAAAATGCCTTTCCGTCTTGCCTTGTCCTTTTCAATAAAAGCAAATTGCGTTGCATGTTTTTGCTTGGGTTATCCATTTCATTTTTCTTTTTCTCCCACCATGTGTGAGTGTGTGTGCGCTTGTGTACTTCATAAATCATTTGCCGTTAAAAGGTTTAGGTGCCTGGGTTTTGTCTGACACAACATAAAAAGCTAAGCAACCGAGCGGTCACCGAGTCCTCAAAGAGATAAATAGATAAACAGCTAAGCGGCTAAGCATCTGCTTTCAGGGGCCCGTCAATGCGAAAGTAAAAGTGTTGTGCCCAGCATTTCAGCTTGAAATTCTCTTATAAATTTTACATATGCTCCGCATTAGAGGCAAACGTCTCTTTAATGTAAACAAAAGGGTCTATTATTAACCATTTGAAAGGTATTTTGAAAATAGTTAGAACAATGCCTATCTACATATTATGGCAAATGGTATGATGGAAATGCTTTTGCCCCTGCTCCGACTCCTGCTCCTGTTTGTACTGAAGCTACAATATTGTGAAGAAGAGTTTTGGACTTTTAGGTTATTAAACCAAGCTTGAGCCATATTTATTTTTATAGTACTATATTTTATATTGTTCTTTTATATTGTATTTTTATCGTTCTTTTACCTACTAACTTCCAACTTAAACTTCAACTTCTTATCGAAACCCTATCTCAGCCTCGCTGCTTACGTAAAATGCTGCTCGTCGCTTTTTTGTTTGTTTGGAATCATAATTTTGTTTACATACAAAATTGCCATAAATAATAATTTTTTCTTCACACAAGCCGATAAATTGGCGGCGGCGCCTTGTAAAAAAAAAAAATATATTTATATATAAATTGTGCCTCACATCAACTAACAAAAATAACTCAATAAAAAAACATTTTTTTTATGTCAATCAGCGTGGCAAACAAACAAACTGCTCTGATACGATGTGATAGCGTATGATATGACTGTATCTTCATCCATATATTTGTTTGTCTTTGGCGAGTAAGGCAAGTGGAAATGGGAAATGGCAAATGTATGGAAGTTGGATAAATAACGGCACATGTCTCGCTTTGGACTGCTCGCATTTAATATGCATAATTTATCCATTTCATTAGGCAAAGCATATTGAATATTAAATAATGACAAGCCATAGAAACTGAGACAGAAAAAAATGAGCGACAGAGAGAGACAGATAGAGAGAGAGAAAGACAGGGAGTATAGCAGTAGAAGTAAAAGCTGTCGACTACAGTCAACTTTCACTGGCGCTTCCTTTCACGAAAATAAACACTTTTTTTTCGTGTAATAAAATTCAAGGCAAGCGAATTGGAACATAGCAATTGAAAAAAAAAGTAAATAAAATATGCATCTACATGTGTTTTGCATGCGTACACATACACTCACACACACATACGCACATGCATAAATAAATACGCCAACAAAGACAACACAACAATGGTAAACGAGACAACGGGAGGAAAAATGTTTAAAATAAAAAGAAACAAGTAAAATATTGAAAAGAAAAACAGTGAAAATAATACGCAAAAATGCGGAAATATGGCAGAAAATATTTGTTTGTATGCTCGGTCGGCCAGGAAAAACATAAAATACCAAGAGAAAGAGACAGAGAAGAATGAAGAAGAGAGAGAGAGAGAGGGAGACTGAGTGGTTAGCGAAACGTCGCACGAATTGTGGTTCATGCAACAAAAATGTTGATATAGCATAAATACAATTATATATGAATATATGTTTTAACAAATACCAATGAGAGTTAAATATCATATTGAAATACCAATCGAAAAAAGAAACAAGAGCTACAATGTTTTATTAAAAAATTTGAATTACTGTAAAATGCTATATGTTGACAAATCAATTTGAAGCTCAGGGTTTTGATATAAATATTATATATTCAAATGATCGGATATATACCTTGCACCTAACCAATCAAAGTAGATTTTCTACTTATTATAAATGTTTATGAGACTTGATTATTTTCTTGTTGCCCACAAATACATATTTCGTATAAATTTTAATTTTGCTATCTATTCTATTCTTACAGCGCATTTCGGAGCGTGCTTTGGATGGTTTAAATAATTTGAAAACGTTGAATTTACGCAATAATTTGCTGAAGAAAATTGACACCGGCTTGCTGCGTGGCACACCGGCTCTGCTGTCCATCAATGTGCAGGCAAATAAATTGGAAACTCTCACGTTCTACACATTTCAGCCAATTATGGACAATTTGGTCAACAGCACCAGTGAGCTGTTGGTGTCAGGTGAGTCGATCGCTGATAATGAATGCACTTGCTTGACAGACGGAGAAACGGACAGACAGAGAACAGAGCAGTGCAGACATGCTGATATGCAGGCATTTTATTATAATTACGCATACGCCACATTGGCCTGGTCGACACGAAATGCTGAGCTCAGTTAGTTTGCAGTCGTAAAGTTTTATGACAAGCGGCCTGTGAAACATTCGCCTAGTACATATTGTCTAAGCACACAATTAGGCAGGTCACAGGCACATACGCACACAGGCACACTCACACACACACACACACACTTGCAGTTGGATTGGCTTCATTAAGGAAATGTCGTATCGTCATTGCTCAAGTGTGCGCTTCCGTTCACAAAGAGACACAGTTGCCTAGCGTGTGTAAGAGAAAATAGTTGTTTAACAGGCGGGAGTGAGAGAGAAAAAGAGAGGCAGTTGTTGCTATCTCACTCTGGCACATTGCTAATTGCCAGGGCATTGACAGCATTCAGCTGAACTGACAACTAGCAGCAGCCGTGGCCTGGACAAAAACCAAATTAGTCATTAAACTGCAATTTTGAAAGCGAGCAACAGCGAGTCGAGCTCGGCGCACAACACACCACACACACCTCACCACTTCAAATGCCCCACTTTAATGTCGCACCACTTGACTCGCCTCGGCTCGACTCGACTGCAAAACTCATAACAATAAAATATGTCCTGCAAAATGGTCGTAGGTAGAAACCCACTCAGTCTCAATTCCCTCTCTCGCACTCTCAATGTGTGTATGTGTGTGTGTTAATAGCAGCAGCTATTAGCGTGTTGATTAGCTCAATTAAAAGGTAAATTAAAGTGAAATATTAAGTGCATACGTTCACATTGTTGTCACGGCCATTTCTCTAGCTGCCAGGACTTTCATATGCAATCGACAACAGCAAAAAATAAAATAATTAATTAATGTGAACAAATGAATATGAGCTCAACTTACATATATAGTACATATGATTTTTGAGTATGCCAGCTCTATTTACTTTTTTAAATAAATATATAAGTATTCACAATTCGAGTTACAGCTCAAGAATTTATTTAAATAATATTGAGCTATTCGGCTTACTAACAACAATCTTTATTTGATTATCAACAATTTGCAATAATTCAAATTATATTGTTGGCATAAAGCAGTATCAATAAATAGTTGATTTTATTGGACAATTTGCAAAATATTAATATTATAAAATATAAATGAATGCAATTCCCAATCGTAAACATTTTGATTTATTGAATTCTAAATTTTGTATTATAAAATATAACCAAGGCTAACAAAAATATTCGAATTGTTATGTCTGCATAAGAAATTTATGAACCAGGAATTACAGTTATAGAACTTTTCTCTACGTCAATCTAAAAATAAATAAATAAAATATGTAATTGATTTGATGAATTGTTATTTTAGAAAAAAAAAAAATTCCCTTCTTGCGATTATTTGAACTCAACTAATATTTGCTAAATACTTGACTTTGACTAAGATTTTCTATGTCTGTATAAAGTGCATAATATAATTTCTTACAAGAACTAATTGCTTTCTTGATTAATATTGATGTTGCTTATGCTAATATAAGCAAAGTTATAAAGCAGAGAATAGTCAGATTTTATATGTACATACCGCTATATACATACATATATATGTATATATGTATATACATATATGTATCTGTAACCTCTCTGGCAAAAACCACCGTCAAGGCTTCTCAAACACCTTGAAAGCCATTAGCGCTTTGTAGGCAATTTCATTTGTAGCTCAGCTTAGCAATTAGCCTTTTGATGTAACCGCTATGCAATCAGTGGCAACAACAACGAAAACGTAAACAACAACAACAATAATCGTAAAGAATAGTTAGATCGCCTTGGCTCGAGGAATACATTTAAATATTTAACAACAGCCTTCAAAATCGCATTTCTCTTTCGTTTAGCAAAAGTCTCGCACACATTTACTAACACACATGCACACATAAAATTACTGCATATGCACAGCCGAATGGCAGTTACAAATGCAACTTAATTATCGCACACACTCGCATACACGTAAAAGTGAGTGTGCGAGCGAAATTTTCGCTAATGGTTTGCCATTAGCATGACTTATTTAAGTCGAAACAAAAAACTAGTCTCTAGTCAAAGGCACTCAACGAATAGATACTCTGTGAAGAGAGGTTGCTTAAATATGTGGAAAATGTATTAAACATTTATGCAATTGTTACTATATAAATATAGAACTATTCAGAAATAATATATAACTGAGCATCAAAATTGATAAGATCATCATCCATTTCTGACATGCAAACTGAGTTGTAAGTGTGAGCACCGCTTTGGGTGATTTATTTATGTACAGGGTATAGGATGACGTTGAACGACAGCAAAGCTGAGCGCATTGGCATACAAAAGCCAAACCCATATGTATTTGTGCGGCTGTGTGTGTATGCAGCCCTAATTGCATTTGAGAACACATACACATAAGCTCATACACCCACAGACACACTCAAAGAGAGAGTGAGATGGAGAGTGTGAGCGGCAGACATTTGTAAATTGGCTACAAATGACTTCAAATTGCTTTAAACTGCAAAATATTTTCGCATGCCAAAAACTTTTTAATTCATGTGCAGTGATTATGTTCACACACACAAGAACACACTCACTCATGCACACTCACACACACACACTCTCTCTAACTCATACAATTTGCATATGCAGTTGCAAAAGGTTGATTAGAACGCTTCATCGAAGCTCGCAAAGTTAACAAGCAAAAAAGAAATATTTGTATATAAATAAAAATACAAAATTGTATAATGAAATTTTGAACTTGAAAGAGAGCTTTCCAAACATTACTAATGAATGGAAAGAAAACTCGCTGCAGCAAACTTCTATAAAGCAAACGAATTTGTCGAGTCATTAAGCTGAATGCATACTTAAAGATGGATCAACTGTAGCTGTAGCTGCTCAAGAGCCGGCATCAATAAATAAATTAAATAAGTGCTTTTCATTTGCCATATTAAGCTAGGCCACGAAAAAGAACAACAAATAAAAAATAAAAAAAAAAAACAAATAAGAAGAAAAACATTCACGTCTGCTCAACAGCAGCTTAAAAATATTCTCTCTATAATAAATTTATAGGTTAAAACTCGTCGCAAGTGCCTAAAAGATGCAACACTTTCTTTTGGCTGGTGTTGAAGCATGTGGCAGGGCCGACAGAGAGGCAAGATGAATTGCCAAAAGCAACTGCAACTAAGAGTGGCAAATGCACTGAGAGAAAGTAAAGACTGCGAAAGTTCAGCCTCAGTCTGTCTTAGCCTCATTTTGATTCTCAGCTAGAGTCTCCAATATTGAAAATTTCAACCTAATTTTCTCTGAGTGCAACAGCACATAAAACAAGCAACAAAATTGAACATGTGAAAAACGTCTCCGAGATGAAAGAATGACTCGAAACAGACGTTGACGATGTCGTCTAAGGATAAAGTTGGCGCTGTGGCCATAAAACGTGCTACTTCAGTTGAAACCTGGCTGCTCGTTTGCTCAGCTGCTCAGTTGCTGGCCACATCACATGCCATGGCTACATTCATTTTTGGGGCCAAAGTATTTGCCAACTGCTGAGCGCGTCAACTAATCGAACGTCAGCCGAAATTTCGTGCCAATGTCCCAGGACAAGCACAGACACACACGCACACAGAGATACAGGTGCAAAGGTGTTGGAGCTGTGCACAACTATTTGACAAATGCACATCAGGCGGGAGCAGTTCTATGGGTGTTAGCCAGGGGGATTTCCATTAGCGGCAGGACAAATGATGTACATGAACTTTTACAGAATTGAAGCACATGCATCAACCATGCCCAGCCAGCTGAATCTCCAGGAGAGGTAGAAGGATTGGCAGCATGAGGAAGAGGGAAACTCAGTGGAGCACATTGTGATTTGTGGAAGACTTGACTTTTACGTAATTGCCATTGACAGCCATGGAGCAGACGCTAAGCTGGTTGACATTGCTGCTGCGGCAGTAGCTCCACGTGGAGATTTCAGCAGAGACACTGAATTTTCCTGATGGGGGCAAGTAGTGTATACCCTGTACTCTAGAAGGTTTTTAGGGTGCACTGGCTGCACTTTAAGTGTTTATTTTTGCTTTTTGCAATGGGATGCTTACAGCGCAATGGTCTGCCTTGGCTATGGCCGATTGAGAAACAACTCCCAAGCATCCGAACGAGACGTTTCAATAGAGTATTCACACATGTCATATGACCTTCCACATCGATAAAAGTTATTCGTATGTCTACTTCCTGTTATAATAGCATCAAATTGAAAGAGACTTGAAACCACTTGAAAGTTCTTCCGTAAATCTGCTTCATTGGCAATGCTTCGCACTCATCAGTTGCTAATTTGGCAGGTAAACTGCATGAGTTGCAATGAGAATTGCATTTGGGGATTTGGACGGCGACATTGGACACCTGACACATCTATATGTATATATATGTATGTAAGAACAACCTAAGCCCATACAAAATTTCTTTTCTCGCTCTGTATGGGCGTGCCGACCTTTTCGGAAACACATGCTGCCAGCATTTAAATGCCATTTGATGTCTGGCAGCCAAACACAAGCACTAAACAATGCTATGGTTTGTCCTTTTCAAGAACCTTTATCAATGTATGGGTGTTTTGTGCGTGCCCGTGTATGTGTGCGGGTGTGTATGTGTGAGTGTTGTTTGAACAGTCACTGTAGCTTAGGCCAGGGCAGGGCCAATGCAATGCAATGCCAGCTGCACCTATGCCCACGTATTTTGTAAAAAATTTATAGGCACGCCCAGTGCTGTAGCATTTGTTTCAATTCCGTTGGTCATCGCTCGACGTTGGTCAACAACAACCATGCACACATACACACAAACACACACATACACAGAGCGGCAGGCCTGCGCCACCCACAAGCAGATGCTTGTTTATTTGTATGCGGCTCACGTTTTGTTTGTGTCGTCGCGCCTGTGGCCAGGACCTACGAGCATTACCAAATGCTTTCACTTTAAAGCCAATGCAAGTTTTTTCACATACGTATTTGGCCAGCAAACAACACTGGTAATAAATGCGACAACACTCACACCCAACCCACCTCAGCCCCTGCTCTACAAAAAAAGAAAAGCCAGCCCAAAGGTTGTGGGGTTGTGTGTTTTGGGTCCTTCTCAATTGGTTCGTTATGCGCGCTGGTCGCCCGGTTGCTCCCAAATCGTTAGCTCGAATTGAATGGTTATTGTTTCGAAATATAAATAGGATTTCAAAACAGAGATTTTTTCTGCACGCTGCCACACAGACACACTCAAACATACACAGAGCACACGTAGTCGAGATTCGCATGACGTTGACAGCAGAAAACTGCAATTTAATTATTTTGCGAACAGCTTTTTTGTCTGTTCACTCACCTTTTTGCTAGCTAATAAAGTTTTTGTTTTAGTTTCAACTTCATAAAATTTCATACGTATAATTGTTGTGCACTGAGAGAAAGACAGTGAATGCAAGACAAACAGATTTTAAGCTAATGTTATTAAGACCTTCAATTCAAGCAAATTTTATGAAAATCTGAGAGTAGAGTAAAGCTACTATTTTTACATTATTACATTAGTTTTGAGACAAAAAGATTTTCATAAAAGAATTGAATATGCCTTATATATAATACTTAAAACTGTTGTTGAATTATTTCTAATTTATATTTTGGGTTTTATTTAAAATAAACTCTCATCACTACAAAGAGTTGAAGAGCGTTTAAAACCTTTTTGTGTAGCTCATTTCTAATGCATGTAATGCGATTGTTTCTAGCTTAAAATTGCATTTATACGAGCCATAAACATAGGCTGACATAAATAGCAACAATAAACAGGTATTAGGCACTAGCAGCGGCTCCGGAAGCGAGAATTTATTGAAAGGCATAAAACAGTAGAGAGTAAGGCCCAACGAACAAGTGATGTTGGCCATAAACTGGACAAATGAGGATGTGACACGCAGCCGGAATTGACTAGCGATAGTCAATGTCAGCGTACCACTGATTGCATTCAATAAATCTATGGCTCAACACTGAGCGATAGTAGTATGCGCAGACTAATAAGTTTTTCGGCTACGATTTGATTGCCTGTTGAGCCTGTTCAGGCGGACAAGTTTGATATACATATTCTATACACATACACACACATGTGTATGTACATACATATATATATATATATCGTGCAGTGACATGCATGCATAAGTAGCATTTCATTTGGTTTTTGGGTACGTTTCATTGCGTTCCATTCGCAATTTGTTGCTGAACGCTGCATAAATCACTCGCCCCAATATGTACGCCAGGCTCAATTGTTTAGCCATCCGCACACACTCCCATACAAACACAATCAAACACACACACATACACTCATTCTATACTCTATAAATATTTTAGAATTCAATTTCCGGCAACTTGACAACTTTGCCACGTTTCTTTTGACTATTAAACTGATGCTCTCTCGCTCTCCTGGCGGCCATCAATTTAAGGAACTTGTATGTGTTCGTGTGTGTGTGTGTGTGTCATCGCAATTAAACACAAACACACACACTCACACACATCGCTCATTTCGCCATGTTTTTGTACTTTGGCTCTTGTCTGTGTTTGTGGCATGCGTTTAATTGTCTGCAGTTGATGCCGCGGCATCGTTTTAATTACGCACCTTTTCTATACAAGCGGCAAAAAAAATTTTTCAATTGAGTAAAAGCACAAACTGCATTCACCGATGCCATAAAAAACACACACCAACACATACATACATATATATTCGTGTGTGTGTGTGTGTGTGTGTGTGTGTGTGTAATATGAAATGCAATTGCGCTATTTGTTTGTGGCCATTTTTCATGTATAATGAGAGCGTACAAAAATTTCCTTTTATGTCGCCTGACAAGACCCAATGGCATTAACATCGGCAACAACAGCAAAATGAACAAGAATTAAAGAGAGAGACAGCGAGAAAGAGCTATCTTTGAAATGGACGAAGTTTTAACACACTTATAAAGCCTTTTTTTTTTTGTTAGAGCTTATATATCATTATAGGAATAAAATATATTTATATTGACTTGGATATAGGTATTACCTTGCTGAGAATTTCCCGATTCGATGCCACCTCGGCATCCACGCCTTTCTATAACTACTTTCCATCTGTGCCTGGCCTGATTCCATTTCTCGCCCCTCTCTGCCTCTTTTCTAGTTCTATATCCCAACTTTGTTTTTCTCTGAATTTTTGCCGCTTGCATTTCTATGTGCCATTTGTCTCGTTTTTCTTCTCATTTTGTCTCCCCCACCTTCTTTCCTTCTCTGTCTTGACACTATATCTATCTCTTTTGAGCTCACTCTCTTCTCTCTTACTCACTACCTCTCCCTCTCCCATTCTCTGTCTCACATTTCTCCACATGTCGCTCACATCTTTCTATATCTGTTTCTCTCGCTCTCACCACCTGTTTTGCCTAGCTCCTCTCTTCTCTCTCAACCTTTCTAGTTCTATCACCCATCTTCTCTTCTTCACAGCGTGTTTATTGTACAAATCATATATCTCCCTCTCTTTCTTCATTCAAAAAGTATGCACTCTGCCATATCTTCAATGCCTTCTCATCCACCCTGCTCATTAAGTAGTTCAATTAAAACTTAAATACATATTATTAATGAGCTTTTATTGTTTAATGTGTAAAACTTTTGTCTGCCTCGCGGCCAGCTTTCGTTTCGCTTTGTATGCCAGAATACACATACAAGCATGAGCGTGGCCACGACTATGTAGGAGAGTGTGTGTATTTATGTTATCTTTCGCCTCCCTCGTCAAGCTGCTGCATATTTTATAACATTTTTCACCGCACGCATCAATTTTGTAGCCCAATCCGTTCGCTTACTCACGCCTCTTTCTAATTTCTGTGTCACATTTTAAATCGCTTGAAAATTAATTGATATCATTATTATGGGAAAAAGTTTGGATTGTCCCATTTCATGACTTCATTTCCGTATCATAAAACTAGAAACGCTGAACTAATTGCCAGTATTGAGGTTCAATAGAAAAAGGGACTATGCGCGTAGCTTGTATCGATGAGCAAAGGTAGAGAAGATAGACAGAGAGATATGCTGTATTTCACATGCTAGAAGTTTGTGTTGGATTGAAAGCGCTATGCAAAGTACAATATTTTAGCTAGTTTATTGAATTAGGTTTTCTTTTTTAAAGCAAGATTTTCCATTCACACAATATACCCCATTAACCCTTTTACTAGGGCATGACAAGCCAATCAAGAGCGCCCAACTAAACAGGCAACACAGTTTGCAGCGCATTGTGAAGGCTTAGCAACGCCCTCTCTGGCTATATAAGGAGCAGTAGTTGTCTCTAAAGCCGCAACCACTGCCACGCCCCAGCCACTTCAGTGCGCTCAACTCCCAGCACGAGCTGGTGTCATTTGGCACGGTCGATAATTAAAGCCGCTTCACTTTGCATATGGCGCACAACAAAGCCAAATTGCGTGGAAGCTCACCACGCCTGCCTCCCAGCCAACTATGGCCAAGATTTAAGCCCTACGGCTTTTGGCTTTGTCACACAGCTAACTGATGGCTGATCATTAACGCGCTTTATTAGTTAAATTTATTATAATCAGCAGCAAGAACAACAGGAATAACAACGACGAGAGCTGTGGCGCTTAACTGGTTTCAATTGCTATGCAGCTTTGGCTTTAGCGGGAAAACCGCTGCACAGTTTTAGCTATCAAAAGTTTATAGCCGATTCTTAAGCGAGGAGTATATATGTAAATGTTTATATATATATGTGTATTTGTATATATATAATTTATGCAAGCGGAATGCATTACACGTGTAAGCTTTCATCCTTTCGATATCCTTAACGGATTTGCCCAACTGTGCGTAACTTGAGCTTCGTCTTTGGCCGCTGTCTTGGCAGCTTTGCTTTTAATATAAATTCATGTCTGTCATTGGTGTACTTGACGCGCAGAGACACACACATACGCACACGTGAGTGTGTGTATTGTAATCTATCTTAATATATGCATAGGCTGGCAGTCAAGCTTCAATCTCCCCGCTGAATTAAGCGCGCCTGATTTTCTCGCCTGCGGTTTTTCACCTGTGCCCACAAATTACCTCTTGATTATAGTTTAGTTGTTGTTGTCGTCGTCGTTGTTGTTGTTGTTATTGCTTACCTTAATTTGACGACGTGTGTTTTAGAGTAATTTTTGTTTGGTTTGTGGCAGACGTTGGCCTGGCAACGGCCTGAAGTATCTCATCAGTATGCTATTTGTCATTTGACATGAACGCAAGTTGAATTATTTACATGCTTTATTTATTTTGACATAATCTGAACATTTTTTGTGCAAATTAGCGTTATTCATATGAGTTATTTATTTATAAAAGATATAATTATAGCAGCCTTCGCCTGCTGTACCGATACTCTACCGATTCTTAGTCAGCTTGTTGACTTTGCCCCCTGACAGACAAAGCCAATAATCCATCTCCCAAACTCTCTCAGAAATTTAATTTAATATTAAGAAACTAATTTATTTGAAATTTGAAATATCAAATGCCAGCATTTGCGGGTTATGCGGCTGTTTAGCTAAGCACCTTTTGGCCAGGTCAAAAACTCATTAGGGCAACTCATTGAACATAAATTGCAGCTGGCTGCCATTTAATTGAATATTTTGCCCAACTTATTGCCGCATTCAATAAATATAGAGATAGAGAAAGAGAAAGAGAAAGAGAGAGGGAGATAGAGAGAGCGAGTCGCATAACTGTCTCTGTCCCAGAGTTTCTGTTTCGGTCGAGCGACTCAATCGATTAGAGCTGTGCAGCTGGCCATAAATAAGCACAAACTTTACAATATGTAATAATTTCAATTTCAATTTACAATGTGTCGGTCCACCATATATAAAGTGTATAATATATATATATATATATATGTATGTATATATTTATATATATGTATATACATATATATATGGTCGCAGCATATCTTGTGTGACAGCCGATGCGGATGTAAACGTGTTGGCATTGATGGATGGGAATTGCATTGGCACCAGCTAAAGGAGTCGAGCTTCAAGCGGACATTTGAGTGCACAATTTATGTCAGTTGCTCCTTTGATATATGGCCGCTATATAAAACACAGATATATGTATTTCTGTAACTGTGTGTGTGTGTGCTTGTCTGTTAATAGACTCACATTTCAGTCAGCTACTCAACGGGGGACGGCAAGAACAGCTTACAAGTTGCCACTTGACTTGCCAAATCGCAGCGCAATAACAAAAGCCTCATTATTTATTTATATAATTTGTTATTGTTGTTGCTTGTTGTTGCAGTTGCTTTTGAGATCAACCCCTGGCATAACCCTCGCGGCGAATGCTCGCATATTTTATTAAATACAATTCAATAAGAGCAAAAATCAAGAGGGCTTTTTGAAGAAGATGTTGAGGGTTTCATAAGCCAATGCCATAAGGATGTGAGTTGGGCCAGAGATAAAGCTGAATCAAAGAGGATGATGCAATGGCTATTTTGGCAAACATTAGGCAGCGAATTGGTCTACTCCAAAAGGGGGTGTTAAACGGAGCTTAGAGTTGGGGGAGGCTGAGCGATTCGCCACTAACATGTTGCTCTGGCTCGAGGGTGAGCTGTTATTATTGCTGTTGTATAGTTTGCTATATCGTTTGTTATTGTTATGAGCACATATTCACATACATATATGTATATCTGTTTGTATAGCTGTATTTTTTATGCGATTTAGCATATAACAAACACATTACCAACGCGGCCCACACCCTTCAAAAGAACGAAAGAAAACAAGAAAGAAGACGAACCGCTCCACTACCCAACTGTGCAAATATTTTTGGCAAAGGCAACTTAATGCTTAGCCGAAGGGCTAATATTTATGAGCGTGTGTGTGCGTGCGTATGTGTGTGTGAGTAAGTATGCGTGTGCGTGTGTATGTACTTTAACTCGCTTGAGTGGTCATATTTGATCGGCGCGCTTGATTTTCCGTTTGCCTCGTTTTTTCCCCAATTGATTTGGAAAGTGATTTTCCTATTCTTTTTTTTTCTTTCGTTTTTTCTGCTGCCGTCTGTGATTCGTCTTTGATTTGTTTATGCGATTTCATAAAATATTTATCCTCGAGCGTAGTTGTTAAATCGCCTGCAATGACTTTCCCTTTTGGCAGGCACAGCAGAGTATGAAAAGGGGAGGCGTGGCTGGCTGACTGCCGCCTCGGGGGCGGCGACATCCTGCATGCAGCTGTCTGTCGAGTGTTTGATCTTGGTTTGCTTTGGTTTGCTCGCTGTCTCTCTACCCTGTCTCTCTCTCTCTCTTTTTTTTCTGGTCTGCTTATTTGACTTTACGCTCGATTGCCAAAAATAATTTGATCTGAAAGAAATAAACTGTAATTGTTTGCTGATTGAAAGTCGTGCCACGAAAATTTGCTCACTCGATTTCGCAGCTGTCGAATTTAAAGAATTATTTAATGTTATTAAATGGACAACAACGAAGGTAAAGAAAAAAATTGTTGAGAATGCGAGTGGAAGAAAAAATCTGTACAAGTGATATAATTTTATGGCTTACTCGCAGTGCAAATAAGCGAGAGCACCAAACAACAAAACAACAATTGTAGCTAGGGTCCAGTCCAAGAGCTGCTGCTGCTGATGCTGCTGTTGCTCCTCCATTCATTTGGCGTAATAAAAACATTCAATGAGCTCGACTGCCCCCAAAAACTGACCCAGCATAAAGAAAATTGGCGAGAAAAGCGACGGCCATTGAAATGGCTTTCAATGGCTATGCACAGTTGAGGGCGTGGCACATAAAAATATATATAAAAAAAAAAACAACGTAAAGTTAACACAGAAAAAAGCAAGTAAGGAGAGAAAAAACCCATTTGATTTTGAATAAATTGAGTAAAGTTGCAGGACGCTAAAAGGGACCTGAGCTGACTTTTTGGTTTCGGGCTCTGCGGTAGCAACAAGACAGGCAACAAAATTAAATATCTTTCGCTGCTACATTCTCCTACCCATCGACATACGACGCATGGCGCGTGGCGAAGCGTGCGAAATCACGCACAGCAATAACAAGCCAAAAAACAAGCTTAAAATAAATAAAGCCGTTGGAAAATTGTAGGCGCTAGTAGAGGAGCTCATTAAAAAAATTGAAGGCGGCTTAAAATAAAACTGAAGGCTGCCAGTTGAATGAGAAAGCAAACAACAGCTGAAAAGCAGGGCTAATGCATATGAAAAGCCAGAGTGTAAATACCCTGTACTTAAATGAAAGGAGCAAAAACAGATGAAAAGGAATTTTTCCATCTGCTTGGAAAGCAAAATGATAATACCCTATAATTAAATTAAATAAGTAAACACGAGCAACTGTTCAGCTGCCGTAAGTATATGCAAAAGCCAGATACCCTATAGTTGAATGAAAATCGAGGAGCAAAACAATTTGAATCCAACTGTATAGTGAAAGCAAATAAGTGAATGCTATACACCTGAATGAAAACTGAAAATAGAGCTGAAAGGCAGGCCAAGATATTAACAAAAGGAAAATGAAATACATTTTGCTCTGATTTCCCTGTTTCAATGGGCTCACGGTAGAAATAGCTATTAATAGGAGTAGCTAAGAGAAACACTCTTATTATTGTAAGCTGCTGATTAGGTTAAATTGTTTCAAGGAATTAATTTTAATTTATTTATTTGTAAACTAGTCCGATTTTCCTAAAATAAACATACATCAAACATTCAATAGAGGCAGCTATAAATAATATTTTAACAGTTAGAGCTAAAACTTGAATCGCTCAATAAATATTTTTATTATTACAACATAATTCAGACCTATTACAAAATCCATATAAATAACTTCTGAACATTAATATAATTATTATTTCGATATAAACTAGAGTTTATAGCTACAAACTTTCTACATAAATGCCGAAACCCATCATGCAATAACATTTAACTCAAATTCATGGTTCGAACGGCGTTTGCTAATTAATCTATATGAATATCTATTAGAAGCATAAAAAGTTGTTTAAGCAAACTTTCGCAACTATTATTAAATGAAATGCAGAAGCACTGTGACAATATTGTTGTACCCGCTTTAAAGCGACTGAGATAGAGTGAGAGTGTGAGAAATAGAGAATGAGCATGTACATACTGTCTCTGCTTCTTCCCACACACACCCACAGTTGGCGCTCCCAACTGGCCGCAACTACGGCAACTATACAAAGCGAAACTTTCGACTTCATTTGCATACATAGCGCTCTCGAGCAATGTAATAAAAAATGATAAAACTCTCCAGAGAGCCAGCGCATATACATATACATATATATGGAAGCAATAGGAGCTGGGTTGGGTAGGGTAACTGCTAACTGTGCGTGCTGTCCCCTGGTGGCGTTAGCGGGTCACAGGCCACAAACGAACCAGCTCCCCAGTTGCCCGGCTTGCCAGCGCTCTCGCCCCGCCGCTGGCTGCCCACATCTAACCGAGCTACCTAAAAACGAGGAGGAGCTGATTTCTCAGAGCAGAAGCTGCGTTAGCTGCGGCATTCATTGTGCAGCCAGGCGCTGGGTCGGGATCCGGTCAGAAACAAAGGCGGTAACTAGGCCAGCATCATCTGCGTTGATTTTCCAAGGGGCTGGTGGAGGGGCAGGGCGAATGGCCAGGCTCAACTTTTGGCGCCCGTGTTGATATTTCAAGCAGCTCAGTATGAAACACACAAAAAAAAGAAAGTAAAACACCCATTCACGTTTTCTTTGCGCTTTTCAAACTACACGGCGAGAAAACAGGCGGTTGTTAAAAAGAAAGGCAGCCAAAAGTAGCTGGAGTGGGCAGGGCTGGGCGGTTAGGAGTCGTGGCAAAAAAAAAAAAAATAAATAAAATAAATGTAAAAAAAAAGGAGCCTAAACAACGCCGCTTCAACCAATTAAAGCAACGGACCTGCAATGATTTTCTTTTTGCTTCTGTTTTCCTTTTCTTTTGTGTTTTCTGTGCGCTTGTATTGGTATGTGTGAGTGTGCGTACGTAGTGTAGTGTATTAAATTTAAAATAAATGTTTTTCTTTTCATGCCGTTGGGAGAAGGCGGCAGGGCAGACCAAGCTACTGAAATGCCATTTAGAGAGCGCGCTTGATGTATGACAGCGGCCTGTTACGCTGCTCCATTAAAGCCATACGCATCGATTCCAGTAAAAAAGAGACGATAGCTAGGACGCTGAGGTCAGCGTGGGCAACTAAATAAAATGTAATTTATATTAATTGTATTCGTTTTTTATGCCAAGTAAATTAAAAGTTGTGAAAATGAGAAATGCCTTCAAAGCTTAGTGGAGATGTTGAACAGAAATGAAGTTAAAAAAAACTGTAATTTATTTTTTAAACATTTTTTCTTTTTTGTTTTTTTTTTTTTTTGTTATAAAATGTTATCATAAAAAAATTATAAACATTAATTTTATTAATTTATAAATCTTAAACAAAAATATTTTTTTTTTTTGTATTTATTTATTTATTTGTTAATTTTTTATTTAATAAAAATAATTATCAGATTCATAGGCTGAGTTTTGTAGGCTTATTTGAACAGTTTTCCCAACCCTTAAGATTTTCTATGTAAAACTGTTCAGTCTCCATTCATAGAGTGTTTGAGAAACACTTAAACTTTTCTACTTACAACAGGCTTGATTTTTCTTCAGCTAAACTAAGCCAGAGGTCAATTTACTTAATTGTTTGCATTGGGCTAAAAAATTCAGTTGATTTCATTTGAAGTTGAAACTCGACAGCAGAGTCTTTATCAGAATATCTAGTTCTAGAATTGCAACTGCAGCAAATGGCAATGACAACTAATTATGAATATGTTTCGACACATGAACTGCCTTGCTCAAACAGACAGTGGGATAGGCAAAAAGATGGAGGGACAGACGGACAGACGAAACGGACGGAACTATTTGCATTAAAACTGACCAAACAAAGTTCAGCTGAGTCTAATTTGGCCGGCTGCCTGTTGGCATAGAGCATATATGCATATACACACGCATTCACACACACATACGTTAACTTATGCAAACAGTTAGTACTTGAAACTTGCTAGTCAAAGTGTAGTCGAAAGGGGAGTGTGGTCGCTTGGACAACGCTATGAAAATGACAATAATAAAATTTAATGTACACATATGCATGACTCCTGCTACTTATGTGTGTGTGCGTGCGTGTATGTATGTGTGTATATGTATGTATGTATGTAAATATCCCTTGCTAACCGTAAAAACGTTTCCGACTGTTGCAGCAGCACCAAAAACTAAAAGAAAATAGCAGAAAAAAAAAAAAAAAACTAAGCTGCAATGTCATGTGGCAGGCGGCGTGAGGCACAGTTGAAAGTCATCTAGATTAGTAAGCAGACTATCAAAGTAGGGGATGAGAATGGGCGATGATGTTGAAGGAGGTGTAGGGTTTGATGTAGTTGGGAGCTGTGGTGTGGGGCAGGGCAGGGCACTAGCGGTACTCGAAGTTCGTTGCTTGCAAAATGAGGCGGGCGTCATTTTAGTGTGCCAGTGTGTGTGCGAGAGTGAGTAAGTGTGTGTGTGTGTTGGAGTGTGTGCAGCAGACCAAAACACTTCCTACCGCTTTGCCCAAGTATCATTAAAAATATAAAAGTATTTTATGCACCCACACACACTCACAGGGACAGCTTGGTGCACATTAAGCCAGTTCACATGGCTCTACTATCTGTGTGTCACATACAGAGTGGGTGTGCAAGTGTGTAACTCATCCATATATGCCATGTGTGTATATTTTTGGGGACATTGTCACCGATATTTTTATGCCCTAACTAAAATGTATTAAAGCTGATAAAATGTGAGGGATCCATATACATATGATCTGATCAGATATGAGATAATGTATGATATCAAATATTTTATAATATAATATATATCTT
This sequence comes from Drosophila mulleri, assembly GCA_035047565.1. Taxonomy (NCBI): domain Eukaryota; kingdom Metazoa; phylum Arthropoda; class Insecta; order Diptera; family Drosophilidae; genus Drosophila; species Drosophila mulleri. The sequence continues at coordinate 13,130,580 of JAWNPK010000049.1, forward strand.
AATCATACAGAATAATCTAAACTAAAGGATTGTTTCATTATTCTTTAGTTACATCTTAGTAAGCAATACAGTCACTTTTTTAGATCTCCGCTGCAGAGTTTTTTTGGCCTCTCACTATTTCGTAGATCACCGCCATATTTTTTGAGGGTATCTTATCAGCAGCAACAGTTAGATAACTATATCTCTTTCTCACTCTCTCCAGTACATCTCTGTCACCCTTTATTTTTATGTGCCATACTTTGTGCTGGCTTCTGGTTGCTTTTCTGGCAAGTCATTGTCATTTGGTCAGCTGCAAACAGCTGCCAGTTTTCATCTATGCAGAGCAGGCAACGGCTCGTTCCACCTCTGGCTCCCTGCTCCTGCCACAATTTGTGGCAGAGCCAGTGGCAACCAGTTCATTATCATGTTAATTTTGTTGTAATTTGCTTGCTAAATGTTGCCAAGTCGTCGTCGTCCATTTGAAACCATTTTCCGGAGTTGCTTCTCTTTGCATATTTAACTTTATTTATGCTTTTTTGCATGTTTTTCATATGGAAAATTAGAATTTTGACTTCTCTATAGTAACCTCTTTCTTCTCTTCCTTCTTCTTCTTCTTCTTCTCCTTCGACTAATTTACCAACTATTTTCGCAACGAAAGTTTTCTTTTGTCGTTTTGTGGGCAACTTTTTGGGCGCACACACAAAGAGAATATGTCATGAATTGTCGTTCCAATCGTTGTAAATCGGAGCTGTAGTAGCTCCGTAGCTGAAGTCACATTTCTGGTATATCTGGTCTTTGTATGCTCACAATTGGGCCCACAGACTGAGCCATTGTGTGCGTTTGTGTGCTGTGCAGAGGCTTTCATGTGTGTGTGTTTGTTTGTGTGCGAAGCAAGGATAATGATGTGCACAGCTCTCGACTGTGTATGTCACTCAGTCAGTCAGTCAAAGAGTCAATATTTTGTTTGTAACGTTTATGCTAATTATGCATGTTGACATGGAAAACTGTGTCACCGTACGGCCCTAATTATACTCGAGAGATTTGCCAACACATTAACTAGCCTGTGCCGCTGCCCAGCCCCAGCTCTCACCCTCACTCTCAGAGAGAGCTCTCTCTCTCTCCTCTAACCTCCCCTAGAGTTATCACATATTCGTGAAACTGGTTCATTTCCCACGCGGTTCATTTGTGAACTTTGTGTTGATGGTAGACATAATATTGTTAGCTTTGTCAAAAATTCATTTTCCTTATTTGAAAGCAATGCAGCCTGTATTAGCTAATAGGAGTACTTCCATATGAATCGCATACAAGAGAATTCTCTTCAATATGCTCAAGTTTAAATACAGTTTGTGTTTTGTTTACTTATGCTCTGTGGAATATTTACGATGATTCTGTGCTTAAATACACTAAATTACAAAAGGATTGTAAGAAAACAAGAATAACGATTTTCATGAAACTCGATATACATATGCAGCTTGTTGCATCTAGAACTCTAACTACTCTCTTATATAAATTGATCCAACGTAAATAAATTATATTCAATTAAAGCAAAAATTATTTGATTTGCGGTTGCTCTGTGGCTGCGCAGACAGTTGCTAGTGCCAACTGTTGAAACACTTGAACAGACTCTGCAAATAATTTACACACTTGACTTAATGAGCAGCTCTTGGATGGCTCTGTGCTTTCCGTTCTCCTCGATTCTCGGCGCTCGGTCCTCTATTTATGCGCTCAATTTGAAGCTAAACCGTTCGAACTTAACTAACCAAACAACAAATTGGTTTGCGCACGAAACGAATCAATGAAAATCGATGCAGACACAAGCGCTGCCCAGTCTACTGCATGCTGAAAGCTGTAAGCTTGTATCCTTGCAACCGGCGACCGGCAAGCGGCAAGCGGCAAATGGCAACCTGCTGGCATGCTCAACCAAAGCCCCCGGGCAGCAGCAGTACAAAATAATTGACAGCAACAGCAGTTGGGCGTTCAACTGAGTGACAGAGCAACAGACAGACGCAGTCAAAATCCAGCTGGGCTGATGCAATCCAGCTCCAGCCGAAACTCTGGCGTCTCCTCTAAATTGGAAATGTCATTGAGGCGTTTAACTTGCGCACCGTCAGCGACATGGACATCGAATTGAAGGCCGGCCGGCAGTCAGACTGCAAAATCATTTAAAACGCCCTGACCTCGCCTAGCCACACGGATTCCATATCCAGATGCCCGGCTTCAAATGCAAGTCTAGTCCAAATGACAGCCAATTGTTGCAGGCGGCCACTTAGCAGGCAGTCGCTGCCAACGGCCAGACGTGTACGCCCTCTGAGCCCGCTCACCTGTCTATAGATCATGCTGACAATAGGCTATGCTCGAAATACCCTTTAAAAGAAATCACTGGCTGCATAGCCGAAGTGGAGCACACATTCTGGCATGCATAAGCAATATTTTAGTTTGCTGAATAAATTTGTCTTTAATCAAAACATAGAGCAGTCATGCTTGCTGTTAAATTTCATATTGATTGGACAGGAAATACAAACGATTATTGGGTTATTTTATTTGCATATTTTGGCAAAGAGAATGGAACGGAACACTGGGTATGTGACACTCATGCGTGCACTTTTTGGGTTGAATGGTCTATGAATAGTTGCTGAGCGAAAGTAGCTGAATTTTCATATACCTATAAACTCTTTATGATTTCTTAAGAATAAATAAACATGTTCACCAAAAAATATTTGTGCAGCAATATAGGTAATATTGAATTTGATTGATTGTTGAAGTGCATAAAGATCAAAAAGTTTACTTTCATAACTTAGCAGGCAAAGTATTTAATTGAGAGTCTAGATCATAGCTCATACAAATTGGAGATGAAATATATGAGAAAGGAACATTACATCACTTTACAGGGTATTCAGCAGTCATTCACTATGTGCATTGCAGACTTTTTTGATTGCTAGCTGCAAGAGCAGTGGCAAAAGGAGTTGGCTGCACAAAATCTTAACAAAAGCAATTTCAGGGCAGGCCACACACACCTACATACACCTATACACACGCCCACACACACGTACATACCTTTGCGACTTGGCTGAGTGGAGCTGTCAATGTGCCTTTTATTTGTCTGCCTGCTTGCTGCACACATACACACACATATATATATATATATAAGTACTATATATATTTTTACTCATTTCCCACTCTTTCTGTCTCTCTCTCTCTCTTCCGTTGGCGCATATAGACAACAAATTCATTTGCGACTGTCGTCTCCAGTGGATCTTTGAATTGAGAAATCGCACACGTCACCAGCAGCTGCGCGACTCATTGGAGAATTTCATTTGTGCACTGCAGGAGCCGAAGCTGTCGCACTTCGTAGATCCGGTGCCGTCGCATATACTCGATCTATTAAACTTTGGCGGTTTTACGGCCATTGGCAGCAACAGCGCCAGCATGGGCGGCATTGGCGGCATTGGCGGCATTGGAGGCAGCAGCAGCTACGCGAATCTGGAGGATCTGAGCAGCAACAATGGACTGACCATGAAAAAGCATGGCTCCAGCAAATCACGACAGGCGTTGCGCGGCCAGCGACAATTCACAGACAACGCCGAAAATGTGGTCGAGTCGAAGCTGCGAGTGCGTCGCAAGCGTCAACAGCAGCCGGAAGCGGAGATAGGCGGCGTCGCTGCCGTGGCGCAAACACAAAAGCGTTATGACTACTACGACGACACCAATGGCAATGCACATGCATCGAGCTTGGGCCTGACACATGGCTTGGACATGGATGACAATCTGAACTTGCATAAGCAGAGCAGTTTCTATGGCGCCACTGGCCTGGCTCACAACGATGTTGAGTCGCAGCACCAGCTGCAACCGCAAGCCGGCGATGCACTCGACACTATGGCCAATAAGAACTCCTTAAACGTTCATCTCTTCATACTGAAGCCGGATATGCTGCCCTGCCACGATGAGCTGAGCGATCCCACCGAGCTGCCACTGTCCCGTGATCTAATGGATGTGCGCAGCAATGCGGGTCAAGATCTGCTCGTCAACGGTGCAAACCCAATGCAGCTGACACTTGGACTACTATTAAGCAGCCTCACTCTTATGCTGCTGCTCAGTCAGGGTTGAGCATCTGGGAGGTCGCTCTACAGCCCATATGAGTTTTAATTGTAAATACTCGTGAGCAGTCAGTTGGTTGTTCTACAGCAAAAATTAACAAAACACTAAAGATCTTTTCATATGGATACAGAGTAGAACTTTTGGAAACGAGCTTCAAAAAACACAACAAAAAACCAGAAAAAAAAAAAACAATCGATAACAGAGAAAGAAAACTAAAACACCTTAAAGTCTTGTATATATGTAAAAAATGGAAATTCGATAAAAAAAAAAGAAACCTAAATTTAATTTAAAACTTAGCTGTTAGCTGTAGCATTAGTCTTGACTTTGACAAAAACTTTGAACCGAACTACCAGCAGCACTAATAAAACCGAACAGAAATCATGGCAATTTTAAAATAGAAAAAACCTAAAACATAAAGAAAAACCTCCGAACAAACTGGCGTTTCATTTTAACTTAAAACAACAAAAAAGAAAAGAAAAAAACTTAAGCCCAGCTAAAAATGAAATCGAACCAAAAACCACAAACTCTGTACGAAATAGCTATAGTTTTATGGATAGCCATACATTATTTGAGATTCCGTTAACTCTTTAACAAGGTACACACAGTACAGTGAAACACTTGGAAAGCGCTAAACGTCTTAGGTACACAGTCAAAACAAAAGGCCAACTAGCTGCAGTTGCAGCGTCCAGCAGAGGCAAGCCTGTAAAATATAATTGCAGAAAATATAAACAGACATACGACAGCTGAACGTTTAAGTAGATTATCAAACTATAACTAAATATAAAATTAAAAAAAAAAAAATAAATAAAATAAAATAAAATAAAAATAATTATTGAAACTAATAGATAACTTATGCTTAGTCGACCTTAGTTAGTCGGCTTCTCTTTAGCAATTAAGCGATGCTTTGTTTCTAGATCTAAGCAGACACACACACACACATACATATTTTCCTAATTTTCCTTTCACTCTGCCACGCCCACAACTGTCGCCTGCTTCAACTGTTCTTTTTTATTCTTTCGCTGCACTCTGAAACAAAAGAAAAATAATTTAAATAAATTGCGAATTTATAAATCATTTTCAATAGATTTTAAATTTTTAGCAGATGAATACATATATATGAGTATACATATATATATGTGTGTGTAGGTATATATGTATATGTATATATATACATATATACATATATATATGGAAATAAAAGAGCAGAAATATGCATAACGATTTTTGTAGCTTAAGACTGAATAAATAAATATAAATTATGCTTAAACATATACTCTATATACACTATATGACTATGTATGTATATGTGTATGTGTATATGGATATGTACGTTTAATTGTATTGTAATAAACGCAAGCTGGGTGAAAGGGTAATGATATTTATATAGAACACGAGTATCGAGAGCACACACACATACACACATTCAAACACACACTACACGCACGCACATACAAACGCATATACAAATACATTTATTCATATTATGCATATATAGTTAATATACATAAGTGCATATTTCAATTTATTTAAGCTCGTCGATAAATTTTTTGCCAATTTAATTATGCACAAAATATAATTTGCATTTGCAAAAACAGAAAAAGCTGAAAACTTTACCATATTTGATTATTGTGTGTGTGTATTTTCGCCATAAGGAAATATAAATATTATTATGAAAATAAATAAATATATTAATTGAAAAAATACAGAGAAATGCAAATTGCAAATTATGTATAAGTGTATAAACAGAAAACCAGAAAACTGAAACAGAAAGCAGAAAGTAACTTAAATGTAAGCCGAACTCAAATAGAGCAGAAATAAAACTCAAAGCATTAGAAGCAAGCATAGTTTTTAGTGGACAATCAGCAGAAAAGTAAAAGGAAAATGGAAAATGCACAGCGATAGCGAACAACGCGAGAAGCAGGAAAAAACTTGACAGAAAATTGAGCAGCACGCAAAACAGTTAATTAGCCAGAAATAAAAAACTTCAACTAAACATTTATAAAAAAAAAGTAAAATAAAAAAAAGTAAAAAAAAAGCAAAAAAAAAAAAAACAAAGAACAAAAATTATTTTAAGCTAAATGTATCTAGAGTTTTCAATAGCGAAAGGTTAAGCGTAAGAAAGTTTAATTAAATGTGCAAAAGGAAATACAAGAACAAGAAAAATGAAAGCAAACGAAAACCCAAAAGTGAAACTTGATTCTATTTTTCCCGAGCGAAGCGGCACAATTTACTGGTGCTGCTAGCTCTCAATAGGCATTTGAAATATGTTTTTTTTTATAATCGATTCGATGTATGTATATATATACACATTTATATATATATACATTATTTGCCAGACTCGGATTATACAATAAATAAATTGAAATTGCCTGTAAAGTAAACTTGATTAGTTTAGTGACTCGCATTAAATGCTTGTAATTAATGAAACTAAAATATGATTTCATATATAGTTAGCCTTAAGCGTTCTTAACCAAAGAGTCTTGAGTTCCTGCTCTCAACAGAAGCTTTTCCAGTATCTTTCATTTCGCTTCAATATCTTCTGTATATGATTTTCAATACAAGAAAATAAATATTTAAATAAAAAAGAAGGCACCGAGTAACGTAATTTTAAATATTTAAACAATACAATTTAAATGTAGCTTACTTAATGATTTTCAACTTAAATGTACACAAACCGAAATACAGTGAAATATTTACCAAACAACAACAAAAAATGCATTGTAAAACAAAAATAAATAAAAAGAATATTAAAAAAAAAAAAAAAAAAAGAAAAATCAACAACTTTAATATAAAAGCAAAAAAATACTTATATAAATGTACTTTGATGTAAGAAAGTTTGCTAAACAAAGAAGAAAGTAAGGAAAATGTTGGCATATGTCGCTGTTCATAAAGAGCGTGGGCGCAATGAGGGCGTGGCGCAATAGAAAACCGTCAAACAAGATGAAAACCAACAAATAGAAACAGGCAAACTGACAAAAACCAAATAACACATACAGAAAATAAAAACATTCCAACTGCAATATTTTGTTTAACATTTTACCTAAAATAAAAATAAAAAAAAAGTTGCGAAAAAAAAAACAAATCCTTGCGCTCATTGCGCCCCACATTTGCGTGACAAAAACAATTTTGAATGAAAAACATCTAAATATATTTAATGTATAAAAAATATAAAAATTGTTGTTTTTATTCTGATTTGAGTTTTCACTCTTCGCATTCAATTCTGAACGAGTGCATTCAATGTATGCTGTTCCTTTTTATTAGAAGTTGAACATGAATACGGCAGTTGAACTAAGCGTGAATACATTATACTGAATTCTGCAGGAAAATAGCAGAATTTAATTAATAAATTTATATTGGCTGATTTTCTAGGTATCATAAGGCCAAAATGTGCACAAATATTGGGCTTATGTTGGGTTTTTCCTGATAGACGCTGTCAGCTTTTCTGGCTGATCATCTGTCCATCACTTTTACTCTATCTAAAATCTAAAAACAGCAAATAATAATATTAATAATACAGCTTAAGCTGCTAAGGACTCAGTTGCTACGTCTCCAGATGCTTTGAGGATTATGTATATACATAAAATTTTATATTTATCCAAGTACAATAGCAATACAGTGAAGCCAATATACTCCCCATTCACATGGTGAACGTACATATATAGGTAGAAGGGCTTTTCTTTGAACGCGCTCCTGCTCCTACTGCCGATTGTGCTCCGACTGCTATCGCTACCTTTGCTGCTGCTCCTGCTGCTGTTGAATATTTCATGCGAATGGGACACAAAAGACTGCGACGCCACAGGATATATGTAGAGTAACGCGCTATTGTTGCCTGAGCAATATTTTTGCTAAATTTCATTATTGATCGATTGAGCGGTGCATAAGCAATTGCTGCAGGGGGTGCAAACAGAAAAAGGGCTACCCACACACATACTATGTATATGTAGGAACACATTACTCATACGCCGCGTCGGGCAACATCTAATGAAGTTGTATGGCGTAGCGAAGCGTGGATAAGCCACCAATCGGCGACGCCTGTTTTGCCACTTCATAAATGGTTGATTGCCTGCGTGCAGGAGCGTGCATATGTGGGCGTGTCGCTGTCTGGTATGCATGAAAAAAAAAAAAAAGAAATAAAAGCACGAAGTGAAAAGTCTGCAAAGTGATAAATTGGATTCAAACAGTGGAGCAGATTTATTGATTTCGTTGCAAGGCAGGGGCAGCACGTCAAATTGAATGTACGCCATAAGCGACAAAAATCAAAAACAGATATGCAAATACAGACACACACACACACGCACATACATACGCACAGGCACTCGCACATACAAGAAAATGGCGCTGGAAAATAAGTAAAGCGAAAAAACGAGCGCATTTTTTTCCTTGTACCAAACGACGTGTCAAATTTTTGCAACTGATTATGCCGAAGGCAACTCTGCTGCATGTGTATATGTGTGTGCGGGGCTGCCAGACACGTTGCTAGACAATAATATCAAACAAGACAGCAACAACAACAGCAACAGTGAGAAGTGCGCTTAGTGCGGCCTGCCAAGTGTCCGCAGCCGAAGCTGAAGTATTCGTAAAACTCTGCAACTAGTCGCTACTCATTGGTGGCTCTGTGGTGCCAGACCATTCTTTTGCAATATGCCAGGCAACGGCCACGCTGAAGTCAACGGTGCCAACCGAAAAAAAAATTCAATCAAGCGGACTGCACTGCAAAAAAAGAGGTTGTTATAAGTAGGTGCGACATGTTGGAGATTGTGAAGACTTCAATATTAATGTACAAAGTAGTAGTCAGCTGATCAAGGAAATATATTTAAAGATTTATATAGTCAATGATAAAGAGAATACGTACTTTATCTCATCAATGAGATGTCACCTATGGCTACTGCTTTCTAAAGTGTATTCTTAATAAAAGAATTCTCATTACTCTCTCCCTTCATTCCTTCAGTTATATATATACATACATATCATTAGAAATTTCTCCAAGTGTAGCGAATTGTTAGTTCAACAGGGCGAGCAGACCATGTGGTTGCCGGCGATGCATTTCTCAGGCAAAAGCATTTGATTGACATGTGTCTATGCGGCGGGTCTGGGCAACATGTGTTGCCAACCTGTGTGGCTTTCATACATGTAACCTGATTGTTATTATATAATGCCTTCTATACACTACTCGTCAAAAGCAGTGCTGGCAGCCAGAGCCCTAGCCCGAGCCCGAGCCAGAGCCCGAGCTAGAGCTGTTCGCGCAAATTGCGAATTGCAAATTGCATTCCATGGCCGTTGAAAGCAACTTTGCTAGCTAATCAAATACAACAGACGATGTCGTATCGATAGCATGGAATGCATTGCATGATACCAACTCCCCGCGCACCCCTCCCAACATTGCAATCTAAGTCAAAACGGGGCTCTGGCAGCATAGTCACTAATAAAGTTAACATGGCAAACAACTTGGCAATGATGTGAACTTTATGCGCAAGCTAAATGTCCTTTGATGCCGGCAAGCTAAGGATCAAACGAGGTACGCTTCAGCGCATATATGTCCAGCTAAAAGCTTTTAGCCAAACAAAAATAAAAGTAAAACAACTGCAACTGTAGCTGAAGAGTTGCAGTTACATATTGGTTCAACTATGACGAGGCGAGTGAAGCACAACGTCAAACAGAAAAAAAAAAGAATAGAAAATGTTTGAAGCTTTGCAATGCTGAATTCGGTATACTCTGTTGCTGAAGTATGTGAAATATAAAGACGCTTGATAAATTATTTATTTTTATATCAAATAAGCGGAAAAGAAATGTATTAAACTTATTTAAGTTCACTAAAAATTATGCTAACTTCGTATAATTAAAATTTAAAATTTTAATATCCTTTATCTAATATTTATATATACAACATTTAATCTATATATTCCCCCAATTCATTACATACTAAGGGAAAATCGTATCTTATCTCACTACACTACATTACCAACAGAATCGCAAGACAGCCAAAAATTGTTATGTGGAAGTTTCGTTTTTTCGCGATATTTGTTAATTATACGAATTCTCAGGCAAACTCTCGAAATGGATTGCTAATATCATTTGAAAATCGTCAATCTGTCAATTGATTTGACTCTAATGGACTTAACTGAACTTTCAATTACTTAAAAACTTTCATCACACATACACACACACACATAGAGTGACATTATAGGAAAACAATTTAGTGGATTTGCCAGTGACAAGTTTTAAATTATATTTCATAATTTTTTATACAAATTTACAGTAACTTTTCCTCAGCTGCTCCAAAAACGGAAACTTTACCTGTCAATTTTTTTGCCCCCTTCTGACTCGTATGCCCCACGTGGTTGTTGTGGTTGTTGCAGCTTGAAACTTTACTCATTGGGATTATTTTCTAGTTGCAACTATAACCCGATTTGTTTGCGACGGGCGGTCCTTGATGTCCTGCATATCCTGGGCGTTCTTCGCTTTGTTTTGTATAAATAAAAACCACAAAGTGTTTGGACTCGACCTATGCCAATAAGGGCACACAGAATGCCTCAAAAATGTAAAAACGACAAAATACAATTTAACCACAATTCGAATTGTGGCCAAGCAACAAGCCCGACACACACAGACACATACACACACACACACACGCACATACGCACACACACACTTTGCCTCCGACCCGCAGGCCGAACAACAAAAGGAGTCTAGGGATCTTTGCCCAAAAGGCTGTCACATAAATAGCTAACAATGTAAACAAACTGCTTAGCCACCTTCGGCCCATATTTATGCCTTGTGGCCGAGTGGATGGTCGAGAAAAAAAAAAACAAAAACCCGATACACTGTGCGAAATGGTGTGTGCCATTGGCTTTTCCAACTGCCACAACTTTGGCACAAGTGAATCGATTTCTGGGAAGCAAAAGAGTTTTAAAAGAGTTGCTCGTTGTAAATTAGCTTAATGAAATAATATTGTAAACAATTTAGTGATTCAGAAATGCGATATCTGCATAGAAAGCAATAATTTATATTTCATTTAATAATTGAAGGTAAAATCTAAAATCAGTGCGTAAATATGAAAAAGATTTTCATATATCAATCTGCGATTTGATGACTTGCAATTGGCAATATTAAAAGCGTTTTTCACTTAGTCTGCAGACCGAAATCGATTCGAATCGAAAACTGTCATCTTAATTAGGCAGCAACTGGCCCGGACAGCTGTCCAGTGCAATGGGGAGCAAATAAGCGACAGTCGTAGCTAATGTGTCTAATGAAGTTGTTGGCTGATTGATTGCCAGGCATTTCCGGCCAGACCTCGAACAAGACGCCATACGATCAATGGATGTGACTCAATATGTCAGGCGATGGCCGATGGGCTGATGGGCCGTTGTGCCTCTGAGAGGCGCCAATTTCCGAAAACTAGTCGCTACAAGTCCACGCCTCAGTCTTTGCTCAGTTTAATGGCCAGCTCCTCCTCATCTTGATGGCCTGTCCATTGACCAAGTTTATTACTTTAAAATCGCAAAATGCGCCATAACATTAACATGAGCCATAGATGGGAACGGTGGAAGAGAAGGGGCTTGGAGACCATGGCTAGGTTGCCAGCTCATAAAATGGCTTTTAAGGGTCATAAATATAAATTGAAATTGCGTTGACAACGACAGCAGCAACAACAACGAAATAAAAACAACAAACTTTATCAGTGGCCAATAGAACTGCGTGTTATGTGGTTAAAAAAAAAAAGAAAATAAAAAGAGAACATGAGTCCTAAGAGCGGAGTTCTTTTTCCCAATATTTTTTTACTGCACGCTCTGTATATACTCTTATATGATGTACAAACACACACATATAAATATGTACACGACAACAAACATGTTTCATATTATTAATAAGCATACTCAAATCAAGTAATAAAAGCGGTTAAGTACGCTTGAGACGGGAGGGATAGAAGAGGAGTTACTCTAAATTGAAATGTTCTTTTTAAACGCAGCCTAAATAAAACTTATTTTTAGCAGGGTTTAGCATTTGAATTTTTAGTTTGTTTTTATTTACCATGGAAGTATCGTATCTTTTCTCAGGCTTTAAAGTTTTATCAGAACTAAGCCTGAAAATAGTTTTAGCTTTAATTGTCATCTCCAGCTCGTTTCGTGTTGTGTAAAGTGTGAGGCGGAGGCGAATCTTTAAGCATTGTTATTTTACACGCATTTGCCCATATAAGGTCTCGTAGGCAGTTGGTTTTTATTTTTAACAAATAAGCCTTGGCAAATAACAACAATAGGCTTGCCCAGCGGACACCCAGCGCAATGGCAACCAATGACCCTTGCTGGGGGGGACTGTTGCCTGGTTACGCAGTTGGCTCTCAGCTTTGCTTCCCATTCCCATTCCCATTCCAGTCTTTTCCCGATTCGACTGGCAATCATTTCTACGGTCATTTGGCGAGCGCAGCTCAGCCTTAAAATTGGAAAAATACGTTAGAGCCAAGGCCTCAGCTAGAAGTTCTACAGCTACAGCTACAGCAACAGCTATAGCCATAGCTACAGCTACAGCTCGAGTTTCTGCCTTTTCCGCTCCAACTGCGACAGCATCTCCAGTTCCAGTTCCAGTTCTGACTTGCGGCTCGTCGTCGTCGCTTTTTATGAGTGGCGTTAAAAATGTGCAGCGCGCCCGTCGGCTCGAGTGCAATAAAAGTAAAACACATTGCCGAAGCCAGCTTGCAGCAATATTTGCGCAATATGGCAGCGATCCCATCCCATTCCATCCTATGGCCATGTTGCCCCATTCAGAAAAGACTGACTGACTGGCTGGGCATCCTTCGGCTGCTGCGTTCATTATTTATTTTATTTTATTAGAAATTATTTAGTGCAGCAGCAGCAGCAGCAAATGCCGCTGCCACCGCCTACTGGTTCAGTGCTTCATTTTGCTATTGCCTGGCGGGCGGGATTCCTTTTTATTGTTATCTCAGCCATTCAACATGCTACACTGCAGCTGCCGCCAGAGCTGCAGCGTCCAAAGTGCATTAAAGCTGATTAATTTTATTACTGGCGCAGCCATCTGTAGTGCAGCTAACTGCAATTTCTGCTTCTTCTTCTTTGAAGCCAAAACAGAAAATCTGCCGAAGAATAGAGTTTTAAATGATTGTAATTTAATAAAGCGAGACAAGCAGATGGAACTTTCCGAATAGGGAATATTTATAAAGCCACAATTTACTGCCCATGTGGCTAAAGCTAAGTATTACTTTGATTAAATCTCTTATTTTATATATCACATCTCTTTTTCCGCAATTTACGTAAAATGAGCTATGTGTTTATTTAAATATTCCATTTTCTACCTACTGTTAAAATTATTTGGATCATAGTTGACTTTTTTGATATCTGCAATATTTTTAAATAAATATGTTATACTTGCAAATTTTACAGTGAGTACACATTTCATTATTACAGGGTACACAAATGTATGTATATATTCTTAAATATTTCAATTGAATGAACACTTTTCATAACAGCTTAAAATTTTCAGAAAAATAATAAATTAATATTGAATGAGCACTTCCTTCATAATGACTCATATCACACTCCATGCATATTTTATTATTATAGGGTATTCAAGTGTATTTATATTTCCACAATAACATATTTAAATTGAATGGACATTTCCTTCATTTCATGCTCATTCATTGATGGACAGCGCTATATTTAAATTTACTTTTACATTGAGTATCTACAGCAGCAAGAGGTAAATGGAGCAGACCATAAAAATGCCATTCAGTCAATTGGGCATCGCTTTTGAGAAATATTTAAAATGCCAGACGAAAATTTGCATGAAAATGTTTCACTTAACGGCCGCAAAGCAGTTTGGGGAAAAGCGCGCAAAAAGCCTCAACATAAAAACGCATCAAGAGGAGACGCCGCGTTGTCTGTTCCAGTTGTTGTTGTTCTTGTTGTTGACTGTTGCTTTTGTTGTGGCTGTGTGCATTTGGTAAGCCCGATTTGATGATTGTCATCGATACGGATGCACATTATGCCGGCTGTCCCTGTGCGGTGCAGCCAATCAGCCGCCGGAAATGCCAATTGCCAATTGGGCGCCATTTCACAGACAACAACAGCAGTAAAGGGCCGAAAAAAAACCTCATCATTTGTTTCCAGTGCAGTGGAGGGGCCTCAGTGCTCAGGACACGGGGTCAAGGGGTAAACGTTTATGCGCTTGTTTGCGCGCTGCACCCACGCACTTCATTACAGTCGCGCACAAAAGTATGCAACAGTCATTGGCAAAGCGGCGCCGCTTTGTTATTTAGCTCCACGGTACATCATCTGCAATTGTAACCGCGACGGTGACTGCGGAGGCGAGGGCGATGGCTGTGGCGACTCCTGGCTGCCTCGTTTTCGGCTTTGCTTATTCGAGGTTTTTAGCAGGTGGATGCGCACCTGAAAATGACCATAATTAATTGCATGTACCTGCGGCCATCGGCCCCCATCGGCTGCCAATTAGCGCCAGCTGAGTTGCCAGCACGAGCTGCAATTCTATATCTCCTTCCCGCGCTTGCTCTCTCGCTCCCTCTCTCTTTTTTCCTCTATCTCTCTCTCTCTCTCTCTCTCTCTCTCTTACTCTCTGCTGGTCTCTGTTCTTTAAATACTCTATAGAACAAGGGGCAAGGTGAGCATATCGGCTGTTCATTTGAATTCCTTTGAATAGATTATTAACTGTGATAATTGTTAAATCTGGAATGTTTATATCTGAATACCCTATACTGGCAGTAGAGCATATCACTTATCAAATATTAATTCATTTTCTGCTAAGTAAGCTTCAGTCGTTTTGCCTCTGATATTTGCGCTCTAAAAAACAACAGAGTATCCTGCAGGTATTTAAACTGTCCGCTAAGCAGAACTTTCAACAGATTCACCTCTTAATCTCATTGTTATCGGCTTTTATCTAATTTTATATGCAGCTGTGGTGTATTCCTTAGTCATGTACAGCCGGCAGCGACATTCCTGTTTGTTGTTTATGCCACTTGCTGAATTGATTGATGGCTGCACTGGACGTGGGGCAGACACCGTACGAATAGAACGGTATAAAAGATACTGGACGCTGCAGCTGGCAGCCCAATCAAATAGTCTGCCTCATTAGCTGGCCACATGCAGAGCAGCACATATACACACACACGCGTACACTCTCACACACATAGACAAGCTTGTGAACACAGACGCCTTGGAGTGCTTTTCAATGCTTTACAACTTAACAACACTTCAGCTGGCCGCATATTTTCATTAACAAAAGTGCCAGCCACTTGGTCACTTTTTTGCTATCAACACACACACATACACACTCATACATATATGAACAACACTTGGAACATTATAATCGGAGCAGCAAGCAAGCAAATCGGTTTCGCATGAAACGCAATTGTCTATAATTACATTATCCCAACTATCAATTAAACCAAATTGTTGGACGGCCGCTCCGGGCCTCTGCCCGGAACTCCAGCAGACACACAAGCAGAGGCCCATGAGCAATGCTCATTTCCCCCCACACACACACACACACCACACTCGCACACACAGAGAGACAGAGGAGTGTGGCCTGCAGCATGATGGTAGTCTGTTATATGTTTTTGTGATTGTATAACAAGGCCCCAGTGCGTGCCTCTGTATCCTTCTCAGTTATACACCATATCCATGTCGCCCTCTCTGCCTCTCTATATGTGTATATGTGTATGTGTATGTGCGTGTGTGTGCGTACACTCGTAATCGCCGCACACAAAAGCATTTAAATAATTTTACTGGCGCTGTCGACGCTCAACGCTGATATCCGAGTATTTTTCAAGTAATTGTTATAATAACAAAACGCAAAAACAACAACAACATAAAAGCAGACACACACTCGCACAGTCATGGCAATTACATGCACACACACACACATCTACATTGAAATATGGTAGTCACAATTACATTTAGGCATTCGCTCTCTAACTCATACCCAAATTTGTATGTTGATGCGCGACATGAAATCGCGATTTGATATTCGTAATTTGCCAAATTCCTGGCATTTACTGCATAAGGCTTGGTGCTTTTCCCTGGAAATTTCATTTAGCTTATTGTAATTAGAGCTTGTATTCTATAGCTTCTTAATCTTGAAAACTTTTTGAGTATAACATGAGAGTTAGGAAAGCAGAGAGTTTTACTCCATACTGATTAGAAATGACATTGATATTCTGAAATGATGTGCAATTATTGAGCGCTAATAGACAGACCTGCCTTGATATGGATTATCTGACAGTCAGTCAATCATGCATCAATTGGCTAATTCACGATTTGCAGGCCGCATAAACGGCTTTCTGGCCATAGTGTTTGCAGAAGTAGCTTTCGCATTTGGCGTCCAACTCTCGAGCGTTGAGTGTGAGTGCGAGTAAAGTTAAAATTTGTTTTGCTTTCACATTTAATTGAAATTTACGCCGCTTTGTCGGCGTCTCGTTGTCGCGACAAGCCTCGACTTTTATCATTTTAAAAGCCGACCGCCCGACCGCTCGACCGCCCGCTGTGCCACCTCCGACTGGCTGTGACGGTGCCGCCGCGGCTGGAGCCGTGCCTGCAGCTGTGCCTGCCCAGTGTCTGAGGCCCGTCCAACAGCCACTTTTGCAGCAAATTAAATGCATTTTGCACGCACGCACACTTATGCACTCGCCAATAGTATCGTATGTGTGTGTGTGTGTCTCTCTCTCTTTCTCTTTGTGTGTGTCATTTAATTTTAAAAACTTTTCGCTGCACGAGATTTACAGCGCCCGAATGACTAAAGAGTTTTACACACACACATATATACACACACACACTCGCCCTGCTCAGCGGGCTCGCCCCTCTTTAATATCACTTAATTGAGAAGTTGTTCGAATGACTTCGCTCGCCCCACCTTCGCTCAGCCAGGTGAGCAAATTGCTGACAGCGCTGCAATCAATAAGAAATTTGTTTACACAATGCCTGACAAAATTCAAAAGAAACGAAAAGCAGCAAAAATAATACAAGAGAAAATTGTCAGGTCAAGGATTAAGTTTGAGCAAAGCCAAAGCGAGAGAGGGAATGTCTAATAAAACATGTTTGGACATATGTTTTATGCAAACCGGAATTAAATAAATTTACAAATATATAAATTACGAACATTTAAAACAATGGCACACTGCGCAAAAAAATGTGGATTTCCTATAAATTTCAGCTTGAGGCGAGGGTGTAGTAAATAATACTGAATTATTTTATGTGATATTTTTTTAAATTTTATATATTCTGTATGTCCAGAAAAATCCGACAAAAAATCAATTATAAAATTCCTATTTGTTATTGAACGCTGCTAAAAATATACTAAGAAGTAACCAATATTTTCTCCAAGTGCACAAGCCTCTTAAATAATTAAAGACTTTTATTGAATGTTTTATAAATCTTTTACAACTTACATACATAAAGTCAAATTCAGGCGCCCCAATGTGAGCAATTTGTAATGTCAGCCTAGACAGCTCACACAAAAACGCACGCACACATGCACACACGCACACGTCACATGTATAGAAATATGCATCAAAGGAAAAGTGCAATGTTGTTTGTGGTCAAATACAAAAAGGACATGAACGCATGGGGGTGTGGCATGGTCAAACGTAGCCTAGGGCTCGATGCTAGCCACATTTTACGCATTTGCAATGGGAATTTATGAAATTGCAAAGGAGCAGCCGAGCGTCCGAGGTCCTGCTCGATAAAGGACAATGGACTGCGGCAATGGCAGCAACAAAAATGCCATTTATTTGTTAATTTACCCACGCAGCATCAAATATGTGAAATCAACAAAACAAAAACCCCAAAACGAAAAACAAAACAAAACAAGGGCGAAGCAGACGTACGTACGTACGTAGCCCAGACGCAGGTGCAAAACCAAATCCAAGGTAAGAGTCCCAGCAACCAGCAACCAGCAGCCAGCAGCCAGGAATCGGCAAAGTCCATAGCAACGACTGCGCCGCAAGCATTTTTAAGCTACTTGTTTTGTTGGTTTGCTTAATCCGCCCGGATTGGACACAGGCTCTGGGCTTATTTACGTCTGGACGGGATCACCCTCAATGGCTGTGTGGATGGGGGGTGCGGGTGTGCTCTCTAGTTTATTAGTCCACAACTGCCAGCCTAATGATGCCTGTCCACAACAGCGGCCTAGGCATTCATTTCGTGTCCGTTTGATACGGTCTGTCTGCCTGTCTGTCTATCTGAGCAGCCCTTTGCTTAACGCTACAATGATTAGATACCCTATATAGGTTATCATTAAATGGGGAATATTCATGAAGTAAGCTGTAGTAGTTCTCATAATATGCATTCATTATATGCGAATATGTAAAACTCGTATTTGAACAGATGTTTAGCATTCATGTTCATGTTTATGTTTATATCCTGTTTTTGTAAATTATAGGGTATATTATTTGAAGGTAAATAATTTACCTTGTGGAATGGCTTCAGCACATTGCTTTTATCCAAAATTTTAGTTTTTGCTCCAGTCCAAATAATAATCGATAAATATTGATAATCCACTTTTAATTCGGCATTGTTATCATATTATTATACTATGATTGTTATTATTATTTTTATTATTTTTATATCTACTCAAAACTTCTTGCTCTATCGAGGGCATTCCTAAGTCTAGCCTTTTCCACACATTTAAATGTATTTGATTTCATTTTGTTTTTTTATTTTTTATTTTTAGATAATGTTAACAATGTTTTCAACTTGTTGCCCGTTCTCTGTTTTTTAATTTACATTGGCATTGTATAAATATTTAGACAAGCTGCCAGGCCAGGCGAGCGCAGCTGCTGCGCGGCTCATGCTTGATTTATGCAAGAGTGTGGAGGCGGTCACGGTGGAGCTGGCTAGGGTGGTTGACTGGCTGAGTGGCTGGCTGGCTGGGTGGCTAGGGCGATTTGGTTGGCGGAATATCAGGCCCGCTGCTAATGTTGATTTTGCGTCTTTTTGCGCTCTCAAGGCAAGTTGCGCGCGTTTGTTTGTGCAAATGCTTTTTCAACAATTGCAAGCCAGGACTCCCGCCGATCCCCCAAGAGATTAACGTGACTGCCAGCAGCACACAGTCCATATACATCTCTATGCATGTACGGGTGTGTGTGAGTGTGTGTATGCATGTTAGATAATCCAATTAATATGCACACAAAAACGCAGCTAGACAACAATAACTAAGCACTGCGAGGCGCCATGTTGAATATCTGGCAAACCGGAAGCGCAGCCCCTGCAGCGGACCGAAAGGAGATGCAAGAGCAGGAGGAACAGCTGCGGCTGCGGCTGCGGCTGCGACTGCGGCAGCGGTAAAAGCTGTTCAAACATTTACGAGTTGCTACTGTTGCTGTTGCTGGTGCTGGTGCTGTTGCTGCTGTTGTTGCTGTTGGCCGGCGGTTAGCTCTTGGCAAACAGGCAACAGGACAAGCTCACATCCTTCTCGCCTGGAGTAACCCACACAGGAGTTGCAGCAGCTGTGCTCGCAGCAGCAGCAGCAGTATGAAGCAATGCATAAAACTAATTTGCGGCCGGGCAATTATGCAGCTCCAGCTGCAGCTGCAAGCCAAAGCAGCTCGAAGCTACTTTCGCTAGGTGTGCACACGCCTATCCAGCTATGAATTTCCTTTCGAAACTACTGGCCTGCAGCTCATTGCTGATGCGCTCGCAATGGAAATGGTCAAGCAAATCATGAAATCAGCTAGAAGCAGGTGAGACTATACCGAATAGCTGCATTATAATCTGCTCTATGGATACTAGTAGCTAAAGAGAGATCTTCGGAACACGGAATGCTCTCTAATACTGTAAGGCAGGCCTAGTTGCTGTCAAACTGTGCCATGAGCAGGGATATCTCATCTGTATATAAAAAATATTAGCTATAGACACATCACAATCTCGGTATAGAATACTCTCAAAGTGTGACCCTAAAACTGTAATATCTGGTCCAGTTACTGTCAAAGTGTACAATCAGCATTGTGATGCTTTGATTGTTCTCAGTGTAATCTGCTCAGCTCTCTCGCAGACTCACTTTATGAGTCTAAAACTGTAAAGCAGACGTGGTGACTGTCAAACTGGCACGTTAGTAGTGTCATCTTCTGATTGTTCTCAAACTGAACTCTGAACGATAACTGTCAAATGCTGTGGCTCTCAAACTGTGGCTAGGAACATGCCTACCTGTATCTAATTTAACTCAAGTGCTCCTCAAACTCAAAGCATATGCAGCATCAACATCAAATGGAGCTCCAAGACCATAAGCCACCCTTTTCACGCTGTGCACGCAGAATATCTGCACTTGATATCTATATTAGCCAGCCAAGTGAATAGCGGACTTATCCCAGCGTATCCACATACCTGAATCTCAATCTCCGTTATTGTATTCCTTTTGCTAAAGCTGGTTCGCTTCACAGACGCACACACACACACCCGACTCCTGCATTATCTAGATTATCTTGTCACAGAGCAGCCGGCGTTCAAGAAGTTAATTTTTCTTTCATTAGCGCCGCGCTGGCAACGGCCTCACTTAACCCCCGTGGCGCTAGCTTCCTCTTGTGCCATTTCTAACATTTATGCTCAAAATAAAACTTTCCTTATTATAACTATGTGAAAGTGTCGCAGTGGCAGTAGCAGTCCCAGTCCCCTCCTTCTCTTGCGCACTCTCAACATTTATTCAGTGGATATTCTAATATCCAGGCAGCAGCTTCGCAGCTGGAGCCGCACACGTATTGGCATCGAAAAACTTTTTATTAGTGTCGAAAGTGGGCAATGTGACGCCTGCCACGCCCATAGACAGAAATCAGTGAGCTGAGTGCGTTGCGTATGATTAATATGCGGCACACGTATTACCACAAATATTGATTTTTAAATAAGCCGAAGAGTCGCCCAGGTATGTGGGCCAAGACCAAAGCCAAGCACTAAAGCACCGCAGGACATAGAGAAAGACAGAGCGAGAGAGAGTGTGTGTGAGTGAGAGAGCTCTAACGAGACATAAAACTTTGTTGGTGTGGAGCAAAAATCAACAACGAAATTATATAATTTGCTGTGTAATCAGCTAAGTTTAAATGTGAACTGGTGAAAAAGGCGTTGTGATTTGAGCTGTCGGCCCATGCGGCGTATGAGTAATGCCCGCCTATAAGATTACTTATACGTGAAAGCCGCAAAAAGTGCCAGTCATGCCAGCACTTTGACAAATGAAACATAAGGGCTGAAAGGCGTCATTGAAGTAGCTTACAAACTTTGCTCGCTCTCGCATTGGGTAGATTTTTCGATAGCTCGGCAAAAAGGCGACGCCAGCGAACGAATTTTAATGCCATTGATGGCTTATTTTCAGGTTTACGACTTTATTTTTGCTACCTAGCCAACGTTTGGCAGTGCCTCACTGTCTGTTTCTCTGATCAGCGGCGTTCACTCACGGCCGCGCGTTTGTTACTTTTAGCTATGGCAACACACACAGACACAAACACACATTGCCCATCCCGCACCGCTTACGCCTCTTGCCATGACGTATCAACTTCCAGCCATCCATCCAAAAACAAGGGAGTATGCTTGAGTGGTTTTTAGGCGCAGTTGTTTCTATTTTCCCTCTCACTCTCACACTCTCTGTCTTTCTCCATCCCTCTCTGTGTCTCTTCTTCTGCTCGTGTTTTTATTGCAATCGCAAATTCCGCGCTTTTTATTGCAGCTCCATTGAAGTCAGGCAGGCATTGAACTGTAAAGCTTTTTATTGCGCCATATGCCCTGTAAAAGCCAAAGAGATTAAAGGATGCCCTGATCGTGCATAAACTACCGTTATTCTTTAATATATCTACGGCTTTGTAAAGGGTACGAATGTATCTCTATGAGCTAATAGAATTTGGAGCAGCAAGTAGCCAGCGGTTAATCCGAATTGTACACTTTTTATAAAGTTTTGTGGCACCTCAGCAGGTGTTGGGCGAATTGGGGAGATTTGTTGCTCATATCCGACTAGAATATGCCCTGCAAGTAATTTTCCAGCAAAGCCGTTTGTATAAATGTAATTGTTAACATTTTCCAATTTCTGGCTATATAGTAAATCGGCTTTGAGTTTTCCGTACATAATATAAGTATAAATGTATAATGTATATTAGAGATTTTCTCTAATGTCATATATTTCGTTCATATCCTCTAGTTTTAAAGCATTTGGAATTTATCAAAGGGTATACACTGCTGGAAAAGGTATAAAAACTTTCTCCTCGCATGCCTTCTTTTACACATTATTCTATATCTGCATTGTAACCACTTCTTACTCGTTTCCACTTAAATACAGGGTATATAGTAAAAAGTTTACTACGCCGCAGTCAACTTTTTCCTTCATGAGTTTAACGCACACACATACGCACAGTCACAGGTAAACTCTATTGGCAACAGCTTGTCCCTCCAGCCCACTGTCTACCTCTCTGTCTATATGTCCGATTGTCTGTCCGTCTGTCTGTCTGCACGCTAGACTGTGTCTGCTGTTGCTTTTGTTGCCGGCGGCTGTGCAACAGCATGTTGCATGCTGCTGAGCCGCTCAGTCGACAACAAATTTTTATTGTCAGCATATTTTTTATGTTTTAAGCATGCCATACACCCACACACGCAAACACCCACACACTCCCACACGTTTTCCCTACCGCTTGTCAGACAGAATCGCTTCTGTGTGATGTGATGAACGCGGGCTGCGCATTGACATTGTCTGCAGTCGCCTCCTGCTCTTCCTCTCTCTCTCTCTCTCTCTCTCACTCTCCCCTTGAGTTTTGTCTCCCGTTTGGCGGTAAATAAAATATTGTTACATATAAAAATTCAAGTGCTGCCACGCCTCCCCTTCGCCAACGACGCGCCCTCTTGCTGGCTCGCTGCATCGATTAAGCGTGTCTAACCGTTGGGGCATGCCCCACCATAGCCCAATCCTTTCGCAACAGTCAACAGGGCAGCATATTTGTTGATATTTTTTCGTATATACATATGTACATATAAATATATTTCGTTGCCTTTTCCATTTGACTTTTTGTATATCCTGTACCATTTGGATATGGGAGAGAGAATTAGTTCAGAAGGAACATAAAAGGCAAAGCTAGGTAGCAACAGTTGTGCTCACGATAATAGTCATGTATTGTAAAAAGTATTGTATAATTCTTTATTCATTTGATAAGCTCTCTCTATGTCTTTCTCTCACCCCGCCTCTAGAATTTTAATAATAATAAAAAGTGTGTTTCTTGGCTATTCAAATTTGAAAATATTTGCGACTTAACTGCCATATAAATACGCTTGAAATATTATAAAAATCTAATACCAACATAAATTATACATAAATAATAACACACATGTTGCTATTCTAGGGTATCTTCTCTTCACGCAATGCTCACTAAAACACGTTTATTTTTAATATATATATTCGTTGGAATTGGAACACTACACGTGTTGGCAACATATTTTTGGACATTATTACAATGGTTGTTTTTTGTTATGTTGAACCCCGATTCTCCTTTTTCAAAATATTGTTCGTATGGATTTTATGGTCTTTTCTCCCTGTGTGTGTGTGTGCGTGTCTGTGTGTGTGGGTGCGTTTGTGTAGGTATGGGAAAGAAAGCGCCTTTTTATGAACACTTGAACGTATTCAAGTTCGCAGCGTGTTTTGAATGTGTTTTGGGTGCTTCACACACACACACACACCTAAACACACACGCAGACAGACACAACGAACGAAGCATAGACAAGTGGCAAATGCATTTTATTCACTGCATATTTTATTCAACAAAAATTTGCAGCATAGCTGAAGTCAAGTGTAACGAATCAGCTTTGAATGGTTGCATCAAATTGGGAGAGTACTTTGTGATCTATATATCTAAATATAAATAACACGAATGGAGTGAGTGCATCTGATGCTGGGCTTTTATCATTTTGGCATACCTTCTAAATAACTAAATCTTATTACATTTATCAAGCATCCAATCAATATTATGATGGCCAAAAAGGTATTCACACTGTGAATAAAAAATAATCAAAATAACAGAGCTTAAAATGCAGCTATAAAATACACAAATTTATGGGAGCTGCCTTAATGAAAAGCTCTGGCAGAGGCATCAACAATCGACCAAGAAATGTAGCAGGGGGCGGCGGCATATAGCAGGGGGCTGCTTGAGCTTGAGCAAACCGAATTTCATGCTTAAGCTCTGTAAAATTAACATTTAATTGAAGCCTACATTTCGACGCTGCGGGCTGTGCGCAATATTAACGAAAAATTTCGCTCGCTCCTGCTGCTGGGATGAGGATGCGAGCGAGTGCAAATCCCAAGCAGACAAGACAACTGCACGCCCCGACTGGGTGCATGTTTTGATAGCGTAAATTATGTTATAAAATTTATTTAATTTCACTTTTGCTGCTGCTGCTGAACGTTTCTGTTGCTGTTGTTATTGCCGCCTCTTCACCCTGGGCCCCAAGTGGGCGCCTGGCATGCACACCCAAGAGATTTGGAGACGGGCCCCGTAACGCAAGCCACAGCTGATGTGGAATGCACACATGCTTCACATGAGCATAGCAACGGACAAGCGGCGCAGGCAGAAGCAGGCGGGTGGCGCCCGGTCTCTAGGGTATCTGCAAATTGTGCAGGGTTTCACGGCGCCAACCGTCGCTGACTGGCTTCGCGTGTCCTGCGCGCATATTTATGTGCCAACAGAAACATGCAAACATTCCTGTTGGCATTGGCCAAAAATGAAATGGAAAGCGCGACCAGGTGAACATACACTGAAATACACACACGCACACACTGATACACTCATACCCACTCTTACACACATATATTGGCAATTCTTAACTGCAGTCCTTAATCTCTCTGCCAGCAGCTAGAGATGCGAGCGTGATCTCTGAAAATGAGTCAATTTGGCTCTTGAGTATAATGAGAGTAGAGATAGATATCTTGTAGAGAGTCTTCACTGTAAGCTATACATTGAGAACTTTTATAAAAAACCACAATCACACTCATATTCTTTACATGTAGCATATTTTTAATAAAGTTCACTACAAATATATCTCGAGGCCCGATATTAGCCCTAGCGATAGCAAATAGCGGATTATGCAAATAATCTGATGATCAACTTTGCCTTTGCTTCAACATTCCTAAGAGCTTAAATGCGATACTATCGGCACGTAAGCCACACATCAGCTTAAGTATTGCTACTAGCAACTATGCGATACTATCGTGACGTTAGCTCATCTCTGCGTCATGGCAATCTCTTATCCCCATCGGGAAATGTCATGTTGCTGGGGTGCTCGCAGCTTAAACGACTTGGGGGCTCGCTTTAAATAATTAAACACCAATGACACTTAAACGTAAATCATGAATTTTGCAAGGGTTCGTCCAGGGCCACGTGCAGAGCACAGAGACTAACTGTTACAGAGACTAACTGCTGCTGCTGCTGCTATTGCTACTACTCCTGCTCGATAAGGCATTTGGCAAGTCCATATGCAGTGCAGGTTGGGTGGGCGGCTAGTGGGTAAAGGCCGGTCCGCCTGATCGTTAACAAAGACGGAAAATGTCAACGCCGCCGGAAACAACACCCAAAAAATTACTGTTGCAAAATGCTGTACAAGTTTCCGCTTCGACTTTGTGCTTCCTTCGACGGCAGCAGCAACTGCAACAAATCCCCAGCTGCTTCAGCTATAACATTTCAGCAGCAGCAACAGCACAAATAGCAACTACAACAGCAACAATGACAGTACGATGGCAACAACTATGTGTGGACAACAAATTGTTGCCGTAGACAAAGACATAGTCAATGTCGCCAGAGTTGTCAACGCTGTTTAAAGTTGCCTTAATTACAGTTGTTGCTGTTGTTTCTACTGTTGTCGCTGCTGTTGTTGGTTTTACTTCGATTTCTGTTGTTATTGCTGTTGCTCTTTTTGTTGATGTCGCTGGTAAAGGTGGTGTTGCTGTTGCTGGGGATGTTACTAGTATTGCTCCTAATGTTGCAGCTGTTGCTGTTGCTGATTCTGCTGCTATTGTTGATGCTGTTGCTGATGTTGCTGTTGCTGATGTTGCTGTTGCTGATGTTACTGATGTTGCTCTTGCAGATGTTGCTGCTGCTCTTGCAGATGTTGCTGCTGCTCTTGCAGATGTTGCTGCTGCTCTTGCAGACGTTGCTGCTGCCGTTGCTGATGCTGCTACTGCTGGTGCTGTTGTTGCTGCTGCTGCTGTTGCTGTTGTTGCTGGTGCTGCTGTCTGTTGGAGTCACCACTACGACTCCTGCTGCTGCTGCTGTCTTTATGACTGCCGTTTCATAGTCACATGCATAAAATATGTTTCATACTTCGTGGAGCACAGCAGACAACAGCCGCCAAAAGGTTGCTCCACCCCTAAACCCCTGCTTCAGTCGCTGCCGCTGCCATTGCCATTGTCACTGCCTCTGCCTTTGCTACTGCTTCGGTTTCAGCCTTGACTCGCTGCCGACGGCGCTGCCTTTCATGCTGTTAATTATTATTATAGACGTGTGAGTGTCCATCTGTCTGGTGCACAAGCAGGCGACCCAACGTCCAACCACATGCAATAAAACAGCACTTAGACAGCACGACACACACACACCCACAGGATGACAAGTACACAGACGTCTGAGCCATCGCCTCGCCTGGCCAAATAGTCAAACAGCGCACCGGGGAATACTTTACCAAATTGCACTGCCCAGTTTCTCTTACTCCCGTTTCCCTCCCTCTTACTGACACTCTCCCTTCTCTTATTCTCCATCTCCTTCGGCTCTGACAGACATTGCTCGCATCCTTGGCCACTTATTTGACTGCACGCTTTTGTCGTCCTTTCATCTCTCTAAATATTTTTGCTCATAGTCAACTTGCACGTGTGTTTAAGTGTGTGGGTGAGAGGGTCTGTGTGTGAGTCTGCCTGTGTATATGACATGTGTGTGTCTGTGTGGGTGTATGTGACATTCTATTATGTCTGCTTGTAAGCATTTAACTTCAGTTTTTTAGGTTTCATATGTGGAAAACAGCTGGAATGCCTTATACCCTGCGTAATGTCATGGAGAAATAATGCATAGAACAATCTGTCTGTATATTTAGAGAAGCTACAAGCATAACTTATTGAAATGAACAAGATTTTGAGTTAATTATTCTAATATATTATATTGAGTAAGTAAATTTTGTTTTTGTATTAGAGATTAGATTCTCGCCCAAACAGCCTGTCGAGGCAGTCCTAGTCCTACACTAGAACTAGAACCAGATAAACAAACCACCCCAACCTATTTAATTAATTAATAGTTACATATGTATATTACCCCCTATGAAAATGTGTATCATACTTTTACGTGCTCACGTTTACCCATCTCTTAAGCAAATTATAAAAGCTGTTTATTATTTACATATATGCAACTAACTAACTTAACCGTGCTCTTTATATGCCCGTAAATATCTTTCTACCCAAACTGCATCACAAATCCTTTCCTTGTCCACTTAATCCAACTATCCACCAATATGATTTTGATCCACTCGTGCCTTGGCCGCCCTTTCACTAGCTTTGGCTGCACAAATCCGGCTAAGAAGTTTTGCCGTCCGCTTAACGTAACGCAAGACGAACAGCCCGAGGAACTGTGGGTGGACGGGGCAGGGCCAGTGCCAGGGTTTACATTTAAAAGACATTATTGGGTTTGCTTTTGTTTTTATTCAGCAGGTGCGCTAATCGCCGGCTAAGCTAGTCGGAACCAAGAAGCAAGTCAGCTAATTAGCTGACACTTTGTCTTGGGCCACTTAATTAGCTGGCTAGTGGTAGTAGATATACATACATATATATGCTTGTGTGTGTGTGTGTCTGTATCAGTGAAGTACGCCTCTTACATAGAGATTGTTGGCTGGGACAATTGCATTCCAGTTGCGCAACAGAAATGGGCGCCAATTAAAGTTGGCGACTGAATCGGCGCCAGCCAAAAGCTCGTCATGGGGCATATTTAAACTTTTCCTACAAAAGTGTGTGTGCGAGAGAGAGAGAGAGAGAGAGACAGAGAGTGTGTGGGTAGGTATGTTTGCATGATTTTAATTCCATTAAAATTTGCGCGCAGCATTCAAAAAACGCATTTACAAAAATAACAATTGCAATAAGAGCAGAGCAGTAGGAGAACGAGAGGGAGAGAGAGAGAGAGAGAGAGAGAGAAATAACATGGTATAAGAAAGAGATAGAGTTATAGAGAGTTGAAGTTGTCACAATTAAACAATATTTTCATGGCTAATACATTTCAGTCGTATTTTAAACAGATTTTTTCCTTTTCTACTTTTTTTTTTGTCGTCGTGCGCTGCGCTAATTAAATGTGTAAATTTTTGCAACTTTTTAATTGAATGCGACAAATTGTCTACAAAAATTAAACGAAACAACTGTTGACTGAGAGTTAAGCAAATAATTGTATTAAAAAATATATATAAAATAAAAATCAAAACAAAATGCCATGGCAATTTTTGAATGCAGACAACAAATTTGTCAAGTATGTATATAATATAGAGATTATAAAATAAAAAAGATAATATTAAAAAAAATATTAAAGCAGATTCGAAACTTTGATCAAATGGCAAAGGCGCAAATATTTACTCCTCCTTCGGCTCCAAAGCGGGCACCTCCCAATACTGTTCGTCCTGATGTTGTTCGTCCTTTTGCAGATTGCGAAAACTGGCATACTTCAAGGCAGCACCTAAACAGAATTACAGCACATATATGGTATCTATAGGCATATAGTTAGTTGATCAGCTAACATACCTGTCAAAATGCCACCACCAATGGCTATAATCAGAGTTAAGGCAATGCCAAAGAGTTGATAGCCTGCCTGTGAGCTGGCATTGCGGCCGAGTCCCTGTTTGGATGGAATAATAGCATTTAGGTCTGTTGTTTAATTGCAGCTGTTGCAACGCCCACTTACGCCCATAATTTTGGTTGTTGTGCCATTGCTGCCCACCATAGCGGGGAATATATCCTCCAGCTCCGATTGATAGCTATCCACAGTGACCAACGAGGCATAGATAGCCGACGCAATGGCCGAGATGAGCGCTGGCATGCCGTGCAGATTGTGTACGCCGCAGGTGTCGTGCAAGCGCAGATTGTTTGTGAGCCAAGGCTGCAAATTACAGGGTATTAAATATGGAGTTATGAGCAAGTAAAGCTTTAGCTGAATGGGAAATTTTTTCTATAGATAGTAGGCAGGGAATTTAGTTATTCTTATTGGCGGATTTCCCATAAGAATTACTGGTCAGTTAAAGCTGGAGTACATCACTAAGCCGCTCACTTCTGAATCATAAATTCACATATGTACATTCTTTTTGGAATGCTAAACAAAGTTCTTTGGCCTCGCATGTAAAAGTTCAAAGTGTATGAACCTTGTTTTTACTTTTTTTCTGGCACGTAATTAAACGTTATTAAAGTGCAGAATGCAACTGGACAGCAACCCCGCCAGTTGGGTCATTTAGAAAGGTGTACATTTATATACACACACAGAGACCTACACGCCGGACGCAGCGAGAGAGAGGCGGTAGAAAGATATATGGTTAGGGCGTAAAGTTTGTACGTGCATCAGCAGCGGCCGCCGGGCAACAAACTTTACTCATTAGCGTCACATTTTTCGACTAGGCACGCTAATTAAAACGCAACAGACGATGGACCAGAGCACAAGAGCGGAGGCCCATAGCGTGTAACCGGGTCTCCTAGTCCACCTCAAACTCCAACTCGGATTCTCACTTCCACTTCCAGTGCAACACCAACTCCAATTAGAATAACGCCTCATATTTGCATGGATTACATGCATTGGGCAAACTCGTCTTTACGGTTGTTCAACTTACGGTTAAATAGCGATAGCCGAGCACCGAAATCGTGCCGGCGATAATGCCAATTAAGACAGCACCATGAGCTCCGAGAAGCAGATTGCAAACGGTGCCAACGGCAACGCCTCCAGCGAGCGTCGAATTCTGCACGTGCACCATATCCAATTTATTCTCATGGCTGACAAGCGCCGATACAACGAAGCTGGTCACTGAAAGCAGAGAGCGAGAAGCATACGGTTAAAACGAGAACAACATTAACGGAATAAGTGCTTTATCAACTGCAACTCAAGTGTTATACTACACGTCACGTTATCAGCAGGCATCTGCTGGATTATTTATTTAATTTCTTATTTATGCTCGTCAACATTTCTCTTTGTTTGAAATTTATGCAGCAATATTGGCTTCAACGATAATTTAGATACTATATTACGCTGTTAGTATTTTGGCAAGCATCGATATTTATGCACGATCGAAAAAATTGTCTGGCATCACTCTGTTCTCTATACTCTGGCCACACTCATTACTCAAAAAGGTGTGAGTGATGTGGTTGACATTTAATTATAATGTAACTGCTAGAAATTAGATTCATTTGAGTATTAGTGCGCGAAGATTATTCAAAATGTGTAAAGAACCCGTCTTAGCGCTGCACAAGCTATCGCAGACTGTGCAATTCAGAAAGACAAAGTGAAAATCACCTTGCTTTTGTGTGTGTGTTATTTTTCTTTATATTATTTGGTGTGAAGAAAAATACAATGCCGGCAAACCGTCGCCGCAGTATTGTGAAATCATTTTTAAATGTTATTAAATGATGAAAGTGCCATTTTCAAGTCTGCTTGTTTTTTTTCCTGTTTGCATTAAATTTAATCATAGCTTAATTTTAAAAGGAAATGCCCCTACCAGCTTTGTTTATTGTTTTTGTTTTATTTTTGTTTTTGTGTGTGTGAAATAATGGATTAATGGAATTAGCATCGCAAAATAAATAGCTATTGTCATATTAGATATTATTTTTGATGTGGGTAAGTCCTAATCATAATATTTGCAATGTATAAGTTTTTAATGAAGACAGCTGTATGTAATGTAATGTGTGTGCGTGATTAAGTAGTATATACATGTGTTTGTCTGTAGTTCCTGCTTAGAGATGAGCATACGCTGGGGCTATCCTTACGAGAGCACGATTGTGCACGAATATTTTATGCTAGGGAATGAATTGAATTCAAATGTAAACTGTAACTAAACTGAACTTGTTTTTTTTAGCTTATTCTTATTGTATGTTCCTATTAGAGCTAAAGTTCTGTTTAATTAATACGCTTTAATGAAGGCATATATACATCTGTGTATGCGTGCGTGCATAAAATTATTATAGACGAGAGCTGTGGCTATGGTCACGTGATACGATTGCTCAATTTCGCACGAAAATTACCTCTCAAATACTTTATTAATAATATTGCATTAATCATAACTTTTTAATTTAATTATAAAATATTTTGCTTGTGGCCCATCTCTAGCCCAGCTCCAGTTGGTAATGACAACATTCTCCTAAATCATCCAAGCGAAGCAAATGGGCCACAATGTTCAGCCACAACCGCAGTTCATAAACACAAAACTAATAAAAATGTAAACAAGGCAACGGACAAGTCCTCTCGCTCCCTATCTCCCCTCTTTCTCACTCTCTCTGGCTCTCTCTCTCTCTCTACTTCTCGTGCATCCCATCCGTTGGCTGTTGTCCTGACAACAGAGGGGAACACTTCAGTTTATTGCCTGGACTAAACATAAATCTCGGCAAAAATAACACTAAATACTTAAAAATCTTCATTTTATGGCGAAACATATGTTGCAGCAATAATAATTTGCATAAATTAGTTAATACGGGACGTTTCGTTCGGTGGCTGTGGCAACTGCAAATAAGCAAATCACAACCGGACCAACAACGACAACAACAACAACATCAACATTGCAACCGCAACAATTTCCAAAACAGCTTTTGACAACGTCCAGGCGACACAGAATTACGAGTACTGCAAAATTTCTGGCTTTAAAATCAATTAAACAACATTTTTACAACCGAGGTCCCTGAAATAAAAGCTAGGGCAAGCTTCGTAAGCAACCGAGATTTGGGGCGTCAGTTGTTTCTAGCTTGTTGTTAAACCCCATATCCTACAATCGAGTGGCAAATAGGGTATGCCAATGATGTGTAGCGGGTAAATTAAATAGATTTCTATTTGAAAGTGCATAGAGTAAACTACACACGGAATGTTATCGATAAATATCGAATTGAATATTTATATCCATCCTAAGTCTGATTTCAATTACAGGACATCCATGAATATTAATCTTAAAAATGAAAAAGCTGCATTATTTTCAACCCATATATTCAACAAAATATTATTTATCGGTAAATTGAAATAGGATAGGACAATCGCAAGCAGGGTATATGCTAGTCGTATATACTTTACTTATTGTAGCTTTTGTTGTTGTCACTGCTGCTGCTTGCACATTTAACAATTTAAATTAACGCCAATGGTGTCAGTTGTGACTATAAAATGTGTTTTGTGCTTAACCGTTGTGTTGGCCCCAATGCGGGCGACGGGCAGCGACGGCGGCAACGATATAGTCGGACGACTGACCAGGACTAGGATCATGACTAGAAACGAGACGGCAGACGGGACGAGAGTGGCCAGGCCAGACCAGGACAGGCTCGTTTCGAGCTTGGTGTGAAAACAACAACTGGGGCGTATTTTGCTGTTGGCGCCGCATTTGAACACCAAATGGCGTCGTCGTCTGCTATGCATGTCGCAGCAGCACCCGCATGACCAACACACACACAGAGTGTATAAGTGTGTGCCACACCCCAACGGTAACCGCCTCTAATTTCAGGCATTGAACTGAATCCCAGCTTTAGTTTAATTAAGGCAACACAACTAGCGAGCCAAGTAACCAGCCACTGAACGTTGCGACATGGCCCCTAAAGCGAAACCCCCAGCCAAGCCCGCTGCCCCACACGTTGACTCAACTAATCGCACATCCTTCCGCATAAAATGTCCTGCCACGCCGGCACAGCCATAGCCTCACAGCCAGCTAGTTTTTTCATTATATATCTATTTTTCAGCTGAGGGCATCACGAATATGTTGAACTGTTTGACAGAGTGGAAGCTTAGAGATTGTTGAATGTTGATGTCTTATACTATATACTGAGAACTGTCGAATTTTTATTTTATTATTATATTATTACTGAAATATTTTCATATTATATCAATACTTTTAATGCACATTAAAGCTTTGTGTAGTATTTACTTCTCCCTCAACTCCTATATATTCTCTATAATCGATCACTACAATTGCTTAGGGCATTTCAAGTTCGTCTAGCTATTGTCTCTATTGTGTCTACGCTCTCATATGGTCTGATGGCACTGTTTAGGTGTTGCCTCTGCTGCTGCTGTTGGTGTAACATGAGGGCTTTAATATCCCTGGCAAGGCTCTTCTTTGGCCACAGACACCTCCGTCCAGTGTCGCCAACAGATCCCCTGTTGCGCTCCCCTCTCTTTCTCTCTCTCCCGCTTAGCTCTGCTTGAACAGTGTCCAGCGCTCGCTTAGCTTATCTCAGCTGCTGTTCCATTCGTTGTTGTTGTTGGTGTTGCTGTAGTCATTGCCGGACGCCCTTTTGTATACATTTAATTTGTGTTTTGTTATTTACATTAACAGAGCCAAGAGCACGAGCCCCTTCGCCCCTGCGCCGGCTCTTGGCCTAGCTTTTGCTTTTAGAACATTTTCTATATGTTGGCCATGGTCAAACATAGTTGACCCATACATATACACACACACATACAGACAGACAGAGGGATGTATACATAGAGTTAAATGCTGGCCAGCTTCAGCTTCTTGCTCCTGGCTCTTGGCAACGTTTTTATGTGTGCTACGTGCTCAAAATAAATTTTGAAATGTGTTAACGAAACTATTTGACATTTAATTAGTTTGTGAGTTGCATGCATAAAGATTTGAAGGGCCTGGAACCTTTTCAATTTTAGCGACTGGCGCCACCTCGGCTAATAGCAGTGCCAACATTATAATTAACGCAGGCCGGACAGGAATATATAGGTATATACGTATAAATACATCTATATATGTATAGAGTACATATCTCTACAAGATAGAGGCCGCCACTTGATTCAGCTAATTGCCTCCGAGCTGTGCGCCGCCTTGCAAGCGTGGCACGTGACTCACCTGTTGCCGCGGCTAATGAGAGGAACGTGTTCAATATGGCCCGCTCGCCGCCGGTGCCAGCTGCCAGCACTGAGTTAAAGCTCGGCCAGTATACCCAGAGGAAAGTGGTGCCGATCATTGCGAATATATCCGATGTATAGTTCGCTCCCTCGTGCTTGCCTGCCTCGTTCTGGTCGCTCGATGGGCGCAGCATCATGGCCACAGCCAGGCCGAAGTAGGCGCCAAAGGCGTGCACAGTTATAGAGCCACCACAATCGCAGATCTATGTAGAGGTGAAAGGGAATTAGAAGAAGTAGAAGTGTTATATATTCTATATATGTATAGTAGATATTGATAGTGGATTGGTAGTGAGAATATATATTCCTTATACTCATTCTTTAATATCATAACTCTTATCTTATTCACCAATAAAATTTCCCGTTTCATGCCATTCCAAAAAACTCTTTCATGTCTCCTTCACTTACACTCAGTATATTCAAAGCCAAATACTCATTGGCCGCGAACAGCGCAATCTCAACGATGGACATGCAAAGCAGCTGAATGGGCGTGGTGCGTCCGAGCAGTGCGCCCATGCTGATTAGTGGCACGGCGGCGGCAATGTCCGCATCTATGATGCTTTCCAGCGAGAGGCTGTCGAGAGAAAGAAAGAGAGAGAGAGAGAGAGAGAGAGAGAGAGATGAAAGAAGATTTAATACTTGATGCTAAATGAAATGGCAAAGCAAACAGTTTAAAGTGTTTTTATTTGCATCGTGACCTTTTCTTCGGGTTTCTCCACCACCCGCACTCTTAAAGTTTTTGTTGTCCTGTTTGCCAAGGCACTTAGTTGAAGTAGTCTTAGCTTCGGCGAGGCCCTCAAGTGAGAAGCGCCTGCGAATCCTGCTCAAGTTAAAGTAATTACATAAATTCATTACGTCTTCGAGAATATTTTTCTTAATTTCTTTAACTTATTTGCGTTGGACTCGGTATTCGCAGGTGTGTGTGTATGTATGTGTATGCATGCATACTCAAATGCAATTAATTAATGGCCACTGCGCAATTATTTAGATTGGCAGGCAACATTTATTGCTGTTGTAGTCATTGTAGCTCACCTGATCTTGCCACCTTCCATGTGCAGGAAGCCCTTCATCAGCACCGACCATTGCACCACCAATGCGGCCATGAAGAGCGTATAGCCCGTGGCACTATATCCATACTTGCGCAGAAAGGTCATCAGGAAGCCGAAGCCAATAAATATCATAACCTGTATGTCCTGGAATTCTGAAAGTGGAAAGTGAAAATCCTCAGCCATATAGTAGAAATCAAGGCAGAACATAGAAATCGACATATAGGACAAAACAGTTTCAATATCCTAGAATGCTGCCAAGTCTAGCTATGAGGTCGCTCAGCTTTTGCCGCATGCCTTGGCACGCTTATTAATTGAGTCAAGTCGTTGCAATTAATTGGCCAATTGTCTGCTGCCAAAAGTCAATTGCATTGAGATTGATGTCAACAGAGGCGCAGTCGAAGCCCTAGACACAGCCAGCCTAACCATGTGTGTCCATACTGCTGTGTGTGTGTGTGAATTGGTGTGCGGGTGCAATTAGTGTGAAATGCGGTTTAATTTATTTATTATGAATTGCAACAAGTTGTTTACAGAGACACATTTGCATAAATTGAAATTAATGACTTTAATTATTCATTTGTGTGTGTGCTCTCTGAGTGTGTATATATATATATGCGTGTGTGTGTGTGTTTGTGCGGCTCCTCAGTTTTCAGTTTCGTTTTTTGGTATTCGCTTTGGCCCCACTGTGGCAGAAGTAATTAATGCAATTGCTACCGCGGGACTTTAAGTAGACTATGAGCAAAAATAGCTTTATTTATTTATGAGACACCAAACACCTGACAAAGAGAAGCTGAGATAGATACAGCAATGGAGACTGAGAGTGAGAGAGTGTTTGTGTAGAAATGTCAACTGGCATGGGTAATCGGTCTTTTAATATGCAGGATTAACTGAAGCTTGGTATTGTGATTGCTTTTAGCTGAAATTAATTCTGAAAAAAATTAGAAAAATGAATTTTATTTCTCTGCAAAATTCGACACATAAATTTTATACAATATAGATTATAGATCAATTAAGTTGAGTTGTTGAGTGCAGTTCCTAGTCTTGCAGACCCCACCCCAAGCACTCCAACCCATTTCTATTTATAATTATCTGAATGCTCATTTAGCTATCGTTGCCGTTGTCTTTATGAAATCGTTCAGAAAAGCTTATCAGATATAAATGTCACGCAATCGCATCACGACAACCGTCTGACTGACAGCCTGGGTGGGCCCCCCACTTGCTAGTCGGACAGCCCAGATAAGATGCCAATCCTGCTGACAAGTCCACATTGAGTCAGCTGGCTCGAGTCATTAGTGGTCAGTTGTTGGGCTGTCGCCATTTAGTTGCTGCTTGCTTGTCAATTAACTATTGATGATATCATTTGACCCTTTCTCACCAAACAAGCATAACTTTTTTGGAAGCCAAACCCATTAGAAGTGAGAAATTTAGTAACTTTTTTATGCACCAAATGATTGGCGTTAGAAATGGTTCATTTGTGGAATGGATGGAAAGAAACGTTAACGACTCGTTAAAATGTATAAAAAATGATAATAATTTTAATGAAGGAATAATAATGGGAAATGGGAAAGGATTGCGATAGAGACTGAGATAGAAAATAAAAATGGGAAAGATGGTGCGAACGAGTACGAAAATAAACCCGAGCGTTTAGTTTGAGGATCCGCAATGAACGCAGCAGGTTGAGTGGGCGTGTAGTTGGACGAGGAGGTAATGGGGGAGAGGTCAGGCGCTGTCGGCTAGGTGACAACTAAAAATGATAGCTACTCACGGGGATATTTTGAAACGTGTTCGTCTGTTGATCCAGCGTCTTCATTGTCGAGGCGTGCCGGCAGAGCGGACTTGTCGTAACGCACGAAAAGCCAGAATAGTACCAGGAAAACTATTTGCACAATCATCAGGACAACGTAGCCCGACACTTTGCTCGCCGGTGTATGCATGATGGACTCCGCAAAAATGCAACAAAAAATGTATCGAGTATATATATATATATATATATATATTTTTTTTTTGTGTATCTACAAGACGGTCGTCGATGGTGATTGGAGTTGTGCTCCGTTCTTGCACGGCGACTCAAATCCGCGTCGTAGCCGTTGCAGCACGCGTGTGGATACGCCGGGGAACTAGAAGCGTAAGTGCAGCAGACAGGAAGAATCTCTTACTCTCTCGCACACTGTCCCTGACGCTGTCTCTGTATCTTTCCTGTGCAAATATTTGTACGCTTTTTAGTTTTCGCGCGCGCACACACACACACACACACATAAACAAAGCAATACACACACGCGCTAGCTGGCACACGCGAAGTGGAACGATCTGCTGCTGTTGAGCGCAATGCACGTACTGATGCCCAGCTCTGGGTGCGAGGCTCGTAAGTAGCTGTAGCGCTTGACTGCTAGTCGCTCAACGGGGCGTATGTGCGATATATCCGCGTCGATTTATTCGCATGATATAACTATTTGATTTAATTTGCTTCGGCTACAGCTATTGCTGCCATGGCTGCCTCTGCACTTGCTAAATAATTCAGCGAATCGCCCCCTAAAAACCATTTACATTGTGCGCTCGCATTCGCATTTCTTCTAATTTATTTAAATTGTTTTGTTTTAGTTGCATTCTAATTTCAATTCGAAATCGTTCTGTGGTCCGTCCACACTTATGTTGAAGTGGAAATATGACCATTTCTTTGTCTAAAGTGAGTACATCTACATTTCTTCAAGTGTATTCTTTGCTGAATCATTACAAGTCATTTCATGATCGGGTGCAAGTTAGAGCTATTGAAACTTTTATATTATGATTGCTCTCATTAGCTAGCATGGCTCGTTCTGGAATTTATGTAACTGATAAGCGATATAGTAGCCGCTGTAAGTCAGTTAAAGCGATATATCTATATCTATCTTCATACATGCACTCATACTCATAGATAGTTGGATAAGCACATTGTTTTGTTTAGCTGATCGCTATGGGGCAATTAGCACGCCGCCGCCAACAATTGCCGATAAAGTGCTTTGGATACAGTTAACTAATGGAGCAGCCGATCAGCTGGTTATTCAAAATGCGGGTCATCCCCTCACTCCACACAAACAATTGCCAGTCATTAACATTTTTTTAGTAGTTAAGTGTGAAATTAATAGAGTACAATAAGAAACGCTGCGAGTCGCACATATATGCAAAGAGCCGACAATTCAAATTGGGTTGCGTACACAAAAACAAATTGAAGGAAATGTTACGTAAACTTATAGATACTTATAGAATATATAAAATAATATAAATAAGCTTCAAAAAAGAGTTACGATTATAGATTTCTGATATTTCATTAATTACTAGAAAAGAGTTCAATTCAAGATAAAGGTAATATGTGAATAAAATAATACTAAAATATACAATAAATAAGTTAGAATGATCATGATCATTTCACTCATTGCCGATTAAAAAATGAAAGAAATATGTATATAAATATTTTAAAAAATAATAAAAATAAATAAATTGAAACAAATACTCAACTTGTCGCTCGGCAGGTGCTTAGGGCTCGGCTGCTGGGGCGTATGATTGATATTTATTTTTTCAACAAACACAAGCACCTGTGTTAAAAATTGAAATTCTCATGGCAGGGCAGCAACAATAAAATAAATAAAAACACAAACCAATGCAAAAGCAAAAGCAAAACAAACCGACACAAGAAAATGTGTGAAGTTGGCGTAAAAACCGCAAATGTTGCCAGGCACGCGCTGGTAAACGCTCTCAGATCTCTCGAAAAGCCAAGAAAGAATGGAAAAAAAAGAAGTGGAGTGGTAAAGTAAATCAGTGGAGGGTAGCTGACAGAGCAGGGTAGTGGCATACTATATCTGAGCCACGTTTTTTCCCCCTCCTTTTTTGTTGTGTGTTCCAGCTGCCTACACACACACACATATATACACTTTGGCAGAAATTTGCATCCGCAATCACTTTAAATGTTTCCGTTTGAATACGCAAATAAATCGAAAAGGATTTCCAATGAATGCTTATGAGTATGTGCATGTCCCTTCCCCCGCAACACCTGCCATCCCCTGTTGCTTCTATTCGAGTAAACCCTTGTTAATGTTGTTGTTTACAACAAGTGTACATGGCTAAAATCCGGGCCAAAGCACAACAGCAGCGACAACAACAGCAATAGCAATTGATAACATTGTAAAATGGCTGCCAAACTGTCAGCTGCTCTAAGATGCAGCCCCAGCCAGCGTCACGTTCACCACCTTTTGTATTCAGCTTGTGGTCAGTCTGAGGCCACGCTGAAAATATGTGTGTATATGCTTTAGGTTTATGCTGAGCTATAAATAAATATGATGCGACTCTTCGCAGACATTGCATTGGGTTAGCCAGCAGCAGCAGCAACAACAATGTTGACGATTTGTTGATAAACTTTAACACTTCCAGAGAAAGGGAGAGGCTGAGAGTGAGTGAGTGAGAGAGCTGTTGTCTAGCGAGGCCCATAGGGCGTTCCATATAACTTTCTCTTTGATATATTGAAACTGCTTCAGATATGAGCTTTTGAAATTACAATAACAGTGTAAACAGTTCAAAATCACTGTTTGTATATATTTTTTAATCAGTAAACATTGGAAGCAGCTTTTAAATGGATTATAAACAAAGTTGTTTTGCGTATCAGAGATTATGAATGAAAATATTTTCTTAGCTTCGGAGTATGTTTTCTATGTATATGGCTAATTATTTATTCAGGCTGAACCACTGCTGTTATTCATACTTTGATTTATTATAAAAAATATTTATATATAGCTTGCCAATTCATTAGCTATTATGTAGAGCAGTTTCTTTGTTTTTATAAGTGGAAAACAGCTTTGGTTCCATATTTAAGAAACATGTTTCCGGTTTTTTTCTAGCATTTTGAATGTTAAATAGTTCAAGAACAGCTTTGTAGTCGTATGATATTTCTATTCTTAAATCGTTTAAGCATGCGAGTAGATATAGCTTTATAAGCTCTATTATTCCACAGTATTCTATTGTTATAAAATGTTATACTAATACTTATTATAATATAAATATAGAAGAATTACTTATATCTAATTTCAATCGCGGCGAAAGAGCTTTCCGAAACACGTTTGGCCATATCTTTAAAACTCGCTGTGGAGTTACAACAATATATGCCAATAAAGCCGTTCATATGAGAAAAATAACAACAAATACATAAACACACTCACACAAACACGCCGACAACGTCGCTGGGACCAAGTCCTTTGTGTGTGGCTTTGTTATGCCAACCAAAACCAAAGCATCCTTCAGGCTGGGCTGCCTGACTAGCTTTGCCGGCATTTGTATCGCCGGCTTTACCCTCTTTTGGAAGCCTTTTTCGTTTTTTTTTTCTTTTTAACTTGGCTACGTTACACAAATTTCCCACAGTCTGTGCACCACTGCCCCACATGGCCCACTGTGCTTGCATGTGTGGTATAGAGCTGCTATTGTGGCTGCTGCTGCTGCTGTTCCTGCTCCTGCTTCGTCTGCGGGTGGTTGCGCCTAAACGATTTGCTTTTTGTCTGTTTTGTGTCAATTTGAAATCCGCTTTGGTTATGCGGCTGCAGCGGCAGCAGCAGCAGCAGCGGCCACGTCCACCACTCCCCCAGATGGTTCTGTGTCTCGTGTTACTATAGCAAAGATTTGCGCAGCGGCAATTGTTGGCATTTACAGCTACTTGGCTGCCATAGCAGCGGATCGTGCGGTTCTGCCCCTCGGCTTCCCCGGCATCATCAGCTTCAACTTTAGCTCCAGCTTCAGTGGCAGCTTCAGCCCAGCTGAAGCTGTAGCTCAAGTGCCGCTCGGGGATTTATCAATTGCGTTTATAACAAATTTCGATTTGTCAGCGCAAAGCGGTCGACTTGCATTTTTTTTTTGCCAGCCAAGTGCTATTGAGTGGCAACCATAGCGGCAGATGTTGCAGCCAACAATTCAGACTGGGCTAAAGTTAAATATTTTAGATTTTAGTAAAGATTCTTATATAGATTAGCTTATACGTTGTCGAATTTAGGGGAATGATTTAAGCTAATGATGGTTAGCTAATGATGGGTTTATTAAAAAGAGCTATGAGCATCAACTGCCCAACTCGCTTCTTTTCGATTATTCCTTCCGTACAATCTAATTTTTTCCTTTGTAATCATCTCACATCCCAAACCATCTCTTGCCATTTCAATTCAACGCTCTTGAGCTTTGCAACAATTCAAACATATTTCTAGCCAAGTACCAGCTAAAGCGGCATCACTGACTCGTACCTATCATTTACAGTGGCGCTTAAAAGTCTGCAACATATTGTGTAAGCTTAAATGCAATTTTCATTGCCTCCGTAAGTTATGCCATAGTCGGCTAAATACGTCAGAGCAACTCTAGTCTAAGACCAGTTTCAGTTGACAACAAAAGCACCTTACTTAATAGTTAAGACAACTTTCAATCTGTCGCTTAGAGGCAGCCGACACACAAATGCATATAAACATACATATTAGAAGATAAACTGGATCACAAATCGGCATAAATAAAAATATCAAAAAACAAACCAAATTGAAGAAGCACTCGGCCAATAAACGATATAATACCGCAGTAAAAAAAAAAACAAAGCTTTTATCAAATTTACATTTTATATGTAACAAAAGTTTATTCGATTTACTGATAAAAAAATAGATTTAAATAAAATAAACAGCATAGAAATTATGTGTGGTGTTTGGTTTGCTTGAATCAATGACACGAGCTACCGGTTAGTGCTTCCGGCTATTTTTTAGGCAATAGTCGTGGCATGCGAAGGTGTCACCGGTACTGGCTGCACTGGATGTAGTGGCTGCATGGGCTGCGCTGGCTGCACTGGCTGCGCTGCACCAGACGACGGATCGTGCGTTTGTGCCGGTGTATAGGTGCTCGCCTGCTCTGGTTCCTTGTCCAGAATTATCTTGTACATGGCGAAATAGAGAGCAGCACCTAGGAGGAGCTCTGCAACAGCAACGCAGGTGACTACAGCCCAGCCAGGTATGGCAAGGCCAGCTGTAAGGAGAATTAGTCAAGAGATTAGTAATGAGAAGGAAGCATTGAAATAATCAACCCATTTATGGAAAGACTGTCATATTACAATATCAGTATATCTGTATCAGTATATCTATGTTTTTTTTTCCTAATGTCACTACTACTATGAATAGATCTGCTTTGACTGACGTTGATTAGCTGAATAAAAGTTATCTCTAAATAATCAATTAGCTTATAATTTACAAAATGCAAATTTCGATTTAGATTATGTCACCACTATTTTGTTGGTTGATAATGATTGATGGTGTTTCAGCTTGACTTACTAAAGTATCTGCGTGTGAGTGTGCGTCGTCCACGATTCACGCGTCGTGTAGCCTCTGTTTCCTGCATGCAGCATGCCAATAGAACTGTAAATGAAGAATAACAATACAAATTATGCTATTTAGCACCTTGTCGATTATCAATACAGAGAGAGAAAGAGAAGAAAAAAACAAAATTCGAGAACAAAAACAAACACACAAAAAATAACTTGAAGAACGCGCTGTGTGTGGTCCGCATCAAACAGAGCGAACGATGAGACACTAGAACGGAACTCATTGAAAACGAAGTTGAGCATTCATCAAAAAACACAGCAAAAGCGTTGTTCAAATATTAATAATTAATTATTATGAAAACATTTAACAACAACCGAAAAAATAAAACAAAAGCGAAATGTATAAAACGATCTGCGCGCGCGCGCGTTAGCTTCGATGATAAATTGAATAGAGATGATAATAGAATAGAGAGATCGAGCTCGTGGAGAACTACTGACTGGGGAGGGAAGCGTGGGGGACTTGCTGCATTTGATGTCTACTCTGCTTACTATTGCTTCCATTGCGGATGTCAATTTAGATTGTTATATCTCTATTGTCTCGATTGACATTCGGCCTTTTGTAAATATTCAAAAATTTAATTATCGTGTGAGAATCGGAATTTGTTCCAAAAAGTCGAAATCGCAGCGACCGCGACCAATGCATTGGTCAACCGCCAAAGCCCAAACTAATTGTTTTTCCATCGTATTTCATAATTTATATGGTGTAATAATAATTGAGCTTTAGCCACATCCGGCATTAGCTAGTGCTCTTGCTGTGCATTAAATTAAGCTTTAGCCAAATCAAATATTTATTAAATAAATTGAAAATATGTTTAGAATTAAATGTTGGCAATAAATGAGAAATTTAGATAGCCATACCAAATACATATACAGTTACAACGAAGTTCAATTTAACCTTTAGCTATTACTCATTAGCAAACAAACACAATGATTGGGTGAACTCTGGTGAGTAAACCAGCGAAGCTTATCAGCTACAGTGGAAGGCGACTGATAAGCGCAAAAATATTGTGTCTCCACACATTTAAGACTCTATATATGACACACGCACACACATAGTAATGTTACTCATAGGTATTTAAAACTATTCTCTTCGCTGTTAGTTGGTTTAGTCATTAAAACTTTACACATTTTGTAGCCACTTTGTTGTGAAAGGGCTAATAACTTTTCGGTTTTACAGTGTCTCTACACTCTAAAAAGCTAGATAGATTAAGCAATTCAATTAATATATAAAAAAAATCCTTTAAAATTATAGGAAAATTAATTAAAATATATATATTTTGTATTTATTTATTTATTTTTTTTTAATTTAGATTATTTTTCTTGAGTTTTTTCTTGAAGTGGAGCTTCTTTACATTTCATTTCATTGCCGCACCAGCATTCACATTCGACGTATATATTCCACTAAAAACTTTGCACACACACTCAAATCACATAAACTTTACCAAGACAGATCATCAAACAGGTGGAGAACTTCTTGAGCAACATCATTTTGAGTTGTTCGTTAGGTTGGGGCTCGTTTTCGTCGCAAACTGTAAAATGAAACTGAAATATGTCACTCGATTTTTGGCGAGCAACAGGTGCGCGTATCTTATCTATAGACCTCTGTTGTTAGCATACTACTAAAGGTAGATAAGATAAAATAAGCAGAGAGTTGTACGGAGTTTGCGCAATGCTGGCAGAGATAAAAGGCAAAAGTATTTTTTCTTTTACATGTTTATTATTGTTGTTTCTTGTTTTTGTACTCGAGTTATTCTTTCTCATTGACTAATACGCTTATGTTAACTTCATTTGAGATTGCCATAGCCTGGTTTTTTGTTGTTGGCAAACTCAGTTCCTGTATTTCGTTGGGAGGGTATCTTTAATGGCGACGGTGCTTAAGACGACGGACAGTCTTGTAGCGGTAACCATCATCGGCAAGGATGGGAGTCTCAGCGGGCACATCGA
Source organism: Drosophila mulleri (assembly GCA_035047565.1). Lineage (NCBI taxonomy): Eukaryota > Metazoa > Arthropoda > Insecta > Diptera > Drosophilidae > Drosophila > Drosophila mulleri. The sequence goes on from JAWNPK010000049.1 coordinate 13,175,053, forward strand.
TCACGGCCTGCTCAACAGGGGGCAGGTATTCGTTGACAATCTCAGAAACATCACGACGCTTGCGGTACTTCAGGCGACGGACGGTCTTGTAACGGTAGCCATCCTCAGCCAGAGGAGCGGATTCAATGGGAGCAGCAATGCTGATGTCCTGAGCAACCTCAGCAACAGGGGGCAGGTATTCGGCGGAGGGCAGCTCGCTGACATCACGACGCTGGCGGTACTTCAGGCGACGGACGGTCTTGTAACGGTAGCCATCATCAGCCAGAGGAGCGGATTCAATGGGAGCAGCAATGCTGATGTCCTGAGCAACCTCAGCAACAGGGGGCAGGTATTCGGCGGAGGGCAGCTCGCTGACATCACGACGCTGGCGGTACTTCAGGCGACGGACGGTCTTGTAACGGTAGCCATCATCAGCCAGAGGAGCGGATTCAATGGGAGCAGCAATGCTGATGTCCTGAGCAACCTCAGCAACAGGGGGCAGGTATTCGGCGGAGGGCAGCTCGCTGACATCACGACGCTGGCGGTACTTCAGGCGACGGACGGTCTTGTAACGGTAGCCATCATCAGCCAGAGGAGCGGATTCAATGGGAGCAGCAATGCTGATGTCCTGAGCAACCTCAGCAACAGGGGGCAGGTATTCGGCGGAGGGCTGCTCGCTGACGTCACGACGCTGGCGGTACTTCAAGCGACGGACGGTCTTGTAACGGTAGCCATCATCAGCCAGAGGAGCGGATTCAATGGGAGCAGCAATGCTGATGTCCTGAGCAACCTCAGCAACAGGGGGCAGGTATTCGGCGGAGGGCAGCTCGCTGACATCACGACGCTGGCGGTACTTCAGGCGACGGACGGTCTTGTAACGGTAGCCATCATCAGCCAGAGGAGCGGATTCAATGGGAGCAGCAATGCTGATGTCCTGAGCAACCTCAGCAACAGGAGGCAGGTATTCAGCGGAGGGCAGCTCGCTGACATCACGACGCTGGCGGTACTTCAGGCGACGGACGGTCTTGTAACGGTAGCCATCATCAGCCAGAGGAGCGGATTCAATGGGAGCAGCAATGCTGATGTCCTGAGCAACAGGAGGCAGGTACTCGGCGGAGGGCAGCTCGCTGACATCACGACGCTGGCGGTACTTCAGGCGACGGACGGTCTTGTAACGGTAGCCATCATCAGCTAGAACTCCCTGATCGACGGGTAGTTCGATGGGTTCAGCGATGACTTCGAGGTTATTGTCAACAGGTGGCAGGTACTCCGAAGAGATGGATGTAGCCGCAGCAGCTGCGATCACAGCAAAGGCAATAACAAAGAATTTCTGCAAAGGTAGTAGAAGTTGTAGTTATAGTTGATTGAGTTAGTCCTGTTTGATTTGCAAGAGGAGACAGTAAGCTAGCAGACTAACCATATTAAAAGATGCTCCCTGACGATGCGTGTCTATGAGATTAATCCAAATTTGATTCTGTTTTGAAACCAGACCTTACGACACTATTTATACACAGCATTTTGCGAAAAAGTTCTCGCCGCAGCCACTCTGCCATTCACTTTAGAGACGATCCAAAAATGAAACCGGTTACTGATCCATGCGGCAACTACCGCAGCATAGATGTACGATCGAGATCGTCTGATGCTAATGCTGATGTCGATCGACTTCGTTCAACGCGACTACTTCAACTCCATTGATGGCCGGCATTAGCCACGTTTAGGTGGTTTGTCTTGTTGGCTAGTTGCTATTGTTAAAAGTGTCTCAAGTCAAAAAGTATATCAATTGTAGTCGGTTGTCTGGCCATAATATTCAGATACTAAATATTATAAAAGACACGTATATCTAAAAAAAAATATAAAAAATATAAAACAAAACGAAAGCCAACAATAGATTGCGATGTCGATAAAAAACTTCTACAGCTGAAATAACAACAACAACAGTTGTTGTGGCGGCCACGATTTCTGAATTTGGCTTTTGCTTATTTTATTTATTTTGTTTAACTGTCTCAAAACGCTAACAGAATCAACAATAGTTGAGGGCTCTTTGCATTCTTCTTCTTCTCGATTATTTGTATCAAAAATTATGGGCTGTGTTGCATATGAATGGCTGCGGTTGGGGTCAATCTGGTAATTGCAAGCGGAAGTTGTCATTGTCGTCGTTGTTGTTGTTATGGACGCTTCTTCAGTTTATTGACTGATGGACAGCTGCGTATATTGTTTTATTTTGTATTTTATTTATTTATTTTATTTTTATTTAATTTTTTTTTTTTCTGTCTCTTGAAAAACGCTTAAGGCCAAACGAAGTGTGTGTGCGTTTTGTGTATGCCATGATGGTGTCCAAATGCTCTTGAGTGTTGCTATTTTCGGTTACGCCACATTAGGCATCTAATAATAGCCACATGATATAATAGATCTTTCAATCCAATCGCAAACTTTGGCATATTTTGATTCTCCTAATATGTGCTTATAATATACATATGTGCTTGGCCCGTGGCAATTTAAATTAAAATTCAAGTCTGCTGGGGCTGCTCCAATTGTGCGCAAAGCACGCAATAAATCTCTCAAATGTTTTCGATTATCATCATCAACAACATAATAATCAACTTGAAACATTATTATGGTGATCTTTCAAGTAGGCGTCTGGGAATGTCGAGCTTAGAATGTGTTGAAGCATTCTCAATCTTGTTTCATGCTATATTTCTGGTGTCCATGACCTTGGAAAATTTATTTTCGTTCAATTCTAAACTATATTCAAGATAACTAGTGCATATGCTTCCGACCAGTTTAAAATCTATAGAAAAACACAATGATGTATATATGTATGCTCCTGTTTCATTTTCGTCATTTATTCATATGTAAATGGCGCACAACAAAAATATATATTTTTATACATGTATACATATATTCTCAACCATTGCTATATAGTATTCTGCATATTTAATTTATATCTGACAATCACCATCATCATCAAAATGCCACTGCCCGGCACGTGGCAATGTTGGTAAAAACTGTTATAAACAAATAGAATCGCAGTTGCCGCTTGTGCCGGACTTCGCGTCGGGGGAAAAAGAATTGATATATACATATATGTAAAACGCAAGAATAAAAAAGATATATATGTATATATATGTATGATGTCCAGGTCTGGTCGGGCGATCCATCATGGGCAGTGAAATACACCACGGCTGGCATTTTCAGTTTCATTTTCAATTCATGCATCCGTTCGCCCCCGTTGGCTTATAATATGTGTAACTTATTGTGTGGCACATCCGGCTTGGGGCCCGTCCGTGGGTCAATTTTCAATCATCCAGCTGGCAGAGGCAAGCGGTGCCCCGATTAATCCAATGCATCTCCGTCTGGGAGCATCTCAGCTGCAGATACATTACGAAATTCGTCGAATGGCCCGTGGTGGAGAGAATGCCGCGACGTTCGCTGGTCTTATAAACGGGACAATTGTAAATGGGGGAACCATCCGAGCCAGCTTTGGAGCGTGGCACCTCACCACCGCTGCTGCGCGGTATGTCCTCCGGCATTCGAAGCACTGGACGTAAATAGATAACAGGCAGAGTATCGAACAAAATTTTGGAAAACGATTCGTCCACCTCTTTTGTCTTGCGATTCCAGCGAGCGCCCTCTATGAAAATGCCCTGTTGTCAGAAAAAAAAGAACACGCGAGTTGTAAGTTTGTGATTCTTGTCGAAAATTAGAAAGCTATGCAAAGTCGTGCAGATTGCCCCAGATTAGTATAGAATAAGAAGTTTGCAAATCTCTTAATTTAGAATTTGCAAAAACAAGGTAAAAGTTATGGCAAGGAGTTCAAGATGAAACTGGGAATAGTCAAATGAAAAAATGAATTAAAGAAACATATATTAAAAGTAGAATTTAACTCTGACTGAGCTATTAAAGTAATTAGTTTAGATTTATTAATAAACTTAAATTAGGTACTTCACTTTTAGTACAACTTTGAACCTTATTTCCTCTTCAATCGTTTAACTTGCACTTAAAACGAAGACTACAGTAATTAAAAAAGTAATTAGAACGATGCTGGATGATCTTAAAGAAAGATTATTTATGTGATTTATTATAAAGATAATAAGTGAAATTAATAAAAAATAATATGCTACAATATATCAAACTCGGATTAAATGCTAATTATATAAATTTTTACCAAGCTAGAGAGAAATTAAAGCTAGTTAATTTTCTTGATATGGATTCTCAATAGACACTAAAGTTTTTCTTACTTGTATAAACTTTGTCTCATCATTAATCTCTTTTTGTTCCTTAAGTGTTTAAAGTGTCAGCAAATATAAAATCGTTCAAATATTTAACAAGTTTTTCAATTTCGTTTATTGCTCAGTCTAAGTGCCTTAAACTCACCCTTATATAAGCGCCCACACTGGCCACCTGTGTGGTTTGTGACTCGAATTTGGTGACGGCAAACTCAATGAAAATCATGTCAATCTGAAAGCGGTTCTTGCGCGAATAGTTCTGTAAGACGCCCGTTATGAAAGATTGGGTGAAGTAGAAGCCCGATATCCAATAGACGTTCGGCTCACCGTTGTCTATCCACTCCTGAAAGAAGGCCAAACTGGACAAGAAGAGATAACAGAAAAAATGTGTAGATGATGAGTTATCTTATTTTTCAATTTGTTAATAAATATTTAATATTTGAACACAAAGCGAAAGCACAATGAACTGCCAAGAGCATGCACACACGAATGGCATCGTCCTTTGAAGTCAATGGCAAATAAGATTTTCGCTATGAATGGCAACAGTAGCACATGCGCTAGGGTTATATGAAAGGTGGATGGAATGTATTCCACATATACATTTTTATTATATTTGCACAATTGCAGCAAAAGAACTCAACAGCAGCAGACGGAGCAGCAGCCGGAGTACAATGCCCATTGAGGGCTGTAAAATAGAAATGTGACAGAGCGCACTCACCGGGCCAGAAAGTCGCTCACGTAGCTGCCCAGAGGCTTGAGCGATGGATAGCTCTTCTTCAACCAATCCGCTGGCAGTTTGCCTATAATCATGGACGCGTGTGTGCGCTCCAATTCGGGTATCATCGCTATCTGTCCGACGACAGCCTTGCCCACATTCACCAGACTCTTGCGTATGTAGGAGAGCAGACGATTGAAGCGTATTAGCTCTTGTCGCAGCACCGTATTCATTGAATTGGTATAGATCACAGGATATGTCTTGGACACCTCATCAAGATCGAATTCATCGGGCAGGCGCGACAATAGCTCTTTACATATAGCGATGGCGGGATCTTCCTTAGCGCCGCCTGCCGAACTCGCCTTCACCGAGGCCATCAAATCGGTCTGTGTGAGCAGCACTCCACTAATGAGCTATGAGAAGGATGAATACAAAGATATTTATTCACTATGATATATATAATTAAATATTTTATTACACACCGCATTAGTTTCCTTCACATTGCGATTGATATCCGCATTCTCATGCAAGCCATAAACCTCGGGCTGTGGACTGAGCGGAAATGTGGCAATGTACTCAATGGAATTCGCTTTTGTTGGACTCAGTGGCACACAATAGTTGCCCGACTGTGACAAGGGATAGCTGACAGAAAAGGTGAAGTGTTATATAGATCAGTCGAGTATATGAGAGATTTTACTTACTTATCAACCTCTATTGTATTGCTGTTGTATATCATATTGAGCAACGATAACATCAGACGACGATCCTTGTCGTCGGTCACACGACCACCGTAGTTGCACTCGCCGGTTAGATAGACATGGCCACGGAAGGGTATGCTATGGGACTGGGCAATGAACATCTTCAGCTGCAGCAAGGAGATTCTAAAGAGAGAAGGTTAAGGGATAATCAACATATTAATGTAATAGAAATGCGACGACATAAACAATTAACTATATCTTAATATTCCCATTCAAATACTTAAATACTCACTTCAGATCCGACTCATTGAACTCGTAGGGTATATTCCAGCCAAGTGGTCCGAATTCGCGACGCTCCTGCACGACAGCATGGAAGAAGACCAAAGCAAAGACACCGCGCGTCCAACACTTGTTGGCCTGGTCGGAGAACAGGAAAGCGTTTGTAAAGAACTTGTCGCGCATTAATGGATCCGAGGTAAATGAGCGATGCATATTGGCGCGCAAACCCTTGGGCGGCTCGTTTGTCATCTTCACCGAGTTCTGCAGCACCGAGACGGGAAATACAGAGCTGGGATACGAGGTGCACCACAGTCGATAGTCGGCATGTGCGTTTTCCGTTAATGTGGTGTCATTGCAAATTCGTTCGAGGTCACCCATCCAGCTGAAGGCGACGTGACAATTCTGCAGAACGACCCATTGGCCGTGACGCACTGCGTCCGTGATCATCTTCTCTGCACGCGGTCCCTGACCCTGACCCAAGGAAATCGTTTTCGTTCTAGAAGAGACAAAAAACAAAACAATAGGGGAAATAACCACGCGCTTAGCATAAATTTTGTTTAAAGTTGCAAAAGTTATCGCTGACACAGCGCACAGCTGCAGAGCGCACGGCTCACAGCTCAGCTGCTGTTGCCACCGCCCACTCGTCGTGGAGCAGAGCATGCAGCATCCACACATATCCGGTACAAGTCGGCACATGTCGCGCTTAATCGAAAACAAGCCCGAGCCCGGCAGGCGAAGGGGCGCATACATGTTGGATACATGAAAATATGAGGCACACCACAGTCTACGTTAATTAACTTACTTTTCGTACATGTTGCGTTGTTTGGCGAACATAAAGAGACTGGCCATGGGATCGGAGCCGGCCGAAAGCAAAAACACCAGCGGTATTCTTGGCGAGCTGTCCGCGAACGAAGCGCCCAAATCGAACGGTGGCGGCTCCACAAACGACTTGTCCAGGTTGCGGGTGATGTAAGCCTATTGTGTTCATACAAAATTAAATGAGATATATGCATGATATATAATGCCCGAACGAATACACTTACGCGCACAGCCGGCACCAGCTTGTCGGGTCGCATGCTCTTCAGTATGATCAGTTTCAGCATCTCGCTCACGTCGTCGTAGGGTTCGGGTAAGGGCATTTCTTGTGGATTGATGGCATCGTAATACTCACGCCATTCACTTAAATTTTTCTTAATTTTCGAATGGAAGTTCTTTATGCTAATAGCAGAGATTAACAATAACGTATATGGAGTACAGTAGAGTTTGATGGAATTGTTTGTCTATGTAAGTCTTACCCCTCCAGATCGCTGGCTCGATAAATGGCAGCCCACGCTTTTTCAGGCAGCCACTCTTTATACGGATTGGGAATAATTGACTTGAAACCAATGCCGCCAGTCAAGAAGAATAGCAATTCCTCCTTATCGAGACGACCCTGCGAGACGAGTATGCCCAAGCACATGACCAGCGATATGACCAGCTTGTCCTTCTCAAATAGCGAACGGCACACATTCGTATAGATAGATTTGGTAAAGTAATCGTTAAGATTTTGTAAGCGTTCAAGCAGCACCGCTGACTTGGGCGCCTTCAATATGGTATTCACGAAGAGATTTAGGAACCAGGCCAAGGAATATTGATACATGGGATCAACATTAGCCAGCTCGCTGATGCAGAAAAAGAGAATGGCTGAGTGTTTGGACACGGGTATATATTGTTGTCGTGCTGCATCAATTTCGATTTCGGTGGCAACGGCAATAACCTGCTTCTCCTGGATGTCTTCCGATAGGATCTTACTGGACGATAGTATATTGATGGCATTCTCATCCTCCAGCACATTGCCCTCTGATGTGGACAGCACCTGTGTGCATACAGGAAAAAGAATAAGGGGAAGTGAAAGAACTTAGTAAGAGTCTTGCGCAGATTTAAACGTTTTATTTCCAGTTAATTGAATTGTCATTGGCCAAGCATCGGAACATAAATAAAATATTTGCTCTAATTGAAACCCAAAAGGATGCCCAATGCAGAACAAGAGAAAAATAAACATTTATCGTAGAAGTGAAGCGAACGGGGTGGGACTTACCTCTAATATCTTGGATTCAATGGTGTACAATGCATCACGATTCCTTGCGGATTCAATAATCAATTGTTCCTTCTTCTCTTGCAAATCGGGACGCTCGTGTGCCACAACAATCGCCAGCAATTGTTCGCGTAATCCTTGTTCCGTTATCATGAAATTTAATACTGTTACCTAAACAGCGAGCAAGCAGAATGTGGAATGGAAAATATATGTATGTATGTATGTGGTACGTAAAATGGGAAACTCCAAAATAAACATACACACACACACATACACGCACACGTACACAATGTGCCGCAGCAGAAAAATAAAGAAAAGCGAATGGAAAAACTGCTGACAACAGTAGTAGCAGCAGCAGCAGCAGCATAAAAAGTAATGGAAACGCCAACAGAAGCGAAATGCTGGAAAATTTTATAAACACGCCAATGGCCAGGACCGAGGACTAGGAGCTAGAAACCAGGCGGCAGGACTGGAAACAGCGTTTGGAACTTTGGTTTTGCTATTGAGACTGCGACTAAGACTGAGCTGCTAGTTATGCAGCAGCCAGGCTCGCACGTACATCAATGGCAAGTCCTCAGCTCAGCTCATCTCCTTGTTCTCGTCGTCATCCTCGTCCTCGTCCTAGTCCACGTCCTCGTCAATGGCATCGAAAATTTGCATATTGGCAGCGCCTGCTGCTGCGCTGCATCGCATTTTCCAAATATCAATTTAAGTTCGTCGTTTTTATTACACAACATACTAACGTCATCATTGGCTTGACTTGCCACAAAACTCACTCAGTTCCTTGGCTCCTCGCCTAACTGCTGTGGACTGTCTGCATATGTCAACTTACCATAACCATCACTTCCGGCGGATAGTGAGGATTCCGCAGACAGGTCGTTATGTAAAGACGAAAATTGGGATTGTATTCAATCATTGTGTCGCCACTCCTTATAAAGAGGCCACCCTTGCTCTTGATGATGTTCTTCTCCAATATGGGCGTTAGATTTGAATCCAGTTTCTCGCCTAATTGAATAGTTTGATATATACAGATTCAGTTAGGGATAAACAGACAAGAATACATACATGCAAGCTGTACCTGATTGCAGTAATAGATATTCAACTTACCCACATTCTCTATGAGCACAGGCTGTCCGTATGTCATCGCCAGCTCCAGCACTTGCATATAATTGGTATCACTCTGCTTAATCACCTTCAAGTGATTGTTTTTCTCCATATTTTTGATCCACTTGTTTGCTTGCACTGTGAAGTATTTATTGAAGCATAGCGTTTGCGGTTTTATTATTCACCCCACTTACCCTGCGGATCGATGAGCAGGGAGTAGCGACTGCTGTTGGCCACAATGATGCCATTCTCCACCGAAAAGTTATCAGCGGGCAGTCCAGCCAGGGACCAGGCTCGTATTGTCATCGGATTACCCAATGTGTGTGCCAGCGAAAATACCTCACTTCTAGGTATTTGACGTCGTGCGCAGATGCCATACCAGTCCTCCAAAATGTTGGCACGATACTGAGCAGGGGAATAGAGAAAAGTTGTGAAAATATAAGAGGCATGGAAGAATGATAATATATAGAATAATAATAATATAAGAATTTTTGTATAAAATGCTTAGATTTTTTTTTTTTTTGGTATTATAGATATATATTTTATTAGTTAATAACTTACATATATGTATGTACAAGCTCTTAGCGTCTGTTAAATTATGCATAAAAACATAGCGAATAGCTTAACTTAATTGTATATGTCAGCATTTGTGCATTTTTTGTGAGTTGAACATAGAAAACTATTTCCATATACTTCACATTTAATATATATATATATATACATATATACATACATATCTTTAAATATATAAAGTATATACATTCATGAAAATGTCACGTCAGCTATACAACTAAGCGCTGATTAAAAAAAAAAAAAAAAAAAAAAAAAAACAAAAACAAAATGAAAACATGGTATAAATATCAAAGAACTGCACGAACTCCAAATACTCTATTAAAAATATTGATAATTTGCATATAATATATGAATATCAAATTACTCTCTCCCGCTCTTTCGTAATTTTGAGTAATTGAGAGCTCATTCTTTGAGCAACAACAACTGTTCAACAACTGAGCCTGCCTGTCTGATATGCTCATTAGGGTGTGGTGGGTAGCTATATATACTTTTTTAAACGCTCCAAGTATAAACAGAAAAAAAAAACCAAAAAATATGCAAAAAACAAAAATGAGAACTATAGAGCAAGAGAAAGAGAGAGAGAGAAAGAGAGAAAAACGAAAGGAAATCAATGCAACGTGCTCATGCATATTAAAATCCTTTATGGAAAACGAGCACGGCAACCATTAGCTATGCTTTCGAAAGAGCACAGATTTCGCACAGTTTTCACAGTTTCCACAGCAATTGCTGCATTTGTTTGGCTAACACTCACCTCGGTGGTGAAGAAGCCCAGGTAAGCGGTGCAGCCACCAGCGAGCAGCACATCGCCCACAATATTGCTGATGGATTCGTGCAGGGACTTCGCTGCCTCTGACCAGCGCGTTTTCTCGCCACCCAAGCCGCCCAGCAGCTTTTCCGCTCTGCCATGAAATGAAACATAGAAAGTTTTTCAGAAATGAAATTTACACGAAAAGTTCGCTTCCAATCGCTGTACCTGTTTAACTTTTTCTCACAGTTATCTATATCGTCCTCGAGTCGCTTCTTCTCACGCGATTTCTCTGCAAAGAAATCGTTGAGCTTCTGCAATTTGTCCAAAATGACCTGCAGCTCGGCTCGCTTGGCATTCAGCTTCTCCATTTGTGAGGATAGATCGGCCTCGGCCTCGGCCAGCGCCGCCTTTTTGGGCATGACGATGCGTGCCACCTTGTCGTAGACATCCATGGCGCGCACCCACCGGCAAATGCCCTCGCAAGCCATGGAAGCAGACCTAATCTTCTCTGGCACAAAGTCTCGATCAGCTATATACCTGAAATGAAAGAGTTAAATATACATAGGTATAAAAGTAAATATGTATTGACTCCTACTTTTCTCGTATCCTTTTAATAATAGCCGGTGGTATGTTATCCTTGTCGAAGGTCTTTAGCGACTCGAGGAACTTCATGTCGCTGAGCATGCGCATAGATGGACCCCAATAGTCCTCCACCATATGTCCACTGGGATCAGGCTTACGATCCGGTTTTATGCCCTTGAGCACACAAACCGCCTCTAAGGTTAACTTGACGCCATATGGCGGATTCTTCATGGACTTGACCACGCCAATATCAGCGGGCTTCAAAGTGTTCAACGCCTCCAGGGCAGCCTCCATGGCAGGGATAGCCTCTGCCAGATCTGTCTCGCAATCATCTTTGATGGCTTGGGCCGCAGCAGCTGCTTCATTGGCCGCTGCTTCATCTGCACCCACCACTTCCTTTTTCTTCTCGGCCTCTGCCGTCTCGCGCTCAATATTCACCATAATGCGATCCGTTTCTTCGGATAATACCTTCAACTTTGGCTGCAAGTCGTACAGATTAGTCTGCATTTCGCCCACTTGACTGGCAGCAAAATCCAACTTCTCCAAGCCAGTAGTGTATCTGTCTCTCAATCTAGTTATCTCATCGATCTTACGAGCGTAGAATGTGCGGAAGGCTTTCAGCAGCTCCAGATAAGCTGATGGAGTCACATAATTGCGGCGACTCAGCTCCAAATAACACTTTTCACTGGCGTCCACGACTGACTGATGGAAGTACATGACACAAACGACCAAATCTTGCTCTAACTGTGTCAACTCCCGCTCAACTTCGCCCATAGTCTTACGTTTGTCACCCTCCTCCTCTTGTGGTATCTCTTCAGAAACCCTTGGTGTCTCATCTTGTGGCTTATTTAGGTTCATGGATGTCACAAAGTAAGAGCCCACACGAGAGAGCGCCTCTTCTGGCCAGGGCATATACCAATCAATGGTGCAGCAATTGATTAGCGAGGGATAGACTCGAATGCGCTCCTTAAACGATTCACCTATGGGCGAGAAGGCAAGCGCAATATGCAATTGCTCTCTAATGCGTTCGATATAGTATGCATACACCTCGCTCGGCAACGAATCCAACACTTTGCCCTAGAATAAAATAGATATGTGTGATAAATAAATAGACATACAAACTGGAAGCAGAATCGTTTTAAACTCACCACTTGCTTGGCCACATTGGCCATATTCTCCATGATTGTTGCCTTGTCCTCCAGTTGATACAGATTTGGCAAATCACCTGTATTAAGTATGCCATTGATGTCCTCCACATAGCCCTCATCAGTTGCCTGTGCAAAAGAATAAAAGCAAAAAATAACATGTATCCAGGGAATAACCATACTGTCCAATGCAAATCTCTAAGCTGTGTCCTATTTCATATATGCAGGACTCGCCCACACAGGATGCCAAAATGCAAACTGCAATTTCAATGGCAATGGCAAAGGCGACTGCAATTGCAACTGCATCTACACCTGCAGCTGGAGCTGTAACATGCATTTTGCATTCGCTCTAAGTGCCATAGGATTCGATTCTATCCAAAATACTTTACATTGAAATTTTAGAGTTGCAAAGCCCAGAGGCGGAGCCGTCGCCCGAATCCAACTTGTAGGCTCTTGAAGCATTTTAGTGTAATTGTTAATTAATGTGTGCAACGAGATTTGTTTGTCGACAACTGCGGAGAGAGAGAGCGAGAGTGGCGGTGGGAATAAAAGGAAACCTAAATACAGCATTGATTGATTTGCCAGGCAGCTGAATTTGCTCATCGTTTTAATTTGCTCAGGTTGCATGCAAATGTTACCATTGCCAAAACGAAAGGTATACATAATCACTCTAACAACACATCAGCAAATTTCACTGCGTATAATTTCGATTTCTGTGGCTGGAGAACAATAATGGATAAGTAAATTTTATATGAAGGTATCAAACTGACAGAAGCAATCATCAAAAGTAAGCTATGAATGCGTATGGATAAATTGAAACAGATTGAATACTCTTATGCACATGGAATATGTGTATATCTTTATATATGTAATATAACTATTATAAATTATGTTGGCATATCTTATAGGAAACAGAATTTGTATTTAATCACATAGGTAGGCTAAGCAGATTCTTTTTAGTAACAAAAGTCAACTCTGTAGAGTAATATTAGCTATCAAAAGTTTTTTTTATGAAAAACACTTCAATTGCTTTTAAGCTATTTTGACTTGCTCTAATAAGAAATATTGCAATTTGAATTAGGCATATTTACTGAGCAGAGTATACAAACCTCTCTTTCAAAATTCTTTTAACTACGATGTTAAGAGACTCAATTTGAAATTTCATCCAATATTATTTAATCATATTGATTCGAGGTTTCGGGCCAATAAATTAAGCTTTAATTCGGAGGATTTACTCTACTCGAATCTTGTGTGCAGCGCAAAGGCTCTACATTCGCCATAATTGATGGGTTGCTGCGCATGCAAATTATTCGGCAATAATCAAGTTACATAGCTCAACAATTAACGTAATTATAAATGTAAATTTTAGCCCAAACAATGAGCGCTGTTGCCTGACTGTCTTCTGCTTGGCTTAGAGCGAAGCTATACGATGAAATTTGATTTTTGCTGCACAACAAGTCTGTGTGTGTGTGTGTGTGTTTACGTGTATACCAAGAATATTTTAATTGATTTAGATTAGCATGCATACGATATTTATGGGTTTGTTGTACCCCGCTGACATTGATTTGCGTTTTGTGTAGCTGTCCAAGCGTTTTACAACATTATTAAAACGTTTTTTATTGCCCCTTAACTGGTTGCTTAGCTAATTATATGCTGATTATCCACACACATAATGACTCGCTGCTAATGAGTTTGAACCAAATCTAAGCTCACCTGCGCATCGGAGAATAGAAAAACGGTGTGATTAATATTGAAGCTTGATGCCATCAGTATCTTTTTGAGATCATCACGCCAATCGGCTAGTGTATATGATTTGGACACTTGCACGGTCATCAGCCGGCAATCGGCTATGTGAGCAGCCAGGCGACAAGAGCTGCGTCGTCCTGAGCCGCCCATGCCCACCATCAAGATGTTGCCGCGTGGCATTTGCAGCACACGCGAGACTCTGCAGAATGGAAACCATGAAATTCAATCATACATATTAAGTATTAAGTTTTAGTATTAATATTACCTGCTAACATGCTCAATGGCAAATCGAAACATAACCAAATCCATGGGCGAGCTAGAGAAGGAATTGTAATCTTGCAGATAGTACTTCATAAGTTTCTCCAGCTTTTGATAGCTGTCGCATTCGTCATAGTACTTGGGCTCCGCATCCGGCTCCATGTAGTTGCCATAGAAGAGATTGCGTAGATCGTTGTCGCTCAACTTTTCGCCCGGTTCAATGCGCTCTGCGAACGCTGATTCGAGCGAGAAACGTAAACAGTTCTTGCACGCATCAATGGCCATAATAAGCAGACGGTCACGATCCAGCTGGTCGATCAAACTGCAATGGCGACAGCCAGACGACAATAAATGAAAAAGGTCATACAGAAGGTCAATGGAGCTGCATACCGGTCATAAAATACACGATAAGTTTCATGCGCCCACAAACGACCCATCTTTTCCGGATCCGGCATACGCTTTGGCGGCACCATCACAATGCCCTGAAAGACGCGCGTGATATCTCGCAAGGAAAAGGTATAGTGCGACTTCGCTGGTGTGGGCAAAAAGATGCGCATTGCCTCACGATAGACGCTGACCATTGCCTCTGCCAAGCCCTGCAAAAAAACCGAGAGCACGGTGACATATGAATATGTGTGGAGATGCTTGTGCAACAACAACAACAACAGCAGCATGAAGAGCGAGGGAGGTAAAGATAGGACATGGCCATTCGAACTTTTTGCAAAATGAAGTTATAAAATTCGCCATTTTAATTTTATTATGCGCCAGCGCCTGGCTGCGAGCCAAAAAGAGTGGCGGACGGACAATTGGACAGAGATTGTCCAAGTCCCGTTGTTGTTGCTGTTATTGTTGATGTTTTTGTTGTTGCGGGTGAAGAGGTGTATTGTGGAGTGGTACGTACACGCGATAACAGTGCCACCTTCTCAGGGTAGCCCTTGGCAAAATGCCATTCACCAATCGTCGTGAATATACGTATGATAGTTGAATCCTCAAAGGAGTCCACGGCCACAACGAACATGTGGCGATAGAGACGCGGAAAGATAAAATTGCTGCCGCCCAACGTGCCCATAGCACAGACCAAAGACTGAAAGAGAGAGGGAGAGAGGATGAGAGAGATAGATAGATTGGTCAGCAGAATTTTATATTTTTTCGGGAAATTGTTGACAAATGGCTGTCAGTTGTTAGCCACTCACCATATCAATCAGTTCAATTTTGGTGGTATCTATGAGATCCGACCAGTAGCCATGATCCAGCCAAGAGCGCAGCAGTTCCAGCGGAGGCTGTGAGCCGTACGTATCCTTGGAGGGCATGGCCACATCATCACAAAAGACTATGCACTATGTGGAGAAAAAGTTGAGAGTCGATAACAATATATAGTTCTGATTTAACTTCTCACTGTTATGAGTTATTGTGGGTCGGATTGTGGAGCAGATTAAAAGATTATAAGTCTAGTGATATCTCCCACTTACCTTCTTGCCCAGGGCCGGTCCGTAGACGCCCTTACGTCGTCGATCCAGCTTGCTCATAATTGTATCCTGCACCATTTGAGCCGATGTGCGGGCCGAGAAATTAATTATATTGGTGAGATTTGCAAATTTGGGCAGAGCAAGCAAATTGCTGGTTATAATAGCGCTCTTGCCCGTGCCGGTTGGTCCGACAACAAGCAGCCCAAACCCTTTGGATATGCAAAAGTCCTGCCAGTAGGATATATAGCCCGTCTCCTTGGTGGGTACAATCAGTTCACTAATTTGCGCATTTTCCGGAAAATGTGAGCTGCCCGATGACGGATCATCGGATGACTTTTGCCAAGTCCACCAATTCTCAGCCTCGTCGAAACGATAGTCGAGAAATACTTGCTTCTCGGGAAACATTTGGCCGCGATTCAATGAGAAATACTTGGGCTTCGGGAAATCCTCGTTGGAGCCATAGATCACCTTTCGCAACAGCGAATCGAAAGTTCGCTGACCCGCGCCCGTCAGAGCCGAGCAATAAGCCCACGCATAGCAGAAGAGAAACATTTGCTGGAACCAGGTCTGATTGAACACTTTGTGCTTCTCGAGAAAATGCAGAAAGAAGCGTGAGAAAGTCTGGTATTGATAGAGGGGCGATAGCTCCAGCATTTGCTTGCAGCGTGGCAGAAACTCGAGGGCAGCTGGTATGAGCCACTCGACCAAGTCCTCAAACAGATTCATATAGATTTCGTTAAGGCCCACAATGTTGATCAGAACATTGGTGAAACTCTTGTGGAAGGCACGCCAGCCGAGCTGCGAGGGCTCCATATAGATCATGCCGCAACGGGAAACGGTGGCCGGTGAGGCTTGCTCGAGATCAGCGGGCTCGAACATCATGTTCATCATCTTGGTCATTTGCATGATTTCGCCAGACATTAGGCACAGCTTCTTATTGTCGTCCAGCACGGTATTCAAGTTCTCAATCCAAACCGCATCCACGGGACCATCGAACATGACCCAGGCACGTTCGGTCTTTGGTCCCTGCACCTGTTCTCGAAACGTTTTGGCCAATACACCGTCCGACCATTCATGAGAGACGGGATCAAAACGTCCATAAAGTTGACCCATGGTAATTGCCTTGGGATTAATAATGCGAAAGACCACCGGATATTCCTTGAGCGTTGCCTCCTCATCAAGTGAAACATTTCGCAGCGTCAGGGCGAGCATCTACATAAAATTGCAATTGCGTTGGACTGCTGTTGAATTATTTAATGTCCCCGCTGCGCTCACCTGATAGGCTGTCGTCTTGCCGCCCATGGAGCCGCCCACAATCATCAGGCCGTGACGCACCAGCATCATCTCGTATATCTGCATTATTTTTTCCAAATACCAAGGCGTCGCCTGCAGATTTCTTTCCGCCAGATTAATACGCAGCCACTTGATAATGTCATCGCGTACTGGCTAGAAGCGCACAGACAGAAGGTGGTTAAGCAGGTGGTGCAGGCGGCCCAACAGAAGTGCCGTTAAATGGCAAAGGAAAACAGGTGTAAATGAAATATGAAAAATATGCAATGAAATATGCGAACAGAAAAACAGAGAGAACCAGTTGAATGGGCTTTTCATTATGGTGGCCCGCAACGAGTTGCAACTGATGCTTCAACCAGTTGGTGACATGAAAAATTGAATGAGAGATAAGTATGTATATGTACATCAATAACTAATTGAGTCAGAATGATTTGATTTACATAGATAAATAGGAGATGATTAAAGTCTTCTCATAGAATTTTAAAAATCGAAAACATAAGGAAAACTACCATCATCCCATTCATATAGGTATTGTGAAGAGCATCAAGTCTTCCATGTGCAGACTTTGGCCATTTTTAATATGGCCTTATCCACGCATCTGTCAGCCAGTTATCGCATTAATTTGCTGTTCTTAACGGCGTCTCTTTCAGCTCATTACACCTGCACTTTATGAATTTCTATGGTGAATTGAAGTAGGAGGCGACTTACCATGGGCAGTTCGACGCCCGGGAAGAGATCCATATAGATGCCAATGAAAAGGGAAATATCTTGTTCGAGGAATTTCGGCAGATTGACATCAACAATGGCGCGCAAAACAATCTGGGCCTCCGGTAGGTCAGCATAAAGGCGACGCAGCGATGCGGATGCCAATAGCACGGATTTCACGGCGCGCATACCTGTTGAAATGAAAGGAGGAGAGGGTGTTAGGGGCGGCATGACATAAGCTTGACAGTTATGCGGCATTTTGGCAATGTGCATAACTTTGTGAAATTTTTGTCTTAGGTATTCACAATCGATACCTGGCTAAACCGAGCGGAGCTTCATTACAGGCGACAAAGCAAAATGCAAAAGTTTTCCAACTGGACACAGGCAAACAAAAACAACAACTACAGCAACTAAATGTACAGATAGTTTTTATTATTACTTTGCAAAACAACACGCGCGCACACACACACACACACACACACATGCATTCAGGCAACATTGTGTGTGTGGCATTTGTCTCTCACACACGCAGTACAAAAGCGCAAAAGCAAAACTTGCAAGAAAGTTTTTCAATTTAAACTCAAAATAAGATACTGATCAAATGTACTTTGCACATAAACTTGCACAGCTGCCAGCCGGCAATTGCAGTCATCGGCCGGACACATACACACAGATACACACACACGCTGAGGCACACGCACAGACATGTTGTAATGTCATATGACATGTTATGTCGTAAAAGCGAGCAATATCTTTGCCTTGAAACAAGAAAGAAAACAGTAGAGAAAAAAGTACACACACACTCAGGCACACACATCAGAACATGCCGGATGCAGAATGCAGTAAAATAGCGCAGGCAGTGCACAGCATGTAGGACAAGCGCAATGTTGTTTGCCTCAAAGTTGGGTTTGCCTGCTTTTCTACCTTATTAGTCAGTTAAAATAGTAGCCCAGCACATAAAGCACAAAGTAAAAGGTAATGAAATCGGGCAAGAGTAATAGCTAAACATATCAAATTTAAGATGGAGAATGATGGAAATAGAATAATAGATAATGAATATTTGCATATGTGATAAAAACAAAATTATCTTGGTAGTAAATAAAATTTGTTAAAGAGATCGAAATCAAAATGCGGGAGAGAAGCAGCAATAGGTAACTGTATGGTTAGATGGATTGATATACTGATATAATAGATAGGTATATAGATATCTCTCTGTTGAATATATGTATGTATATGAGAAAATATAAATATGATGATATGATACGTATAGATATAGGTGCAAATATGTATACCATAATCGTAATGAGACTGCGAGGACAGCTGCTCCGAGCACAATTTGTAGGCCTGTACAATCTTCTGTGATAGAATGCGTGCCGTATCGAAGCCATTGGAGTAGAGTGTTATCTCGCCGATCATCGCATAGTCGGGCACCATCATCGCCACCGTACGGAACAGGACCTTCAAGTTATCCGGCAGCTCTGTGCGGCCAGCGTAGCTAGAGAGAGGGAAGAGAACGATTGAAGCGATTCAATAGCCAATGGCCAATCAAATACATCAAATTGCAAGTGCTAATGGCATAAATAGTAAAGCCAGACTAGAGAGCCGAGCAATAACTAGCAATATGAGTGACTGCTTTTAAGGAACGTCTGGCTGAGTGACAAATTGGCAGGCAAAAGACAGGCACAAAAAATTCAAAAAAAAAGAGCCTACCATGGTTCGTTGAATATTGAATGCCCTTATGGGAAAATATGTGTATATGAAAATATATTTATAGTTATGAAATTAATTAATGAACAGCTATAAATATATACAATGTAAATTTACTTTGATGGAACATAATGATAATAACGCGCATACTATTATGAAATGACAAGTGCTTTTGGGTAGCTCTAACTTCTATATAAATATCATTAAATACAGATGTATAAAGATTTCTTTAAATATGGTAACATAGCTAACCACTGAGCCACAATACCCGCTGCAAATGCCTCGCACAAAAAAGACTAAACTTTCTGGCCAACTCAAAAAAAA
This sequence comes from Drosophila mulleri, assembly GCA_035047565.1. Taxonomy (NCBI): domain Eukaryota; kingdom Metazoa; phylum Arthropoda; class Insecta; order Diptera; family Drosophilidae; genus Drosophila; species Drosophila mulleri. The sequence continues at coordinate 13,194,672 of JAWNPK010000049.1, forward strand.
AAGAAAGCATAGCCAGGAGTTGGGAGCAAGGGAAATTAAGACCTTTTTCCGAATGGCAACGCTTTGGCACAGAGTCTGAGTGTCAGTTATGGCCGTTGCGTGTGGTGCGGGCTGGTGGTGCAGTGGTTGGTCGTAGGCCTAATATGCATGTTTGTCGCAGCTGTTTCACATGTATGCCAAAGCAATAAATATCCGCTACCGTATGGGGCACAAAATCTCCAATAACGCAATAACTACCAATATCGTGACCAAGCCCAAAGGCCCGCCATAGCCAGCCAGCCAGGCAGCCATTGCTAACTAATAGCTCCGGCTACCAGTCGGAGAGTTGCGACGAGTCGAGTCGCATCGAACCCTGTCAGAGACACTGTTTTTGCCCACTGGGCATGGTTGTAGATGACATAGGCCGTGTGTCGCAGCTTACAAAGTAACTAAATGCATTTTCAAACGTACAGTGGGCAAAAAAAAAGCAACGAGAAGGACGATGCGTGAAACCGCAGCTGCTGCAGCTGCTACTGCTGCTGCTTTTGCTACAGCAACAGCAACAGCTTCCTGCTTGGTGGTTGCTGCTACTCTGGCACTCAGCTCACGTGCCACTCACCCAGGATTCATGGTTATGAATATGGTACAAGTTGGATCCAGTTTGAGCATTGTATCCTCGAAAAAGAATTTCACAACCTTGCGTCCAATGGCCCGCTGTATGGTTAGAATCTGTTGCGCCACCACCGACAGCACCTCCAGCTCTATGCGATTGAACTCATCGAAGCAGGCCCAAGCTCCCGACTGTGCGAGGCCCTGAAAAGAAAGAAAGGCAAACAAGAATGCATATATAAACAAAATAGAACATAGGAAAAGGTTGGCTATAATTCGACTACGAGATACCATGTAAAAAAGCAATAATCTATCATAAGTTTTATTTAAATTCCTTAAACATGCAAACGGAGAGAGCGAGACAGAGCAGTTAGAGCAAACAAAGCAAAAGAGATTGGAGTTAGAAGAAAGACAGAATCCGAGAAAAAGACAGATCGAACGAAATACTCATTGATCCTTCGAGAATGATGCAAGCAATACCACTCGGGTTATGTTTAACTAATATCCAATAGGCTACAGAGTATTAAAAGAATAGAAAGGCAAACAAAGACGGGTAGGTTCTTTATAGTATGGGAAATGTGTAACAAAACGCATGCAGCAGAGAAATGGCAAAAATAGCCAAAGCAAACAGCAGCATAAACATTATTTTCAGTTGCTCATCGTTCGGTGCTCGTTCACATTCTCGGTTTCGGTTCGATTTTGTTCGGGCTGTGTGTACTGGGTGTATTTGTTGTGAGCGAGTGTGTGTGTGTGTGGGTATGGGTGTGCCGGTGTGGGTGTGTATAGTTTCCAATGCCTCGACAAACGGCAAAGGCACAAACATTGCAACATGGTTTACAAATGTAGACGAGTTGTTGCCGCTGCTGCCTGCGTGGGTTGCCCTACAGTATGCGGTTCTGGTCGGTTGGGGTCAGATAGCAAAAGAGTGAATGGACTTGGGGGCCAATGCAGCGCCCTTTGATATGCTTTTCTTTTGCATGTTGCCAATAAATATGCAGCTTTATGCGAAAAAGAGTAAGCGGGAGAGAGGTTGGATGAGCGGGAACGGAAGCGTTCTAGAAGTGCTCGTAACATATGCCAACTGACTGTTTGCTGTTGTACAATGGGAAGAAGAAGCAGCAGCAGTAGCAAAGCGCTCTTTAAAGGGATTTTATATGCACTCATAAATAGGTATTATTTAAGGAAACGAACAAAGAAAAACAAAACCGTGCTGATAAAACGGGTTTTCATTTAAAGGCGGAAACTGATAAAACTTTGTTAGAAAAATCAATATGTAGGTACTGCTATCTATTTCAATAATACTCCTTTTGATCAATAGATCGAGCTTTTCCACATTATATCAAGCCGCGCTCTTTGGTCACGCCCACACCACATGCAACAAGAGGCAACATCGCTGTGTGGCATCAAGGCTGTTTTACATGCTGTTGCGCGTTCGCACAATTCTTTTCTTTTTTTTCGTAGCTGTTGTTTCTATTGTGCAATTAGCGCAGGCAGCAATGTGTGTGTGCGTGGGTGTTGGTGTGTGTGTGAGCCTTGTTTGTGCATTTTTTGTTGTTGTTTGTGTTCAATTCTTTGGCTGGCGTTTGGACACTTTGAACTCTATCAAAGTGGTTTGTTGCCTTTGGCAGCTGCAAGAATCGCGCATTGCAACCAATTTTTTCTAACTGCATCCCTCCCCTATCCCTCTCTCTTTCTTTGCCTTCCTCTGTGTGTTTCTCGTATCCGCTCATAGATTCATAGATATTGAGAAGTTTTGCGCATTCATTGGACAACTGGCCTTTGTTTATTTTTTCTTTTATTTTTTGGTTGGATGGTTGGCAAGAACTTTGGTGAGCTGCCATTGTTGCGGGCATTTTATGGGCATTTCCATTTGTGGAGAGACAAAAATTGTTTTTGGGGCTCGCCATATCTGGGCAGGCATAAATCGAAATCGAAATAGTTTGAATTGTTTGGCAATTGCAAATTATTTTATTGCTTGCAAAATTGTTTTTGCCGACTGCGTGTGGAAAATTTACGACTTCCGAAATATTATGGATAGAACCAGACAGTCGGACAGACAGCCAGAGAGCGGGTGTGCGTCACGCATAGGAGATGGAACTACTTTCTAAAAACAAAGCAACTATTAAACTTAAAGCGAATAAATGACAATAAATGAATAGGCAACAGGCTAACTGGATTCAGCTTAACTGAAGCTTAAATCAAATTAATTAATCTAAATCGAGATTCAAACGCTGAAATTTTAGGTTCTTTGTTGTTGCTGCCGCTTGATTTGCGGCAAAAGTTTGCGATTATTTTCGCATGCAAATTAACGCCAACACACTCAACCCAATTGGAATGGCTAGAAAGAGTAGAAGTGAGAGACCTTTAAGCCATTATGCAATTAGGCGTGCTACAGAATTAAGCGATTAGAGCCTCAAACACGCATAAATTTTACTACTACAGAGCAGCAGCACCTACTTAAGATGCGGTCGAATGTGCGTCTGTGTGAGTGTGCCTGTGGATATGTCTGCGTCTGTATGGTGGGTTCGTGTGCGTAAATATGCGTATGCGTTTAACGACCTGCTAATAAAAATTTGCATAGATTTGAACGCTCACGAAAGCTTTTTAGTCCCACATTTGGCATTATAGTTTGTTCTCGTATAAAGAGACCAACTAGTCGCCATGGCGATTACTTTCACAAACTACCTAATTAGTCAGACCATAGAGCTACATAAATTTCAATATACAGTCAGCGACTGGCTCCGTTGTGTCTGGATAAAAAGAACGCAAATGTATTTTTACACTGAGAGAAAAGAAATGTAAGGAACAGAGCAATTGACAATGAATTTTGCTAAGGAGTATCTTGTTTACTTAAATTGGAACTGACAATATATGAAGTGTGTAAAATTTTACTTAAGACTAGCAAATACTATACTCGTATATGACTGATCGAAAAATGGTTGAACAAATTAATAAAAATGGATTATTTATTAATTTTGTATAAGCTACAGAATAACTTTAGTTAAAGATAAATAAAAATTCTTATTCAAAATGGATATACGAAATTGGAATATTTATCATGAGTAGATGAGACGCTAATACTATATCTTCTTTCCCTTCTAATTAAGAATTGTCATCTAATCTAATCCATCGAATAACAAAAATTAATTAAATTCAGAAATATTATTTCAATCAAATACATTTGTTTTTATGTGATACTGCAAATAAAAGCCCGAACAGAAGCTAAAAATAAAGTCCTAAGCCTCATAACTAGACAAGCTACTTCTGGCTAATCCGTTTCTACTTTTTGCCAAGTGTACGTACAGCTGCACGTGTGTGTATAAGTGTGCGAGTATATTCATATGTGTGGGTGTATACTAAAAGTCATCATTGGTGCGCGTGCCGCTGCCTGGGACAGGTTCTTTGATTAATGTTGTTGACCAACATTGGACCATCAATTAGCAGAAAGACTCGAGCGCACGAGCGTGCGGGACAGACAGCGTGTCGCAGTTCTGAGAACTCACTTAGAAGTGGCAACAAAATATAAAAAATAAAACGAAACAACAAAAACCTGTAGTAGAGAGACAATCCAATACTTACCTTAAAGAACTTGCCCAGCGCTTTGTAGTCCAGGCCATCGGAGCAGTTGAATACGACGCACTTCTTGGCCACAGCCTTGGCCAGATCCTTGCAAGTCTCCGTTTTGCCAGTACCCGCAGGACCTTCGGGCGCGCCACCCAAACATAACTTCAAAGCGCCCATCAAAGTGCTGAACAAAACGAGGGAATTAGAAAAGAGGTTTTTCACCTAGTCACATGTGTGGGTGTGTGGGTGGGTGGTTTGTGTATTTTGTGTGGTTGGGTGGTGCGGCATGTGCTGCACAGAAGGCAACATGCCAAAGTGTGTTTTTAATATCTGTTTTGCATTTTTTCGCATTTCTCGTTGCTGCAGCTTAAAAAATTGTCATTTATGGGCATTTTTGCTTTAGTTGTGGTTGTTGTTAGTGTTGGCCGTTTTTATACCCTACACTCAGTAGAAAGAGTAGAGATTTACTCTCTACTAGAGACTAGAGAGTAGAGACTAGAGACTAGAGACTAGAGAGTAGAGAGTAGAGAGTAGAGAGTAGAGAGTAGACAGTAGAGAGTAGAGAGTAGAGAGTAGAGAGTAGAGAGTAGAGAGTAGAGAGTAGAGAGTAGAGAGTAGAGAGTAGAGAGTAGAGAGTAGAGAGTAGAGAGTAGAGAGTAGAGAGTAGAGAGTAGAGAGTAGAGAGTAGAGAGTAGAGAGTAGAGAGTAGAGAGTAGAGAGTAGAGAGTAGAGAGTAGAGAGTAGAGAGTAGAGAGTAGAGAGTAGAGAGTAGAGAGTAGAGAGTAGAGAGTAGAGAGTAGAGAGTAGAGAGTAGAGAGTAGAGAGTAGAGAATAGAGAGTAGAGAGTAGAGAGTAGAGAGTAGAGAGTAGAGAATAGAGAGTAGAGAGTAGAGAGTAGAGAGTAGAGAGTAGAGAGTAGAGAGTAGAGAGTAGAGAGTAGAGAGTAGAGAGTAGAGAGTAGAGAGTAGAGAGTAGAGAGTAGAGAGTAGAGAGTAGAGAGTAGAGAGTAGAGAGTAGAGAGTAGAGAGTAGAGAGTAGAGAGTAGAGAGTAGAGAGTAGAGAGTAGAGATGAGTGAGGAGAGTTTCAGTATACAATGCAGACATAGCTGAACTCTCCTGCTATAAGGTATTTAAGCTTTTAAATCACAAAGGCTTCCTACTCTCTTTTATATTTTTGTTTATTTTTGCCTTTGCAAGTTCATATTTTTATCATATTGGCAGCGCAGCCAGCTTCGCGTTGCTTGGCTGTATATTTTTTTAGCATTTCCGGTATGGTCATACGAATATCTATACTTTCCTTTTTTGTTCACTTTAACTATGTTTGTGTGTATGTGTGTGCGTTGTGTGTGTGAAAAACTGTCCAACATTGATTTATTTGTTTAATATAAAAGTTTTATCGGAAACCCCATTAAAATGTCCTTTCTGCCAGCTTGCCAGCAACGGGCTGTTTCTGCTGGCTGTTGTTGCTGTTGCCGTTTGCGTTTGTCGCAAGCTGAAATAACAACAACAAAAACAACAGCAGAAAGGTTTTCTGCTCTTTTTTGCGTATTTTGTAGAAAAATGAAAATAAATTTAAAATGCAGTGGAATAAAATAAATATTTTTCCAATAAACGTTGCCTTTCATGACTTTTAGAGCGGCCAGAGCTGCAGCCAATGGCTCAGCTGCTTTGCAAACGTGTTGTCAATTAAAATCAGCAGGTGTGTGTTTGTGTGTGTTTGAGAGAGAGTACGTGTGTAGATAATTTTTGGTACCCACCGATAGCAACGATCCGTGAGAGGCGTAACAACCAAGCGTGGCAAATTGCCAAGGTATTCCATGCCATATTTAACGTCCGTAACAACCATGCTAACGCACATCCAATCCTCGTTCTCTGTGAAAACACATAGCCACTCAGTAAATTAAAACAGCAAGAAATTCACAGGGATCTAACTGCTACTCACTTTCGTCAACCTTCCAATAGTAGCGCAGCTGTGACATCCAATCAAAGTCCTGCATGCTAGTTATGCGCATATCCACCAGATACTTGACAACATCACGAGCTGTTAGGTTAGTTGGAATTGTATTTAGTTTATTTCAAAGACTGCCTATCAAATAGTTGACTAACCATGCACATCCAGCACAATGAGCGCTTCCACAGCAATACGCACTCCAGTCTGAAGATCTGTGCGAACGAGTCGCACAAGGTCTCCAATTTGTAAATTGGACTTCTCCAAATATGACGGCAGGAATTTCTTCTCGATGGCTTCCTCCACCTGGCACATGTAAATAGCCGGAGAGTAGAAAGTGCATAAAAAATGTGGCAGGTGGGCAAATAAATGGCAAAATATGATTTTCAATTTTGTGAGAAACACGCTCAAAGCCCAGCAGGGAAAAGCGCGCAAGCACAAAGAGCTTCGAAGCCAGCGCGGCTAATCGCACTGTCAGAGACAGAGTGACAGACGTGCAGATAGACAGACAGAGAGACAGTGAATGAGAGAGGTAGAGTGCGAGCGAGAGAGAGGGGCAGAGAGTGAAACAGACAGCTGCTGCTGGGACAGTAGCTGTGGCTCTTTCGCCTTTGTGCGGCGGTTTGCTTTTTGCGGTTGAAATGGATTAAAGCAAAAGTTGTTTGCTTACCTCTAAGGTCCAGGCGGCGCAGGATATGCCGAGGACAACTTGTCCGGGCCATGATACGACCCAGGAAATACGATCGACAAGGGTATAATCCTCCCACGATTCCTTCATTTGTTCCAGTACACTATCCAACATAACATACTCTACCTCTTTTAGCCAAATCTCCACCAAACCCTGTGTTAAGAAATGAATTTAGTGGGAATGTGTGAATGAATTGAAAACACATACATTTGCCGCTTGTGGATTGATTTTGCGCACTAAACTGACGCGTTCATCCTCATCGCTAATCATGTGCGTGATCTCCATATTGTCATCGAAAGTCAGAGTGCCGATCTGAAAGTATATGAGAGCTATTATCACAAGCATGGACATAAAGAGAGTGAGGTCTTACACCCTCGAAGCATTTGCGTAAATGCGGCTGCACGCGCATGGGATCCTTCGTCTCGGAAAGTATTTCGAGCAGTTCGTCGTTGGATAGGAAAAAGAAACGGGCAAAGAACAAACGCTTCTGCTCCAAATACGTATTTAAGCCTTTCTGCACCGTTTCCAGATCCTCAATAGCCTTGGTAAATATCTCAAGCATGTTGGGATATTCGGTGGCCACCATCACATGTTGATCCTTCAGCGTATTCTTCATAATACGTCGCCAGACCTTGTCCACAGCTTTGAAGTTTCGACCCTCCAGCGGCATTTGGCGCATAATATCCTCCGAGCTGAAAATGGGCTCTAAATACATCCAAGTTACCTGGACATTTGTCCACGCATCAATAATATTCTGGACCAGCAGCAGTCGCTCCTCCCAGTCGTCCGCCTTGGAGCCGAGGGCGACAATGAACGGCGAACGTTTCATAGCCTGCGTGCGCATAATATGATCGTCCAGCTGCGTCTGTATATCATCAATGGAGGCCAGCAGATGAGTATCGGAATCGCGATACTGCAGCACATCGAACATAACGTCGCGCCAATCATTTTGCATGTTCTTCAGGCCCATATTCAAATCATACTCCTTGCCCGCCGCATTCGTAATCTCCTCCAGCTCGGGCAATATGCTCATGATATCCGCATCAATCATGTCTTTCAGCGTTGGGTAGAGGCGCGGATTTATCTGACGGCCCAAAATCGCAGAAATTTTATCCCAATGCCGCTTCTCTAGGCCATGCCGACAGATGGAGTCCAACACGGGCAAATAAACGCGGAACTTTTCAATTTTGATGCGTATCTGCTCGGCGACGCGTTTGGCAACCGGATTGTAGGACAACTGGCGCGACAGCTTGTGCATAATCTGGTTGAGGATAATGATGAACGAAATGATGATTAGAGAGGGACAGAGAGGAACGCGCAGAGTCAAGTGTCATCAGGATGTGTGTGGCAATGCCAGCCAGCTGGCAATGCGGTTCCCTCATGCGTCGGCTAAGCCGACTTAATGGGTACTAAGGCGAAAACTGCTAGATTTATACACACTGCACATAAAGCTAAAAACTTTATTAGAGAAGATTGGCTTAGGATTTGCGTAGAACTGGGAGCTCTAGTAAACTTACTAAATGATAAACAGAGTCATTTCGAAGTCGGCTACAGCCGTCTGAGTTTCATTCAGCTACTTACGCTGCGCCTAAAAAAATTCAAGCCGGCTACCGTTGCCTTTGCAGCTTTGAGCTTTGAGGCAACGTCATTTTTTTAAGGCCACCCAGCTAACACACCTACCTACCCTTAGTCGCCGTCAAAAATGTTGGCATTTTTTCGTTGCATACTTTTCGGCTGGCTCGGCAGCAGGCCTGAGGTTTTTAGTTGAATTTCGACTGCAGAAGCATTGACTTACGAACCAAGAGACATGGACATGGACGCAGCAGACATTAACGGAAGAGCTATGCATGCTGGCCAGAAATCCGACAGAACAGCTCAAACTTTGCAACTACTGTGCAGTAGTTGCTGCTGACTTTACTGCTCCGGCGCTCAGTTTTTATTTCCGCCTGGTACTGACTGCGCAATGACAACTTTAACTTCCGATTCCGACTTCCAACTACTTACCTTGTACATGGACTCGATCTGCTCCCGCACGCCATCCGCATTAAGGCATTCGAAGCGCTCGAACATCCTGGCAAAAGATGTAAATAGAAATATACAAAACTGGAGTAAAAGCAAGAGCAAAAGCAAAACAGCAAAAAAGAAAAAAGAAAAAATGCTGCCAACAGAAGTTTTTGTGACACAGCAACAACTTGAGCAACAAATACAACTCAAAATCTGGCTATTTTCCGCTGCACTTGAAGTCAACTTTTCTGCTGGCATTTGCATTGCGGATTTGCCCAGCAGCAGGTTGCTTAGTCCTGCCTGTCAGGCTGTCCGCCCGGCTGGCACTTCAATTTCAAATATTTTGTCATTTGCGACAAGTGCCCCAAAATGAAGGAACCAAAAGAGGTGCTCAGCTCGAGACTATGTTTCGTTGTCTCAAATAATTGCAAACAATTCGTTTCGTTTTCCTTTTCTTTTTTTTTTTTTAGCAGTTAACATTGCTTACCAAATGAGATAATCCTTTTCGAATTCGTACGATGTCTTCCATAGTTTTTCAATTGGTTCCATTTTCTCAATGATTTCGGCCAGCAGCGGAAAGGCAGAGACATCAATTTGCAACAGTGTCTCCTCCACATTAATGTTCTTCGCCTCACGACTCAGATTCTGCCCAAAGACAATCAGGATTAGTTGGGCAAATGCAAATAACCTGTTCAGTACTTACCTCAATCGTAGTGAACAGCTCATCAACTGTATCGACACGCTCCTTGAGATCATCTAGGGTGAGGACTTCACGCATTTCTTTGATGCGGAAGCCATCCATTGTGCGCTTCTCTTGAATAAGCAACTTCTCGAACAGCAAACGTCTATCTCTATCGTATGAATATGAGAATTAAAATATATTTAATCAGTCAATCAATCAGGTATATAGTAAAACATAAAATATAGAACAAAAAAAGTAAATCAAAAGATGTTTAGTATCATCAACACTCCAGCTTAGCTGAAGACTTATGCTCTGTCAGGAAGCTAACTTAAAGTTAACAAAATGATAGGATTATTTCATAGTAGTTCAATAATTCAAGCATATGTGAAATGTAGCTTACCTCAGTGCTTGCTCCAGGTTGTCTCGCACCACAGACAAGCGTGCGGCACTCAGATCGAGGACCTCTTCAAGTTCGCCGGGCAGTATAAATGTGCGGGAATTCAGATGAATTTCATCGCCTGTTGGATAAGTGGAATCAAGTGTTAACTTCGGCTTGTGCTATCTCTCTCCTGCCTGTCTCTTTCTCTTTTCGTTTCAGTCTCTTCCCTTCAATCTTTACATGTGCTGTGCATGTTCTTAATTAACTGTGCTTAACTCTTAATTAATTGGCTACGCGCGTTTTTCGGGCAAACTAATTAATTATGTGTACTACGAGTATCTTTGATGGCCACCTGCCACCGCCATTCCCCTTCAACAAGCTCACAATCTCCCCTGCTGACAGCTTTGGCTACGTCGCCTCGCATTTTGGTGTGACAAAAGCCACATTCAAATGGACCGAGGGGCGGAAGAGCAGACAGATGACTTGATGCACACATTGTAGCTATTTGAAAGATACACACGACACTTGACGATAAATCGCAATTGTCTATCTAGGCAGCTTCTCTCTGTGTGTTCGAGTGTGTGTGTGTGAGTCTGCGCTAGGGTGGCTTTGTCTGCATTTGTCGGTTGTCAAAGCAACTTTCACACATTCATGAATTTGTTGAGCTCATTAAGCTGCATTTTCGGGGGTTTAACGCAGCTCAATGTTTGGTGTCTCACCGCAAGTAATTATAAAACCAATTAGTAGACTCAGCTTGTTAGTTGAGGTTAATTATGTTAAGCTGCCCCTACATCATCATCGTCTCCCTTTTCCATCAACACAGTGCAAACACACACATACTTACACACACAGCAGGAACTGTCTAAAACAAACTAACGCTCTGAATGGCATACCAGGGCAATGCACATGCCACTTGCCAGCTGCACAAACAGCTAAAACTTTTAGTCACCCCCACCATGGCCCTACCTGACCTGTCTACCTGCTCATATAGTTATCCTCATCATCATCATCCTTACTTACTGGTCAGATATGAATGTGTCAGCAGAAATATGACGCGCTTCAGCACTAGCTTGATCTCATCTTTGATGGCAAATATTCTCATCTCACGGCATTCGGCTATATAGTTTTGCAGTGCAACTACCTCGGGTGTTTCCTCTGGACGTTCGCCCGCCTTCATCGACATCTCCTCCAGCTCCTCGCATATGCTGAGGGAATACAAAAAATGCGAATGAATTAAGTGCATATTAAAAGTGAGAAAAGGGAAACATTTAGTGTGCTCAAATACACTTGGAGAAAAAGTTAACATCAAAACGTATGAAAATTGAACACAGTGTAGAGACATGATCTTAATTGTCTTACTTACGCGCGATTCTCGTTGATGTTGAGTGCTCGATAAAAATCGATTATGAAATCGTAGATATTTCTCACATACAGCCGCAGCGATTCTTTAACGTGTCGATTATCCAACAGGAACAAATTTAACGGTATGAAATCACGCAGATAATAGGTCGTATCGGTGATGGCATTCAATTTTTTCATTAATTCCTGAACAACCTGTTGGAGAGAGTGAAGTGAGTCAACGGATGCGATTGCCTTGCGCTCGCTCGTTGTAAATGAATATGCATTTAACAACAAAATAAAAATTCGTATATAAATTTATGACTGCATTGCTGGGAATGTGTTGGTATGTGTGTGTCGGTGTAAACTAATAACAGGAAAGTCTACAGAGAATATTTTGTACTCTTACATATATTATGAGTATTTATTATATATATGTTCTCGTTTCTCATTAGAAGCTTCCTCTCTGCCAAGTCTACATAAAATATCTGTACAAATTAGTTCACCAGTAGCAATCGTTACCCTATTGTTCAGTTACATTAAGCACATATATTTATGCATATTCCAGCATACGGAATACTATCCTACAAAGTAAGTGCTATAAATATATTTTACATTTATTACTATAATTCTGATAAAATATGTTCATATATTGCATATAGTCAAGCCTGTGGCATACAAACTTGATTGTACCCTTTTTTCAACACACATTTTATGTGAGTGCAGAGGGAGACAAGCCTGCATTACATGCATGAAAAACTAAAGCTGCGCATTGGCAATCGGAAGCAATTTTTATTTTAAATAAATTGCGAAAAAAAGTAAATAAAAACAAAAAATTGGTAAATGGTAAAATTGTCGAGCTGCATTCAGCTTAATGAATGTGAACTGCAAATGGCCGACAAGAATGGGTTAATTGAGTTCCCCATTTATATATATGTATACATAAATATATATGCTTGTGTGTGTGTGTTTTTGTATGACTGTAAATGTTGTTAATGTGCAGCTATCTAACTAAATATTTTATGCTTAGCAATTGACATGGCAAGTTTTGTTTTCGTGCACTCAACAGACTGTCTACGAATTAGCAGATCGAACAAAGTTTAATTAACAATGCCAAATTAATGCTCTGAGCCTCGTACCACAGTTAGCATCAACTATGCAAAGGTCGAGCCCTGTGAACTCGATAGAGAACTGGCATAGAAATGAAATAGCCGGGAGTGCCAGACCGCCTGGATACTCAATGTATGTTTATATTATAATATTCTAGCTGAAAAGAGCTTGCTTAATAGATACAAATATCTATATAATAAACCTATATTAAATGCTCTTTGAGTAATTTAGCTAGAAAATATGACTGATTCTCCGTATACCCTACCTAATCTAATAGGTAGCGTATCACTTTCATAGGCAATGCGTAGCAGCTACAATTACCTACAGTCAACTGTTTGTTGGGCCAGATAAATTGTTCAATTACACAAATTGCCCGTCAGTTCTTCCGTTCTTCAGTCCGTCCGTCGTCTGCCGGTTAGTCAAACTGTCTGTCAGCAGTTTATTAATATTGCATAATGAAATTTTATGTTAATTCTACGCATCATTGCGTATAATCAAATCGAAATAAATAATTAAATTCATTTTAAGGCGAGACGCAGCCAAATGCCCAAAGGCTTTTACGAGTGTGCCAAATGTCAGGGATGCAACGCAAACCCATCTAAAACCAAGTGCACACACACACATACTAGAATACATATTTATAAAATTTATCAACTGCACATGTCATACTCACCACCAGCTCGGGCAAGGTAGTATCCGTCCATATCTTCTCCACCATTGGCATTATCATCTTTTTGAACAGTCCATAGTAATATTTGTAGATGGGTTTTAAATAGACATTAATACCACGCCAATTGACCTTAACGATTTCTTCAACTTTATTGCAGAGTGTTATGAAATCCACGTGATCCTCATCAATGCAATTCAAGGTGCCAAAATCCTCGGCTACAATTAATAAGCGAAAGTGACAGAAATAGACAACATATCGCTATAGCATCTTTCCACTTACCTGAACCAGACATAACACATTCGAGGCGTGGTATATCATAGCCTACAGATAAAATGTTTTTAAAAATGTCTCTAATAATGGCAGGCAACTCTATCATATAAGGATAGATATACAGTTTGCTAGCGTTGTTTATTTCGAACATAGCCACGTCATCGATGTCGGGCACCTGGTTCAAGAATATATTTAAATACATACATATATACAAAATATATCAAGGTATTAGTTTTTCACTTACAACTTCTATAGTCGGACCCACTTGTTGTCCCGGCTGTAAAAAGGGATCCGCATCATCGGCATCGAATACATAAATATTTTCATCAGCCCGTATACCGGGTCCAACTTCGATGGGCTCGTTATCAAAGTGAGCGCCCACGACTGAGACAGTGAGCGCCATCAAAGGTCGACGCTGTAGCTTCTTATCAAACATGGAATATTGATCGATGTTATTGCCATTCTTATAGCCACACAACACTTTAAATAGATAGGCCAAACTTTTATTGATCAAACTCTCCAAATGTCGTGACATTAGAGCATGGACGCATTTAAATAGCGTCTCTGCACGTCCACCATACTTGCCCGTCATGGGCACCATATCTTTCCAGCTATTACGCATGAGATCCATCAGATCTGCACAGCGGGGCAGCCAATCGTTGATCAGAAGCTGTAAGAGAAAAAAAGGGTGAGACGGGGAATTTTATCTTAACTAAAATATAGAAAAATGTTTATGTAAATAAAAGAAGATAAGGAATCAGATATAAAATAAGTCCTTAAACGTCACGATATCCTCGGCAATCGAAGTGAGATTTTCTAGTAATACATAATCTTGTCTTTCTCTACTCACATCTTTAATCTGGGCACAGCTATCCCGGACAAAGTCCTGTACGACGTCCGCATCTAAAGGTCGCGGGCTGAGCAATAATTTGGACAAGTCGACAATGACCAAATCACCATAGAGCTGATGCCAGAGCAGATTCAAAGCTTGCACCGTGGGATGCGTAATCATAAGCATCTCCCCAATGCGGCTCTTGGCCAGCAGCAGACGCGATCTCCACGGCACAGGTGAGGTGATGGTTAAAATAGGAAATTCTGGCGGTTCCGGCTCCAGCTGTAGACGCTTACGTTCCATATTGGATCTGTAAAAGATAGTTGCAACTAAGAAACTTAAAAACAGCTGATTACTCACTGTAGCAGATAGCGTAGGAAGGCGCGTTTGACATGATAGCGAAAATCCTCCTGCAGATCGATGAGGCAAACGATGATTAGAACGGCAAACTCTGGCCGTATGCCACGCTCTCCCACAAACAGATAATCGAATAATATGACCTCGGGAGGCAGTTTGGGCCAATATTTCTGTAACGAGTTGATTAGGCGAATTGAATCACATGCGCTCAGGTACGATAAAGTTTGAAAAGCACCCAAGGCAGCAAAGGAAAGCTGACAGGCGTGCCTCGTTTTGTTATACACTCGCAGAGCATAATATAAGTTTTGTAGACAAGCATGAGTAAAGAGTAGAGAGTAGAGAGTAGAGAGTAGAGAGTAGAGAGTAGAGAGTAGAGAGTAGAGAGTAGAGAGTAGAGAGTAGAGAGTAGAGAGTAGAGAGTAGAGAGTAGAGAGTAGAGAGTAGAGAGTAGAGAGTAGAGAGTAGAGAGTAGAGAGTAGAGAGTAGAGAGTAGAGAGTAGAGAGTAGAGAGTAGAGAGTAGAGAGTAGAGAGTAGAGAGTAGAGAGTAGAGAGTAGAGAGTAGAGAGTAGAGAGTAGAGAGTAGAGAGTAGAGAGTAGAGAGTAGAGAGTAGAGAGTAGAGAGTAGAGAGTAGAGAGTAGAGAGTAGAGAGTAGAGAGTAGAGAGTAGAGAGTAGAGAGTAGAGAGTAGAGAGTAGAGAGTAGAGAGTAGAGAGTAGAGAGTAGAGAGTAGAGAGTAGAGAGTAGAGAGTAGAGAGTAGAGAGTAGAGAGTAGAGAGTGAGAGAGTAGAGAGTAGAGAGTAGAGAGAGAGTAGAGAGTAGAGAGTAGAGAGTAGAGAGTAGAGAGTAGAGAGTAGAGAGTAGAGACTAGAGAGTAGAGACTAGAGAGTAGAGAGTAGAGAGTAGAGAGTAGAGAGTAGAGAGTAGAGAGTAGAGAGTAGAGAGTAGAGAGTAGAGAGTAGAGAGTAGAGAGTAGAGAGTAGAGAGTAGAGAGTAGAGAGTAGAGAGTAGAGAGTAGAGAGTAGAGAGTAGAGAGTAGAGAGTAGAGAGTAGAGAGTAGAGAGAGAGTGCTAAGTTCTGTTGCTCATTAAGTTGACTGAGTCCACTGATTTGCTAGTTTGGGGGTGTGGCAAGTGCTTGACTTGAAGCAGCATTTCTATCTGAGCCGAAAGTTTCTTTGGAGCATACGTCAAAACATCAACACGCGTTTCTTTCTTCCTCTTCGAGACGTCGCGCTCCCTGCCTATGTTAAGACCTCGACATTCTCACGTCCGGGGAGCGTGTTTAATATGTTCTCGTCGCTGACAAACTTTTGGCCCGAAAACTTTTTGAGCACGCGTTAAGTTTGCTAATAATGTTGATGCTTAGTAGACCCACTCTCCGTCTTAGTCTGAGACGCAGCATTAGTCTCAGTCGCAGTCAGTCATTCAGAGTCGAAGATGAAGTCCGTATATGAGTAGTTGGGAACGTGTTGACATTAAACCTCTTACCTCTTCCTGAAGTATGAATCTGTAGGCATCCTGCAGCACAGCGTTACGTGCGTCGATGTAACGTATGGCCTTACGTATGAGACGAGAAGGATACGTATCCAGCTGTAGCACAGAGATCTGCAATAGCAAGTAAAAGCATCATTAGCTGCAACTAAATAAAACACTTTGAATGCCTGACTGACTGACTGACTTAATTGATGATCAGCTAACAGGTTAATTGACAGAAGTCACGACTGCATTGGCTGAATAAGAAATGGAGCTGAACGAAACATCAATCTTAAAACCTTAAGCCCATATTACAATTGATTTCCTATGCAATCCACAGATTATTAGAAGTCGCCCTACTTAAGTATAGAGAATGATTGGAAACCTCATCCGTCAAGTGCTGCAGTTACGAGCTAAAGACCGTAAGACCCATAAAATCTCCATAAAATCGTCACCTTTCACACTCCCAGACAGTTGCGCTGTTTATTTCGCTGTTTGTTTGTTTGTTTATTGTTTTTCATATTGTCCGTTCTTTTTTTTTAACAACTAATCACGTTATTCATAACTTTCGGCCACACCACAAAACGCCCCTGCACAATGTTTATGAGCTATGAATTATATAATTTTTATAAGCACGTTTCAGCAGCCAAAAGGCAACGTAGCTTAATTTACTCGCACGCTCACGCACACATATTTACTTTGTATTAAGTTTATTATTATCATTTTTTATGTCCGTCTCGTACTCGCACTCGGACTCGGACACGGACAGTAGGATGGATGGACAGATGAACAGACGGACAAGCAGCCACGGGCGCCAACGCATAAAAGTTATTTATGTCTGTGTCGGTGCTCATTTTTGATGAGCTTTTTATGATGGCTCAGCTCAGCTACACAGCTGCCTGGAGATCTTGTCAGAGTTAGCTTTTCGGCATGTCCCTTTTAGCATACGTTGGCCAGCTGTATAATTCAATAGAAAACGAGCCAGAGTGCTCTGCTAGGGTGTGTCCAACTGACATATACCCTGAAAGATTACCTTTTCACTACAATGTTTCACACTGATGGAAATCTAGCTGGTTTCTAATATTCATTTGGCTGTCATAGATTTCTCGGATTCATAAACTTAACTCGACTCTTCTATGGATCCTTCTCCAATATACAAATTAACTATATCCAGTGAAACTTACGCTTTGCAACAGGCATTTGTAGCGCTTCTGTATGGCGAATGTAAACTTGCCATCGGCCAACAAAAGCTTCTTCTCATATTCACGCAGCATTTTCAGTTTTTGTTCATCGGGCTCCACTGGCTGCAACGGTGTCATATAGGGAAAGTGGCTATTGAAATTGAAATGAAAATGAAATTGAGCATTTAGCTAAATCCCTTTGATTAAAGTACGTGAATGTCTCTTACGTTGATTCCATTTTCTTCAAACAACGAAGGAAGTCCTCGTTTGAAGAGAAGTCCTTGCGATGTATACGCCTTGTGCCTGTGCTGCATTTGGCCTAGTAGGTGAAATCGCAGCAGAATAGAAAATGAGAGCAGTATGTTTAAAATATATTATGAAATTCTAATTAACTTAATCATATTTGACAAACTACGGCATTCTAACCAATATATAAGAGGCCACAATTATGTTGAGTGGACAACTTTTCAGCTCTTACCTTCAAGAGTGCCTCCTTCTCTACATCTGGGCACGGTCTCTTCTTTTTATATTGAAGCAAACCATGCTCTTCGCTGTGTTGCGCCTCCTGCAGAACTGGCTTTAGCATCTCATCAATTATCTTGCCCACACGCATTAGCTCATTTCGGCATTCTGTCAAAATAGTTAGGGTATTAGGAATCGAACTACCCTATGTGTATGCTGTCCACTTCGTACCCTGTGGTGTGCGCAACGAATAATGATCGCCGGCCTTAAAGCCGCTTTTCTCTGCATTTTTTCTCTTATTGAGGGTCGTCACACGCAAATGCCGTGCCGTGGGTGTATTATAAGCTCCAATCTGTTCCGAGGGCGTGCCATACTGCCGACGCAACTGACTCGACCAGAGCGAGGAGCGTGTGCCGCAATTAAAGTAGAATATGCGAACGCGTCGCTGGCAATAAATGTCCAAAAGTTTGGTGGTCATTTCATAAATTTCCTTTTCACTCGGTTGCTCTGTGGATGTGGAATATATGCATCAAATTTTTAATAATGCTGTCGTTGTGTAAATATTTAAATATTTATTTATTTTTTTTTACCGCCGGTCAGCCATTTGTCAATCCAGGGAAATTGATTACAATCTGCAAGTAAAAACAAATGAAAATCAAAATGTAAATGAAAATAGCATTTAATATTTGCACATCAGCTTGATATGTGTGCATTCACTCACACATACATATGTTGTGTCTGTTATATATTTGATTTCTTGTAATTTTTTTTATTTTCAATATTTTTGCGTTCGCCCAAAGGCCACACGCAAATGAAAATTGTTTTAAATAAAAGTCAGTGCAGCAAAGTTGCCTTTTAAAATGATTAAACTCAAATTAATTTTCATTTCCGGCGCTGCATACCCTGCCCCCTATACCCCCCAAAAAATAACAGATAAAACCTGCTGGCTATTCTGTTTGTGCTCACGTGCTTTTGTAATTTTGCCAATGGACCTCGTCCTTTGCTCCACAGCCCCACCCATATCCATCCCGGTTGCTGCTTGCCTGCCCATCGCCCATTGCTATCATGCTGTTTGTCACATTTTATATATGCTAATGTTTATCAACAACATGCTTTTATGCCTCATATTGCGTATTGGCCTCTGTGTGTGTGTGTGTGCCTGTGTTTGGGTGTATGGGTGACATTCCCCGCATTCTGTTTGCATTTACATCTATCCATGGTCTGATATTAAATATTAAAAAACTATACATAAAATGAAACATTTTTATCACAGAGCCAACGACAGAGTCAACCTTTAGCCCGAGCAAGTTAAACATGTACAAAACATAGAGACGTCGAAATAACCAACTGCTGTATACGCTACATATGTATATTTAAAAATAGAAATATGTATAATTAACTAATATAAATATAAATTTTTAATTTTGCGCAAAATACATATATTTATTTCTTTTTAAATATATATATATATATATATTTATTTTTTTTTTTTTTTTTTTTCAATCTAATAAATATACTTTATGAAGTGTACATAAATGTCCATATTCGTACAAATGTTTAATAAAATACTATGATAAACATGTAACATGCTTTCTATGGCTGCGCTGCAGTTGGGTTCCCAAGGGATATTCAAATAAATGTCATATGTATTTATTTTTTATTTTTTTGTGTTTTTTTCTTTTTGGTTATAAAATTTTATGTTTAAAGGATAATGTTTGAAATTTTTATGTTTGCAGGTAAGCAATTTTCCAGTGAGCTCAGGGGAACGTTGGGAGTTGGGGCTCAATGGCGTGGGTGGACGATTGGGTCTGCCGTGTGCATGTTTTTCACATTTAATAAGGTATTAAGTGTGATGTTATTGTGGTTAAGTTCTCTCTACTGCTATTGAATTTTGTTCGAAACGATGTTAGGGCAATTTGTTTGGCTCTGCCTGCAAATGTTGTTTGAGTTTTGTTTTTCGGCATTTTGGCACTCACCATGGCCATCGAAATTATATTCATGATCTTTCGCATCGCGCAGCATTTCGAATTGTTCGGGCATCACAATATCCTGGAGTCTCAGCTTCTGCAGGCTATCATCGTCGCATTCTTTGTAAACGTCTTTCACATTGACCAAATCGTATTTATGAAAATCAAATTCACGATTACAGCGACCAACGATCGTATCATTTTGCATGTGAGCTGGAAATACGAAGGTTAGGTTAGGTTATTTGAGAGTATTTGTTAAGCAAAGCGTATTCAAATGATTGATGAAGTCATGTTGTGGACAGCTCCTGCATCTAGACTTACAGATCTTCTCCAGTAGGAACTCCTTGATCGGATCCAGTGGCAGCTCATCGAAGCTATATTTCAAATCAAAGAAGGGACAGTCGTTCAGCGGCCTCTTGCCCGTCTTTTTGGCCACCTCCGTGGCAGGCTGTTGCTTCATGTGCATTGAGCGCTTTCTGCGGAAATTGGTATCGGCCAGACGGGGATCGCAGTAGGGACGCCGTTCCGGCGCGATCTTCTTTGAGGCCATATTGATGGGGTGAACCTTTGCAGTTTAGTGAGCCGGGTTAAACAAAAGGAAACAAACTAAAAAAAAAAAATGTTTGCTCCTGTTGTTGTTTTATTGCCGGGTACTATATTGTTTTTGTTGTTTTTTTTTCTTTTCGTTTTTGTTTTTTTATGTTTTCTGACATTGTTCGCCAACAAAACAACAAAAAAATGTTGAAATAATAAAAAAGAGAGATTCTAATAATAAAAGTTTACAACACGGACATTTGTGTGGCCGGCCACTTACTCGCCCGCTCGCTGGCTGGCTGATATACGTGAAATGTTTATAAACAAACTTCGGATCCGGTGGCAATGGCAACAGCCCGAACAAACAACCCGGCGCTTGGCAACCGACAAACGACCAGCATTCGCTCCTCCCGCTGTCGCTTCGACGGCAACGGCAACGGCAACGGCTCCAATTCCGGCTACGGCTTGCTGGCTTGCAAATGTGGTTATTGGAGTTAGACCAACAGCAGCTGACGAGCAGACACGGCGTCCTGGCTGACACTCCATCAATAGCTGCTGCTGCTGCTGCTGCTACCTCTCACCTGCTTTCAGCTCAATAATATTTGATACCTGTGTGCATGTGTGCGTTTGTTTGTTTGTTTGTGTTTGCTTGTGTGCTGTATAAACAGCAACCGGGCAACTGCTGCTCCAGCTGCAGGTAACCTGGGCAACATTTCTTGAATTGCGCACATTTTTTAATAAAGCGCAACAAATACGAGCTCCGTCTCTCATCTATATAAAGGATATAAGTACACGTCCTGCCTGTTTATGCCAGGACAACCATTTCATGCCAGGACCTACAGCTGCGTCCAGCCACCATAGCACGGCAACTCCACCCCACGGCCACTGTGTATTTATTATCCCATCGCAGTGACTGGCAACGTATTCGCCCTCGTCATTCAACCTGATTATATGTTTATAATAATAAATATAATAATAATCATAATATGCCTCCCTCAACCCATCTTATATACTGCAGGCATACATATGTATGTATATACGCTTGCAGCGCTTGCAATTACGCAACTGTGATGAGTAATTCGGCAGTATTATCGCTAATTTTAGCTTGAAGTGTCGCACTTGAGCAATTAAGTGTAGATAATATGATATAGTCTATGGAGATATTGAAATAACTGTAAAGTAAAAAATCTGATGGAAGTACAAAGTATAAATGTCGTTAGCCATACACAAATACTAAAATTACCGATGAATATGATGATTCTTTCAGTCGATGCATAGGATTCAGGATAGGATATATAATAGGAATTCAATAAAACAAGAATTATAAATAGCATTTTTTGGTTAATTGGCAAAGACAACTGGTAATTTGATACAATATGATGCTGATGTGCTCTAGTTTGATATACACATGATATAAATAGAATGGTATTCCAGTTATTAACTGCTCTGATGATTTTGTGCTTGTAACATTTAGAACAAGGGTTGCATGAATGATATGACATAAATTTTGACAGAGGAACATTTTTTCATAAACATATTTTTTGATTGGGAAGATGGGATTATTAAACTTGAATATATTTATATTAATTTGTTTTTGTATGTGTATAAATGCATGCACACGAATATAGTGTGAGTATAAAGCTAATAAATCAATATTTTTACCCATATTTTTCTGCTTGTTTGAATATTACCTTTGTAAAGCAGTGATCTAAATAAAACTGGTACATTTCTTTTTTTTGCTACAATTGCTAAGGACAACTGAAGCATTAACTACGCATATACATATTCATATATAACACACACGACGCAATTATCGCTGCAATTAATTGTGGCAAATTAATTGGAAATTTGATTAATGGTCAAATGCTGTCCGTGTGTTGCGGTATCCTATTTACCATTTACAATGCATTCAACTTTGAACAATGGTGCAAGTGGGCTGGTTGGGGGTGTGCGATTGTATATGGAGTATACACATATGTGTGTGTATGCGTGTGTGTTATGCTTAGTTCAATGACAAGTCGTGGGAATGGTTTATCCTACCGCACTGGCGACCTGCTGTCACGTGCCTAAGCTGCCCGGACTGCAATTTGCCGCTCACAGCGGACTTTGCAGGTGTCAGGCGGACGGCGGACGGAACGACTACCGGGCAAACGGGCACACGGAATCCGGCGTGCCGCTGCAGTGCGTCCAAAGCCATGCGTGACAAATATTTATTAACTGTCACTGCCGGCAAGCCATTGGGCTCTCCCTTTTAGAAAATTGTTACAATACCATCTAGCGGCTGCCTTGAAAAGTAACAGAGAGAAAGAGGAAAAGAGAGAGAGAGATAGAAGAAAAAAAAATTGATTCAGCTCATCAATTGTCACAAATAATGATTACGACGCATTTTCAGCCGAAGCGTCGGCTGTGCATGACACGCATCAAATTGCATTTAGTTTAGTTCTGCCATTGGGCTAAACAAAGGGCTGCACAGGGAGTGGGTGGGTAGTGGAGTGGAGTGGAGTAGGAGTGGGCGAGGCAAGTCGACAGTCACGTGACCTCATTGCTAAAAATAGACAGCAGTTGGCTGTGGGTGGTTGGATGGTGTTGGGTTGAGTTGGGCGTAACGTAGCGATTACAGCAGCAACATCAACATCAACATCATTATTAACAAAGTCAACGAACAGCGGCTTATTGGCAGGCATAATGCGATGGCGCTGTGTCATGCACCAGGCAGTCAGAGACAACCCATTCCCGCATGACTTTAAGATTAAGTTACAAATGTGCAAGGTGTGCAAGATAGACGACTACTGAAAGCTCTTTCATTTACGTTTTCTTTGTATAAAGCTAATATAACTCTAATTCTATATTTTGACTTGATTGATTTAGATATGCAATGACAATAATTTATCCAATTTCCGATTTGTACATACGTGATACATAAAAAACATATACCCATAAAGAGCATTCGATAATATATCGATATTTTTACTGATCTACACAACGATCTTCTGAAATTGTAAGGTATGTTTATCAGATTCCAGCATTCAACCATATCGCCAACGATTTTCTCAACTGAGTTTTTATCAATGCCAATTGGGGTAAGAGTATAATTAAAGAGCTCGACGGGCACCGGTGATGGCAAAACTTTCGCATTCTTTCGTTTTGTATTTTTACTGTATTTGTGTTATGCATGCCGAGGCACATTTTGTTCACGTGATTAATGGCTAACTGTAAAAGACGTCGCGACTTGAAAAATTATACCCAAATAAACGACGAGGGCGGCCTCGATTCTTTTTTTTTAAACAAGCTGTCACACGTGAGCACAGAGAGAGAGAGAGAGAGACAAAGATACATAGAAGGGAAGGAAGCTGGATCAACAGCCAGACGCACGTAAAAGATGCAACAGGAGTCAGCAGCAAATGCCGTGTGATTTACACGCAACAGCAGGAGCAGCAGGACAAACGACAAACGAGGAAGAACGAGTTTGGGGTGGCCTGGACTGAGCTATGTGCAAATTAGGGGTTGCCGACGCTAAGACCCGGTTCCATTGTCGCGCACACTACTGTCAATTGAAAACGTGCCAACAATTTGCAACGACGATTAATCGTGCTACCAATGTCAAAGCTGCAGAGCCCGGACATGGTCCTCGTCCGCTCTATAGGCAAAAGCGTAGCCCTTGAATGCTGCGACATTTGTGCATGTCGAACGCGTTTAGCATGTTGTTTACGGCCAAGTTTTGTCGACGATGCCGCTGCCGCTGCCTTTAAGCTAATTTCTGTGCATTTTATTATGCGTAGATATGCCACGTAGCCACGCCCACATAAAGCCCGTCTGCTAACTATAGCAACTGACTAATGACCACTTAATGCCCCGCCACTAATTGGCTCGAATCAGGCATAAGGACTGTTGTGCTCCGATCAACTACGGATTATGTGAAGTAGCACTGACATTGTTTCCATATAAGACAGCGAAACTTGATTGCAAACCATTTCTCTTTAATTGGCTATGTTTCACATAAATAAAGAGTATCATATCGACAGGCTAATGCAGTCAATAACAAATGTCATGTTGAAGTGATTTGGGCAACCGCAGTCGGCTTAGTAATACGCTGCACATAGCGGAATTAATAATGCAAAATTATAGAAGAGAGATTATTAAGAATAATTGCAGATGTGAATTAATTTACTACTTATGTGATCAATACGAATGGAACTTTCAGTAAACATCTAACGTTTATATAGGTGTAGGTAGATGTTCTATTTTTTTTTTTTTTTTGCTAATAAATATACTTATTTATCGTAGTGTGTACAGGGTTAATAAAAAATATATTTTTAAACATGATATAAAATCATTTGATAAACAGTCACACATGCACGTGGCCATACACACACACTCAGCAAGAAGAGATCATCATTATAGGCTTTTGTATGCAATTACATGCCGCATTGAGCAATCATAAATTAGCTTTTGAAAATATTCAATTTGAATAAAAAACAAGTAATATAATAATAATAATATGTGGATGGATATAAGCGACTAATTAATGCCCCTTCGTAGTTAAAAGAGGTATATTATAAATCTAAACTTTATTAAGTGTTAAATTGAGTTTGTTTGCCAAATGACTAATGTAGAAATATATTCTAGTTCTATTTTAATTCGATAACTAATATACTCCATTTGAAAGTAGCCAGCGAGCATAAAAATTAAATTAAAATTAACAAAAGGTATTTTCCAGCAAACAAATTTAATGCCCATAATGAAAAGTGCGTCCGTTCGCATCGGTATTAATAATACACCAAATTTTTATGCAACTGCAATGCAGTTTTTTATTCCCATTATGAATACGAGTAAATAAATATATATATCATTAAAATAAAATGCGAAAAAGCGAAATGGAAATATTGCATCTATAAGCTGGCGACTGCCACAACTGTATTTATATTTGCTTTTAATGTCAACAATCATCAACGCAAATGCACTGCAAATAGCTCGAGTAACTCGAAAAGCAATTTATTCATCCACCTGTCCGTTGCCCTTTGCAATTTGCAATAAAATTTATTAAATTAATCAATGCAAAAAGGAACTGTCCGCAGATCGAACCACACTGTATCTATAATTAACTTCAAATTCCCAAAAACTTCTTGGAACTGTTTTGCAATTTCGGTTGATCAACGCTTCTGTGCTCATTGAAGCTCAACTAGCGTTCGAATACAATAAACATTAAAACTATTCACTTATAAAATTTTTTAAAAGATTTCAAATAATTCTAGGTAAACACCTTGCACCTTTTCGTAGTCAATAGCTGATTAATTCATTGATTGGCTAACTGATTGATCAATTATTTGTTTAACTTTTTGGCTGACTAACTAACTGGCTGACTAGCTAATTGACGGACTGGTTGTCAGAGCTAAAAGTGAGCTATTGCTAAGATGACTGAACATCTCCCAGCTTTGTGATACCCTTAACCAATCACCAAATCTTAAACAGAATTCTTTAAAAAATCATTATGTAAGACGCTCAAGTCAGAGTTGAATATATGTATATGTACGTATATGAACATCATTATGCATTATGCACTTCAAGCATTAATTGACCAAGTCATTAGACCCCTTCTGTTAGGGTATGTCAACTATTTGTTTTAATAAATTTCAGCTAGTTCGAGTATTTTTTGGCTAAGGCAAAACTTTAAATGTTGCGTACACTGCGCATATTTTTGCTTATTTTGACAACAAAATTTAAGCAAATATTTGTGCGGATTTCTTGAACACTATAAGTCTGTGTGAGTATGTGAGCGTGTAGCAAATTTTGCAGTGCGTAGCTCAAAATTCTAGGCAAAAGACGATGCCTGGGGAAGCGAAACGTCGTCAACTTCATTGTAAAGTTTGCCAAAATATGCTTGAAAATATTTACTCATGAGCTTGTTTAGTTAATCCATAAAAACTTGGCATGTGCTGTCCGTTGTTATGCCAGCTGGTAAAGACAAAATAACATTTAAGAAAATTTAAGCCGCAAGCGACTTAAAAGCGAGATGAGTCCTGTTTTTTTTTTTTTTCTGTTCCTTTGTTTTTGGCTGTCCAACTGCCGGAAGAGACGGCTCAAAGTCAGAGCATATGATTTAGTCCTTGTCTGTGCTTTGTTCATGCCAAGGATTTGGTTTTGCCTTTGGATTTTTGTGCTGGCCTGACAAAAGAGCAAAGCCCCATAGCCTGATGACTGCAGACCCGAACTAAAGCCTCTGAGATAGATAGACAGGCAAACAATTGGCTGTTTGTATATCATTCTTTCTCATTTTCGGTCTTTCTCTCTCTCTGTCTTTGCTGGACAAATTAGTTTCTAATACCTTCAAGTCAAACTGTGGAGGCCAACAGACAAACAAATAAACTGAGCTGATTCAGTCTGCGTCTCAGGCTTGGCCACAGACTCACAGGCTCAAGGCATTGTGACACGCCTACACCGCCCCCAGATTGGTGTGTGCTATGTGTGTGTGTGTGAGTTGGTTTTCTAATTACAAATACCCGCCCGATTGATTTGCAGTAAATTGCATTTTAAATAGTTTCATTTAGTTTTACTTAAACATTGACTACAAAGCAGCTGCTGCTACTTCCTCTTTCTCCTTCCAACACTCTCTCTCTCTTTGCTCTATACTAGCTTTGAAGATTGTTTAATGATGTGGTCACGCCCTCTATCCACCCTAGCTTAATATTCCCCCTCAAGCATATGGTCTCTTAATGAGCTATCTGTTAGCTGCCTTCTGCGTTTGTTTTACTTCTTTTCTATTTGCAGTTGAAAGTTCTTAAACTCAATTTTAATTGAAAGTTAAACATTTCTGTAAGTGTATTAAAATATTAGCTCTTTTTGGAGCACAATTGCATTTCAATTAATGCCCCTTTAAATATGGACAAAATATTGAGTGTATTTGACCTTGACTCCAGAAACCCGTCGGGCAGATTGTAGTCAGAGCCAAAAATGTATTCATGATTTTGACAGTTGACAATAATAATACAAGGGCTGCGTTGCCATAAACTACCAGACCTTATGGGTATTACGAGCCACATTTGCATAACATTGCCCAGAAAAGAGTTGATGACGAGGACGAGGAGGACGACGACGACGACGACGTCGACGACGACGACAAGGATGACGATGACAGAGGGAGTAGCAGCAGCATTTAAATCA
The DNA here is from genome assembly GCA_035047565.1 of Drosophila mulleri. Classification (NCBI taxonomy): domain Eukaryota; kingdom Metazoa; phylum Arthropoda; class Insecta; order Diptera; family Drosophilidae; genus Drosophila; species Drosophila mulleri. Next base: position 13,221,877 of record JAWNPK010000049.1, read on the forward strand.
AAAAGTTGGCACAATGAAACCAACGACAACTGCTTAATAAAAGAAAATTATGCAAATTGCTAATAAATTATAGTGAGCCAACGAACGACATGTAAAATAATAACTGAGCGAGTGAAAAGGAATAAGAAAACATGAATTTCCTAGAAGCGTCGAAATCTATATACCCTTGCGAATATATTTGGGTGTAGTAGGTGGATTTGAGTTTTCTTGAAATGAGTAAGTAGTATAGCTAATTAAGAAAGACAAACCGAAGCAAACGAAGCCGTCATGTAAGCCTCATAGTTAACTACAAGCAATGCCAGAGCTCTTACTATATGATTTATATCATATATGGACTTGATGAGTCAAGAATGGTCGTTGCCAAGAAAAATTAAAATAAAATAGATAATTAGCTATAATTGCCCTGCACATTTGCTGACAAAATGACAATACCCAAAAGCAAAGAGTAAATCAGGCCATCGCACGACTGTAATTGAAAGAGGAACTGGAACTGGAACTGGAGCTACCGCTGTGGCTATGGCTGTCGAGCTGCTAGCGAATTGAATTATAAATGTGAGCACAATGGAACAGCGACTGAAAAGATCGTAGCATCGGGACAGCGACAGAGAGAAGAAGGAGCAGCTCTCTGGACAGAGCGGCGCTGGAAAATCATTAAAATAATAAAGCGCTGTATGGGGAGCGCGAAAGGAGTTGGCATTAACTGCCGAATGGATAATGGGCAAAAGTTTCTGACATTTATTGTGTTTGTGTCGAATGTTTATTTATGATTGCAAGTCGCGTATTTACATTACAATAGCCATAACTAACGTTCGCCCAGCCGGCATATCCTTGACTCAGCGTACGCGTATGCGTATTAAATTAATGATACTTTCTAGTTCATAAAATTCGTTATATGACCAGAGATTTGGTTACGGAGTGGGGGCCAACGACGTCGACAACGGTATCCGCATCGGCAGCAGCATCGACATCGAGTTCCGTATGAATGTCAACGTCAAACACACAAATCAAATAATCACATAAATGAGAGCACACATACACACAATCACACATTCATTGCTGGTTGTTGTGTGCCTATTGAATTGTAACAAATTGATTGTCATAAAACATCGTTTATATTATATTAGAATGTGTCATTGGATGTTCATGCTTCAGTTCAGCTAACAACAGCTAACCGCCGACGAAAACTCTTCAGCTACTGCACAAGATTTCGCAAGTGGCGTTTTGAATGATGGCGATAAACGTTGTCAGCCAGTGTTGCCAACTCAGCTAGTTTAATTTGAAGCTTGTGCTGTAATTAGCAATAAAACTGCTAAGTTTAGCTTGATGATGAATTTACATGATAATGCATTTACAATATATTTTAGCACACATTGATAAAACTTTATAAACAATGAACAAACTCGTTTTGCTGAATACGTCTTTCACGGTATTTCACATCCAGAATCAATTAACTTTACGGTTTCGGAAAGTAATAATTTTTTTAAACAAATTTATATACCTTCGATATAACGTCTGCTTAACAAATATTTACCGGAAGAGACTATCACTTCTCTTACTTAAAACTTACATATGTAAAGCAGACTCCATTCTCTACTCTATTATACTTTAAAGAGTTATGGTTGAATATATTTAATATATCAAATATTCTAAATATAATATTAAAAAAAAAAAAAAATTGTTTAAATAATTTTTTTTTTATGATATTATTCTTTCCCGCTGAAAGCTAGATTTTTTTCTTCGCCAATCTTGGCAGCACTGTTGATAAGGCTGTTCAGGGTTTTTCGACTGAGCTTAGGTGCAGATGTTGGCGATAGTTGGCCGCTTGAGTTGGGACTATAGTGGAAATTTATGAGTGTTTACGACAGATTGCACACTCCATTTGTTTTGTTTACCGCATTCTGAGCTAGCGGCCTGGCTGGCTGGCTGGCACTTGACACACATATCCCGGCGAGCTTTGAAGAGAGGCAAACTTTTTCGGTGGGCCGAAACTCCAGTTCGTCTGCTGTGTCTTTGGCTCCTTTAATTAGTTGCCTTTTGGGCGGCTTTAGCAGCTGTGTGCCACGGCAAAAAGTGCCCCAACATCATATGCATGATTTGTGAAAAACTTTTAACTGTCCCACATGCTGGTTGATGGAGGACGTTGGCACAGGCTGCTGATGCTGCTGCTGCTGGTGGTGCTGCCATTGCTGTCGCTGCTGTCTTTTCCTGGCTGCTTGTTTTGGCCAAGTTTATGAATTTCATAGCCAAAGTTTTCGCCAACGCATAAAACATGCGCACAATTTGTAAGCTGTTTTTGTTCCTTGACTACATTTCTGGCGGAATCTTTTTGATATCCTTATAGCAGTAACTGGATTTACAAGCGAAGCCATTACCAACTTGCTCTAGCCATAAACAAGTCCCGGCTCGCTCAATTAGCCGATAATGTACGCATTTTCGTACGCAGTACGTCATGATATCATGAAACACAAACAGAATGAAACACGAGCAAAGTCTTCAACTCAAAACCATTCACAAGCGACCTTTCTAAACAACTTTGGATCAGTTCGTTGAACCTACTTATATATTAATAAATATAATATATATATATATATATATATATATATATATATATATATATATATATATATATATATATATATATATATATATATATATATATAGTAATACGCAAATTACCGATACGATAAAACGTAAATGGCAATGTTTAAAATAAGAAACTCTTATGACGGCGCAGAGACTTGCTTGTCATTAATATATTTTAAATTTTTTTTTTTTTTTTTTGCATTAAATCTCATTATGTTTTGGTAGCTCTTGACCGTGAAACATTCAAACGCGCTGACGAAAGTGAAACAATGTATTTAGTTCCGCTCTGTGTAGATGCGAACCGGCTTTCGGTCCAATAGCAGCAACATCTGTGAAATGATGAACTGCTTGGCTCTATAGTTAAAGTTGAAGCGTGGGCAAGAGCGGAAGCAGAGGCAGGGAATGGGGCACTTGAGACCGTAAGTGGGAGCGTGTGCGGGCATTTGGCTTGCAAATGCCCTGACTTGTCTTAATGCCCAAAACTCGGGCTTTAACTGTTGCCGGGTGCTTTGTTGCTATTTGGAGAGACGGAGCAAACAAAGTGTTGGTCATTGTTTGGTTTATGTGTGTTTATGTCGGCGCTTAGCAAACATTAGAGCGTATAAATATGCCGACAAATTGCGACTATTAATCATTCGACCCATAGATTCCATCGATAACACAATTAGCTTTGGAAATCTATACTAAAATGGTAGGTAGCTGAGGATATCACAAGGATTATTAAGCGTTATTCTTCTCGAACTGCCCAAATGTTCAACATCATTGCAGAAACTCTTCATTGCGTGCATGTTCATTGCCGCAGCGACGGCTGCAGTGATTCCTGTCGAACAAACCAGGCACCGTCGCGATGTCTCTGAGATCGTGAATGAGTATGTTCCACCACTTGGGGAAGTTGCAGCCGATGTTCCCGCCGAGGATATCGCTCAAGACCCCACCGCTGTTGGAGAGGATGGATACCGTTACAAAACAGTTCGTCGCCTTAAGTACCGTCAACGTCGTGATGTTTCCGAAATTGCCAATGAGTACCTCCCTCCATCTGAAGAGGCAGTTACTGAAATTGCAGTCGAAGAACCCGCTCAGGATACCGCTGTTCTTGGTGATGATGGATACCAATACAAGACAGTCCGCCGCCTGAAGTACCGTCAACGTCGTGATGTTTCCGAGATTGCCAACGAATATCTGCCTCCCGCAGAAGAAGTTGCCACCGAGCTCCCAGTTGAGGAAGCCGAGCCCGCTCAGGATACCGCTGTTCTTGGTGATGATGGATACCAATACAAGACTGTCCGCCGTCTAAAGTACCGTCAACGTCGTGATGTTTCCGAAATTGCCAACGAATATCTGCCTCCCGCAGAAGAAGTTGCCACTGAGCTCCCAGTTGAGGAAGCCGAGCCCGCCCAGGATACCGCTGTTCTTGGTGATGATGGATACCAATACAAGACAGTCCGCCGTCTGAAGTACCGTCAACGTCGTGATGTTTCCGAGATCGCCAACGATTACTTGCCTCCCGCAGAAGAAGTTGCCACCGAGCTCCCAGTTGAGGAAGCCGAGCCCGCTCAGGATACCGCTGTTCTTGGTGATGATGGATACCAATACAAGACTGTCCGCCGTCTAAAGTACCGTCAACGTCGTGATGTTTCCGAAATTGCCAACGAATATCTGCCTCCCGCAGAAATTGCCACCGAGCTCCCAGTTGAGGAAGCCGAACCCGCCCAGGATACCGCTGTTCTTGGTGATGATGGATACCAATACAAGACTGTCCGCCGTTTGAAGTACCGTCAACGTCGTGATGTTTCCGAGATCGCCAACGATTACTTGCCTCCCGCAGAAGAAGTTGCCACCGAGCTCCCAGTTGGAGAAGTCGAACCCGCCCAGGATACCGCTGTTCTTGGGGATGATGGATACCAATACAAGACTGTCCGCCGTCTAAAGTACCGTCAACGTCGTGATGTTTCCGAAATTGCCAACGAATATCTGCCTCCCGCAGAAGAAGTTGCCACCGAGCTCCCAGTTGAGGAAGCCGAGCCCGCTCAGGATTCCGCTGTTCTTGCTGCTGATGGTTACCAATACAAGACTGTCCGCCGTCTGAAGTACCGTCAACGTCGCGATGTTTCCGAGATTGCCAACGAATATCTGCCTCCCGCAGAAGAAGTTGCCACTGAGCTCCCAGTTGAGGAACCTGCTCAGGATTCCGCTGTTCTTGCTGCTGATGGTTACCAATACAAGACTGTCCGCCGTCTAAAGTACCGTCAACGTCGCGATGTTTCCGAGATTGCCAACGAATATCTGCCTCCCGCAGAAGAAGTTGCCACTGAGCTCCCAGTTGAGGAACCTGCTCAGGATTCCGCTGTTCTTGCTGCTGATGGTTACCAATACAAGACTGTCCGCCGTCTAAAGTACCGTCAACGTCGTGATGTTTCCGAGATCGCCAACGATTACTTGCCTCCCGCAGAAGAAGTTGCCACCGAGCTCCCAGTTGAGGAAGCCGAGCCCGCCCAGGATACCGCTGTTCTTGGTGATGATGGATACCAATACAAGACAGTCCGCCGCCTGAAGTACCGTCAACGTCGTGATGTTTCCGAGATCGCCAACGATTACTTGCCTCCCGCAGAAGAAGTTGCCACTGAGCTCCCAGTTGAGGAACCTGCTCAGGATTCCGCTGTTCTTGCTGCTGATGGTTACCAATACAAGACTGTCCGCCGTCTGAAGTACCGTCAACGTCGTGATGTTTCCGAGATTGCCAACGAATATCTGCCTCCCGCAGAAGAAGCTGCCACCGAGGAACCTGCTCAGGATTCTGCTATTCTCGCTGCTGATGGATACCAATACAAGACTGTACGTCGCTTGAAACTGCGTCATCGTCGTGCCTTGTAAGCGCGCCAGCTGCTACCTGCCTGTATACGATTAGAGCCTTTTACACGCCCCACCAACTTCTCCTACTAGGTTGTAAGTAAGAATCCTATTTTGCCATTGTTTAACGATTGAAATCAACAAAATAAATCCTAACGAAAATTGTTATAATATACACATGTCGCGACGTAAGTCATGCTTTGTTCCAAACGAGTGTGTCGAATGGGTCTACACCCATCGGTAGGTAGGAGTCAGCAACTGGCTGGGAGTGGACGACGTTTTCATAAATTGTATACCTTTTCGCTTTGTTATGACAGCAACAGTTAAGCTCATGGCTCAGCGCACAAGAACGCAATTATCCAAAAGGGACTCGACGGAGGTTGGCGAAACAGACCACGCCTTAGTCCAGGGAAGAGCTTCAACGAACTCTAACAAATACTTTAAGCTATGCTTTTGAAGATGTTAATCTCATGTCAAGTCCACTTTACACACAACGTTAAGGGTTCGGCCAGTGCAGCAGCAAACATGGCTAACAAGGACAAAGTCCTTCATTGATTTGTGTATGTCTGTGTGTCAGCGTGTGTGTATGTGTGAGTGTGTGTGGTGATGTTTGGTGTTGGCAGAAAAAGTTGTTAAGTTAAAAGGCATTTGAACCGCTGCGGCTAGGATTTCAGTTGGGTCTAACAACTTCCTTTGGTGCGGACCCAGCGGCCGGCCAACTAATAATAATTTATCGATCCCCGAGCTAAAGTAGTCACATACGTGTTTCTCCCTATGATTTATGGCGTCCAAAAAACTGCTGTGTATGTGTGAGGGCGTAAGCTAGCATGTGGGCGTGTGTGTGTGGGCGTGCCCCAAAAACAAACTCACCCAACGAAAGGTGCCAGCCAGTCCGACAGCCGGACAGCGAAATTGGTTTAATTTGTGGTTAGACAACTTATTTAACGTTTTTCAAGTGGTTATGCAGGGACAAGTGTGCGCAGGTATATATGTATGTAGCTGCATACAGGTGGGGCCCAGTTGCTTATAACATATATAAATCATGCAATGGCAAAAGAGACGGCTCACTTATTCATACACAAATCGTGACGATATGCATATACATAAGTAATTGTATCTAGCTAGGGGCTAGCCCTGGGGGAGTCTCAGTTGGCACTGAGGCAAAGGCACATAAATTAAAGGGCGCTATCAAGGCGACGTTATGGCATCATTAAAGCAATTATCAACGCTGAGTTATCGACAGAGAGTGAGAGCTGAAACTATTTTTTAATGGCCTTGGCAAATGGATATGTATTTATAAGCGAACTTCAAAGCGCAAATCACATAAAATTTTATGAATTATTTCAAATATTTTCAATTACTTCAGACATTCGAGGGTCGAGTGGTCCCGAGTTCGACAGTCACCCCAGTTAGACAAATGGTAGAGCATAAAAAACCGCATCAAGAAATTTATGCGCCATTCAAGCGTGGAACATTAACACATCCTAACAAGGATGAGTGGATGCGTATCCCAAGCATATCTATATGTGGCGGACGTTCGACTACATAAACAGCGCAATGAAAGTGAAAATACGAGCAACAGCAACTGCTTCAATATTTAGCTTGATTAAAATTCAAAAGGTCTTAAGTTCACAAGAATGACAAAACTCAAGTTTTGTTTTCATAGTGTACCCTGTAATGCTATAAGAGAATATATGGTATGACAATGATTATAACAGACTGAAGAAGATATTGCTACATATATAAATATATGCAATGAATGATTCGTATATATAAATAGTACATATTAACGTTATATGTACGTTTAAGTTCTGCGAGAGGGATATCAGCTTTGGGATGTTTGTATATTCGATAATTATCTCAAAAGAGTCGAAAAACATTGGATCACAGTATTATAAAATCAGTTAAATCAAGAGCAAAGCCTGTGTCTGAGGTCCAAAGAGAAGATAAATGATCCCATGTATAAAAGAATATCAGACTCTTAAAATGAATACCTTTGTTGATAAATATAAGAATGTATGACCAAAACTGTTTTCCATTTACAGGCAATTGCCTAGTCGAGCATTCAAAACTCAACCATTTCTGCTTGTATTTTTTGGTTGGCATGCAGCCATAATTCAGCATTTATGGCGTCATTATCGCAAATGCCGAGGGTGATCTAATAAGCAAAACAGCGGCAATCCTCCCGCTGCATACCCTGTAAAAATGGGATGAGGGTCGGCGGGTAGAAATCAATTTTGAGGAGCTGAGCTCCCTGATTAGCCCGCACATGCAAATAAACAGGGCATCCAGCTGCTCGTGCTGGTCAGCAGAGAAAAAAAACGAGCAGGCGGATGCTATTTGTAGCTGGCATTGCCAAGTAAGCCCGGACATGGAATGGAACGTGAGACTTTGGAATGGTAAAACATGCAGCAGGCAGCAACAATTTTATGGCCACAATATAATTTATTCAATGGCATTTTGGCGTTCGGGGAGCGCATATGACAAGCAATTGACATTTTTGTGACTTTTGAAAACTATAAAATGTGCAGCCAGGCCAGAGCCGGATCAGCCAAGACAAGGCGTAATGATGACGGCCATAACGAGCTGCAGAGAGACTAGACTGACTTTGAGGGCATCGTAGTAGCCCACACGAAACAGTTGTTGTTCGACAAAATAATAAAGTTGCGCTTGATTATGTATTTCTTGCTCTCTATCTCTCCTCTTTCCCTATATCTCTGTTGCTGTGAAGAAGTAAATACCAAATACCAAATACGACAGACAACAACTAAACTAAAATTGTCAGCGTCATATGTAGCAGGACTTACAGCACATTAAATATACCACCCACAAACAACAAGCTTTTGGTGCTGCTGCTCCGCACAGACAGCGCCACAAGGACAACGACTAAGGACATTGACGATGTCAGAGCAACGCCCATTCTTTGCTTCAGTTACTCCACTTCGTTCGCCATTTGTGCCGTATGCCGGATATCCTTTTTGACATGTCATTAAATTTTATATACACAATAATTTTTCACAATTTGCTTTATGGCCATTTTAAGAGTCTGTCCGATGTGTGCGTTGAATATATTATATATATATATATCAAAAAAGAGTCAGTTGTAGAGAGAGAGAGAGAGAGAGTGACAGAGCGCGCGAAAGAGCGCAAACAGCAATAACAAGTAGAATTTATTGAAAGTAGTTACACTTGGTCAGAACTATCAAAGACTTCAAGTGGCAGCTCAATTTTGATGCACGCTTAAGACTCAAATAAAAAATACTTTTTGGCTTTCATATATGTACCTACAAGCAGAAAGTTTTGCACATGCATCAACTCTTAAAAGGGAGGTGAAGTAACATATTTTGATCTTCCTCCAGTAAACAAGCTCAATTATCAAGTCTGAAAGGGGAATTCAAATGAGATTTCTTTTACAAATTGTTACATATTTTTATAAAGCAAAGTCTTCAAGTAAGTTTATTTTTTATTTAAAATATTTAAAGAGTGTTAAACGTCTATTCAATATGCATATTAAACCTTAATAATCTTCTATTAAATTCAACTAATTAGCTCCACAATTGGCATTAGACACTCAATTGGACTTTCTTTTTATGGTGCCAATTCAATTTGTACTTTTATTGCCTATGGTGCTTAAGCTCGTCGTAAGCCATGCGATACGGTATCGTCCCATATATCCTATCCCATTGCTAATCAGTTTCTAGCCTCCTAAATGTCAAACCAACAAACCGCAATATGATTATTGCTCAAACTCTGGCAATAAAAACAAATGCAGCCAACTAGAGGCGGAGCTTAGAGCAAACAGAATTCAAATTTAGCATTCTATATAATTTTACGGTCATTAAATATTATTTCAAAATCGAAGCCACACAGATAGGGAAGGAACTTAAGCCTTTGTCTGCTGGTTTCTCTTGGTTGTGTTTGTTTTTCTCATTGCTGCGCCTTATCTGTTTGCCAGAGCTATTGAAATTTGCTCAATTGAACTGGTTGTAGAAATGAATAAGGAAATTCTGTTAAATGAATGAGCTAGTGGAACGTTTCTTTAAAGAAATTGTTGGTAAAAGTTGATATTATTTAATATGAATTGTAGAGTGTTTATGCACCAAAGTTTGGACCAAAGTTGGACCATACTGATACGTCTGTTGATTACGTATCTGCGCGCTTCTCTTCGTTCTTTGCTGGTTTCGCTCTTTTCGTGCCTCATGCAATTTTGATGCACCTAGCTGGATGCAGAAGAACTCCAAGAGATCATTTAGAAAATGCGTGCAGCAGCAGAGAATGTTCCCATTGGAATTTATTCAGTCGTCCAGACTCGGAGGGATCCGTCGTACGTGTAGGGCAATGTAGTTGTTTGTTAAAAAAAAAAAAAAAATTAAACAAAAAAAAATTAAACAAAAAAAAATTAAATACAAAAAAAATAAATATAAAATTAAAAAAAAAAAAAAATAAATAAAAAAAGTAAAAAAAAATAAATAAAAAAATAAATAAAAAAATAAATAAAAAAATAAATAAAAAAAATAAATAAAAAAAATAAATAAAAAATAAATAAAAAAAATAAATAAAAAAAATAAATAAAAAAAATAAATAAAAAAAATAAATAAAAAAAATAAATAAAAAAATAAATAAAAAAAATAAATAAAAAAAAATAAATAAAAAAAAAAATAAATAAAAAAAAAATAAATAAAAAAAAAATAAATAAAAAAAAAAAATAAAAAAAAATTGCCCTGCACGTACGACTGACCCCACCGGGTCTGGACGACTGAATAAATGTCGCAGCTGCTGCCCTTTATATAGGGCGACTTCCACTCAAAGCCTGAGTGGCACTCAAATTTTGAGCAGGGCGCCAGGTATAGAGCAATGGGAACATTCTCTGCTGCTGCAAGCATTTTCTAAATGATCTCCTGGAGTTCTTCTGCATCCCTTGCTCTTCTTAGGCAGACGGACAAAGAGACAGACACTGGAAAAAAAAAATATATATATATATATATATATATATATATATATATATAAATATATATATATATAAATATATATAATATATATAAATATATATATATATATATATATATATATATATATATATATATATATATATATATATATATATATATATATATATATATATATATATATATATATATATATATATATATATATATATATATATATATATATATATATATATATATATATATATATATATATATATATATATATATATTATTTTTTAATCTTTTTTTATCAGATGTGTTTTTTTTTATGATTAGTCTATTAGTCATAGAAACTAATAAACAGTTTTCTTTCGGAACTGGAACATGAACTTAAGCAATTTAGCTAAATTGATTAGTTTATCTATGTGGAGCTAGTTCATGAGCTATAAGTGAACAATTCACTGAAATAACCCACTAAACTACTTTCTCTCCGAACTGAACTTGTCTAAAAGTTCTTGAATAGCTGAAAGGACTAAAAGTTTCTATAGTTCAAAAAACTCATAAAAGTTGTTCATTAAATTGAACAGTAATTCGCAGCTCTAATGTCCGGCAAGATGTCGAATTGGTAGAATTAGACGTTTTATTATGATACAGTGACTGCTACTAGCTATCGACTGCTGCCTGCTGCCAACTGCTCGCTGGCAGCTGCCAGCTTCCTGCCGCCTACCCATTAACTGGTGACTGAAGTGTTTCGGTCTTGGTTTACAATCGATTTGGCATTATGTGGCATTATATAGGAAACCGAGCCAAAGCAACTGAGAGCAAACGCAAATCGAGTCGATGCAAAAGTGAACTTCAAAAAGGCTTCGCAGAAGCAGCTGAATATTTGTTCTAGGACGGCGACGGAGTGTGCGTGTGTGTGCTAGGGAAGCTGCAGTGGCAACGTTAGCAAGGATTCGAGCAGTCAGCCAGGACACAGCTTCAACTGTCATCCATATATATATAGATAGATATATATGTATGTATATATATATGTAGTAGAGACTCACTCTTTGGCAATAAAGGAAATCTTCTTACAAAACATTCGCTTAAGTTTATTCAAACAAACTTAGATAACATACACTCACACACGCACACACACACAGACTTGTGTGTAGACAGAGACAAAGACGCTTCAATCAGTCAAGCGGAATAAGCAGCGCCGCACGAGCAATCGTACGGCCTGAGCGAACTTTTCCACCTACATGCTAGGACCCCAGCCTCAATTACAATGCCTTTTGTTTTATATAGACACACATACATATATAAATATATATATATAAATATATATATATATGTATGTGTGTGTTAGGTTAGGGTAAACTCTCCACTTTCTCTCTCATTTCGTTGGCCATTTTGTGCTTTGCTACGTTTGCTTGGATTAAATGTATGGCCGAGTAGCAGTTCAAAACCATGATTACACTTCAATCTATTTTCCTGCCAGTGTCTCTTTTAGCTTGGCCATTTTGTTTTATGTCTTTTGTGGGTGTGGGGGTGAAATAAGCAAAAAAAAAAAAAAAAAAAAAAACAAAAAAAATGGCATTGTGTTAAGAAAAATGCGTTTCAAAGAGATATAAAATGTTAACATGACCAAAAGACTATAGTCACAGCCCAGGCAACCCGCCCAACGTATTGGATATAAAACATTGAATTTAATCAAAAAGGATTTAGTTGTAGCTGCCTCCGAGAGGGTGGGCGCATGTGTGGTCGGTTTTGTGCATGTGTATGCGTGTGTGTCTGTGTCTGGCTGTGTGTGAGCAATGGGTTACAATGGCCCGCCTTGACCTTGCGCCTGAAAAGCAAGAAATTCCGCGTTGCCACGTGCCCAGAACATCGTCTCTCGAATGCTATAAAAATAAAAATACAAATCCTTCGCCCTTCCACTGTACAACTAGTAATATGTGGTAGTAAAGGATGTTCATGTCCTAGCATTATTTTTGGCTATAAAAAGAGTGTGTGAGGCGCATTCAATTAAATCATTTGGCAGCAAATGGGTTAATAACAAATGCAAAAGTGATGAGTTAGGCTTTACGGAGATTGGGGAATTGGCTACAGTTGGGAGTTTTATTGATTGGAAATTTCCTAATTGAAGTTAAGTTTTAGAGTTACTTTTATATATATGAAAGTTTTTTTGGCTACTCGCTGTTTATTTAGGTGCGTGCTGAATTGAAGTCCATACGCTTAATCGGTCAAATTAATGCTAGAAACTAATAATATAAACTGCTCAAGCAAGTATGACAATAATTAACAACAATTTAAGCACGCTTATCTACACAATCTAAAACTACTGCAAAAACAATGCATTCAAGTATATAAACTCAGTGCTGTAAAAACTGTTGCACGCTTTTAGGATGGCATTAAAATTCAATGGCAGCCATTTTCAAAGTGTGTAAAAGAGATTTTGCAGCAATTTGCAGCCAATTCATAATTAAGTTATTTTGAAAACAACAACAAAAACAAAACAGAGTAAATGCTAACAGCATTAACTAAACTTCGAGCGACGGCAGGAAACGTGCATGTGCGCCCGAGCTGGGGGCGCGGCAGCAGACGGCAAAGGGCAGGCAAGCAGGAGTTTAACCAACCAAGCGACAACCAACCAGTTGCCAGTAGAGCTCGACTGCTCTCATCCGCTGCCGAGTTCGTCTGGCCAACCACCACGAGACGTGGCAGTGCGTGCACCAAATTCTGACTACGCCATTTGCCGTACGCCGAGCGCCGGACACCCGCAGCCGTAGTCATCGGCAGAGAGACCGTGCCGTGGAATTATATTTCCTATGGGCGGTATTTCGAGGTCCGCCTCTTGCACACACAACTGCCGGCGATTGCTCAGACGTTATAATTTGCAATCACGTTGAGTGCAGCGGCGGCGACAGCGACGTCGACGTCTACGTCTATGTCTATGTCGACAACGAGGAGGACGACTCATTGCCCAAAAAGGGGGTTGTCCGGTCATGTGCTCTGCTTCTGCTACTGTTTCCTGATCCTCACCCTGCCTGGTTCAGCCTGCTGCTGAGGCAAGTGGTTGTTGACTGCCTGATGCTTAGCAAGGTCTTAGCTGTTATTATGCTCATGTGTCACTTTTACAGTGCTGCTACAGGACATATGCGTATGTATATTATATATACATACATACATACGTATGTACATGCATATACATATGTATATGTATGCGTGTTTTGCTGTACTGTTCATATTTTATTCAACTACTCCCTGCTCTTGTGGATTTCCTGCTCGCGCTCTCTCTTTCATGCTCACTCTCTCGAACTTTTGCTGGCTGTATAGTTCTGTCTGCTTCTCAGTCACTCTCTCTCTCTTTCTCTCTCTCTCTATCGCTTCTCTCAGCACCTCTCAGTTTTTATGGCGTCTACAGACATTTTGCCAAGTTAATCTCCGGTTTGTTTTTCTGATAATGGGTTTGTCAACGCTACTTTGTGAGGTCCTCTATTTGAATACCAGTTCATCTGTCTATCCATGCGTGTGTCTGTATCTCTCTCTCTCTCTCTCCTGGTGTCTATCTATGTGCGTATGTATGTCTATTTAAATCTGTGTTTGTCTGCATCTGACCTAGCCGCGTACGTATTTTATATTTAAACGGCAAAGTCATATGGCCAAACTAACAAATACCCTGTAAAGCGGCAGTTAGCTAAGACTAGCGCATATCGCGTATAATTTTCAATATACCCAATACTCGTTCACAGAAAAACAACTGTAAGTGGGAGCTTAAACCCGACTAGCATATACCCTGTAAGCCACCACATGTTGAGTTCCATTGTAAATGTATTATAATTAATGATGTTCTAAAATTCAAAAATTTAACTTATTCAATATATGTACATTTTAAAGCATCCCCTTCAGAGCTGGCATCCCATTGCTACTCGATAATCCTCCCTTGTTGTCATTTGTCCTTTTTTGTCGTCTTCGTGTCGCAGCAGCCCAACTCGTTTTGTGGCATTCATATTAAAATGGTGTTGCTTCATTTCAGCCACGCCCACAAATTTAAGCATATACACGCCCCCAAATTAATCAAGCTGCTGTTGAAATTCTGCACTGTCATTTTTCGGGTAGCTGCTGCAGCCTTCGACTGCTGCTCGTTCCCCGTTACCACCTGCTAGGACGCACAAATTTAGGTGGGTGTTGCTGTGCGTGACTTGAGGCAACACTGTACAGTGGCTACTGGCACTCGCTGCTTAAACGTCTACCCGACGCGTGTATGTGTGCCTGTGTCTTATGTCGACCTGGCAGCCAAACCCAAACTGCAGCTGATTTTGACAAGCTCAATTAGAGGCGAGCGCTTAAATGCATTCAGATTTTGGGGCTGAGATTGGATTTAGGGCTTGGCTTGTTGGGGACTTGGTAGTTTTTGCAGCGCATTCAACGATATTAAATTAATTGCACTTTTAAGCAGATTGCATCGCCGTTAAACAGTTCAGCCAGAGGAGAAAAAGCTGTTGAGCAAAAATGGAAATGCACTTGAAGAAATTAAATGGGTGATTGATATGATTGAGATATATTCATTTTAGATTTTTGTACTAATTTTAGGTATATATGTATTATTATTAATTTATATGTTTATATATGTTTCCTTATTAGATAATAGTATAGTTCATATTTTCTTCAAGGAAGACATTTTAATTTGAGATAAACGAACAAGAAGTGAAAATTAATTTATATATCATTCAAATCATATCAGACGCAAGTCAAAAATAATGTACAATATATAAAAGGTATACAAAAATGTTCAGTTTCCTGCACTTTTCATTTTCCACCAATCAGTTTCTCTAATTTTTAGAGTAATATTAAATTCTCTTTAGCTTGCTTCAAGTGCGACTCACTGATCATTTTCGTCGAGTGTGTAGTGCAGCGAACAACAAAGCGAGCATTAATAGCTTCAGCTTATGCAGTTACCAGCAGCAAACCCAAGCAGAAGCCCAATGCCAATCCCAATCCCGATCCCAATCCATGGCCCACATTGACTTCAATTGCACGCACAGGTGGATAGAGGCAGTATAAAGGTGGTGTAGAGAAGGAAATGGGTTGTTTTCCAGGATCCACACGTTGCACTCAAGATGATAATCATGTTTACGTGGCGCAAGTTAAATTGCTAGCGTAATGGACTAACAGCAGGTGAGAGCAAGTGGAGATGCAGTAGTTGCTGCTGCTGCTGCAGCTGTAGTTGTTGTTACTGTTGGATCTCAGCTCATGCGTGCCTTCAGCTGTCAGCAACACATTTGGAGTTGCTGCTGCTGATGCTGTTGCTGCTTGCAAGTGGCCAACGAGGCTGGCAAAAAACGCATTTGTTTGGCCGAAACGGATCGCAGATCCCACGTCCTGCTGCTCCTGTTGTTGCTGTGCGCTTCATTGGACAACTGAATATGCAAATTGAATTGAGCGTATTATCGACGAAGGTAGCGACGCTGCCATCTGCAGGTAAGCTGCCGCCCAACAGCCACCAGCCTCCTGCCACCCTAGCCAGTCATCAACATCAACATAATCGCTCAAGCCAAGGGATTTGCATGCCAACGTGTAGATGTGGGCGGGTATGCGAGTGTGTGTGTGTGAGAGAGCGGGGCCCAGTTAAGATGGCAAATGGTGCACAAAATTAAAATTTTAATGGGCAGCAGCTGACGCTTGTTTTGGCTCTACCTCTAGCTTTGGCTTTGGCTCTGGCTCTGGCTTTTGGCTCAAACAATGGCTAAGCAACTGCGCTCTGCACTTCGGCTTGCATAGAGCTGATCAAAAATCATTGCATACATTCAGGCTGCACATGAAAACGGATGAATACTAAAGTATCGCATACTTTTAGCTGCACATGAAAAGCTCTATAAGCTCGATAGAATGGAAATTAGAACTTTTCACGGAATTTGTTTGAAGTTCAGATTTGTAGAGCTTGGCTTGGAATACATTGGAAGATATACAGACTACATGCAATATATCTTTAATGTAAATCAAAGTTAATTTTTGCCCATTAATAGCATACAGCAAAATCTGATAGATTACATATTATCTTGTTCTGATTTAATTCGATTTATGTAATGCTTAAGCAATTGAGCTTAAATGCAATTAAATCATACATAAGTACATACTTTGAGGCGGCGGCTAAATGAATATAAATTTATTTAGCTAATTATATTACGCACGCCCTAGCTCTTTTTCTCTCTCTCTCTCTCCCACACTCTTTCTCTTTAACATGGTCTGCTTTCGCAGTCTCTCTGCTCAATTCTCTTGCTGATTGACGTACGTAAACAATAAGTGCGACAAGTGCCTACGGCGGGACAGCTAGAAACATACAGATATATGCATGTATTTCCATATATATACCTACACACATATCTGTATCTGTAGCGTCGCATTGCCGCTAAGAAATCCGCTGGCCAGTCCACGCCGAGCGCTGAGCCCGAGCGGCCGCGAGTTTCACTCAACAACAAAAGCAAAGCAACATTTTACAAAAATGTATAAAATTAGCGCTATGTAAAAACGGAAAGCAAAATCAACTTGGAGAACTGCGCCGGCACAGTGGCTGCCAATTCTTGCTGCAGCAATAAATAGTCAAGGAATACACACACATAGCATTGCTGACCATGCCCACAACGTCGCCGCCGCCCAATCGACGGCAGCTGCTGCGCAGCGTTGAAAGCTTACGCGGACGCGTTTGTCAAATATTAAATTGTGTTATTAATTTGCACATTGAATTTTTGGTAATTGAAGAGAGAGAAATAAAAAAAAAATGCTTGAAAAAGCGCATAAAATGTAATTCGTGTCACATGTCGAGTGCATAAGTCATGCGAAAGAGACAACGCGCGAGGGCGGGTGAGAGAGAGAGAGAGAGAGAGAGAGAGAGAGAGAGAGAGCGTGTGTGCGAGTTTATGTCAAATACCATTTGTTTGTTGAAAGCTCTCGACAATTGATATGACACAAACCGGCAGACATGTCAACTATTTATTTATATTAATATACCCTACTAAAAGGTATTATGAATTTTAATTCCATTTCGTAACACATTGAAGTGCATAGATAAAATAACTCGAATCTAATCTAATCTGATTGAAGTGTATAGATTCTACCGAATAGAAGTCTCTATTTCTATGACTTGTTGATAAATTTAATGAAATTGATAGATGATATTATACCATGTTTTGATATAGCTTAAATGAAACTGGATACTAGTCTAGAACCATTTTTGTAATACATTTTTATGCCAAAATTCAATTCAAAGGTAAATACTCAAGTGAGAGTATTTGATTTTCGTTCACTCCCAATCGGAAACTCTTGATTGTTTTAATTTACATGTGGCATGCCGTTATCGTAACTCGGCTTTCACTTCAGCTTCCAGCTATCAGTTATTAAGTGTTATCAGCAGCTGTAAAGTGTCATAAAAGCAAACACCACTAACTCAACACCTTTTACTCCCTCTCTCTCTCTCTCTCCGTTTGTCCCTTTAGTAATACAATTCTCCTCGTTGCAGCTGCATTCGAATTCAGTTCAATTGTTAACAGTTGCGACACAGATTTCGTACAAGTTAATGCAATTATAGCTGGCCACTGGGTGCAACTAAACACAATATGGAACACACTCTCAGACGCGGCTCGGCTGCTTGTCTAGACAATGGGCAATTATTAAGATGATTCGCATAAATTTTACAATGCCGACATAATCTTGAAATGCCTATTGGCTAATCAAAACTATGAGAAAAAGATTTCATTATGTTATTAATAATGAAATATATTTTGTTTATTTGTCATTTGCCTAGCAATCGTCATTATCTGAACCACTGTAAGTGGGCGTGATATGGGGCGTGGCCGTTGGCTGACATGCATTTTGACATGGAGCTTAGTTTGCGTGGTTCAGAGCATTTGCTAATTGGTAGCTAATAGTTGAAAGGCGAATAGTAGTAGGTGGCAAATGCATAGATTTTAGTTAACTGAAACCCGAGCTGTCAACGGTGAATGCATATGCCAAAGCCATACCGTGTCATTAATTTAAATAGGTTAGCGTGAGTATGACGGGGGATGACGGGGTAGAATAAAAGCAATATAATCCGAGATTATTAATATTGCAATTGTTGTTATCAGCCATATTATTATAATCATTATTTTCGTTACATTCAATATTATTATTAAATACTATGAATATTATGAATTCTTATATAATACTACAATTCTTATTATCATCATTATTATTATTATCATTCTAAGCATTTCAATACTTAAGTCGCAGTCTTAAAGGCCTTAAAAAGCAATTCGAAAAGTAAAAAATCATTAGAGGCTATCTACTCGTCGATCATTCTTATCTAACTAGTTCTTACCTATTTAAGGCCTCCAGCCCGAGGCTATCAAAGAGCGTAACGGTGTTATTTGACACCGTGCCAGGCGTCGCGCTTCTCGCGTCTCACGCCTTGTCGCAAATCGAGCAAACTAAGCAATTTAAGTTTTAATCTAATTTTCAATCGCACCTCTTGCGGGTTTTATTGCAGGTGCTCGAATCGAATGTGGCCGCATTGCTGGATGAAGTGAGATGCCTGAACGATGACTACGCCGAGGTGCAGCGCTTGGATCAACTGATCGATGCGTTGCGGGACTATAGTGGACCAACCATATGCCATGAGTGGCCATATCCTTTGATTTTTAAGGGCACAATCGACGAGGCACACGTCGCACAAATACTCAACACAACGGAACTAGTTCCGGAACCACCACCAGCAACAGTCAGTGCCAAGGATGAGCTGTTGAAGCAGACTGAACTGGAAGCGAGCGAGCTGGTTGGCCTAAGCAGACGTTCAAAACTCTGGCGGTTCACGCGAACTAGATCAGCGGATAAGAAACTAGTCTTAGCTGATTGAGAGGTTTGTTTCCTCGTATTTACATAAGTCTGTTTAGTTTACTTTTCTTATAGTCTATGTGAAGGAATACCAAAAATATATATTTTGTTTAAGCGATAAATGTCAAGCTAATGGGTTGGCGGTTTTTGCTGCTGTTCGTCTAATTGACTGCGGTCAATCGAGGCATTGAACCGTGGAGCTTTTCCCTCCCCATCTACCAACGTGGTGCGTAACCGCAAGCGTCGCATTCAACATTTTTGCGGCGCTAACAGAAGCAGGCATTGCTTTTGACATGACACTGTGGCTTAAATTGAGACACAACCTATTTACACAAAGAAAACATAGCCGCAATCTCTACGCCGATGTAAAGAACCGCAACAGGTTGCCGCATCTAATTAAAATGACCTCCTTTGTTAAAGGAGTTTTATCTGTGAGTCCGAATGCCAAACTTAAATCTAATGGCAACCACACCTGTAATATCCTAGTAAAAAGTATAATATAATATCAGCATAAGTTGATTAAATTTGTCTCTAAATATTTGGCATCAAAAGGCAATAGGTACTAGATATACGAGTATATGATATCTTAATTCTCTTATGTTTCTTATGAGTATTATGTTTCTTTATGTTAACTTAATCAAACCACACATTGACAGGTACTATAACTTATAATAATGGGATTACAAATCCATATTTATTTTCTCTAAAATATTAAATTACTTCCTTCTTATATCTGTTACAATTAAAAAAATTCCCTGGAACAGCAATGCTTGCATTGCTCCGTTGCTCATCGATCAGTGAATTATGATATGAATTGATAATAGAAAATAAATTTGAATTATTTTATTATTGCTAAACAATATGTTCTATTGAGTAGTTCAGTTGTTGACCACATTGGACTGAACAACTTAATTTTAAAGTCCTGCACAGATGAACAAAATGAACTAGTTCACGATCTGGGAAATGAAAATGATTTAGCTGGACCTCTTTCAAGTTTCCCCTAAATAAATATGTTCAGATGTCCATGTTTATATACATGAATATGCTAGCCATAGGGTATTCCATAGTTGTTCATTATTTTCCATTTATTCAATTTGTTATTGTTTTTGTTCTGGTTACTTTTGTTGTCGCGTTATTAATTATAAATAAACCCAGAGAGAAGTAAAACAATAATAAAGCGCTTCTACATAGTTGTGTAAGTGTGTGTGTGCGTGTGTAAATGCTTTTGTTTGCTGTAAATTATTCATAACGGTATTATCAGCTTTTCTGCGCGCTGCCTGGTTGATTAAATTGCTCGGCCAGCGCTGAGGGCCAAGGAAGAACAACGAAAAGCTAATGATGCCACACAAACACAGTTGTGTATATATGAGTGTGTATGTATAAATAACAGTAGTCCCTCGCTCGCTCCCTCTCCCTCTCTCTATCTCTGTTTACCACGCAATTTTTCTGCACAATTTATCAACTCTTTTCTACTATATGTGTGTGTTGTGTCTGAGCTTGGTCAGGGACAACTGCAGTGGGCGCCATAATTATAAAAAAAAAAGAAAGAGAGAAAAAGCAACAGAAACAACAACAACACCAGCAACAATTGAGATAATGAGCGCGTGCAGAGTAAAGCAAAAAGCGAAAGTGAAAATATCGCCAAGGTTGACAGACGATTACAGGGGGAGTTGTGCGCTCACGGGGTCAAAGGTTGAAGCCGCGCTGCAGTCTTTATCTGTGGCACAGGGCAGCAACGAGACAACAATTTACCCAAGCTTTTGAAACATGCAAAAGTCTGAAAAATTAATGGCCCAAAAGGATGTCAACAACAGGAGCTTCGGTTAACCCCGTGGCGGGCGGCAGGGGCGGCATAGGTCTAAAGGACGTGGCCTATCAATGACAATGGCATTAAATAAACCAACGACGCAATGCAATGGCCAACAATTTGCAAAAGTTTATGCAACTTTTGTAACTTTAAACTTGAAAAAAGAAAATTGTTGCACAACACTTGAGCAATGCGGCAGAAAAGAAAACTCCAAGTGCAACTGGTGGTAAGTGCTAAAGGAAGAGCAGGCGGAAAGAGAAAGGAAGGAGATTTTACAAACTTAGAATTAGCTGAAAATAAACTGAATTTTGCGTTTGGCTATTATTGGAACTAGTTCATATTTTAGACTTGGAGAAGAAGCCTCATAGATTCCTGACCATTATCAACCTCAGTCTCTGTCTCTCTCGCTTTCTCTCTCTCTCTCTCTCTCTCTCTCTATCAATATCACTCTCTATCTCTCCATCATTTTTTAATTGATAACTTTTGTTCTCTCCTCTCTCCCTCTCTTTCTCTATCCCCCCCCCCCCCCCCTTTATTAACTTCCTTTCTTTGTCACTCCTTTACTTTCTCTTTATATCTTTCCTTGTCTCTCTATCTATATCCCCTTTCTCTCTCACTCTGTATATTTCTTTGCGAAGCTCTTCTTCCACAAAAAGCGCATGCAATTATTTTCTACAACGCTGCCCATTGTTCTGCTTACTCAATTACCGTTATATCATTAAGAAATCCTTGTACTTGTTTTGCACTTGTTGCTGTCCTCGTCTAGTTCATTGAACGCAGGCAACAATAACAATTATCGTGATGGGCCTTAAACTTGGCTAACTGCTTGTTTGCCTCATACGCTGTCCTCGCCCTCACTCCCGCTCCCGTTCGCACACCCACATAATCACACACGCGCCTGGCTGTCTTGGTTGCCAATCAACAGCCGAGTTATTGAACCCTTTGGAGCAACTGCAATTAACAGCCCAGACATTGAGGCAGCTCCTGTTGCTGTTTTTCGACAAGTCGGCCTTCTGCTAGTTAAAGGAAAAAATTTTCGCCAACGCACGCACATTCCAGTAAAGTTTTTTTTTGCTTTATGTTCTTTTTTTATGACAACAATCAAATTCAAATTGTTGCTGTGTCTTCGATTTCGCAGCGCTCAACCCGCCTCCCTCTCGCACGCATTTCTTTACTAGCAGAGCTTAACGGGCCTGTCCATGCGTCTGCTCTCTTCTTATGTGTCGACTTGCCTGCGCTCTGGTGCGTGCTAATTGTTGAGTGCCTCCAGTTTGACGGATGCATATGCGACTCTCTCTATCTCACTCTAGCATGTGCGCTGCGTTTGTCATTCAGCTATTGCATATGCAAAAGGCAGGCGAAGAAGGGCAAAGAAAAAGAATGGAGCAGCAGCAGCAGCCAGTGCTGCCAGACAGGCAAACTGGCACGTGAATCCATTATGCTGGCAGCCAATTATGTGCGTGTCTCTCCACTCAAAGTTCTTTCGGAGTGAGTGTTGCCAAGTTAGCCTATTTCAAGCTTGATCTAGTCAATTCTTAAGTGCTCTGGCCCATAGAAAATGAGTATGGCATTGAGTAGCCCGAAATTGAATCAGACTATTTCTTAAGAGAACTATATCAGTTCGTGTCTGTCTGATGACTGTCTCTCTGTCTGTATGCCTAATAAAAGCCATGATCGATGAAGAACTACAGAAGATCATTTAAGTGTGCTACAGTACTCATTTGGTGTTTATGTTTAAGTAAACCGAAGCTAGAACGAGAGAGATTTCCCATTGGTCACGTAATGCTCAACTGCAACGATCTCTACCTGGTGCCAGGCGCAACAATAGAGCGCAACTTAGTGTTTGAGTGAAAGTGACCCTATATAAAGGGCAGTAGCTGCAGCATTTCTTCAGTCTAGTCCTAAGCCTGGTGGGGGTCAGTCGTGCAGTGCAGTAAAGTGAAGTTAAGGGTGTGCGAATATTTAATCATCGTTCAACTCAAGGACTTAGAGGAAATTTTAAAGGAATTACTTGGAAGAAATACTTAGAGGAAACACCTAAAGAATATACTTAGATGTGAGCCTGTTTTAGCCGACTTTCAACCAGAATTCAAGTTATTTCTTGGCTCAACAGTTGCCACCACTATTCGCAGTGGGTCGTCGCTGGGTGTTGCCATACGCAATTCTAACTCTTTTCATCAGCAACAGTCATAATAACAACAACTACAACAGCAACAAGGAGCATATCAGCTACAGCAAAAGTCTGCAAATATGTTTTTAATGCAAACGACTTCGGCTTTTCATGCGCGGCCAAGGTGAACGCTGAGCGCGCTTGGTTAAAGTTAATGGCAAAGTTAATAAAATTACCTAAAGTAAAAAATGTTGATAATCTTTTAATGGCCGATTGAAAATATGTATACGACAGACAGATTTATTATGATTTAATATAATTCACTTTTACGGAGACTTAGCTTATAGGGAAAGGACTTTAAAATGTGGAGTAGTTATATGTATATACATATTTATAAGCATATGTTAGACTAATTTAATTTAAATATTTATTATCATATATCAATATATCTTCACATACCCGCGTTAGGACAAGCCCTTCTCTAAATATCGATAGACCTCATAGAACCTGTTGTAGCGCCCAATGAAAATGCAAGCAGCTGAAGGCAATGTTTTGGTATGTTTTGAAGACAGAAGTAAAAGCGGATGTCAGTTGAACCTAATATACGAATGACTGTCTCTCTGGCCGTTTGTCGCTTTGACTGCCGCCCTAAAAGCGCTTTAAATAAACAAACTAATAGCGAAAATCACGAAGCAATAGGCATGGTAATAACTTAGCGGTATGGTTAGAGCGAGCGAGAGAGCGGCACAGAGAGAAAGAGACGGAGAGCGACCGAGCGACCTGTCTGCTACTGTCTTCTGCAGGTCTATGGCAACCGGGGCCAACAATTTGCTACATGTGTGTGTGTATAACCCGAATAAACAAACTAATAAAACATGCCCATGCCCTTTGGTAGACCAGAACCAAAAAAGAAAAAAAAAAAAGAAAAATATAAATAAAAAATAGCTCAAAGACTGAAGTAGCGAGAAGCAGCGAGGAGCTCTGCACAGGAGCAGCAGCAACAGCAGCAGCAGCAGCAGCAACAGCAACAGCAGCAGAAACAGAAGCAAATCGAATTGTAATTGAAAACAAAATTGCAAAGAGAGAGAGCATTAAAATAAAATACAAAATTAGATAACCCTCGAAACGAACGAAAACGAGAAACACTTTCTTCAGTTGGGTAAGCTCGACATCGAATTCGTTTGCACAATCGACTGCAAGGATTTGCTCTGGCAGGATAAGTAGACAACGATTATGCAACGCAGCTGGCTACTTTGTTAAGAACTCAAAATCAAAATCATAATGTCCCTGTCTGTTGACGAATCGTTTGTGAACGAACAGCGATTATGAAACACAAACGTGGAAGTCAAGGCGCAGAGCAGCAGGACGACAGGAGCAGCTGGTCCTGGAGCTGTAGCTGGAACTGGAGCGGGTGTAGGCGCTGGAGGAGCTGGAGCAGCTGCAGCGGCTACAATTGCCAGGCGACGCACACTGATGTCAATGGCAAAATGTCACGGTAGATCCATGCTATTCGATGAGCCAATTGAGCCACAACAGCAACAACAACTAGAGCAACAGCAGCAGCTACTGCAGCAACAACAACAACAACAAGTGCAACAAAACTATTTACCTCAAACATCTTTGCTGAAAATCGAACCGTTTGTTCCTAGCTTCAATCAACGTCTGCGCCGGCGTCCCATCGGTCGCTCCCACAGCACCCTAAGCCACAATGCCATACAGAAGAGAGCGGCAGCTGCAACCACCACCCAACCGCCCACAGAGCTGCTGGTGGGTCACGGCCAGTCGCAGCAGCAGCTGAAGCGCAGCTATGCAGCGGCCGCTCAGCTGCGCAGTCAGCAGCGGCCGCAGCGCGGCACCGTTACGCGTCAACGATCCAAGTCCACCTCCTCGTCGGCTGCCTCCAACAGCTGTCGGCCAGCAACGACGGCAGCCACTGCCGCAGCTGCTGGTGCCGTGGTTAGTGCCGCCACGCCCCACACTTTGGTGGGCAGCACGGGTGGCACACTGGTGAGTGGTGCGATTGTCACACCACAGCCGAACGGCATCTGCCGCATCCAGCGACTGGCCAAGGAGCGCGAAGAGCTGCCCGATCGCATCAATTACGATCGCAGGGGTCTAACTGCCATACCCATATTCGAGAACGAGCCCAATCTGCGTCTTCTCTCGCTGCAGCACAATCTGATCAACACTTTTCACATACCCAAGGAGCTGCCAGTGGTGCCTGCGCAGCAGCAGCCAACGCCACGGGAGAACCAGCCAAGCAATCAGAGTAAGTGCAGAGCAATTAAGATCAAAGAGAATTCTATATCTTCTTCTGCTTCTCTTTAGCCACAAACAACAAGGCTCCAGCGGAGCAGCGAGCCGGTCGGCGAGGACAACCTGGCGGGCCTGGTGGACCCGCCCATTCGCGTCTCACACGAGCCTTGAGCACTGTCAGTAACACCCAGAATGCCTCACGCCTGTCGCCCAAGTCTGGCAGCCCCTGCTCTGGCAGTCCGCTGACTGCCCAGGCGTTGGCCATCAATGGACCGAATCGCGCCAAGTTGGCCAAACGTGGCTTCAACTATGGCCAAGCTCAGTTGACGCCACCGCCAGCGCTGCGGCTGCGACACGGCCTGGAGAAATCGAAGAGCTTCGTGTCGAACAGCCTGCAGGCCATGAAGCATCATCATCAGTTGATGCAGCGACGCCAGCTGCTGAAGGCGCAAGCATTGCTGGCGGGCAGCCAACAGCTGCAGAGCTGCGAGGAGAGCAGCAGCGCCTTGAACAACAGCACTCTCTCACTCATAGGCGGCGAGGAGGAGGAGCCTGTGAGCATCGCCTCCAGCTCGCAGCTCGAGCTGAGCATTAAGAACAAGCAGTTGAGTCTGAGTGCCAGCTATGGCATCATCTTCCATCAGCTCGTCTTCCTCGATCTCTACGACAATCAGATCGAACGCATCGCCAATCTGGATGGGCTGCCTGTGCTCTCGGTGCTGTTGCTTGGCAAGAATCGCATCACGGATATCGGTGGCCTGGCCTCGCTGAAGGCGACGCTGCGCGTCCTAGATCTGCACGGCAATAAGCTGACCACCCTGGGCAGCCGAATCAACTGCCTGCATCTGCTGAAGTCCCTCAATCTGGCTGGCAATCAAATCAGGCAAATCAATCAGCAGGACTTCCAGGGTCTGCGCAGCCTGCGTGAGTTGAATTTGAAGCGGAATAAGCTGCGACGCATCAATGGCTTTCAGCACTTGGTGGCGCTGGAACGGCTCTGGCTGTGCCACAACGAGCTGCACAAGGTGGACGACATGGCGAGCATTGCGCGTGCCGCTCGCCTCTTGGAGGTTACCATCGAAAATAATCCTGTGTCTCTGGCCGGTGATTGTGTTTCATTCCTGGTTTCGCATTTGCCTTTGCTGCAATCTCTCAGCCAGATGCCCATCACGGAGCAAGTGCGTCGCTCGGCGCTCGCTTGGCGGCAGCACAAGGAGCAGGCCCAGGCGACGCATGGCAGCTCCGATGCCTATCACAGCAGTCGCCGGGAGGAGGTCATCTCCAATGCGCGCACCAATTGGGAGCTGTTGAGGTCGCAGCAAACACTGGGCCGACCCAAAGGCAAGCTGACCAGCGATCTGGCCAAGATCAATGAATCGAATGAGGCAGCTGTGTCTGAGGAGCCCGAACCGGAACTGGAAGTGGAGCAGCCACAGGTGCAGCCTCGCGATGAGCTCGCCGAGCTGCAGGCGCTGTTCAAGCTGCCACTTATAACGGCTCAAAAACCCAAGCCGGAAGAGGAGGATGCCTCCTCGGAGGCCTCTAGTCTGGGACCCAATGTGGACTCCTCTTCGAGCTGTTACAGCACGGACAATGAGGATCCAAGCAGACAGCAGAAATCGGCCATCGATGAAAACTCCAATAAGGTGATCAGTCAAACAACTCCTGCTCCTTCCACGCCTCAGCCAGCGCCTGGGACACCTACGTCGCCAGTTGATGGCGAGCGTCGTGCCTCGCCCACGCCTCCTTCTGTAATACTGACGCCGCATGCCTCCAGCACATCTGTCAGCGCTGCCACGCCCCCGCCCCCGGCCACACAGACGCCAACGCCTCCGCCCTCAACAGCAACATTGCCGCTGCCCGCCTCCTCCGCCTCCAGTTCGGCTGCCGCTCGTCCGGGCAGCAGCAAGCAACGTCTGCGCCAGACGCCCATCTCGCAGCAGCAGCTGGGCCTACAATTGAATCGAGGTGCCAATCCCAGCAGCTGCAGGCGTTATATGACTGGCAGCCTGGTGCGCGCGCAGACCATCAGCAGCAGCAGCGCCAGCAACAGCAGCAGCTCGAACAGCGCAGGACGAGCGAAGCAGAACAACAACAGCTCGAATCAGACGGGCAACATGGTTGTCTCGTTGCCACAGAGCAAGGCGGGCACAGCAGCTCCGATTGCAGCAGCCACGCCCACGGCCACGAGCACGCCCACACCGAGCAATGCCATAACGGTATCGAAGCCCAGCGCCGCGGAGCGAGAGCGAGAGCAAGGCGGCGATTACCTCATCGAGATCTGTGGCCGCTATCTAAATATCTATGGCCAGGGAGCGCTGCGCTTTATCGACAAGCAATGGAATCCGTCAAAGGCGAACGATGTGCACACACTCAACTTTAGCTATATCAATTTCAATAGCATTGTCTGCATGCTGGGCAGGATTAAGATACGGTTTCCGCATGCCGAGCATTTCGTTTTTAGGGAGACGAATATCAATTCGCTAGGTCAGTTGAATGCGCTGGCCGAGCTACAAGGACTGACGTCGCTGGTCATCGATGTGGAAGGGAATACCATAACGAGTAAGCCAGCCTGGAGAGCTTACGCCATCTACAGACTCTCTCACTGGGGCCTGAAGCAGCTCAATGGCCAGGAGGTCACTGACGCGGAGACAGAAGCGGCGAATGCCATGTATGCGAGCCTGTCCAATTTGGTGCTATGGTCTATGCCAGAGGGCATGTTGCAGCCGCTCCTGGCCCGGCTGCGACTCGACGAGAGCTGCACGGCCAGCAAGCTGTCGCCCAAAGAGTGGCTGCAGCGTCCCGAAAATAAATCCTTACGCCTTGTAGTCGGCAAGGAGGCTCTACAATGGAAGAAGACGACTGCCACGACGACGACGACGACATCGGGTGGTGATGGTGGAATGATTGCCATGGCACCTAGTGCCAGGGATCGAGGTAGACAGCACTTTGCGCTACTCCTGGAGAACACCTGCAACGCCGTCGAGAAGCTGCACAAGCTGGAGACGCTCTGGCCCAGCATGTTGTTAGATATAGTTCGGAACACGCTGCTCGACTATTCACAACTGGATGTCTATGTACGGAATCTAATGGCTGAGCTGATGAAGTGAGCTCTAGATTAATTTTAACGCCCGTGGAGTCCTTAGAGACCTGGGAAAAGTGGAAAAGCAGCAATCAATCTGCTGGAGGCAGGAATCCTCACTAGAAATTTGCCTGTGTAGACTTACAACGCTTCTTTAGTGGAGAATCAGTAACGTAATTCCTATGATCCTAGGCATTTATCCAACACGTGACAGGCAACAGGCCTGCATATAGTCCAATTTTTATATATATTTAAGATTAAACTTAAACTATAATAATAAAATTACAAACATAAAAAAAATGTAACTCTGGCTGACCAAAGTTTAAAGAAATGTCAGTTTCGATAGAAAAACTTTGTGGATCAATAATTAGTACATAGTATTCCGATATATATAAGTTCTAAAAACATATTTATGAACGAGAAACTTATATAGTTCAATAATTTAAATTAGGTTTTTATGATTGACTCAGTTTACAAATTGAAGTAATTAAGTTATTTCTTTGTCTATTAAGTATCTCCTTAAATAACTACGATTCCCTCTGCATGAGTATAAAGTGACTTGCCTCAAGCACCCTTACGTTAAAGCTTGTTCCATGACCTAAGACACATTTCCCATCCATGCAAATGCCATACCATATATACAAAAATCGCCACCCTATCGCAACCTTTGCTAAACAATTAACCTAACCAGCATCGCTGACTACTTGGCCTCCGCTTTGTCCTCATCGTTGCTGTTCTTCGCTGACTTTTGCGCCTTTGGCAGTCTTTCTACATAAATGTTGAGGATGGCCTCGATGCCCGGATAGAGAACAAAATTTGTGGTGCGTATTTTCTTATCAATTAGATAGGATGTCACCGAGTCCGTATTGAAGGCAATGTCCATGGCATCGCTGTGATTAATCTTGTCCAGCTGATTGCGTGCGACCTTAATCACACAATTCTCAAACGCGTTGATTCTGATGCTGAGATCAAGTTGGTAGGCAGCATCCACGTCGGGCCAGCGTTGTGCCAGTACATCCTCTGTCCACTGCAGCTCCTCACACTGCGCATTCAGGCGACCCGGTATGGAGACAAACTTCGACCACAGCTCGGAGGCGAAGTGAGGCGCCATAGGAGCCAACATGATGATCTGTGCAGCCAAAGCGCGCTCAAACTGCTTGCCCAGGCGTTGAATGTGCTTGGGTGTGCGCTGGAGAAATGGAGAATTAATTGGTTAGTTAAGTTTAGAGAGAGAAATTCTACTTACTCTTAAGGAATTCGTTAATCCCTGCATTTTGGATATGGCCACGCTCAGCTGATGCGCGTGGCGATAGTTAAAGGTGGCGCCTTTCACATAGAAATTGCGGGCGTCAAAGAGCTTTGCCTCCTCGGCTAGAAATGCTTCGCTGGCTGTGTCCACTTGCTCATCTGGCAGCTGTTGCTCGCGAGCAGCTTTGAAGTCGTTCAAAGTCAGCCACAAGCGTTTTTGCCAGTTAAGTATGCCCGGAAAGGCTGAAACAGAATGAAGTTTAGATTGATAAGTTTAAATTTATAATAAAAGAAGACTCACTGGCGCTCGACCAGTTTCGATGTGATGTGGGTGCCACGTCTGCCAGAATAATGAGCCTGGCTGTATCCGTGCCGTACTCATTGAAGATATCATCCGGCTCAACACCATTCAACTTCGACTTGGACATCTTCTCCCAGCTCATGACCACAGGCTCCTTGGTGGCCTTCAGCAGCGCTTGATTCTTTTTGGCATTCACAATCTCCACCTCCGACTCGCGTACATATCGACCGCTGCCCTTGACTCTATAGGAGCGCGACATGACCATGCCCTGAACGAGCAGGCGAGAGAAAGGCTCCGAAGTGGGTGATAGTCCGCAGCTGTGTAGGAAGTGATTCATGAACCGGGCATAGTAAAGATGCAGCACAGCATGTTCTTTTCCGCCTATATATAAGTCCACAGGCATAAAATTGTTCGTCAGCTTGGCATCAAAGATCTCATTAGGGTTATGCGCATCCAGGTAGCGCAGATAGTACCAAGAACTGTCCACAAAAGTGTCCATCGTATCAGTTTCTCGCTGTGCCCCGGACTGCCCACATTTTGGACAGTCGCAGAGCAGTGAGTCCTTGCCAGCATCTCGCGGAGGAAGTGAAACAGGCAACTGTTGCTCAGGCACGGGCACAGCTCCGCATTTGGGACAGTGTACAATGGGTATGGGTGTGCCCCAGTAGCGTTGCCGTGAGATAAGCCAATCCTGCAGCTTGGAGGAAACGCGATAGCCACCAACATTTAGTCGACTTGCTGCCTGTAGCACCTCTTTGCGTAGCTGCTCCCAGTTGCCCGGGTTGATATGCTCCTCATCTTTGTTAGTGATGCAGAAAGCCAGGCCCAGGCTGTCCCACAGCTCACGATCCTCGGCGCGGAAAGTGGGTGCGGCTAAGTAGACATCACAATCTGCTGGGAAAGCAGCCTCATCATTAAAGACCACCGGGATCGTAGTCTCCGCAAATGGATTCTCCACGCTCAATTGTTCTGCATTGCTTAGTTTCTTTAAGTAATGCTTGTTGCGCAGCACAAGGAATGCATGTGGATCCTTTAAATATTCCGGATTCGGTGTCCAAACGCGCAGCAGATTCGAGGCAGAAGTTGGCAGCGTAAAGGCGTAGCCATTGCACTCTCCAATCCAATGACGCTGCAGATTTATAATATCTCGCCAATCGCGCAGTGTGGGATCATCGAGGCCGTCGAGCAGCTGTTTGGCGTACGCGGTTGTGCGTATGAACCACTGTTTCAACAGCTTCTTCTCTACCTTGGCACCGGAGCGCCAGGAGCAGCCATTGGTATCCACCTGCTCATCAGCAAGAACTGTTTTGTCCACTGGATCCCAGTTGACCAGTGCCTCATTTTGATAGGCCAGTCCTCGTTTGTGTAGCATGAGAAACAAGCTCTGCGTCCATTTGTAGTACTCGGGGCTGCTGGACGACAGCTCGTGAGCCCAGTCAAAGGAGCAACCCAGCCGTTCCAATTGCTGCTTCATTTGTGCGATATTCTTTTGGGTCCATTCAGCTGGCGCAACGCCTCGTTCATTGGCCGCATTCTCAGCGGGCAGACCAAAGGAATCCCAGCCAATGGGCTGGAATACATTCTTTCCACACATCCGTTGAAATCGAGCAACTGCATCACTGATTGTATAAACGCGCACGTGTCCCATGTGCAAATTGCCCGAGGGATAGGGAAACATAGAGAGTACATAGTACTTATTTTGAACGTCCTTAGTATCAAAATGAGTATTGTTCATATGCTTATTCCAATGCTTCTCAATGCGATGTTTCAGCTCACTTGTCAGCTCCAATTGCTAAAATAAAAACATTATTTATTCGGTTTAAATTGCATATGCCGGCATACCTCACTGCCTGTGCAGCTTTGCGTTAATAGCCGACGGCACCAGTTCAATTTAAGGCCACGTAAAATGTGGGTGTGCCTCAGAGCTTGCATTCTGCCTGTTTTAATTGATAAAGCTCCACATAAACAGCAACTAGTTGTGCCGAATGTATTAAATAACAAATTGAAATGCGATGTGCAAAGTAAACAGCTGATTGACTCTTCAAAGCTGCCACATCGCTGTAGGTGCGCTGCTTTACACGCTCACATTTTGGCGGGAACCACTATTGACTGCATGGCAACGACAAAAACAGGGCTGCATGCTCCACAAAGCTTTTCGCAACTATTTCCAACTAAGTGGCAATCTGAACGTTGCACTTTCGCCATAAACTGCAGACGTCATTTTTTCGCTAGGCGTGATAATTTCCAGTGTAGTGAAAAAGTGAATTCTAATACACAAAACTATCTAAAAAAGTGCAAAAATAGTTGCAAAACATGGGCGATTCGCTGGACAACACCGATACATCGGTGGATCCAGCCGTTAATTTGTCCATAGCCAACTATGATGCATTTGCAAATTACTTGCGTAAAGCTGTGACCATCTTGCTGCCGGAGGAGGATGTTGTGCCGGAGTCGTTGAATAATGCTTTAAACGATCCAGTGAATCAGGAGACTATACGCAAGTTTCTGTCGGATCCGCAAGTGCAGGCGCTGTATGTGCAGCGTAATTGCATTAAAGGTTAGTTATATCTTTTCTCAAGAACTGTTGAGAACTTGAACAAAATGGCGACGCCCAGTTTTAAAAGAGCTCTAATAGAAACTTGCAAATATGGAGAAAGGCTTGGCGGCTATAAAAATATATGTATAATATAGCAGAGTATAAAATATTTCTCTAATTCTCAATTGGCATACGCCACAATGTTGTTAAAAATCAATCGGCATTTGGGTGCTTCATGTTTTTTCGTGGCTTGCTTATGCGCATGACGTCATGGCAGCTGACTCAGAAGTAGCTTTCATAGTCCAAAAATACAGGTTATTGTGCGTGGTTAACGTGCGTGACGTCATAAGTATATGCTAAGTATACATAAAAACAAATCAGCTGCGAAATATAGCTTGTTTCTTAGTTTATAATAACTGAAATGTTATGTAGTAAACATTAAATTATGTAAACTGTAATTAACAAGTTCTTGGGGTAGTTACGTAGGCATGTTATATGTACATATATGTGACGTCAACTTTGAAAGTTGACATACTAGCATTGCCACCTTATGGCTTTATTGACCATGCGCAGTAACCATCTGCGCAGTGCTGCCAGCCTGTTGCGCATTTTGTGTGGCCAGATGTTAGACTGTTTGCCGGTTGCCGCATTGTAAACAAAACAACAGCTGTTTTTGTTCAGTTTGTTTGCGGAAACGATTCGACCTTGAGCTCGTCCGCATGTACATTTCATTGACTTGCGACTTTGAACGATGCCTCGCATCAGGGTCGGGCTATGTGGGAGCAACGCACGCTCAAGGTTCAGACCTTGAGTGCATGAAATTTGAAGGTTTCACCTTGGCCGCTGAATTTTCGAAGGTTAACACCTTGGTAATGAATGTGTGGCAGTGACATTGCGGCTGCGTCATTGAACGCCAATGTCAGATAATACTTTTGCATTGAGTGAAATGTGGGTGTAGGTGAGAGCTTGATAACAGGCCGAACAGACACCCACTCAGTTTTCACACCCACTCTCTATCTCTATCTCGTAGAGGATGACAGCGAACAGCCGGCAGAAGGTGAGGAGGAGAAGGAGCAGGTGTCTTATCAAATCAGCAACGATGTACACTTCACCAACAGCCGCATGGCTTCTCTGGCCTGCATTAAGCGCGGCATGGTCGTTGAAGCTGACAAGTCGATTCACTCGCAGTTGCGTTTGATCAACTTTTCGGACGGTTCACCCTATGAGACGCTTCATGCCTTCATTAGCAAATCTTTGGCACCGTACTTCAAGTCGTACGTCAAGGAGTCTGGACGGGCTGATCGCGATGGCGATAAGATGGCACCATCGGTGGAGAAGAAGCTCGCGGAGCTGGAGATGGGCCTGCTGCATTTGCAGCAGAACATTGATATTCCAGAGATTACGCTGACTGCCCATCCGGTTGTCAATCAAGTCATACGCAAGTGCGCCGATGAGAACCGTAAGGCCAAGGTGGTTGACTTTGGTGACAAAGTGGAGGATTCATCGTTTCTCAATCAGTTGCAAAATGGCGTGAATCGCTGGATTACCGAGATCAAGAAAGTAACCAAGTTGAATCGTGATCCCGGTTCTGGCACTGCACTGCAGGTAAGAAAGTATTTAATAAATCTCTCTTAGTTGTTAATCTATTTTTATTTCTGCAGGAAATATCATTTTGGCTGAATTTGGAACGTGCATTGTATCGCATCCAGGAGAAACGCGAGTCGCCAGAAGTTGCTCTTACCTTAGACATACTGAAGCATGGCAAGCGTTTCCATGCAACGGTTTCGTTTGACACGGACACAGGCCTAAAGCAGGCTTTGGCGACTGTGGCCGATTATAATCCCCTAATGAAGGATTTCCCAATCAACGATCTACTGTCTGCAACAGAGCTAGAAAAGATCCGCCCAGCTGTGCAGCAGATTTTCTCGCATTTGCGTAAAGTGCGCAACACTAAGTATCCCATCCAGCGCTGCCTGAAGCTCATCGAGGCCATCTCGCGGGATTTGTCGCAGCAGTTGCTCAAGGTGCTTGGCACCCGGCGGCTGATGCATATTCCATTTGATGAATTTGAGCGCGTGATGAATCAGTGCTTCGAGATCTTTAGCTGCTGGGACGATGAGTATGATAAGTTGCAGGGTCTGCTGCGTGACATTGTGAAGAAGAAGCGTGACGAACATCTGAAGATGGTGTGGCGTGTGTCACCGGCTCATAAGAAGCTGCAAACACGCATGGAGCACATGCGAAAGTTCCGCAGGCAGCACGAACAGCTGCGTACTGTTATTCTGCGTGTCCTGCGGCCCACTAAGCAGGCGGCAAACGATGATGGCAGCGCGGTCGAAACCAAACAGCCGTACAGTCTGGATGCTGCCGATGCTAATGCCATCGAAGAGGTCAACTTGGCGTACGAGAATGTTAAGGAGGTGGATTGCTTGGACATTACCAAGGAAGGGTCCGAGGCCTGGGAAGCAGCTGTCAAGCGCTATGAAGAGAAGATTGGTAAGTGAAGTTATATAAATTTAATTTGAATCTAAATTAATTATGGGATACTATCTGCAGACCGTGTGGAAACGCGCATCACGGCTCATCTACGTGACCAACTGGGCACCGCAAAGAACGCAAACGAGATGTTCCGCATATTCTCGCGTTTTAATGCATTGTTTGTGCGGCCTCACATTCGTGGCGCCATTCGCGAGTACCAGACGCAGCTGATACAGCGTGTTAAGGACGACATCGAGGCACTTCACGAAAAGTTTAAGGTGCAATATCCGCAAAGCAAGAGTTGTCGCTTATCCTCGGTACGCGATCTGCCACCCGTTGCGGGCTCTATTATCTGGGCGCGTCAAATCGACAATCAGCTGACCATGTATCTGAAGCGTGTTGAGGATGTGCTGGGCAAAGGCTGGGAGACCCACATCGAGGGCCAGAAGCTGAAAGCCGATGGCGATAGCTTCCGCGCCAAATTGTCTATCTCTGAAGTGTTCCACGAGTGGGCTCGCAAAGTGCAGGAGCGCAATTTCGGTAGCTCCGGTCGAATCTTTACCATTGAGTCAACTCGTTCTCGCGTTGGGCGTGGTAACGTTTTGCGTCTTCGTGTCAACTTTTTACCAGAGATAATAACGTTGGCCAAGGAAGTGCGCAACATCAAGAACCTGGGCTTCAGGTGAGTGGAAGAATGCGAAATTGGATATTTAATTAAATCTAACATTTTGTTTTTCTCTTTTAGAGTTCCACTCACCATTGTCAATAAAGCTCATCAGGCGAACCAGATTTATCCATATGCTATATCCCTGATTGAAAGCGTTCGCACCTACGAACGCACTTTGGAGAAGGTAATATATGCTCACTTAGCTTACACGCTGCACCACACCACCATCATCAATCGACACACAACTACCATCACGAAAGCTGGAGCAATTGCTCTGTTTACTTTTTTGAATGCATATGTCTAATTAAACAAGCTTAAACTTGGTTACAAATTGTGTAATTCATAGAAAAAGAGATCTACTGACTATATAATGTAGATATTCTTGATCTATTGCTAAAGCTTAACTAATATTTTTATGTTTGCTTCGAGTCTCTCAATGAGAATTTTATTAATTAATATTTATTTAGTAATTCTTTACTTCTTTAAACAATTCCTTCACTTCTTTTTGTATGAAAAACTTTAGACATATGCATAACATAAATTTATTTTCCATTTGGAATATATGCTTTGTTTTTTGCATTGCTTTACGCGTGCCGTGCAGCTTAAATTTTGTTATCGACACCACTCCACAAGATACCCACAGACACAGATCACCACTTACATAGACAACATAGTACAACCTATTTTTATATCAACCAAAATACCAACAACCTTTCTTTCATGCAGCTTAATAATAGGAGTCTAGCACTAAATTCAGTATTCAAGGTAGTGTTGTTTGTGCCGCTCCCAAAAAGTTATTGCTCCACTGTTTGATATTGTTCAAATCCCGCATGCATTAGTTAAATTCCACTTATGGCCTAGAAATTTGTATTGATATATACTAATTTGACGTTGACTTTCATACAGATCGAAGATCGTGCCAGCATTGTACCTCTGGTTGCCGGCCTGCGTAAGGAAGTCTTGAATCTGGTCTCCGAGGGAATCGGTTTGATCTGGGAGTCTTATAAGCTGGATCCCTATGTGTTGCGCCTTTCCGAGTGTGTGACACAGTTCCAGGAGAAGGTAAGAGCTGCGAGTATTTACAAAGCAATTTTCTAAGTGATTTCAATTTAGGTGGATGACTTGCTAGTAGTGGAAGAGCAGCTGGATGTGGATGTACGCTCGCTAGAAACTTGCCCCTACAGCGCGGCCACCTTTGTGGAAATCCTGTCCAAGATTCAGCATGCTGTCGATGATTTGTCGCTGCGTCAATATTCCAATCTGAGTGTTTGGGTTACGCGTCTCGATGAGGAGGTGGAGAAGAAGCTGGCCCTGCGTCTGCAGGCGGGTATTCAAGCCTGGACGGAGGCTTTGACGGGCAACAAGAAAGAGGTGGACACCTCTATGGATACAGACGCCCCAGCACAGCCCACACACAAGCTTGGTGGAGAACCACAGATTCAGAATGCAGTGCACGAAATTCGCATCACCAATCAGCAGATGTATCTATATCCCTCGATTGAGGAGGCCCGCTTCCAGATCATGCAACAGTTCTTTGCCTGGCAAGCAATTGTCACCTCTCAGGTGCGCTTGCAGAGCACACGCTATCAGGTCGGCCTCGAGAAGCCCGTCTCGCAAACCTATCGCAATCTGCTGACCAAGCTGCCCGATGGCAAGGTCCTGGAGAATGCTTATGGCGCAATTGAGCACAAGATCAGCGAGGTGCGCAACTATGTGGACGAATGGCTGCGCTATCAAAGCCTGTGGGATCTACAAGCGGACACACTGTACGGCCGCTTGGGCGAGGATGTGAATCTGTGGATCAAGTGCCTCAACGACATTAAGCAGTCGCGCACAACATTCGACACCTCGGACACACGTCGCGCTTATGGTGCCATCATCATTGATTACGCCAAGGTGCAGGCCAAGGTGACACTGAAGTACGATTCATGGCACAAGGAGGCACTGGGCAAGTTTGGCACTCTGCTGGGCACCGAGATGACCACGTTCCACTCCAAGGTGTCCAAGTCGCGCACAGATTTAGAAATGCAGAGCATCGAAGCGGCCAGCACCTCGGATGCGGTCAGCTTTATTACATACGTGCAGTCTTTGAAGAAGGATATGATTGCCTGGGACAAGCAGGTGGAAGTGTTCCGCGAGGCTCAGCGTATTTTGGAGCGTCAACGCTTCCAGTTTCCCAATAATTGGTTGCATGTGGACAACATCGAGGGCGAGTGGTCTGCTTTTAATGAAATAATCAAGCGAAAGGACACGGCCATTCAGACACAAGTAGCAAGCCTTCAGGCAAAGATCGTGGCCGAAGATAAGGCCGTGGAGACACGCACCGTGGACTTCCTCAATGACTGGGAGAAGACCAAACCCACCGGTGGCAAAATACGCCCCGATGATGCTCTACAGCAGCTGCAAATATTTGAGAGCAAATACTCGCGCCTCAAAGAGGAACGTGACAACGTGGCCAAGGCCAAGGAGGCGCTTGAGCTGCAAGAATCGGCAGTTCCCAACAACAGTGCGGAACGCATGAATGTGGCTCTCGAAGAATTGCAGGATCTGCGTGGTGTCTGGAGTGAATTGTCTAAGGTTTGGACCCAGATTGATGAGACGCGCGAGAAGCCATGGCTTTCAGTGCAGCCACGCAAACTGCGCCAGCAACTGGAAGCTATGATGGCACAGCTTAAAGAGTTGCCCGCTCGTCTTCGCATGTACGAGTCTTACGAGTACGTGAAGAAGCTTATCCAGAGCTACATCAAGGTAAATATGCTGATTGTGGAGCTGAAGTCGGATGCTTTGAAGGAGCGTCACTGGAAACAGTTGACTAAGCAGTTGCGTGTCAACTGGGTCATCTCAGATCTGACATTGGGTCAAGTGTGGGATGTCAACTTGCAGAAGAATGAGGGTATTGTCAAAGATATCATTCTGGTCGCTCAGGGAGAGATGGCTCTAGAGGAGTTCTTGAAGCAAGTGCGCGAGTCCTGGCAAAACTATGAATTGGATTTGATCAACTATCAGAACAAGTGCCGCATTATTCGAGGTTGGGATGATCTTTTCAACAAGGTCAAGGAGCACATTAACTCAGTGGCCGCCATGAAATTATCACCCTACTATAAGGTTTTCGAGGAGGAAGCCCTCACCTGGGAGGAAAAACTGAATCGCATTAACGCCCTGTTCGATGTATGGATCGATGTGCAACGTCGTTGGGTCTACCTGGAGGGCATTTTCTCAGGCAGTGCGGACATTAAGACACTGCTGCCCGTGGAGACTTCTCGTTTCCAGAGCATTAGCTCAGAATTCCTGGGGCTGATGAAGAAGGTGACTAAATCGCCAAAGGTCATGGATGTGCTGAATATACCAGCTGTACAACGTTCACTGGAACGTCTAGCCGATCTGCTAGGCAAGATTCAAAAAGCTTTGGGTGAATATCTGGAGCGAGAGCGTACATCATTCCCACGCTTTTATTTTGTGGGTGACGAGGATCTGTTGGAGATCATTGGCAACAGCAAGAACATAGCTCGCCTCCAAAAGCATTTCAAAAAGATGTTTGCCGGAGTCGCTGCCATCCTATTGAACGAGGAGAACAATGTCATCTTGGGTATATCTTCGCGTGAGGGTGAGGAGGTTCACTTCATCAATCCAGTATCCACTGTGGAGCACCCTAAGATAAACGAGTGGCTGTCTCTGGTGGAAAAGCAAATGCGTTTTACACTTGCCTCGTTGTTGGCCCAGGCTGTCCAGGATATCAAGCAGTTCCGGGATGGCAAAATTGATCCACAGAAATACATGGAATGGTGCGACAAGTATCAAGCTCAGATCGTCGTGCTGGCTGCACAGATCCTCTGGTCTGAGGACGTGGAGGCTGCCTTGCAGCAGGCATCTGAGAACAACAATGGCAAGCCTATGCAACGCGTCCTTGGCAATGTGGAGAACACATTGAATGTCTTGGCCGATTCTGTACTGCAGGAGCAGCCCGCGCTACGTCGTCGCAAACTGGAGCATCTCATCAATGAGTTTGTGCACAAGCGCACAGTGACTCGACGTCTGATTGCCAATGGTGTGACTTCACCAAAATCGTTCCAATGGTTGTGTGAGATGCGTTTCTACTTCGATCCCCGGCAGACGGAAGTTCTGCAGCAGCTGACTATCCATATGGCCAATGCGCGTTTCTTCTACGGTTTTGAATATCTGGGCGTGCAAGATCGATTGGTTCAAACGCCACTCACGGATCGTTGTTATCTGACCATGACGCAAGCGCTGGAGTCACGACTGGGCGGTTCACCTTTCGGTCCAGCTGGCACGGGCAAAACAGAGTCCGTTAAGGCACTGGGCAATCAACTGGGACGCTTTGTGCTCGTCTTTAATTGCGACGAAACATTCGATTTCCAGGCCATGGGCCGCATCTTCGTCGGTCTGTGTCAAGTCGGCGCCTGGGGCTGCTTCGATGAGTTCAATCGATTGGAAGAGCGTATGCTGTCCGCCTGCTCACAGCAGATCCAAACAATTCAGGAAGCGCTCAAAT
Organism: Drosophila mulleri; assembly: GCA_035047565.1. Lineage (NCBI taxonomy): Eukaryota > Metazoa > Arthropoda > Insecta > Diptera > Drosophilidae > Drosophila > Drosophila mulleri. The sequence continues at coordinate 13,262,083 of JAWNPK010000049.1, forward strand.
ACGAGATGGACAGCAACAAGGAGAGCATCACCGTCGAGCTTGTGGGCAAACAAGTGCGCGTCTCCCCAGATATGGCTATCTTCATAACTATGAATCCGGGCTACGCTGGCCGTTCCAATCTGCCTGATAATTTGAAGAAGCTCTTCCGCTCCCTAGCTATGACAACGCCTGATCGTCAACTTATCGCCGAGGTGATGCTCTTCTCGCAAGGCTTCCGCTCAGCCGAAAAGTTGGCCTGCAAGATTGTGCCCTTCTTCAAGCTTTGTGACGAGCAGCTGTCCAATCAGAGCCACTACGACTTTGGTCTGCGTGCACTGAAATCAGTGCTCATCTCTGCAGGCAACGTAAAGCGTGATCGCATTATGAAGATCAAGGAGCAGATGCGTCAACGCGGTGAGGAGAACATTGACGAGGCTTCAGTGGCAGAGAATCTGCCCGAGCAAGAGATTCTAATACAGTCGGTGTGTGAGACCATGGTACCCAAACTGGTGGCCGAGGATATACCGTTGCTCTTCTCGCTGCTCAGCGATGTCTTCCCCAATGTGGGTTACACTCGTGCTGAAATGAAGGGCCTTAAGGAAGAGATTCGCAAAGTATGCCAGGAGGACTATCTGGTTTGCGGCGAGGGAGATGAACAGGGTGCCGCCTGGATGGAAAAGGTAAGTGTTGCCGGGTCACTAGTTATTCTTTGACCATGTCATAACATTCAATTCGCCTCACACACGCTTACTAACCACTACCAAAAAGGGACTCGGCTCCACTTGGGTCGACAAAGTAACTAATTTCATATTCAATATATTATCATTGACATTCTTTTAATCTAATATGATGTTCCCATGCAGGTGCTGCAACTCTATCAAATCTCCAATCTCAATCATGGTCTCATGATGGTTGGACCTTCGGGCTCTGGCAAGTCCACGGCCTGGCGTACACTGCTCAAGGCTCTGGAGCGTTTCGAGGGCGTTGAAGGTGTTGCTCACGTAATCGATCCCAAAGCTATTTCCAAGGAGGCGCTCTATGGTGTTCTCGATCCGAATACCCGCGAATGGACTGATGGTTTGTTCACTCACATTCTTCGTAAGATTATTGACAATGTGCGTGGTGAGATTAACAAGCGCCAGTGGATCATATTTGATGGCGATGTTGATCCCGAGTGGGTGGAAAATCTTAACTCTGTGCTTGATGACAACAAGTTGCTGACGCTACCCAATGGCGAACGCCTTTCGCTTCCACCCAACGTGCGAGTCATGTTTGAGGTGCAGGACCTGAAGTTTGCTACGCTTGCTACTGTCTCCCGTTGCGGCATGGTCTGGTTCTCGGAGGATGTTCTTTCCACGGAGATGATCTTTGAAAACTATTTGTCACGCTTGCGTAGCATCCCGTTGGAGGATGGCGATGAGGACTTTGTGGGTGTGATGAAGACCACCAAGGACAAAGAGGAGGAGGTGTCGCCCTCGTTGCAGGTGCAACGCGACATTGCCTTGCTCTTGCAGCCATTCTTCTCGGGCGACGGCATTGTGGTGCGCACTTTAGAGTATGCCATGGAGCAGGAGCATATCATGGACTTTACACGATTGCGCGCACTCAGCTCTCTCTTCTCTATGCTCAATCAGTCGGCACGCAATGTGCTCAACTTTAATGCACAGCATCCGGACTTCCCATGCTCTGCCGATCAGTTGGAGCAATATATACCCAAAGCTCTCGTTTACTCGGTACTTTGGTCATTCGCTGGCGATGCCAAGCTCAAGGTACGCATCGATCTGGGAGACTTTGTGCGTAGTGTTACCACTGTGCCGCTGCCAGGTGCCGCCGGAGCACCGATCATTGATTACGAAGTGAGCATGACTGGTGAATGGGTGCCATGGAGCAACAAGGTTCCTGTAATTGAGGTGGAGACCCACAAGGTTGCCTCGCCCGATATTGTGGTGCCCACGCTGGACACGGTGCGTCACGAATCGCTGCTCTACACTTGGTTAGCCGAGCACAAGCCTTTGGGTAAATATACAAAGCATATATATTGGAATCGCATTTATGTTAATAGCAATATCCCCTTCACAAAGTTCTGTGCGGTCCTCCTGGCTCTGGCAAGACCATGACGCTCTTTTCTGCGTTGCGTGCTCTGCCCGACATGGAAGTGGTAGGCCTCAATTTCTCATCGGCAACAACACCCGAACTGCTGTTGAAGACATTCGATCATTATTGCGAGTACCGCAAGACACCAAATGGCGTGGTGCTCTCCCCAGTGCAGATTGGCAAGTGGTTGGTGCTGTTCTGCGACGAAATCAATTTGCCGGACATGGATTCGTATGGCACACAGCGTGTCATCTCGTTCCTACGCCAGCTGGTGGAGCACAAGGGCTTCTATCGTGCCAGCGATCAGGCCTGGGTTTCTTTGGAGCGTATTCAATTCGTGGGCGCTTGTAATCCGCCAACAGATCCGGGACGCAAGCCCCTCTCGCATCGCTTCCTGCGCCATGTGCCCATCATTTACGTCGATTATCCGGGAGAGACATCGCTCAAGCAGATCTATGGAACCTTCTCGCGTGCCATGCTGCGTCTAATGCCAGCGCTGCGTGGCTATGCAGAACCACTTACAAACGCCATGGTGGAATTCTATTTGGCCTCGCAGGATCGCTTTACACAGGACATGCAGCCGCATTATGTATACTCACCACGTGAAATGACACGTTGGGTGCGTGGTATTTGTGAAGCCATAAGACCCTTGGACTCGCTACCCGTGGAGGGCTTGGTACGCCTATGGGCGCACGAGGCATTGCGTCTGTTCCAGGATCGTTTGGTTGATGATTCAGAGCGTCGCTGGACCAATGAAAATATTGATCTCGTTGGCCACAAGCACTTCCCAGGCATCAATCAGGAGGAGGCACTCCAAAGACCCATCCTGTACAGCAATTGGCTATCGAAGGATTATATGCCAGTGAATCGCGAGGAGTTGCGCGATTACGTGCGAGCGCGACTAAAGGTCTTCTACGAGGAGGAGCTAGACGTGCCACTCGTGCTATTCGATGAGGTTCTGGATCATGTGCTTCGCATCGATCGTATCTTCCGCCAGCCACAGGGTCACCTGTTGCTCATTGGTGTGTCCGGTGCCGGCAAGACGACGCTGTCCCGCTTTGTGGCTTGGATGAACGGCTTGTCTATATTCCAGATTAAGGTGCACAACAAATATACGAGCGAGGACTTCGACGAGGATCTGCGTTGCGTGCTGCGCCGCTCTGGTTGCAAGGACGAGAAGATCGCCTTTATCTTGGACGAATCAAATGTTTTGGACTCTGGTTTCCTTGAGCGCATGAACACTTTGTTGGCTAACGGCGAGGTACCCGGCCTCTTTGAGGGCGACGAGTACACTACTTTGATGACGCAGTGCAAGGAAGGCGCTCAGCGTGAAGGTCTCATGCTCGATTCCAGCGATGAGTTGTACAAGTGGTTCACACAGCAGGTGATGCGTAATTTGCACGTTGTCTTCACCATGAATCCCTCAACGGATGGCCTCAAGGACCGCGCAGCGACTTCACCGGCTTTGTTCAATCGTTGTGTGCTCAATTGGTTCGGTGATTGGTCAGACTCAGCTTTGTTCCAGGTGGGCAAGGAGTTCACCACGCGTGTCGACCTCGAGAAGCCGAACTGGTCGCCACCAGACTTCTTCCCCTCTGTGTGCCCATTGGTGCCCGCCAACCCTACGCATCGCGATGCTGTGATCAACAGCTGCGTCTATGTGCATCAGACCCTCCACCAGGCCAACGCTCGTTTGGCGAAGAGAGGTGGACGCACCATGGCAGTCACTCCACGTCATTATTTGGACTTCATCCATCACTTTGTGAAGCTGTACAATGAAAAGCGCAGCGACCTGGAGGAGCAACAGCTCCACTTGAACGTGGGTCTCAACAAGATTGCAGAGACCGTGGAGCAGGTGGAAGAGATGCAGAAATCGCTGGCCGTCAAAAAACAGGAGCTGCAAGCAAAGAACGAGGCAGCCAATGCGAAGTTGAAGCAAATGTTCCAGGATCAACAGGAGGCGGAGAAGAAGAAGATTCAGTCTCAAGAAATACAAATACGTCTAGCCGATCAAACGGTCAAAATCGAAGAGAAGCGCAAGTATGTGATGGCAGATCTGGCCCAGGTGGAGCCCGCTGTTATCGAAGCACAGCAAGGTAAGTTTTTCGGATGCCAAAAGGCGGGAGGGGTCAGATATTTAGACCATAACTACGTATTGCCTCTAAGTCTAGCTATAATACTTTTATGATAATACTCAAATCGATACTTCCACACACAAACACCAACACCAATCTATACACAAACACAATTCGCACAATCGTTAGCCGTTAGCTCGATTAAAAAGAAACACCTGGCCGAGGTGCGTTCGATGGCAAATCCGCCCGCTGTAGTTAAACTGGCTCTGGAATCGGTCTGCGAGCTGCTCAATGAGAGTGCCACAGATTGGAAGGCCATACGTGGCATACTCGTCAAAGACAGTTTCATATCGTCGATTGTTAACTTGGAGACAGATAAGATCACGTACGCAACTCTCAATATCTCTATATGCCACCTGATATCTGATATATATATATATATATAGCCATCATTTTATCACATTTATCACTTAACGTCAATTCATCTCAGGTTGTTGTGCCGTATTGTGACACTAATTGGCATCATATATCTCCATATACTATATATATATATTTATATAAATATTCTATAACATAACTAAACAACAACTGCAATATATATAATCGTATATCTACTACCACTACTACTACACATACACACACACACAAACACTTTGCATACGCAATGCACTGGCAAATATCTTAACTTATGATATATATTTTATATATAACCTTAAACTTAATGTTAAATATCATGTGTATAAGTAGTAAACTAAATATGTTGTTAAGATTTGATGATTCATTGACGCTACCAAAAGCAGGTCAAATAGGTCAATATTCTAGATCTTATGGTCTGGTTAACATGGACTTTTCCAGGATAAACTAAATGATAAATCCAAAATTAATTCCTAGAGGGAAAGAGAATGTCGCAGAGCAGCAGAAAAAATACCTAAACCTACAAATTATTCAAAGTGTTCTATAGCCTTGATCAATGTCCGTTATTCTGATTTTTAGTTTATGAATTTCATCCAAGTTTTTCGACTTCTCTCATGGAAATATATAATATCTAGCAATTATGCACTCTATCATAGGCCATATCATGATCACATTATCATGACATCAGCAGGAGCAGTCATAGATAGTCATATCCTGGAATAGCCCATATATCTGAATAACGATTATAGTATTAAAAACAAAACATAACATTTGCTAGGCTAGCCTGTACGAGTATAACAGTTAAGTGCTCATATCGTTGTGCTGCATATCGTTTATAATAATTCTGATCCTTCATGTTAACCCAACCACCAAACCAACCCAATCGAACCACCAATAGCTGTGAAGTCTATACGCAAACAGCAACTCGTTGAGGTGCGAACGATGGCGAATCCACCGTCGGTGGTTAAATTGGCACTCGAGTCGATTTGCCTGCTGCTGGGCGAGAATGCAACTGATTGGAAATCGATACGCGCAGTGATAATGCGTGAAAATTTCATTAATTCAATTGTATCTAACTTCGGTACCGAGAACATAACGTAAGCATGAAACAAATTTTACATTTTGTTTTTCTTTTTTGTTCTCGAATTGATTTTTAATTTTTCCTTGTTTTTTTTTTTTTTTGTTTTTGTTTTTATTGGAGAGTAGAAATATATTCTGTTGAGATTTGTTTTTCCCGTAGTTTTTGTGAATGATTAAGCGAGCTGCGTTGTCTGTAAATATTATTTATGTTGCTCCTAATCTTTAATATTAACTGGTAATTGGTTTTAATTTGGAAAACTTCATTGTTTTTTATTTATTTATTTTTTTTTATATATAATTGGTTTTGGTAAAATTTTTGCGTTGATCAATAATAACAAACTGCTTTGCTTGCTCAATTCATACCAGTATAACCTGAATAGTGTCAAGAGTTAATAACAATTAATAATCGGTGATCTTTGATTAACTTTGGAATTTCACAGTGATGAGGTTCGGGAGAAGATGAAGTCGAAGTACCTCAGCAATCCTGACTACAACTTTGAGAAAGTCAATCGTGCGAGTATGGCTTGCGGTCCCATGGTTAAATGGGCCATCGCACAGGTAAATATTATATTGTGTAAATAGAATATATACCAGATATTTCTAATGTCTTTGTCTTTCTCAGATTGAATACGCAGACATGTTGAAGCGTGTGGAGCCGTTGCGTGAGGAACTGCGCTCATTGGAAGAGCAGGCCGATGTAAATTTGGCTAGCGCACAGGAGACCAAGGATCTGGTGGAGCAGCTGGAGCGCAGCATTGCTGCTTACAAGGAGGAATATGCTCAGCTCATTTCCCAGGCGCAGGCCATTAAAACTGATCTGGAGAATGTGCAGGCCAAGGTGGATCGCTCTATTGCTCTGCTCAAGAGCTTGAACATTGAACGCGAGCGCTGGGAGTCTAGCAGCGAGACATTCAAGTCGCAAATGTCCACAATTGTGGGCGATGTACTGCTGTCGGCAGCCTTCATAGCGTATGGCGGCTACTTTGATCAGCATTATCGTCTTAATTTGTTTACCACTTGGTCACAGCATTTGCAATCGGCGAGCATACAATACCGTGCGGACATTGCACGCACGGAATACCTCTCCAATCCGGATGAGCGATTGCGCTGGCAGGCGAATGCATTGCCCTCGGATGATCTGTGCACGGAGAATGCAATCATGCTGAAGCGCTTCAACCGTTATCCATTGATCATCGATCCCTCAGGACAGGCCACAACATTCCTGTTGAATGAGTACGCCGGCAAGAAGATAACGAAGACCTCCTTCTTGGACGATTCGTTCCGCAAGAATCTGGAGTCGGCTCTGCGTTTCGGTAATCCTTTGCTGGTACAGGATGTAGAGAACTATGATCCCATATTAAATCCGGTGCTGAATCGCGAGCTACGTCGAACTGGTGGCCGTGTGCTCATCACGCTGGGCGATCAGGACATCGATTTGTCGCCATCCTTTGTCATCTTCCTATCGACGCGTGATCCAACTGTCGAATTCCCGCCCGACATTTGCTCGAGGGTGACCTTTGTCAACTTCACAGTGACGCGCAGCTCGCTGCAATCGCAGTGTTTGAACCAAGTGCTGAAGGCTGAGCGTCCAGACATTGATGAGAAACGTTCCGATCTATTGAAGCTGCAAGGCGAGTTCCGTCTGCGTCTGCGTCAGTTGGAGAAGAGTCTGTTGCAAGCACTGAACGATGCCAAGGGCAAGATTCTGGATGACGATTCGGTCATCACAACATTGGAGACACTCAAAAAGGAGGCATACGACATCAACCAAAAGGTGGATGAGACGGACAAGGTGATAGCCGAGATTGAGACGGTGTCGCAGCAGTACCTGCCACTCTCTGTGGCGTGCAGCAACATGTATTTCACGATGGACAGCTTGAACCAGGTCCACTTCCTCTACCAGTACTCGCTGAAGATGTTCCTTGACATATTCTCCACTGTGCTATACAATAATCCACGGCTCGAAGGTCGCACCGATCATTCGGAACGCTTGGGCATCGTGACCAGGGATCTGTTCCAGGTGTGCTATGAGCGTGTTGCACGTGGCATGTTGCACAACGATCGCCTTACCTTTGCGCTGCTCATGTGCAAGATCCATCTGAAGGGAACTGGAGAATCTAATCTCGACACAGAGTTCAACTTCTTCCTACGCAGTCGTGAGGGCCTATTGACTAATCCAACACATGTCGAGGGACTGAGTAGTGAGCAAATTGAGGGCGTTAATCGTTTGGCTTCCCGTTTGCCCATCTTCCGCAAGCTAGTGGAAAAGGTGCGCTCAATGCCTGAGCTTGGCGCCTGGTTGCAGCAGAGCTCACCGGAGCAGTGTGTGCCCCAGCTGTGGGACGAATCAAAGGCACTGAGCGCCATTGCGAGCTCCGTTCATCAGTTGTTGCTCATTCAAGCTTTCCGACCGGATCGCGTCATTGCCGCTGCCCACAATGTGGTGAACACGGTGCTGGGCGTTGACTATATGCCGAATGCTGAGCAGGAACTGGACTTTGCGGCGGTGGTAGACAAGCAGTTGAACTGCAATACGCCAGCTTTGCTATGCTCTGTGCCCGGTTTCGATGCATCGGGTCGTGTGGATGATTTGGCCGCCGAACAGAACAAACAAATCTCGAGCATTGCCATCGGTTCTGCCGAGGGCTTCAATCAGGCTGAGCGAGCCATCAACATGGCCTGCAAGACAGGTCGCTGGGTGCTCCTTAAGAACGTGCACCTGGCGCCACAGTGGCTGGTGCAATTGGAGAAGAAGATGCACTCGCTGCAGCCACACTCCGGCTTCCGCCTCTTCCTCACTATGGAAATCAATCCGAAGGTGCCGGTTAATCTACTACGCGCCGGTCGCATCTTCGTCTTTGAACCACCGCCAGGCATTCGCGCCAATCTGTTGCGCACTTTCTCGACGGTGCCCGCGGCACGCATGATGAAGACGCCCAGTGAGCGTGCTCGACTCTATTTCTTGCTGGCCTGGTTCCATGCCATTGTTCAGGAGCGATTGCGCTATGTACCTCTCGGCTGGGCCAAGAAGTACGAGTTCAATGAGTCCGACTTGCGTGTGGCTTGCGATACGTTGGATACGTGGATCGACACCACGGCCATGGGACGTACCAATTTGCCACCAGAGAAGGTGCCATGGGATGCACTGGTCACTCTGCTCTCCCAATCCATCTACGGAGGCAAGATTGACAACGACTTCGATCAGCGCCTGCTTACCTCTTTCCTGAAGAAACTCTTCACGGCACGCAGTTTCGAGGCAGACTTCGCATTGGTTGCGAATGTGGACGGCGCCTCAGGTGGGCTGCGACACATCACCATGCCGGATGGCACTCGCCGTGATCACTTCCTGAAGTGGATCGAGAATCTAACGGATCGCCAGACACCTTCCTGGCTGGGTCTGCCCAACAATGCAGAAAAGGTGCTGCTCACAACTAGAGGCACGGATCTGGTGAGCAAGCTGCTCAAGATGCAGCAGCTGGAGGATGACGATGAGTTGGCCTACAGCGTTGAGGAGCAGTCGGAGCAATCTGCATTGGCAGTGGCACGTAGCGAGGATGGCCGCCCGTCCTGGATGAAGACGCTGCACAACTCGGCCACCGCCTGGCTGGAGCTTCTTCCGAAGAATCTACAAGTACTCAAGCGCACCGTGGAGAACATCAAGGATCCCCTATATCGCTACTTCGAGCGCGAGGTGACCAGCGGTGCTCGACTTCTCCAGACGGTCATCTCCGATCTACAGGATGTCGTGTTGATCTGCCAGGGTGAGAAGAAGCAAACGAATCACCATCGCTCCATGTTGTCCGAATTGGTGCGTGGTATTATACCCAAGGGCTGGAAGCGTTACACAGTGCCCATGGGCTGTACCGTCATCCAGTGGATCACGGATTTTAGCATGCGTGTGCAGCAGCTGCAGAAGGTATCACAGCTTGTCTCGCAGGCTGGAGCCAAGGAATTGCAGGGCTTCCCCGTATGGCTGGGCGGTCTGCTTAACCCGGAAGCGTACATCACGGCCACCAGGCAGTGTGTGGCTCAAGCCAACAGCTGGTCGCTGGAGGAGCTGGCTCTGGATGTGACCATTACCGATGCGGGTCTGAAGACCGACCAGAAGGACAGCAGCTTTGGTGTCACCGGTCTTAAGCTTCAAGGCGCCCAGTGCAAGAACAACGAATTGCTACTCGCCTCGACTATTATGATGGATTTGCCCTTAACCATACTGAAGTGGATCAAGTGAGTATTCCGACAAAATCTTGAATTTATTTAAGCTTGATTAACTTGTTTCGCTTTGCAGAATCTCTTCGGAGCCGCGGGTAAGCAAACTAACATTGCCCGTTTACTTGAACTCCACTCGTACGGAGCTGCTCTTCACGGTGGATTTGGCTGTGGCCGCTGGCCAGGATTCGCACAGCTTCTATGAGCGTGGCGTGGCCGTGTTGACCTCTACGGCTTTGAACTAATATCAATAACTATCTAAAATATTGTGTACGTTAATCATATAATCCCTAGACAGTTTTGAAAACCAAATCCCATATTTCCAATCAACAAATTTAAATATATATTCACATAACTAACAACCCCAACAAATAGAGCAATCTTGGCCTGAAATTCTAAAAAGAAAGCGAATATGTTGAGCAAATTCGGGCAACTCCTACAAGGGGCGACTATTAGACATTCCCAGTACAGGCGATTCTATGGCCAGCCCGTCGTCCAGCGCGACAGTGTGACGGACACGACGCCTACTTCTCTGGTTCTTGAAGGTGAGGCGCGTCGATTCATTCACGATTGCCTGCGACGGGTGGGCGTGCCTTTCGAAAAGCTGCGCTGTATCAGCGACATTATGCTCGCGGCGGACTACAGAGGTATCCATGGCATGGGCATCGGTCGGCTGGAGATGTATCTGAGGGATCTGCAACATGGCACTGTGGACATAACGGCCGAGCCGGAGATTATCAATCAGACGTCGGTAACTGCCCATGTGGATGGCCACGGCGCCATGGGTGTCTTTGTGGGCAACTATTGCATGGATCTGGCCATAGACAAGGCGCAGAAGTCGGGCATTGGCTTTGTGGTGGCCAAAAGGTCCCATGACATCGGCATGGCTTCCTGGTATGCATTCCGAGCCATGGCTAGAGGCTGCATTGGGCTGGTGCTCTCGAATACCCCGGCCATGATGGTGGCTCCGGGGGGTCGGGACGCTAGCATTGGAGCCAATTGCTTGGCATTTGGCGCAGACGGCAAAGACTCGCATTTTATGCTAGACATGGCAGCTAGTACAAAGAGCATGGGCGCCGTGGAGTGGGCGTATCTAAATGATGACCGTATGCCGAGTAGCTGGGCAATGGATGAGGGCGGTCATCCCACCATCTTCCCCTGCCTGGCGCTCCGGGCCAACCGGCTCAATCCTGCGGGTGGACATAATGGCTATTGTCTGGCCACCATGATTGATGTGCTCTGCGGAGTTATGTCTGGTGCGAACTATGCGACGCGCATTGCCTCCATGGATGCGGAAGAGGGGAAGGGACCTACCTCAAATTTAGGCCTTGTCATGCTCGCCTTGGATCCATGCGTCTTTGTGCCGGACTTTGAGGAGCGACTGGATGATTTCAAGAAGTGCATCGAGAATAGCATACCTTTTGATACATCGAAGCCTGTCAGGCTGGCTGGCGAGCTAGAGAAGGCCCACATGCTGCGCGTGGACGACCTGGGTGCGCTGTCCTTTCCCAACACCATGCTGGCCAAATTCAAACGCCTTGCGGATTTCCTTTGCGTGCCGTCATTGCAATTGGCTTTCGCGTCCAATAAGTCAAATTATCTTCGTGCGTAGATAGCAAATGTGAAATTCCAAATATCCGGCAGTTAATTTATATAAAATTGTAAAGATCTATGCTGCCGCGAGATGGCGCTTAGTGAGATAAACTGTGCTGCAGCCAGATGGCGCCGAGTTTGTTTGTCAGAGCGGACGTAGGGGAGCGCTGCACAGTTGAAGCAACTGACACTAGGTGGCGCTTAAACGAATTCGCTGTAATTCTAGCGCGCCATCTAAGGAGAAATTTTACTCCATTTAAGGATAATAATGGGAGTTTATAAAGGGATAATGAGAGTGGGAATAGATATAGTATTGCTGAAATACTAGGGACAATTTGTAGTTGCGCTAATGTGCTTGTAGAGGGCGCTGTGAACTGGCAGCTATAAAAGTTAATTCAGCTTTGATTAGCTAACGTTATAGATCCCCAACATTTTTTTGTTTTTTTTTTTTTTTTTTTTTTCCAAGGTACTTCCGATTTAATATTGTATATTGTCATTCGTTTCTAATATTTATACTATGGTACATTTAATTTGTGTTGAACTAGCTAAGAATACCCTTTGACAGAAAGAATGAACGCTTTGGGTATATGACATACGAAAATATTGTTTTGTTAAAATGTATTTTTATTCATCTTTATGGCAAGGAGTAAAATTCCTCTGAAAGTAAATCCTTTGATGGCAAAGCAAACAGATCTGATGATTCATTTAAGCTTTTGAATTATAATAATGGCTTATTAATCACAGTAGCTCTCTAGTTGATAGTATAAGAAATGCACATATATAAACAACACTTGCTTCAGATCGTCGGCTCAGCTTGGCTCCCATGCGGTTTTCTGAACTACTTAAGGTAATTGCTGGATGCAAATGTGCAAATTTTCACAAATTACGTGAATTATGCAGCCGTTGAAGGGGTATAAATAGGCTACGACTGCTCGCGGGGCACTTCATTGTGGCTGCCATGTCGTCGTCTTCACTCAATCGGATACTTGCCTGGCTTTTGGTGCTGCTGCTGGTGGTTCTGGACTGTTCGCTGGCTCACTCGCAGCAATCGAAGGATGTCCAGAGCCTGGAGGAGTTCCGCCAGAGGTATCTCATGCCTCTGCTCTCAGCTGGCACTCGAAACTGCACGCTGAATGCCTGCGAGACGCTGAAGATCATGTCGCAGCTGCTGCTGCTCATCAAAGCGTTGCCAAATGACACTATGAACACCCCTATGACCTCCAGTTCGCAGACTGCTAGAAGCAAGTCGAGTGGCCAGAGCAGAGACTCATCGGCGAACGGAGATGTCACCTCGATCTTCAATCTCTCGGAGTTCGATAAGCGTGTCAGGCAGATCGAGAGCCGACTGCGCTCCGTGGAGCAGCCCATCTGGCACTTGGCCAGCGGCAGCGAGCTGGAATGGAACCACTGCACATCTGGTGTGTGCCGCTGCAATCCGGACACCAAGAGCTTCACCTGCTGGAACACGAACCTGAAGACGGTGCCCGTCAGCCAGGTCATACCCATGAACATGGTGGCCATCGATCTGTCCCGCAATTCACTCTCCACGCTGCACAAAGATACCTTTCGTGGCTTGACACTGCTCAAGCAGCTGGACATATCCAACAACGTGCTCGACTTTCTGCCATTCGATCTCTTCCAGGACTTGGATAGCTTATTACAACTGTACGTAAGAGCAAACTCATTAATTTCTTTCTAAGCTTTTCCTTCCCATTCCTGCAGTCGCATCCAAAACAATAAGCTGGAGGACATTGATCCGCGAACTTTTTGGAAGCTGCGCAATTTGAATCTGTTGGATTTGAATAAGAATGAGATTAGTTTGCTGCCCGAGTCGCTGTTCTATCACGCGCAGCGGCTAACTGTCATCAATCTGTGCGACAATCAGATCAAGAACTTTCCGCCCAATCTGCTCAGGGATCAGCTGATGCTCGAGGAGCTGGACATGTCGCGCAACAGAATCGAGGAGCTCGTCTCGGGCAGCATGCGGTATCAAACCAAGCTGAAGGCCTTGGATTTTGGCTTGAATCAAATAGGTGAGGCATTAAATTGAATTTGCATTGTCTAATTGATTGAATAAAACCTTCCGTTTGCAGCCAAGATTGATGACGATTTCTTTGAGGGTCTGACGAGCCTGCGAACCCTTATGTTACACAACAATCGCATCACATCAATCTCGGGCACCATATTCAATAATCTGGCGAATCTGGTGACACTCGACTTGACCATGAATCGCATTAGTCACGTAAGTTTCCATTTGATTGAGTTTTAGTGGGACTCTATTTACATAATGCCATTTCCTTGCAGATTGATGGCCATGCCTTTGCGGAGCTGAAGAATCTAAACGAGCTCTTCCTCGGCCAGAACTCCATGAGCAGCATCCCTTCGGGCCTGTTTCTGCAGGTGAGCGCCCTCACTCGACTGACGCTCTTCTCGAATAACTTGACCACGCTGGAGGCCAACGACTTTAAAGGCCTGACTAGCCTGAAAATACTGATGCTGAATAACAATGTACTGAAGCACTTCGATGCCCGGGCATTCGAGCCGCTCACCCAACTGGAGAAACTGTGAGTTTATTGCCCTTCAATTAACCACTTTGGCTCATTGGCTCATTGGATGTCCTCTGCCTTTGGCTTTCCTCCCCAGTCGCATCGACTCCAATAAGCTAATGTATTTGCCGCACGGCGCTCTGCACGGACTCGAAAAACTGGTGGCTGTTAAGCTGGACAAGAACCCCTGGCACTGCGACTGTCGCGCCTTGTACTTGGCCCGTTGGATACGCGAGTTCGTCGTGAAGCTGTGGGATGGCCACCAGCCCATGTGTCGGGGACCGGGCGACCTAGGCGGCCACGAGGTGGGCCTGCTGCGCTACGATGATCTCTGCGATGGGCAGTGGGCGAGCATGTTGTCGCTGTCGCCGCGTCTTCCGGTGCGCACCCATCGCATTTCCACACCGATGAACTATACCGACTATTTCAATTTGTACTTGAAGCATATCTATAACTCCACCACGGACGAGCAGCTCAAGGAGGCCGAGATAACCAGTGTGGCCATCAAGAAGGTTCACGTCGATTAATGAGTGGGATGAGCTGCCAGAGTAAAGAAAGTCTTAGAATTTTGCCTAGAGCTAGATGCTTTTTGTGACCTTTTTAGAGTCTTGATAGGTCTTTCTCCCATTTTTGTTGTCTGTCAATTTATCGTAATACTCATTATCTCTCTGTCTCTCTGCCACGCTGCACGCTCAATTCCCACCAATAGCTCAGATTTATAAGTTTGCCTTATCAATATATTATATTAGTATGTTAGTCAGAGATGAAAAAGTATTAAAGTTAATTATTATATTTTACTTTGCTCTCGTTGCCAAACATCCAAATACATCCTAGGTATATCGTATATCATCCTTTGAAATTATCATTCTCCGAATCATCAAGTATGAACTGCATCAGCATTTAAGGTCATCAACATCATCATATCGAAGCCGCCTACAAGCAATCCGCTAGGACCTGAGTAAGTATTGATAAATCCTTCATATATTACAACAGACTATATTTTTAAGGACTATAGCTCAGACTGTTAGTAAGGCCTCGCTTCTCAAATTAATCTTATATATGTACAATATTTGTCAACCACTTTAATATATATACGTACTCATCTATAGGTTGTCGTTCCAGACATAACTGTTACCTGTTTCCATTAGCCATTTCCCTGCTGTCTCTTGAATATTATGGCCATAATTGTTGTCCCTGTCGGCTGGCAATTTTAGCCTTTGCCTCTGCCACTGCCCGTTTTCTATTAGCTCTCAGCCACATGGGCAAATACCTTTATGGATAGCTGACTGTGCTTCAAAGCAACTGCACTCCGTGTGATAGCCTTACTCACTCTTTCTCTCACTGTCGCGCGCTCATTCTGCCCTTCCCTCCGTGTGTTTCGCTCTCACAAATTACGGCCATGTCTCGCGTTTCGGTTTTTGCCTATGTGTCTACGTCTGGGACAAGCTTTTTACCTAACCAATTTATTGCTTCCGTTGTAGTCTCCCTACGCCCCACTCCCTAGTCCGCACACCCTACTCCCTATCTCAATCCCTTCGATAGCACTATTCCTTGGCTCACCTAGTCGTGGTAGTTTTTGCTGTTGTCCTTGCAATTTCCATGTGTTGACATTGCCCACGCTCTTCATTTTCCATTTTCCCCATTCACTTTCCCCACTTTTTGTCGCTGACCCTTTTCGCCCCACTCTGCCCTCGTCTTCTCTCTACCTATCTGCTGGCTGCTTCCTGTTGCCGTCTACAGCTAGGCTCCTGCCTTCATTTCCGTCCCTTGCCCTTGTGCGTGGGCGTGGCAGTGGGCGGCGACTGACTCGTATGCAGACAACAAATGCATTTTATGCGAAATTTGCAAGGCAAATATTAAAA
This sequence comes from Drosophila mulleri, assembly GCA_035047565.1. NCBI lineage: Eukaryota > Metazoa > Arthropoda > Insecta > Diptera > Drosophilidae > Drosophila > Drosophila mulleri. The sequence continues at coordinate 13,277,935 of JAWNPK010000049.1, forward strand.
ATTGAATGCTGACATTGTTGTTGTTGCTGCTAATGTTGCTGTTGTAATACTCTGTAGGTGAATTAAATGAGGGTATATTGGTTGTAATGTAATTTGTAGATGGGAGCTTTAAATGCTCTCTCTTTCTTTCGCCTCTTCTAATTACAAATCTGAATTGCCTTATAGACTTGGCCAAGGATATAGATTAATTTAGTCTTATTTCTAGTCAACTGATTCATATTGAAGTATCCCTAGTCGTATTATATACCCAACTACTAGGCTCCCACAATTATGTACAGAGTGTCTGCAAGTCGGCTACCCGCCATTAGTCGCACTATAATTCAGTGCTGTTGCTGTTTTTGTTTATGCGCTGTCTTGTTTGAGCCTGGGGCGCTGATTGCCTTAAAAGTGTCTCAGCTTTGTGTTCCTAGGGTGGGAGGTAGGGCAGGGCAGGGGGAGCACTGTATAAAGGGGAGCTGCGTAAACTGTCAACCCTTTTCCTGCATGGGTAGCGAGCTCCGTGCATAATATACCATATACAATATACGATATGTAATCATATTTTTTTTCTCTTACGCATTGAAGGAGTGTTCTAGAGCGGACGTGGGATGCGGGGTCGCTGCGCAGGGGTTGAGTGTGAATCTTTGCTATCAGACGCATCTGTCTCAGCGTGCGCCTTATCGTTGTTTTGCTTAAAGCGGAAGTAAAAGGATTTGAATTGCCCTCTGAGACGGTTAACAAAACAAACCCCCTTTTGCCAGCCGCACCGGCACGGTCCCCTGTAAGGGCTAATGTATGTACATTTTTTGAAGTTGCAAAATCCTTTGGTTGGGCAAACACTTTATAACGGCTCTTATCAAAAAGTTTATGAGCACAAGATTCATGTTGAAAAGCTGCGTCTTGGCTTAGTCGAGTCACAAACCCAAGCATGTGTTGCAGCTGCCGCTGCTTGACTGAATGGCGCTGTAGTGCAGCGCTGCCAGACACTTGAGTTCCACTCAGCTTTTGTCACTCAATTTACTCTTGAGCTTTTTCGTAATGCTCAAGCGCGCGCTTAAGTCAGCAGCCTCGCTCTGCGGTCGGCGTTCGGCTGCGCTCGTCGGCGCTCCGCAGCCGAAGCCATTGACACAGTGAACTCGGCAATGGCCACGATGATGGACGTCGGCGTCGCTGTCAGCTACGTTTTGGCAGCAGCTGCTCATGTTGGTTGTTGCTTTTGGTTTTTCTTTGTTGTTGTTGTTATTGTTGGTGCCGAATTTTGGTCAAAATTTGTGATTTATTTGAAAATTTGAAATAATTTGGGTTTTATTGTGCAGCAGCAGCAGCGCTTAAATTAATGCAAATTTCATGCAGCTCTCACGGAGAGACTGAGGCAGTAGCACCAGCAGCAGTAGCAGCCGCAGCCGCCGCCACAAGACACCCAAAGGAGCAGTTGCTAAAAGTCCTTTAACGTTAACCAATACCCAATGCCCAGTGCCTGACCTAAGGCAATGCCAGTCCAGGCCAGACCAGGGCAGGCGCAAAATTTGACTAAGGCAAATTCACTTAGACGTCGCCCCGACGCTGTTGGCCTTTCGCACAGCGTTCGCATCTCAACTTTTTGGTTTGCTGCCACACTCACGTACACTCGGAGAAAATGAGCATGAGTTCTGTGAAAAATTGTATATGCACTAGAGTGCAAAATTCTAGTTACATCTTTTATTTCTTTCTGATTCGTGAACCAGTTTGGTTTTTATTTGTTTCAATAGTTCTTTCAGCATTTATTTAGTTCAATATTTATTCTCGCTTATCACATCTGCAGCAGACCAGTTCTATGGAGCATTTAGTTGAACACAGAGTTCAATGAGTAGCTCCAAGTGTGAACTTTTCCGGTGAACCTTTACTGATCTATTTTTATTTGAATTAATTTAGGCAATGCTAATTTTGTTAGCCAATTCAAAATTCAGGAATAGCATGTATTAAAACATAAATAAAAATGAAATATATATACATATATGGGTGTATAAATGGGTTTCTATATATATTTATACACTTGGAGAAAATATAAATATAAAATATGATTTCTATATATAGCCAATATTTATATAATTACAAGAATATACATAGCATTACTACCACTATTATTTTTTATTAATAGTGCTAATTTTATGTATGCAAATGTATATGTTTGCACATAAATTATATCTCAAGCATACTTTCTCTAAGTGTATATATAAACACCCACACACACACACATACATGCATGTATGCATATATATTTAGCACATACTGCCAAAGGAACCATATTATATGTACGTATGTGTGTTTGTGTGTGTTTGGCTGCCACTTTAGAGCTGCTACAACGCATAAAAATGCGAGTTTTAGCGTGTCCCTGTGAATATTTGTAAGCGACTGTGCGACTGGGTGTGTGTGTGCGTGGGTATGTTTGCGTGTGTGCAGTTGGTTTTTGTGGCCACGCGTCCATTCAGTTGCCGCTGCTATCCCTGTCCCTCTCACATCTGCTGCTCTGCTCCAGCTTCAGCTTCAGATTGTCTGCTGGCTGCTCGCTGGCTGACTAGCTGGCAAACGTGGCGTATACTTAATTCGGTTTATGCTCGAACGTGTCGCACATTATTCTTATGAGGCGGCCCTGTCGACTGCTGCTACGATGTGTGAAATATGCTGGATGTGTGTGCGCTGCAATACTGATTAGACACACACACACACACACACAGTTACACACACACACATTCGCACTCTCACTCGTAGCGCGGCTCAGTTGACAGAAAAACAATTAAAAATTGGTTGCAATTTGTTTGATTTTTCACAACAACGAAATGAAAAAATGCAAATGATGAATATAAAAATGGAAATGGAAAAGCACATGGAAATCTAAATGAAAATGAAAATGAAAAAATGTAAAGTCTGCCCATTGACCTTATTGGGCACTCAGACGGCAATGGGAGCAAAAAGTGGACACAAAACAGCCAGGGCTAAGAGCAACAATAAAAAGGAATATTTACGTATATATACGTAGAGAACTTGTCAAGTCTTTTTATTGTTATACAATTTTGAGTGCCTGACAAATTTGATATTGAAATGGCATTCGATGCGGTGGCTTTTCACGGAAAATAATACGAAAGTATTCATTATGTTGACAATTTTATTTTTACGCATTTTCCGCTCCATCAGCGATAAGTATTGGAGTCGATTGTGATTGAATGGGTAGAAGCTGATTGCATTGACTAGTATATCGTGAAGTAAGTCAATCAATTTCAATCGCTGCAATTTTATTAGCTCAGATTGAGCTGAGTTGGAAGCCAAGAGTCAATCAAGCTCTCAATAACTTAGACAGATTGACTTTATGCATAGCTAGAGTCTATGTATTGCTTAGGAAATGTTCAGATCAATCAGCTGTGAGCTGTGCTGACTTATCAGCCAAGAGTCAATCCATCAATCAGTTAGCCAGCCATTAGTCTCTTAGTACTCAATTATGATTGATCTGATATACATATAGTTATCACTAAAGATTATATGAGATCAGTAAGTAGTTCAATCAAAAATCTTCTTTTTAGCTGTAATAATGTAGAGGTCAACAGTCAATCATCAGTCTCGCAGTAATGCGAAATGTATCCACTCGCTTAGTTTAATCGAATCCTTAGCCCAGCTCTTGCCATTGCGCTAACCTAGCTGGGCATGGGCTCCTCCATTGTTGGGGCCATTTAGAGCAAGCCGCATTTGTGGCTTTCATAATTTGAACGACCTATTTCGCGTGAAAACTGTGTCGCATTCGCCTCGACTGGTCGACCCGGTGGCCAGTGGAGAGTGTACAGGAGGCAGGAGACGTGCAGCAGCAGCAGAAGCTACACAAGTGGAAGTTTTAATTTCAATTTTTTATTGCTCGGAATCTGTTTGGACAGCAACCTGAGCCACCTTGTGCTGTGGCAAGTTCTAGTTTTTATTTTCACTGTTTTTTGTGGCAGCAATGAAAATGTTTTTCGCTTCGCTCAGCTCTGAATTCTCCTTGTCTCTGTGCCGCTTGACTTTTTTATTTTACATTGTTTTTTTTGGGCACATTTATTGGCTGGGCGACAAATTTTTATTGCCCAGTTTTAGTTTTGGTCTGTGGCTGCATATGGCGCTGATTTCTTCTCACCAACTGCCCCGCCTCCTGCTCTAGGTTCTATATCGGCCTGCTGACAAAAGTTTTGGCCCGTCCACAGGCTGCGGGTCTAATCATATTGCCAGGCGCCGTGGCCAACCCTCGGGATACGTGATGCATTTTTACAAGACCTGGCTCAGTCAGTCAGTCGAGACTCGAGACGGGCTCTGACTCCAAAGAGTAGCTCGAATCGCCTCGCTGCTCACAATTTGACTTTTGATGTGGGTATGTGCGAGCGTGGGAATGTGTGAGTGTGTGTGTATGTGTAGCCTAGTGTGTGTCTTGGCACGCCCCGCTGGCACAATGGGTTGCTGCGAAAGTTTGTGTTTTAAAACTGACTTGGCTTCATACATAGACCGAGGGCAAGCGAAGTAGAGACGGAGAGTGCGAAAGAGAGTTATATGGAGTGCTGAATATACTTTGAAATTAGAAACCAATTTGTTCAACATTTTTGACATAGATTTGAAGCTACCATTACTATAGTACAGCTGTTCATATGTCTACATAGTTGTAAAGAAACATTTAATAAATAATTTTAGAAATATATAATATAAGCTGGTATATCAGATTATGGTAGTAGTCGATTTATTGCCCAACTAAATGTCCTGGTGATTTAATCTTTTATGCCTCTGCCTGCGGTTATTGATAACTAGCTGGCTTCTATCCGATCTGTATCCTATTTTTAGATGGAGCGTATATATTCTTATTTATTGCATATAACAATGATAGATTGATTTTATACCTTTCGAATTGGTATTTTTTCTGGCCCATTGTTCAGATTTGCTGCGGCGCATTCGACATGTCAGAATTTGTGGATATTCTGTTTAAATACCGTAATGAAGTCTGCTTATACAATATAATGTACCGTGTTTGTGCTACGTGCCTTGGTTATGTTATTGCACGCTAAAGCCCAACTTCCGCTCAGCATCCGCCAGCGGCCTCGCGGCAAGAGAGGGAGCGGCAGAGCGTGCGAAGAAAGACTGAGAGAGGGGGAGAGAAAGAGGTAGACACGAGAAGAGGGGCCCGGTTGGCTCTGGTTGTGTTTTTATTTGTGTGCCGGCAAATCTTAAACTTGTTTTACTGCTCGTTAGTGTTAGTCGCCCGACTAGCGAGTCGAGCAGCAGCCGGAGTGCGTGTGTGTGTGGAGTGGAAATGGAATATATTGCCACCATGACACCCTGTTGTTATAACACGTTCCACGGCCCAATTCAGAGGGAGGCTGCGATTGGGAACGGGGCAGAGAAGGAGGGCGAGACTGAGAGGCAGCGCGACAGCGTCTGTTCTGTTGCTCAACTGGAACTGAAGTCTGTGTTTGGCCAACCAGGCACTGGAGTACACTAAAGCTAGAGAGCTTCACCATGTGTGTATTTGTGTGTATGTGTGTATTGATGCGTGTGCCAAGGTGCATGCTAAGTGCCACATCCCGGCAATGGGCGCCTTGGCTAATGTGGAGTGCCAAACGTTGAGGTAGGAAAAAACTCCGCTCTCTTTTTTTCTCTCTCGCGCTCTGTCTGTCTGTTTCATCTATCTCTCTCTCTCTCTCTCGCTCTCTGCTCGTTTGGCTGTCCTGGCAAATGTTTGTCCAGCATAATTGCGCTCAGCATGCAGTTTTCTCTTTGGCCAACATTCCCGTCATCCCCGGCAGCTCGCTGCTCTATGTCCTCGCCACTTTTATCGTTTCCGAGTTTGGCTTTGCTTTTCAATTTTGCCGCATGCGGCTTTCCTTGGGGCTGCTTTAAAGGATTTGGGACTTGTTTACGTGGCGTATTAGTAACATTTATAACGAAAGCCATCAAAGGCTTCGATGCGCCACAGGCGCCATTGCAAATGATTTTCATTTCGGCCCAGCTAACTTAATGAATTAACAAACAACCACAAATTATTTGTTGTCCCAGTGAAGTGTGTAAACCGCATCATAACAAAATCATTATATCAAATATAGATTTTATGGATACATAAATGTATTATGAATTTTATATCTGTGTGTGTGGTAGCTTGACATATCCTAACTATGCCCAAATAATTTACATTTCAGCTCTTCATTACAGATTAATTGCACTAAGTAACAAAGTTGTGTGAAGAGGCTGCTGCAGGACAATGATTGAGCTCGGAATCCGATTAGTTTCGCATGAAATTTGCAAGTGTTTTGTTTTCATATTTCTCGACTTGAAGCCTACTTAATTCTGATGAACTTATTTGGAAGTAAAACTAAGCATGTTATCAGCACATTGTATAAAAGGCATACAAACGTTTATCTATTCCCTATTGATTATATAATTATATTCACTATTAATATTCCAGATCAGATTGTTGATTTATTCACTTGGTTCGTAATGATTTTTTTCTTAATGGAGTCTTTTATGTACTCGTTGTTGGCCTTAGTCTAAACATTAATATTGATAACATATAGGAAATACCTACAGAGAGATGCGCAGACTTAATTTGAATGCATTTACTTCTCATATTTGCTTTACTCTGTTCATTTAGATCTTATACATATATAATAATTTTCTGGTTAAGCTCAAAGCCCCCTCTATCCCTCACATTTGCATTTCTTCCACTGACTTATCTGAGTTTTTCAATTCACTACCCATTCTGGAGGGCATTTGAAAACTTAAACAACTTTTGTGTTGGCTTTGATTTCCATTTAGTATTGTCGAAGCAATTGCTGTGACTGGCCATGACAATTACTGTTTCGTGTTTAACCATAATAATCTGCTCAGTTATTTGTGTAATTAAACAAGCAATAAGCCCCCAGTGGAAACGTCTGTGGAAAGTCTGTGGAAAGCGTAAGCCCAGTTCAGAGAGCCATAAAACCCCAAAGTCGAAACCACTTGGGTCTCTCTCTGCTTGTGTTTGTTTGCTCGCCTGTTGTTTTGTTAAATGTTATAGTTGTTGTTCGCTCGTATTTGTGTATGAGATTTAAAATGTTTTAATCAACTGCGAATATACAAACATAACGTGCATATATGTACATATGTTTGTTTGTTTGTTTAAATATTTGCAATGATGTGCAAAGTGTTGTTGTAGCTGAGCTTGCGGCTAGAAGTTGGCAAAACTTTGCGCAATTTTGCGGCAGTTCTGTGAAAATGTAATCAACATTTTTCCACTCGAATGCCAATCATAATCGTAACAATTATTCTCACCCACTAATAAGGTGTTGAACTTTGATTGAATTACTCAATTAAAACGCAATTAAACAGATCATTAATAAATTTATATATTTCTTTCTTTATTGTGTCGTTATAGTGTTATATATATGTATGCATATAGGTAAATTATTTGTTTTTCTTCTTTCATTTTTTTGCTCTGTGTAGGTGTATTTGTTGTAAACACTATGGTTAAATTGTATATAAATTTGTATATATGTATATATATGTATATCACTTAAACTATAATTGTTCAATTGCTGGTTAATAACAATGCATCGAATGAGCATTAAATGCCAATTTCCAAATTGTAGTTGCTGTTTCTGTTGTTGTTGGCTAGGTGCGCGTCAGCATTCCGTTGATCATTATGTTGGCCAAAGCGTTGCGTCGCTTGCGCCACGCCCCCATGCCTTGGGCGTGATATTGCAGCTGTGTGTACCACTGCTTAGTGCGTAGGCCATCCTCAGCCTGTGGAAAGAAAGAAAGAGACAGATACAGTGAGTGTGAGAGAGAGTTAAGCATATGTTGTCAAAGTGTTAGACATATTTGATTGAAACGTCAATTGGACAGGTGTCATATGTGTGCGTGTGGCTCTGTCGGTGTGTCCAGTTGGCCGTAACTAAACGCCACAATTTATGCAAAGCCCGACTCGTCCTTTCACGCAGCGACAATTTCTTTTTATTCCACGTTCGTTTCTTTTTTTTCATTCTCTTGTTAAATTTCAATAAATGTCATTCATTTTGGCAGGCACTTTACGTGCGCTGCCTCAACGCACTTCAAAAGATTGCATGGCAAAAGAGGCAGAGCGGCGGGCGGCGAGGGCGGTTAGGGGTCTCGTGGCAGGCAGCCACCGCAATCATCTACCCGATGGCTTAACTCGGTGCCTCGGGACAAAAAAAATTCGCATGAGTGAAGCTGCGTCTCGCTTTACATTAGACAGGATTTCAAATGGATTTCTATATGCGTTCCGCTCTGTATATATGTGTGTGTGTTATGAGTGCGTAGGCGAGTATGTGTGTGAGTGTGGTGGCCAGTCTGTTATTAAATACGTAAACTGTACTATATGAAACTGGCATTGCGCAGCTCCCATATGTATCCTATATGAATTTTCAAAGGCCATCAAAACTCTTCTGTTGTACGCGAGGTTTCTTGATGCCTTGTCAGCTGGCGTTTGTAATGGATAGTCATTACTCTCCTACTGTCCTACTCTTTTGCTTTCCTACTCTCTTACTCTTTTAATCTCCTACTCTGCTCCACTTCTACTATTCTACTCTTCCGCTCTTCTGTTCTTCTATTCTTCTACTCTCTTTGTATCCTACTCCTTCACTCATCTAGTATCCTTCTCTTCCAGTCTTTTATTCTACTACTCTCCTACTCTCCTTCTCTTCTACTTATTCTGAGTTTACTCTCTGTTTTCTGCCTACAGCTTTTTTCCGCTAGTTTGTTAGCTTTATTCCGCTGTCTTCGTTAACCAGCTGTTGCCTGCTCTTTTAACTGTGGTAATTGTGTTGTTGCTGCTCTATTAACTTGGTAAGATCATCTGGCTGGGCACATCCATTGCCAGCGCACCGCTGTAGCCAAAGCTGAACTGAAACTTGCAGCCCCGCACAAAAAGGGAAGAAGGAATCCCGCCAAACGGCTGGGGCAAAACTAACGAAGCCCAAACATTTGCTGGTGTGCAGTCAAAAGGCAAACGGTTCCATTTAAATGCCAAGTCAACTGACAACAGGCAAAACCAAATCCGAGCGAATGCGAGGAAGGGACGTGGGGCCCAAAACAATGCACAGGAGGCATCGTAGCTAGGCTTAGGTGGTGTAGGTGTAGGGGTAGGGGTAGGGGTAGGGGTAAGTGTAGGTGCAGCTGGCGTCTACTCACTTTGAATATGAATGTGTCCTTCGATGAAATTTCCTGCACTTCGAAATAATCATCCCAATCCGCTTCGCTGCACACAACACATCTGTCCAGATACAACGGCTCCCGTGTCAGCGTGTACCGTCCGCACTTCTCCTTCACCATCAGCAGCGAGGCCTCCCGAATGCCATTGTGCTTCGGGAAATTCAGTTTATCCGACATGGCCTTCTCTGCCCTATAATTGGTACTTGGCTGGCAGAGAAAAAAAAAACGGGGAAAAATGGAAGTAGAAATAGAAAATTGTGTAAAGCGAAACTAAACAAAATTACAAGTAGAAAAAGCGTAGCTTGAAGCTTGGAGCGTGGACCGAGGACCGAGAACAGAGGACCGTGGGCCGAGGAGCGTCGTGCTGCCTACAGATAACGCGAGCACACAAAGCTTGTCAGGCAGGCAGAGCAACAACTGCCGCAGGAAGCAGCAAGACAAGCAGCAGGACTCGAACTAACATCAGGACCCAAAACAACAGCCCAGAAACAGGCAAAAACAAAAAAAATGGGGGAGAAAAAAGAAATTGCCTTGAATTGAGCAATTGTCGGGTAAGGCTTTTGCAAAAATTTAGAGCAGGGCACAAAAACCAAACAAGTGACATACGCACTGCGTCGCCATCGATGTGCCACAATCCCATCGCCCTGCACAGGGCGCACCCTGCTGGCCTTTTGGGATGCTCGGCTTGTGGCCCACTTGACGCCGTTGCTTTTTTATACCCAGTAAACGTTGACGATACGTGGAAGAGAATACGCTCTTGATGTGGTGCATATATAGGTATTATATTGATGTTCATGTCTGGGGTTTATATAGAACTGCACTACAGGGTATCTGCTGGGCGGACACTTTCGTAAGTAGAGCACACTTTGCTATTTTTTTATGGCTCGCCTACGAATGTGGAAACTCGTTTTGTTTTTAGGCATCAAAAGCAGATAGTTGCTTGGATAAGCACTTTTCATTAGGACAGGCCGGATGCGCTTCCGTTCCACTCGATGCGTCAACGGGCATTCTCCCAGCCAGCTCCTCGCTCGCCACTCCACACGGTGGCCCTAGTCGGCTCTGCTCTGATTTGTTGAAATCTTTTATCGTACGGCAAAAACTGTTGCCATGACATCAGTTAGTTCGCACATGCTCCCGGCTCTGTCTTTCCGGCCTGCAGTCCACTTGAAACCCAGTTTGGTAGGCGTGATCCTGTGCAGAGGCACAAAGGAAAAGGGAGAGAGAGGGCAGGGAGAGATGGAGTGAGGGCTATTAGGTGCAAGCGGCGCTCGCTAATTGCCCACACCTCATGTCAAACGCCCGAGCATCGTTTGTCGCTTGTCAAACGTGACCGGGAACTGAAGTAACAGGTCCTGCTGGGGGCAGCTGCTACTCCTCGCTGCTCCCTTCAGCTTTAGCTTTAGCTTTGCCCTCCATCCATAGCTTACCTTGCCATTGGTCACGAGCAGCGCATTCACTGGGGTCAGCTTGATGGTGCGCGCCTTCTTCCAGTTGCTGTCGGTGGGCTGCGTGTAGAGGAGCTTGCCCTCCATGGCAAAGCGGACCTCATCGTGATTCCACTCGAGTATGTCGATGGCCATTTTGCGCAGCTTGATGTTTATCATATCAATTTCGCACGAGGCGCGCCGATTGGGGCTAGAGGAGCTGATGCGGCGCCAGAGCTTGGTGGGCACATCCTTGGCCTCCTGGTTGATGTGATTCAAATGCAATTCAATTTTCTCCTGCGCCTGTTTCAAGAGCTCACGTCCCTCCAGGTGTGCGGGCGTCACCTTGTACAAACGCGCCAGCAGCAGTGGATACTTGGTGACACGCTGTACGGGCACCTAAAGAGAGTAAGAGAAAGAGAGAGAAAGAGAATCAGCACAAGGGGCTAGAGAATTGAGAAACAGACGTTTAGAGGCTAGCCATGCATATAAAATACAATCAAGCATCGGCCAATCGCTTACCATCAGAAACGAGTTGAGATTCATGCGCCGCAGCACGGCGTTTTCCATTTGGGAGACCTTCAGAAAGATGCGCAGCAGCTCCTTCTCCTTCTCGAGATTGGCCAGTAGCAGGCTGGCGCCCGCCTGTCGCACGCAGTAGCTCTCGAAGGCGTGGAGCATTTGGGTAAAGTCGAGAAAGATGCGCCCAATATTGACCGTCAGGAGATCATCGTCGCCCTGCTCCAGAGCAATGTCCAGCGCGTCCCGCATACGCTCGGCCAGCGTCTGATTGTTCTCGAGCAAGTCTTCCGTATTGAGGAAGATTGCAGAGAGCTGCTCCTGGGTGAGCAGGCCGGCCACCAGCATTGGCTGGCAGAACTCCTCCAGTATGATTTGCAAGTCGCGGCCATATTTCTCTTCCGTTTCCACAATCTCGGTGATAATCTCCTTGCGCTCCACCCGCTTCTTGCCGCACTTGCGGCATACGAGCGGGGCATAGAGGACGCCCGCCTCGCTCAGCTGCGTCTCCACAGCTCCGTCGCAGTCCTCGCACAAGTGCAAAGGACTCACAGCCGGCTGGTATTTGCTGCGCGAGGTCTTGCTTGTCTCGGAGCCAACGCCCGAGTCCTGGCGCTCCACATCACTGCCGCTCTTGCCGCAGATGAAGTTGTGCGGCGGCGGCGACAAGGAGCTCATGTTGCTGTGGCTATCGTCGCAGCTGACGCGCTTCTCCAGCTCGCTGAGCGTGTCGCTGGCCTCCTCTTCGATGATCTTCGGATTGTTGCTGTAGTCGAAGCTCTCCTCGCGCACCAGCCCGCGCTCCTTGGCGTCTACCAGGTAGGAGAGTATGTCATATTTGGAGGCGCCCTCAAAGATGGAGCGCGCCGCCTTCTTATCCAGCTCGGCATCGTTCAGAGGGGGTGCGGTGAGGGGCAAAGGCGGTGGCATTTCGTGGATCTCCTCATAAATGGGATCGCCATGATGCCTGATGGATTCATAGTGATGTTCGGCCTCTGTGTGCGTGCTGTGCTCGATCTCTGCGAGAGTCGCGTCCACTAGAAGTTGATAGAACTTGGCACGAGTCGAGGCATCCACATCGGAGTCTGTTGCGGGCTCTGCCTCGGCCGCCACCTCTTCCAGCACGCCTGACGCTGTCATCTCGCTGGAGCAGCTCTGATAGCAATCGGACTCATTGGCCGCCCCCTCAAAGTCGAACAGCTCGTAGTTGTTGGCGGAGGCGAAGCTGTTGGCGGAACTGATGCTGCCCCGATTGGACAGACGATCCTCCTCTTTGGTCGGCGCGGTCGTCGTCGTCGTCGTCTGACTCGTCGCCGCTGCCGGCTGTCGCTCCTGGCGCACGCGCTGCAACGAGACGTTGATCAGCCGGTTCATGTCCTCGTGATCTTTGGTGCCGCTCATGTCGATGCCTTCGCGCGTTCGCTGCAGTCGCTCCAGCGAGTGCTCGATCAGCTCTGCCACAGTGTCCGTCTCCAAGCCGTCGGCCACCTGGCTCAGCATCGGATCCTGCAAAAGCTTGGCAATGAAGCCACTGCTCGGCGCTGCCTCCTTGGTGGGCGTGGCAGCTGTTGGTGTCTCCTGCATTTTCTTACTGCGCATAGTATCCGTTGCCGGCAGCCGCAGGCCGCAGACATGCGGCACGAGATTCCGTTTGACAGCCTCCACAGGATTTCGGAGAATCTTAAGCAGCTCCGTCTCGTGCGGTACCAGAGCAGCGCTCGCTGAAGGAGACGACGGCGGTGGAGTGGCCGGCGTTGAGCAGATAGCTGGCGGCGAAGGCGTATTAATGGGCGTGGTCGTGGTTGCTGAATGCCTGCTGCCTGCTGTGGCCAGCTCCTTGTCATAGTCCAGCCTAATCAAAGTACGACCGCGTCCACTCGAGCTGCTGCTGCTCGACGTCGAGCTGCTCGACGTGGATGAGATGCATGATGCGGAACGTTGCAGATTCACTTCGCTGGCATTGCTGCTCCTGATCGGTATAATGGCAGCCAGATTGGGATGCTGGCTGCGTAGCGTGTTCAGCAGATTGTGCTGCTGGATGAGCTGCTCCTCGGCGCTGCTCACGCTGATGCACACGCTGTTCGCTGTCTGACTGTTGACCACCACGGAGGATTGGTAGAGGGGCTGGGCGGCATCGGCGCTGAGATTCATGGTGGAGTAGCAGTCGTCGCCGTTAATCAGTATCGATGTCTTCTTGGGCGCCACGTCCGACTCGGCATGTGGCGAGTGGCAGCGCATCGTGACATTGTGCTCCAGCTGCAGAGGATGGGCGTCCTGTTCGCTATGCGAGATTTTCAGGCGATGCACCTCGCTGCTCTTGTTAAAGGGTGCCACCCGGACGACAGTTCTCTGCTGTGGCTGTGGCTTCGGTTGTTGCTGCCGAGATGGCGACAGCGACGGCGACGGTGATGGCGACTGCGATGGAGCGGAAGCAGGAGCAGTTGACTTATTGATTTGCTGCGGCTGCGGCTGCTTCTCTAATCCGTTTGCGGTCGGCGTCTTGGGCAAAGGCGGCGGCGGCGGCGGCTCCGTTGGTCGCCTTTGAAATAAATCTCTCGAGTCGTTGCGGTTGCTTTTTATGCGCAGCGCCATTGTGTCCTTAAAATTTAAAATGACACCGGAGTGCGAGGGGTTTGATGCTGAGTGTTCTGCCTGCTCCAACTCCTGCTGCTGCTGCTGGTGCTGGTCGTGCTTGTCCTGGCCAGGCTGTGGCCTCGACTTCGAGCTGGGCGGGGCAGACAAATGCCTTTCGCTGTGAGCGCGTCTGATGGGATTTCGCGATTGTGTCGTTTGTGCTGCACGCTTTTGACTTGCCCGCGGCCTGCTGCCGCTGCTGCTGGCCTCGTCCTTGCTCTCCTGCTGCTGATGCTGTTGCAGCTTACCCTGCTTCGACTCAGTGGCAGGCTCAGCCTCAGCCTTAGTCTGCTGGTCGTGGTTCTCGTCTTGGTCCTTGTCGTTGCTATTGTTGCTGTCGTTGTGCTCGTCATCATCGTCATAATCGCGATTTGCTGCTGTCGTCTTTTGGGCTGTCGTTGCCGTTGTCGTAGTTGTTGTCGTTGTCGTTGCTGTTGCTGTTGTTGTGGCATTGCCTGCTAAAGAAAGAGTAAAGAAGAGCTGGTTAGTGGCGAGTGGCAAGTGGTGAATCGCGTGTCGCAGCTAGCAAAATGTTGCCTTTTGCAAAATAAACCGCAGACATCAGAGGCAAACGCAAAAACAAACGCAAACGCTTTTTTTTAGCTGATGAACGGCTAACGAAAAATGAAAGGACCCAGCCAACAGTTTTGTGTACGTGTTGAGAGAATGGAAGGATATCGAAAATGTTGATTACCCTAATTAAAATTAAGTTAAGCTTTTTTCTGTGATTTACATTAAAGTAGGAGGAGAAAGAGGAATAAAATTTAAGAAATTTGTTATTTTTAATGATTTTGATCAGCGTTTATTACAGGGTTATTTAAAAAAAAAAAAACAATTTTGGTCATCGAATAAATTTACCTGAAATTTAATATTTTTCACTCTGATTTCTAACAATGTTATATTTAACAAAGTAACTCTTCCTATAATTTAACTACAGATTTTCATCATATACTTGCACAGCATAAAAAATTTTCGCTTCTCTTTACCTTATTAATGACTTTTTCTCGCAGTGTAGTCTTAGCTGTTTTTCGGCTAAGCACATTGACCGCTTGGCTGCACTTTAGGCATGCAGATTTATATGTCTTTGGGTCGGCCAGTAGTTGCCAGCGGGTAGAAGCCCTCCCACCCACCACCAAGTCAACTACGCAGCCAATCGCCCAACCACCAGCCCAACCACCGCGCCAACCAACATCCTTGTGTGCCACGTTGACAGCCACTTAAAGATGTGCTTGCCAGCGATAAGGTGTTTTGTTTTGGTTTTGGTTTGGCGGCGGCTTTTCTGCTGCCCCAGTGGCCCCACTGGCCACCCAGTGGGTTAGCTATTCCCCACGCTCGCTGACAATATGTACATATCTTTATTTATGGTAAATTGGGTGATTTACGTTGCGGCCGATAAGCGTTTGCTTTTCAGCGGCTGCCGTTCGCCGTTAGCTCTTTGTAGCTGGCATGCTCTGGCTGTCCTACGCTGGCATTTGAATTACCAGTCCTTGAGTCTGGGTGCTGGGTTCTGGGTGCAAAAGTCAACGCTGCTAAATGGCGTTTTGGCATTATTTAGAGGGGGGCTGAGGCTGTGCTTGGTCGGTTTGGTCGGGTTAAGAGAGCGCGAGCTGCGGGGCGGAACTGGATGAACGCGGCTGTCACCGCAGGCAGCGGCTCGAAGGGCAGAGCGCGAGACGTAGCAAACAATTTGTGTCGGAATTAAGATAATAGATTACATTTAAATGTGTTTTGCTCGCTTTATTTTGGTATTTTTATTTGTTGGCTTTCTCCGAGTCTTAACTGAAATGCGGCTGCGAAAAGGGTTCTCGCAAGCGCGTATCTTTGAAATTTGAACGGAGCAGTTGACGTCAGATAGACGTCAAGTCTGTGCGACGATAAGCAGGCACTTGCAGGACATGCCATCAGCCAATTACACCCACACAAACACATACACATACACACAGTGACAGCGACACGCTTGCTGATGTCCTTGAGCAGCAGTAGCAGTAGCTAACGTTGTCCTTATCATGCTCGCTCTCGTCCATTTTAATGAGTGTGAAAAGTGAGCTGGTTTTATGGCCGTGCGCTGCGGTGCGGTGCTTGAGCTTTGGCCATGTCCAAAGGTGGACATTTTATGTTAATGAGTATCATCAGCGTAGAGATTTCAGCATTAATGATGTACATCTGTCAGATATGGTGCCTGCTCGCAGCCACTCTAGCACTCTGAGTGGCTTGTGCCTATGGCGTCGCCGTCGGCGTTGGCGTTGACGTCGTCGTCGGTTTTGGCGTCGGCTCTGGCTTTGACTTGAATCGAATTAATTATTTGTGGCAAGCACTTGAATTTCAATCGAACCTTTGTTTGCTAATCGCGTTTCCAAAGTTAGTTTTCTATTCAAAATAGCGACAAATTACAACAACAACAGCAAGGATATCAGAGCGAGAAGAGGGAGAGAAAGAGACAGTAGGTTCGAGAAAACAATGCAGACAATGCACAAATGAGATGAAATCAACTCGTTCTCCATTTGCCATGCTTTTGCCTTTCGTTTTGTTGGTTTTCATTTATTTCTTCTTCACTTTGTTTTTGTTTTGTTTTTTCTTTTTTATTTAAGAGTACACTAAATGCCACCTGCTTGGCAGCTCGGCAGCTCGTTGTCGAGTACGAGCCACTTAATGAGATTTTGTTGAAAATTACGTTTGCTTATCTTGTTGCTGTTGCTGTTGTTGTTGTTGTAATCGCTTGTCTTTGAGTTAAAAAATTTAATTAACACCTTTTGTGCTGTAAGCAGCTATACGTATGAGCAGAGCCCAATTGTAAAGCATTCGTGTTAGCTAATAAAATGAATGCGACGTAAATGAGTGCGGCGTAGTTGACAAATACCAGCAAAAAGTTGACTGCGAATTAAATTGTTTTTGGTAATTGGAGGTGAAAAGAGAGAAGTGTTTGACAAGAAAGAAAACGGATGAAACTAAAAGTGGATTAATATGAAACAAAGCAGAGGATAACAAAGACAAATAGCTCTATAGAAACTAAGGATTAATGTGAACGACTGAAAGTATGTGTACTTATCTATTCTCTGAATCTTCTTTTCAGCCAAAATCAGCTTGATTATTTTTCTAAGCATCTCACTTATCTGCAGAGATACCATAGTATAGATCTGGCTACACAAATTCCATGGTCAATTATAAAAATTTATGAAATGTCTGCAAGGAAAACACACACACATTCACACGCACTCAGACACATTGTATGCATAGTTAGCTTTGTTGACCCGATTGATTGACTAAAATATTTTTGTAAAGAAAATAGATTTGTCAATGAAATGAAAAGCTCTCTGGTAACAAGCTTATTTGCAAGTGAGCCCAAGAGGATGCAATGGATATTGCACGAGTATGACACGCAAAATGTTGTTGAAATCAAATGGAAATGGAAACATTGTTGCAAGCTCTCCTCAGTTGATGCGATTTATGCGCAAAATAACTTTCAGTTTGCTTTCCATTTTAATTAAATTAAATGCCAGAAAAAGGTTTTATACAATTTTACAGCAAAGCTAAAAATCATTCTCTCTCTCTCTATCTATCTCTCTTTCTAGTTGTCTCTCGTTATCTGATGTATAAATATTGTTGTTCAGTCTATTATTATTGTTATCATATAATATGTATGCGAGTGTGTTTCTGTGCGTGTGTGTGTTTATGAAAGGATAAGCAGCATATCGAATAGGCATGGCCGTGGGCCGTGGCCCATTGGCTGGGGGCGTGTACATGGGCGCTGGCCCATTACAAATGTGTCTGTGTGCATTTGAGAAGAAAAAGTAATTAAAAGCGTTACTTGTCGGGATTAGTAAAACATTTTAATTTAGTTGTTGCACAAAAGCAAAACGGACAACCAGCCAAGAGAGGGTAAAGAGAGAGAGAGAGAAAGAGAGAGTGAGCGAGAGGGGGGATGATTGAGGGGCTATAGCGAGTCAAACTGAAATGGGTCAATAAATCCGAGCTTAATTTTATTGCTATGCGCGCTCTTTTCACTAGTTTCCAGAGCGGAAAACGAAAAACGAAAACGAACAAATATAAATCGCAATGGTAAACAAATCAAAATAAATGAGTAACAAAAGCAACGGCAATGGCAATGGCAACGGCAAGACGGACTGAACTAAGTGAGCAGATGCGCACCCTGCCACTGCCACGCCCCATTCTACCTCATGGCATCCTAATGCTTAGCTCCACACTCAACTTGCTGACAAGCTGACAAACTGGTTCGACTCTGACTCCGTCTGGCAAAGTGCCGAGCAGCGATTGGGTTTCTGGGGCTGCGATTGCGATTGTGACTTGAGGACGAAGATGGGGCTGACTGGGGAGACCAGAGCTAACAGAGATAATATTGCTCAAGAGTTCGGGCTGCAAACATTGTGCACATTTTGGCTCATTTCAATAAGAAATTCGCAAGGCGAGGAAAAAATTTACTAGCCATAAAAGTCAGAACATGTCGGCGGCAGTGGCTGAAGGAGGCATGTGGAGGCGTGGCAAATGATAGTTGTTTTTCGTTGATACGAATTTCAAGGGATAAAGCATATAAACTCGCATTAGAAATGCACGACTTGATTTGAGTTTCATTTTGTCAGTGAAATAAGCAAACAATGTCCATTGCAAGTGGCAGGCGGCAGCTACAGCAACTGAGCAACAGAGACAACAAAACAGCAACAAAGTGCAGCAGAAGGTGGCATCAACAAAGGAATGAGCAGTTCAGCATGGGATTAAAGAACTCTTAAATGCCTTGCAGAATATACCAGATAGAATACTCTATATTTAATATTTCACCACTTATACTACTAGTCTCAGTCTGAAATAAATGCTGACTAAGACATATCGAATATATAATATAGATTTAGAAGAACAGAATAGCAATGAACAGTCAGCCAAATCTAACTGCATCGACTCTCGTTTTATAATTCCGATCAAGTATATATATATCTATACATATAAGTAGTTTATGGGGTTTCCTTAAAGGGTATTAAATGACGACAAGAACAACAACTGCTGGCTCGACTGCTTTTTGGCTGCTGTTGTCGTGGCACGTTTTGTTGGCCTGCACAACATTCATTTCCTGTTTCTTGTTGCTGCAGGACGCCAGATGCTGCTGACTTGGCCACTGGGTCGCGTTTTGTCTTGAGTGGGTCTTCCTCTGTTCGACTTCTTCTTTTAAATGCGCGTAAACTACTTACAGGGCGCATCCGGCGATGTCAACGCCAACGCCAACGCCAACGTCAGCGCCAACGCCAGCGCCTATATTATATTTTCCCATTTTGGGAGTAGAATAAAAAAGTAAATAAAAGCAGCAGTAAGAGGTGGGAGAGCAGCTGAAAAACATATTGCCAAAGCGCAAAACAGCGAACAGAAGATGCGTTGAAAATCTTTTATCAGTGAAATTATTTGCCCAGGGACAACGGCAACGGGCGGCGAGCAATGTGCAACGGCTAACTTGCAACGTGCAGCAGAATGAATGCCCCCGAAATGGCAAAAAGAAATAATATCCAGGAAAATGACTGCACGAAAACGATGAGGAGACGCAGAAGAAGAAGAAACAAGAGAGTAGCGGAAGATGTAGGCAGGCGTACGGTTGGCTGCCAAGGGAGAGGAAGACAGAAGCAACTGGCCAAAACAAGTCTGCCCCATGTTGTTGGCCAAATGTGTTGGAAAATTTCTTACTGCACGGTTATAACAACGTTGCGAAAAGCGTTTTTCCTTCGCTGGCCCGCTGAGGCTAAGAAAATCTGCGCCAGACCCTCAAAAGCATGCTACACTTTTCTTTAATGGCAGTCGCGTCGCTTTTATGTCAACAAAATTGAGAGAAAAGCAACAAAAGGCAACTTTTATAGCCAAACGCAATGAACGACGCTGGAATACCCTTACTACAAGCCTAAACAGAAATGTGCTGTAGAGCATCGCACTGAAATATTCCACGAAATTCCTTTGCAACCTACTATATACTCTTTTTATTTGCTCCATATATAATCGATACCCTGCAAATTGCATAGGAAAGCGTATAGACTCTTGCTTGCAGCCTACGTGCCTTTGTGGCAAAAAGCAGCCGTAAAAAAGCTGAGTTACTTGGCTAGCTGCTGCTTTTATAGCTGGCCAGCAGCAGTCGTTGGCTTGATTCTTTTATGCTTTTCTTCTGCTTCCTCTTCTTCTTCTTGTGCTTGTGAAGGCGTGGCTGCTCACCTGATTGCTGCAGACAATGCGCTGCATTATTTAAAGAAGAAGCAGTAGATGCTGGTGCCCAACAGCTAGCATCAAAATGCAATTAAAGCGTCGCGCGCAACGACGGAACCTTTCAGAAATAAACTCGTAAAATTTGCGCATGCATTGGCAGACAACAGAGACATAGATAGGACGCCGAGCAACAGCAATGGCAACAACAATATCTACAAGAACAATCTCTACAACAACAACAATAGCTAAAGCACGCGCTCTGCTCAAGTTTCAGACAACTTCTAAAAAAAAATACTAAAAATACTTAATTTAGCTAGAAAATGTCGCTGGCTTTTGTTTTTCACAACGCGTCGCAGCCTTACAGGTGCCTCAAGAGCCCCACCTACCCATGGTTACCCCTTCGGCTAGCGCCATTCCTGCCTTCTCTTTCAGCTGCTTTACGTGCAAGTCGTATGCATGTATGTATGTCTGTATGTATGTATGTATGTGTCTGCTAAGTGCAGCTAGAACTGCTGTATATATATGTGTGTGTGTGCATTAGAAACGCTTATGACAAACGGATATTAAGTTCAGCAGTCACGTAGCTCAGGTAAAATTCTTTTACGATAATTTTTTGCGAAAAGCAACAACAACGCCTAGAAGAAGCTGACGAAGAAGAAGAAGGAGATGAGCTAGAAACACAGCAAACATTTCAAACAGCCAAATGAGCGCTAACTTTTTGCACTTCTCTAAAGAAGCCTTTAGGAGTTTAAAAGCCGCTCGCTAAAGTCAGCAGATAGAAGCACTATAAATTCACATTCGAGAGAACTTGCTTAAGAAGCGAGTATATTGGTTTTTGCGAAATTAAAATATAACTGAAATCCGACTACCAGCTTAAGATCACTTTAAAATTCTAGGAGGCTGATAAGAGGGCGATGCTGTTGATTAGCTTAATAGAAATACATTAAAAGATGAAAGCACAAACTCGAGGATCTGCATTCATTTAACTGAGTTTTATTTATTTTAATCTGATAGGCAGTTGATTTCCATTTCAAAATAATGCATATTGACTTAATAAATTTAATCAAAAGTATTTTATTTTCTTCCATTTCAGAACTAACGCTCATTATGATTTATTGTCATCATACTGGACAGTGGAGTTGCTGGAATAGTGCAAGCATGATAAAGCAGTCTACATACATAGAATAAGCCACAGATATATTTACATATGTACATATGTATATATAAAATGCTAGAAATTTTCGTAATGTATTATTATTATTTAATTCAAATGTACGCTAGGTATTTACTTAAATCCTACACATAAAGAACAGTTAAAATAAAAATAAAAAAATAAAACAAAACAAAATGGTGTTCTCATTAAAACAAGATGGAGAATGGGAAATGTAATGCTACATATTCAGGCGAAATATATCAAAAAAATATAAAATTCCACACCCTCGCAAAGGGCTCAGTTGTCGGCGGTACAGTTGTGGCTTACTTCGCCAAAATCCCGCTGAAGTAACAGGCAAACAGAAATGGCCAGAAAGTAGCCAAAGTTATAGCGTGTAAAAATATCATTGCATACCAGCAAGGGCGGCGGCTGCCGAGACGTTAAACCACAAAATTTGAACGAAATTGCGGCTGGGATACCAGGCGAACAGAAATTCCCAGCAAGCAGCCGAAAAACTGCAGGATGAAATAAAGTGTTGCATACTTTTAGTTGCAGCGTAAATTGCACAAATGCAAGTTTCCAGTGCATATGTTCAAGGGCAGCTAACCAAATGCAACTGAAGCTTTGCGATCGAATTGCAGGCAAACGAGTGGCGATAAAACTCTAGTTTTTGTTTTCGCTTTTAGCTCAACACATGCTTTTCTTAAAAATCACAAAATTAGTATTAATTATTATAATTAATATTATTATTTTTAAGCTGAAAGCGGGCTGGGAAGGTTTGGGAGAGGGGCGTGGCCTCAAATATTCACTTTGCATTGAAAATAATTAAATATAATAAAGCCACGTTGCTTAACTGAGTGTTTTTGTAATTATCATCCGGTGTTGTGGAGCTGTAGTATCTACTCTACGATATGTATGCCATCTGAGAACCATTTCATATTTTGTATATTCAATTACTCATCCATATAGCTGAGAAACATAATTAAAGACCACACTTAAGTCCTCATAGCAGCATAACGATCCGACAGACAAACACCACTCGAGCTGTGTTAAAGTGAAATGGTCGAGGCTGAAGAGGATTAGAAGATATTTGCCCTGCATAATTGAATTGCGAGTCCACTCGACTTTTCATATACCCAATACACTTACAAACCAACACACACACACACAGACACAGACATTCATAGCAAATTGAAAGCTAAAGCAACGTTTAGTTTAGGGGGTGTTGTTGTCTGCTCTGCTTTCGCTCAATTATTTGCGATTTACATGATTACATTTTAAGCACAATTTATGCAGGCAACTGTAAAATGTTGTTTAGTGCATACGAGAAATTGTTACGTATACGAACCGTTGTCGGCAGCAGCAGCAGTAGCAGTAGCAGCAGAACGAGGGCAACTTTTCGAGTGTCGTGTTCATTTGCAATTTGTGCAGGGCAAAACAATTAAAGTGTCCTAAATGCTGTTGCTCTTGTTGTTGTAGCTGCCCACATACCACACACTCACACACTCACACATGCACACATACTCATATACATATACATACATATATGTCTATATATGTACATATATATACATATATATTTATCAGGCACTGCAGTTTGCAATTAAGCTAACAGCTGTGAGTTTTAATTGTTGATGGCTTTTGCGAGCAGGTGTTGTTTTTGTGCTGCAGCTGTTTAATAAATTCTTGCTACAAATAAATATTATTTAATTAATTTGTCAGCACTTCGATGCGCACTACTCTGGCCATGCAAACTCTCGCCAACTCTGGCCTTCAGCTCGAAGTTTTCAGCTTTCGGCTGCGGCGCCTCTGTGCCTGGTCTGCTTTGGTCTGGGTCTTTTTCGGTTTACGGCTTTTATGGTTTTAGATTTGCCATCTAGGTGCACTCGCCTATTTTCTCTCTCTTGCTCTATCTATGCCTGTCTCTCTCTGTCTCTCTCTATGTGTGTTCAGTTTTTGGCCTTATTATTGTTGCACTGCATTGGGTAATACGATTATTGCTCAGCCGCTTTGACCCCACAACGTTAGTCGAATGCTGAATGTTTATTAAATTACACATTTGCTTCTGCTGCTGTTGCTGCTGCTTTTAAAGTGACCCAAAGACTCGACCACTTGAGCGGAGTTTGCCACAAATTGTCGGCAATTAGATGCTTCAATAAAAAAGCAGCTACTGCTGCGGTTGTTGCCTTCTCTTTGTGCCTGTGTGTGGGAGTGTGTGTGTGTTCCTCTTGAATTGCCAGCAATTATTTAATAGCCGTCTAATAGCTAACATCCGAGTGGGACGGCCCATAACAACAAGTCCACATTAACCTGGCAATAACAAAGCAACTGGACACAGTTAAGGCTGGAGGGCTGTGCGGAGCAGTGGGTGTGGCCCATTTGATATCCAAGCACAAATAAAAAGCAAACAAATTATTACAAACCGCCCACGGGCAATCTCCGGCCGCACAGCTCCTCCCGCTGCTAGCCAAGTGCTATAAAAATGCAATCTTCTTTTTTGGCAACTTTCTTCCCACTCACTCTCCCTCTATCTCTCTGTATCTGTTTCTGTCTTTGTGCTTTATTTGTCTTTGAGTGTATGTATGGTTGGGTGGTGTAGAAGTCGCGTTGTCTGTTTATATTTTTTAATTTCTGGAGCCAACAATAACGCGTCGAAAATACATAAATTCACGTCAATTAATAAGAAATTGTGGAGCGTGGCAAAGCGAAACAAAATGGCGCACACGTGGTGTCTGTAAGTGTGTGAGTGTGTGTCTGTGCGTGTCCTTTGCAAGGATGTGACGCTGTGCGTACTTCTCCCTAATTGTGCACTAAAGAGCGCGCGCTGCTAACCGTTCGCCGGGCTAAATTACGATGCATTTAATTGCTCGGATTTGGAGCACAGATTTATGTCTGTGCCACTAAGTGGGCTGCTTAAGGCTTAAATGGCCGACGACGTGAGCGCCAACCACGACGCGCACTAAAAGTGAAAGCCGGAGTCACAGTCACAGTCCCCATCACACTCACACTCACAGCAACAGCTACGGCCACAGCCACAGCCACAGTCATCTAGCTGCTGTGCGATTTTTAGTCATATGGCAAGCGGCACCGGGCACCCGCATGGGGCAATAGAGAAACGGAGCCAGCTACAGATACAGAGAGCGAGCAGCAGGAGCAGCGTAGACCAAGCACCTGCTTGACGTACGTGCTAGACTTTGTCCTGGCTACGACTATGACTGGCGCACAAGCTGCTGCTCTCACCTCGTGCTGCCCAAAGTCCAGCTTAACCCGCTGATAGCTGAGCACAGGAGATGGATGTGCTTATACTTTATTTAAATTATTATACTTCTTTCCCACTATATCAATATCACATTAAAATACTACATCTTTAGAATCATATTAAAATCATAAATACGATTAATAGTTTATCTATATTGCATTTTGTTTTCTATGAATTTTCTGAACAAGAGCTTGATTTTCTTTTTTATTTTTCTTTGTAAATATTTTTTTTTATGAATTATTTACACATGGCAATATTATTTTTTGAATGTATTTTTTTTTTTTTGAATTTTGTGTGAATTTTCTTAGGTATTAGTTTTAGAAACTTTTAATTTTCGATAAATTCCACGAATTTTCTTGATTTATTTTATTGAAAATAAATTGAAAAAAAAAAAAACTTTGGGAAATTCAACAGCTTTCAAGCTAGAAAAAGAACAACTCTTTGCCCATTTTCAACTGCTACAAAAGTAATTTCAATTTTAAAAGATTTATAAACAAATATTTTAATTCATTTCTGAAATATAGGTTTTCTTTTTTGTACCCAGCACATCCAGTGGGTTAAGCAGTGTGAACAGTGTCTGGTGCGTAGTCCATGCCTGACCGGTTGACCGTCTGACCGGCTGCGGCTCTAGAGCCGTAGTCTAGGTCGTGTGTCGCGCTGGATTTTAATTGGAGAGCGTGAAGGAAGCGTTGCATGCAGAAACATAATTTTAATTTAATAATTTCCCGTGTGCACTCGCGCCGGGTGGCGGACTAGATGGCTATTACATATGCAGGACGGAAAATCAGTTTAGGAATGTAAATTGATTTTGTGGTAATATGCAATTTGTGGACACCACCATGGCTGGGTGCTCGGCAGCAGCAGGAGCAGCGCTACAACTATGCGGCCAATGGTGCGTATGCGTAATGTTGGGTCAGCATTTTATTGCGCAAACTTTAAGTTAAGAGCGGGCCGTAAATGTGCTGGGAACAGAGTCGGGGCAATGTAAATGGCGACCAGGACAGGACATTGGGCAGCAAATTTTTAAACAACTTGAGGCTGGCCGAGCCGAGAACGAAAAGAGGGAAGAAGTAGAAAAAACCCAGTGGCGGAAATGTTCATTATAACATCCATTACTCATGCATTACTTCGCGCCTGTGTGCATTCAATAACCGCTTACAAGCTGCCTTACTTTTTTAAGGAATGGCCGCTTTTTCTCCCGGGTGCATGAAAATGTTGAATTTTGTAAAGTAGAAAGTAAGGCTGTGACGAAGTTGCCTTCGGCTCTCCATTACCCATGCGTATACTTTTTAAATATTGTAATGCAGAAATTCCGCAACCTGAAGAAAACGCATCATACAATTTCAAAATCGCTTATGGGTAAATAATGTACGTGCATTACAACACAATATACCTGTAACCCATTTTCCCACTATATAAAATGGCTTACTTCTTAATGTAAAGTAATTGGGGAAATAATTGATTACTAATTGAAAAATAGAAAGGCTTCAGTAATGCAGTATTTTTTGTGTAAATTTTTAAAAATTTTTATTTAATATTATTATTATTATTATTTATTATTTCTTAATATTTAAAACTTAAACTATGTCTTATTACTATTTTATTAAATCTATCTAAGCTATGTCTTATTATCTACTTTAATTTTGCAGTCAAATTTTTGTTTTGCCAGTCGACCTTTTTGGACTTTGAAGCAGTTGCGAATCGTCGCTATGTACGTCTTCTTCGTCGACCCTTCGGTTTTGATAGCATCTGTAAATTAAACATTATTAATTTTTGTTCATTCAAAATACATGTAAGATGATTTTTACATACCAGCAAGAGCATCGTTCAAATATTTGAACTCTTTAAATGGCTTTTTGCCGTTTAAGCCATCATAGTTAAGGTTTGGGATTATATCCTTGGATATAATGCTATCAAAATTTTTTGCCACATTTCCGTTAGCAATTTTTTGAAGAAGACGCACCTGTATATATAAATTAAAGAAGAAATCGTTTATTGTATAAAATATTGTTAAAATTGGCTTGATTGCAAGTCTTTTAATTAATATATGTATATGCATATAATTACATGCATATGTATTTACATATATATATGCGCGTATATTGCACGTGGTCATAAACGTTTGACCGTGAAATAATTGCTGGCAAATAAATAGCCAGAATTGCAATGTACAATGTATGTGTACACTTAATTCCGTGCAATTACTATTAAAATTATTAATTGTAATGCAACAAGCCAATTTTACAAATATTTTTGTTTAACTTACTGCGAAATACTTTCCTTAACGTCCACACAGCACAAGAAAATCAGAAAAGTGACGCGACGCGGCGGGTAAAACGAAATCAGAAGTCATCACACATATGCAATTATGCACTTGTATTTACGCACATTAGCACTATACACACAAAAGGAATAGGCATAGACAAAAAACCAAACGAAAGAAGAACGCGTGCCACACGCAAATCGGTAAAATTGAAAACGAAATTCGATAGACGCAACGAACGACGAAAATCGTTTGTTGATCAGAGGGGAAGGGGCATACAAAACCGAAGTTGACAACAGCTCGATTCTTTCGTACGAGTAGTCGTTTTTATTTTGCCCATTACAAATGCGCTGAAAAAAAATCTCATAGGTAATGCATTACTTACGTCTCGTATTTCATGCATTATTTCGACCAACCTCATTCAGGTCGTCGCCACTGGGAACGCTCAACTACAAAAGACATCTCGGGTCCGATGCTGAGACTGAGGCTGAGACTGAGACTGCGGCCGTAAAAACTTGCTAAGAATAAACAGAAATTACCAGGCCGCAAGTAAATAAAAATGTTCAAGCAGAAAAGCTGCTCAACGGCGGCATGGAGTGGAGGCCCTTGTAGTTCTTGGTTGCTCGGTAAGAAGACGGGGGCGTGGGCGTGGCCAACTGAGTACGCAGTGGACCCTTGCGGGTTTTTGGTCGTCGCTTTGCGCATGAGAAATTCTTGCTTTTTAAATTCTTTAAGTAATGCAAATTAAATTTAAATAGCAAATAGGCAAAGAGCCAAACAACAACAACAAAAACAGCAGCAGCAATAATACACAAAACAACAACAGGAACAGCAACAGCAGTTACAGCAAATTAAATGCCCATGGTCCATGGTCCAAGACCAAGACCAAGGATACGTCCTCGCCTTGCCTGGCTTGGCTTTGCTTTGCTTTTGCCTGGCCCAAGCAATTCGCTCAAGAAACAAATTTCAAAGACAAATAAGCGCCGAAAACAGCAGTAATTAATTTGAGTCGCGTGTGTGAGCGTGGGTGTGTGCGTGTGCGTGTGCGTGTGCGTGCGTGCCTGTGTATGTGTGGGTGTGTGGGCTTGTGTGTGGGTATATTTGCTTGCAGAACTTCAAGAAAGGCAACAACAACAACAAGAAGCAGAACAACAGGAATTGGTCGAGACTTTTAGTGGAGACAATTGCTTGGCATTTGGTACGTGGCAAGTTGAATGCTGGCCAAGATACCGCAGCAACTTTTAGCCAACGCTGCGAGAAACGAGCAGTTAGCAAACTGCACGGCTAACTGTAAAGTACCAGCAACAACAACAACCACAAAAACAGCAGCAACAACGCGACAGCCACAACAGCTACAAGCAACCTAAGCTCAACAACTTCAAGTTGTTTCCTAGGCCAACAAACGCATCCACACGGCAAAGACAACAAGTAGAAGTGCTGCTGCTACAGTGAATGTGAACGCCTGTTAGATACCCTGTAAAAAGTTAAGCATTTGCTCAGCATACTCATGCATTTATGCATCTATTTATATTGAAATCGTGGCATTTTTGAGCTTGTTTGGCAGACTTTCCACTTGACATGCCCACACCACAAACTCCTCGGTTTGTAGGGTATTTTCTTTTTTATAATCAGCAAGTACAGCGAGCACGGCGCTGGCACCACGGCGGGTGGCTGCGTCTTCGCTTCGTTAGTTGCCGCCGTACATTTTCACACATTTTGCCAGCGTACATGCGGTTTAAATTCAAATTTGTTAGCAACAAACAGACAATTAATTTCGCATATTGCAGAGGACGTTCGGCGCGTCGCTGCTGCCTGCCCGTGTCCATGCGGCAGGGCGGCACCTCGGCAGCTGTCTGGATCGCATCTAAGTGCCATGGCCATGGCCGTGGTCTAAGCTGCGTGGCTTTGCCATATGTGCCTCCATCTCTGTCTCTGGCGCCATTCTCTCGCGCCTTTTCCATTATAGGCGCAAATTATTTTTGGCTTTTATATTTATATATATGTATATATATTTTTTTTGGTTCGGCTTTTTTCCTTGGCATTTGAATTTTAAATGTTATTACTTGGCTGCAAATTGATTAGTGCTAACATCAGAGGAACGCCTGCTGCTAATTTATTCATGGCGCATAATTGTTTTGTTAAGGACAAGACAACAAGGACTGCCGCCCACTCGCACTCGCCCGTCTGACTGTTGGCTTGAAGGCAGCTTTAAGAGTGCTGTCAAATTTTCTGATACCCTTGACAGATAGATTTGCTGTTTGGTGTGTGGCATGGCCAAGTTGCCAGGCGTATTAAATATCTCAATTAATGGCAACGCCTGCAGCGTGCACAGCGAGAAATGGGTGGGTGGAAGGGAAACTTTAAAGAATTCAGCCGAGATGGAATCTCTCTGCCTGCCTGCCCGTCTGAGTTGCCCAAGAAAACTTGAGTGATTTTCATGTTAATTAATTCTAATTAGATTCGTGCAAACAGTCCTCATTCATTTGTTGCAGTGTAATTGGTGTGGGAGTCTGCGCCAGCTGCGGGCATACTTATCATAGTGTTAGTTCGGGGTCATTTAGGTGGCAGTTGATTTCCATTAGCAAGTACATAACTTAAAGCCGAGCCAAGCCAAGCGCTGATGCAAGTGCTCTAGAGCAGCTCAAGGACAGGAGAGAACAGGACAGGAGGGCTGGGTGGGGTAAGCTATCGTGAGCTCGCATAACTATAGCAATTGGGGCAGCTGCTCAGCTTGGCGCGTTAAATTTCAGCTCAAACAAACCTAAGGACATGTCAAGCGCAGCACGCGTGTACAAACAAAAACAGGAAAGCCACAACCACACACACACAAACAGAGAGAGAGAGAGAGAGAGAGAGAGAGAGAGAAAGGGGCCGAGAGAGAGTAGGACTCAACAAACGCTTATATGTTGGAGGTGTTGGAGCCATAGACAAAGATTAAATGACGCTCATCATTCATATGCCAGCAACAGTGGAAGGAGATGGAGAGAGAGAGAGAGAGAGTGACAGATAAAGAGAGAGGGAGCGGTAGCTGCAGCTGGGCAGAGGTCCTGTAATGTAGTGCCATAATCCTTGGCGCAATTTTTGTATGTGCACAAACGTTGTGGAGCAATATGTCGTAATATCCGCTGCCTGTTTTTATTTGCGCCGCATACATTTGTATGGCCTACACACAGACACACATTCACACACACACAGACAGGACATATGAGCAGTCTGACAGGACTCGTTGAGCAAACGCACTTGGGCCACAAGCAAAAAGACCCAGTGAAAAGTACTAAACGTGGCTATGATTTAGCGTTTTATTATTTGCCCAGCCAGGTGAAGGCGTGGCCAGGTGGCAAGCAGCTTGGCCAAATGCCTTTGCTGCTGCAAAACGAACGTGACCGCTTCTGTCGGGCCTCGTTGTTGTGAGCCAGCGGGCCAAAACAGTTGAGGCACAACGATCCGTTGGCATTGTAGCCACTTCATCAATTATTCTTAAGCATAAAATATTTGTCACTTTTACTAAATTTATTGTGACAAGCGTTCCACACCTATCCTCACTCACACAAACACCCACACAGCTATGAAGCTGCCTTTATAAACGACTCTGCATATGAATCACGTACGTAATGGTAAACAGCTCCGTTTTGACCTGCGACATTACGCGTGCCTTTGCCTGTGCCTGTGCCTTGGCGATTGCCCTAACATTTTTACATTAATACTCTACTAAAAGGGTATTTAAATTATGTGGTAAAAGGTTTAGATATCACATCTAGATCCTGTACATATTAATTATATTGCCAGCAACTCATCAATGTAGATGAAAGAGGTTTGATTACTTTACTATGTGAAAAGAGAGCATATAGAATGTGTTAATACTAGTATAAAAATTTAACAATTATTATATAAGTTTAACAATGAATATTTATTTAGCTAAAACTGAATGAAAGCCTAAGCTTCTCTTTCATTATTATCATTTCCTGTTCTGCCCTACCCATATAGTCGTATTCAATGTTCAGCCAGCCTGTCATAAACTTCCTTTGACTCGTTCTCGTCTTTACCTTTGCGCCTGCCTCAAGTGGACAGCATTTTGTTTTTTGGGCGTATTTCTAGTTTGTTTCCATTTCCGCCACGTTTTGTATGCCACAAATAATTTATATGTGCGTGTGTGTGTGGGGGTGTGCTACGTATTTGTTGCTTTATTTATGCTCTCGGCTGAGGCGACTTCCACTCGAGTTGCTTTTTGCGCAAGGCTCACGGTACGTATACGTAATACAAAAGTCGCTTGAATTAAAAGTGGAAGTTGGTGTCAAGCGTCGTCCCAGCGGAAGCTTTCAGGCACTTCTTCAAACTGAAATGCCGCGCCCACAAATCTGATAAGAGGCACCCGATTATATATGTATATGTTTATACATATATGTGAAAACACACATATATAATTTTTTGTCGTGTTAAATCATGAAAAACGTTCACTGCTTGAAGTCGCCGACAGGTTGCTTTCCAATTTTCATCATCATATGCATATGCGGTGCAAGTGGTGCATGCGTCGGCGGGTCAAAAGCAGTTACAAAAACCCATTTAATCCCACGCTAAATGGGCGCAATGTAAACTGTTGACATTTCAGCCTCCGTTGCATGACACTACTCCTACGGCTCCGGTGGGCAGGTCGCCCAGTAGGCGTGGCCAGCCACGTTGCGTTCCACAATTGTTCGCAGGACATGCACGTGCTGACGCCCCAGCTACTACTACGAGTACTGCTGCTGCTGCCGCGGCTGCTGCTGTTGGCTGAAGTGCACTCGCCTCTAAACAGCAATGTAGTCGTCGCTCGCTCGCAGTGTGTTTGTTAAACACCTACACAAATGGCCACCTCTCTCACCTGACGGCCCCACGCAGCTCGACTGCAGCTTGACAAATATTTTTGAGCCCTGTGTGTGTGGAAAACAAGGAAAGCGCCAGGGCAACTAAATGAAATGCCAGCGCATGAGAATTGTATAGCGAGCGGGATGGCAGGGCAGAAGAGGGCATGGGGGAGGGGGCAGCAGCTCAAGTGGAGCAGGAGGCAGCGCTGAGCTGGCGGGGGCCATGGGGTACGGAACATGGCCGCAATCACGTGCCAACATGCAGGTGAAATGCAAATAATTTTTGTTTTCCCCTGTTACGTTGGCATTTTTTTTTAACTTTTCTTCTAGCTGTTGTTGTCGTTGCTAGCTGCTCTCATCGTTGCTGCTGCTGCTGCTGTTGTTTCCAGTTGTTGTTTGTTGTGCACACACACACACACTAGCACAACATCTAAACAGGCAAACATGAGACAAGAGTTACAAGACAGAAAAAAAAAAAAAAAAACACCAAATACTCAACAACTCGTGGCACTAATAAAAAGGAAAACTATTTATATGCAGCTATATAACGAAACATATATGCTCTTTAACAATTAGATGGCATTAAGCAGTAGAGGGTGTAGAAAAATCTAAGTGCAGTTATATGGATCAAGAGGAGGTTAGACATAGCCGAAAGAGAATATATATTATTATATTTGATGATTATTCATTCAACTTATGAAAGAGCATTTGAGGCGCTAGCTTAAAGCCAAAAAGAGTTTAGTATAGAATAATATATATATATATATGAAAAATATTCTTGATAGTAGAAATCGCTATAAAGCCCCAGTCTCAGGCAATGCTGAGCTTAACTCATGTATTCATGCCCGGCATTTATAATTGACATTCACATTTGCTTTGCAGTAAGCATGCCTATCTAATATATATAACAACTCTCATACATGTATGTCCACATTGTAAACTCCTATGATTCACATTTCATCCGGCCTGTTCGTTGCCTTAACCTGCTCACTTTTTACCTGCTCTGATGTCAGTTGAATATTTTGTTATGAATATTATAATGATTTTTCTGCATCGTTTCTTTCTTTCTTCGAAATGTGATGGCAGCCCCGACAGACTTGTTCACTTATTTTTATTATATGGTTTCATATGTACCTAAAGCTGGCCGAGCCACCAGAAAGGCGTGCGTTCACGTGCGTGTGTGTAATGGCAGGTTGTTGTTGTTGTTGTTATTGTAGCTGCTGCTGTTGTTGTTGAAGTCAGCCAGGCATCCTCATCCGCTCAGAGAGATCCCCTCTGGACTCTGACTGGCGTACTCTTATGCCGGGGAACTAGTTGCATTTTTATAAACGCAGCGTCAAGTTTTTTCCGCAATTTTATTTTTTACAAAACACTCCGGCCGCCCACCAGCCACACCCCCTACGTCGTGCTGCGTGTTGGTGGCGCTGTAATATTTACTGACGGCTTTGCCACGCCCACGCCCGTACACTCCCGACGGAGTGCTGTCAAGCGCACTTGTCGGCGTCACGGCTATTTTGCGCGGCACAAAAACCAAAAAACGAAATCATGTCAAAACCGATTTTTTGTTTGGCAAACGAAAGTCCCCTCCCCAACCCCCCTCTACCATTCTCTCTGTCTATCTCTTTCTCTCGCTTTTTCACTTTCCGGGTCTCTGTGCGGGGCGTTCAGGCATTGACTGAGCCGATTTACTATATATATGTATATACTGTATATATACATATATGTATATTAACGCAATCGCGTCGCTGATTTTCATTTATTTGCTGCGGCTCCTGCGGAATTTCAATATTAGTTGCCGAAGATATTTTCGAATGCGGGCAAGCAACAGTTTATAATGGTTCCACAGGCCAGCTCTTTGTGTGTGTGGGTGTGTATGGGTATGAGCAGTAGCTGCTGCTCACGTAACATTTCAAA
Organism: Drosophila mulleri; assembly: GCA_035047565.1. Classification (NCBI taxonomy): domain Eukaryota; kingdom Metazoa; phylum Arthropoda; class Insecta; order Diptera; family Drosophilidae; genus Drosophila; species Drosophila mulleri. Next base: position 13,311,293 of record JAWNPK010000049.1, read on the forward strand.
GTGCAGCTAATTGATTTTTCAGCACAATGCGCCATCAATTGACGTCCACAGCGTAAATTTCTCAGCGCCAAAAATTTGATGTGCAGCTGTGAAAAATCGACAGCAACAGACGCCGCTTTGTATGCAACACGGAAAAATGTGTTTACAGACATATATACCTATATACATGTATTTATATGTATATCTGTATATATGTATGTATTACTGCCATAAATCGCAGCAGTTTGTTGCTGTTGTCATTTTTAATAATGCCCTGGAAACCAGAGAGCGCTTATAGGGTTGATCAATATAAATTATTGGCACATTAATTGAATTAATAAATGAAATTAATCAACTCATCATCTTATTTAATAATATATTTGGCAACAAAACTGAGAGTAAATAATACACAATTATTGTTAATCCTTATATATGTTGATTTCATCTTAAAAACATTGCCAATCAACTCCATTCGCTGCTTTTCTTTTCCGACTGAATCACAAGTTGGCGCGAACAGTCACGACTGCCAAAGCCGCTGAAAGATCGAAAGTATAAAGGCAACAAAGTCTGGATATAGGTTTGTGCCCGAATAAATATTTGACTATGCTGTGTGCAGTGCGTGGCCAACACGAGCAGCGGCAACTGCAACTGCAACATGAGCAGCAGCAGGTTTTAATGGGTGCAACGCTTCGGCTGAGGCAAGCTCATGTGGCGACTGACTGACAATGCGCAGAGTCATACAGTTGTCAGCGAGCGGCGCACTGATTGACGCACTGTCTGACTGAGTGACTGACGGAAGCAGACAGCCAGCAAAGCCCACACACAACTGCGAATGCCACGAAAAATTCTATATGTATTTTGTTGAACAAATTTTGAGAAAACAAGAAAATGGATTTGTCATTGCGCTGCAAAGTTAGTTGTTGCAGGTAATTGATTGATTGACAGTCAAGCGACTTTACAGCTGTTAAGATGAGACTCAATATTAGTTTGATTGACTCTGCAGAAGCTGATTGACAGACTTACCACAATTGCTAACCTTTGCGAATCAATCAATATTTGATTGATAGTTTCTTGAGATGCTTGATAAATTCACTTATCATTACAAAATTGACTATATAAAATAAAGGTTCTTTAATTGAACCTTGTCTTCATATACCTCCTCTTTGCTTACCAATCAGTATTGATTGACTGATTCTTAGCACTCAGCATTTCAAGAGTACGAAATAATCTGTAAGCTCTGGGCAATAATAACTTTTGCTGGCAGCAATGTTATTCACACAATAGCATTTGCTGTGTCTCTCTGCTGTCTTCTTTGGGTCATTTCCTGTGACCTCAGGCATTGGCAAAACCCCAACACGTTCGCAGCTGCACCGAGACACAGTTACCCAATCAGAGGCAGCAGAAAGCAACCACAGTAAAGAAACGACAGTCGAAGAGAAGTAATATGCAAGCATTTCATACACTTCAGCAAATATTGTAGTCGTAGTCAGTGTTGGGGACTCCATGTGTTTTATAATTTCTTTTGCCCAGCCCAGCCACTGGCCCTGGGCCACTACTACTACTGCTGCTACTCCTGCCACTACTCCTATCCAGTGCTCCTGTGCTATGTGCCCTTTGCTCTGACCACATCAAGATGAACATGTTCGGCCACTCACGTGGCGCATGCTTTGATTTGTTTCGTTACGTTTCATTACAACAATCGTGCTGTCGATTCTCTGGCCCTGAGCTCAAACAGTCTTTGCCTAATATACCCTAGAAATGGTTGGGAGTGGGTGTGATGAGTGATATGAAAGAGAGAGAAAGTTTTGGGAGAAGTAGAGTAAAAAACTTTATATGGAAGTCTAGGTCTATGAAAATGAGCTCTCTGCACATATGTATATGTATATTTCCGTTATTTTACTCTCCTGAAAATTGATAAGTATTTGCTAATTTATACCCAGTTAACCTAAAATAAATCACAAATAGTAATTAATAATCTTTTCCGTACAATTCTCTAACATATCTCCAAAGACAATCCTCAGCTATGTGTGCCTACAGGGTATGTCTTAGTCGAACATACTGCCAGCTGTTGGGTTTTAGGTTGCTTTCATTACAAGTGGCATTAGGAATGTTGCAGTTGTTTTCTGGCTGCTCCTGTTGTCAGCCCATACATAAACCAAGCAAAAGGAAGCAGCAGCAGCTGTTGCAGCAGCAGCGACGAAGACAACGTTGTGGTTTTCGATTTACTGGCTTTGTCGCAAAAATTCTCAAGAGATGCAGCAAATTTCATTTGGTTGTCCTGTCCATCACGAATGTTCCAAAACAAAAGGCAACTTTTGCATGCGACAACAGCAACAAAGCGCATAAAAAAATGTTATAGCAATCACAAAATTGTAACTGGCCCATTGACCGCTCATTTTTTTTTTTTTTTTTTTTGTTTTTTGCTCAGAAGGAGAGAGGCAGCAGGCACTATCTTTCACTTTTATTATTATGCCAAATATTTTGCTACCTTTTTGCTAAACAACTACGAGAGAAGGAGAGTGAGCGAGGGAGAGAGAGAGAGAAAGAGAAAGAGACGGCAAGTTGCGGCCAACGACATCGAGTGCTTTATTGATAGATTTTCTTATATTTTTATTTTTTTTATTTTTTGCTTGTGCAGCCAAGTTGGTGGAGCCAAGTTTGTGCCAGCATTGACATGCACTGAGAGAAATTGAGAGTGACATTCGTATATTTTAGCGCCGCACTCGGCACTCGGCACTTCCCTGGCATCTGGCAGCAGGCGGCGCATCCTTAATGCCAGTGCATTTGTCTTCTGCTGTCCGCTTGCATTTTCATCTCTTTGCTTCATTTGAGAACTTTGCGGTCTTCCCTCTCCCTCTCTCCCGCTTCACGTGAGCAAACTTAATTTATTTTCCAACTAAATCGATAGCAGACCGACTACAGCAAGGAAATATAAATAGCAATCGAGAACAGTTGCCTTCAATGACCAAATATGCTGTCTAACGCTCGATACAATGTAGCTCATGTAAGTAGAAAGCTTGATTACACTTCGTAATATTGTGAGAATGCGTGTCTGCAGTACTCCAAGCTCATCCACTGCTGATTAACATGCTGCATTCTCAGCACACTTTGGAAGTCGAAAAGTGCAGCTGCTTGAGAAAACTTTGAGTTGCCAAATGGGCTACGCTCCATTTTGGCAACATTTTTCAGCTATTTAAGTAGAAAATCCTTTCAAGCCGCACTCGTACATTGAAACATTATGAAATGGAGGCCAGTGAAAGCAGTAGTAGCAGCAGTCGAGTCTGAACACGTGGAAAATTAGTTTGGCTTTAGCATGTCTCAAGTGGTGCACAAAATGGCCGCTGCCACGCCTCCTCGCGCCTACAATGTGCCCAGTGCTGCTAATTGTGCACGTTGCTGCATATGTTTTCCATAAATTGCAACGACTTGAGTCGACTCAACTCTCCAAAGGCAACACTGAGCTGAAGCAACGGAAGAGGAAGCAGCTTTCACTCGAGTTAAATGTCTAAAAAAAGATTTGCTTATTTGTTTTGTTACATTCAGCTGGGGTTTTCACTCAAATCATGCCAAGATTTAATTCACTTCCTCTGTTGGCTTTATTTCTATATATTTTGAGCAGAGATATTTCGATGGTTTTGGATTTTTGAATGCCAAGTTGAATGGCGATGAATGTTTTATAAGAAAGGAAGACACGACTCGTTCAATGTTTTTTTTTCTATTTTTTGGAATGCAAAGTGCGCATCAGGCATTTGTATGCATTAGCCGAGTAAAACGAACATTTTATGGCATTAACTTGCAGCAGCAGCAGCATCTAGTGGGCGTTTAGAGGGGGGCGTGCCAATGGCTTTAACACAAATATGCATGTCGGCAGAGGCAGAAATTCCTGCATAGAATTGCACTTAAATACAGAAAATTGCACACAAACATAAAAGTGCAGCACGGCTCTCATGCAGCCAGGCTAAGCAGATACAGAGAGCGAACGGCAGGCAGACAGACGAAAAACCTAGAAACTGTGGCAGCTTGAGCCACGTCAACAGGAGCGGCAGCAGCAGCAGCAGCAGCAGAAGTTTGCTGCTGGGCAATCCAAAGTACGTCATGAAAATCAGGAAACAGGATATATTAAGTTTGAGGAATGGGCGCTGGGCATACAAACACATCCATATGCAAATGTTGTCGCAGCAATTGGACAACTAGCCCCAAAGCCACCAGCAACTGTAGCAGTAGCAACAGCAGCAGCAGCAGCTACGCCGACAGCGCAGTCGTAAAAACTGGCCCTTGGCCTGTCGCCTGCGACAGTTTTTATTGCAGCATATAAAATAGGAGCAACACAGCAGCAGCAACAATAGTAGCAACAAGGACATGGCAAAGTTTTCCATGCGCCTTGTTATACACTGTTCGTGAGCCCCAAACGGGTATATATGGTAGTTGTAACCTGCACCTTATGAGTATAAGCTCTCTTATCGAAGCTAGATAAGTAAAGATATAGCTGTATCATGACTATGGGGCTCAATGGTTGCCAAGCACGCATAGCTGTTAAAGATTAGTTAAAAAATAATTTATATATAAGTATTACGTTTTTATAGATGAGCACGAGCTATTGAGCCAGGTCAGGCTGGGAATCAACGACGAGTCGACTTTGGAATTTTACTTGACTTAACCAAATATAATTATATATATAAATTTCTATCATCATCTTTGCTTGCATCATACAGATTTATACGTATATCAACCTTAGTCTTTCATCTCTCTCACCTGCTTTTCTTCAAATCAAACTTGAATCATTCAGCTTTTCATTTTGTCTTTGTTTCATTCAGAAACAGAGCATCGCGTCGTCATTGCGTGCATTTCTTGTTATTTTGCTTCTTTTTTTCAATTGGCAGACACATTTTCTATTAGTGTAAATATGCAAAGTACATGAAGACATGAGGCTCCACTTCCGTTATGAGCGTAAGCGAGAAATAACCATAAAAATGTTGAATGCTGAATGTAAAATGCAAAGTGTAACTTTGTTGCGCCCTTTGGATAAACGGAACAGCCAGTGGATGGGCTGGCAGGGGGGCAGCGGGCTGGAAAGGGGGGTCTGCATTGGCCAGAGCAAGGGGAGATGACAGTGAGCCAAGTCCAATTTTTAGCTGTTTTTGGCATTTTAAATTACGTTTGCGGCCCGCATATTAAAAATCTCTTTAGTTGGAGCTTTTCGGGTGTGTGCTACGCCTCTTATTTTTCATTCACACTTCATTTGACGAGCGATGAAATTTAAAGCGAATCCCATTAAACGCAAATGAAAATGAAAATGGAAATGAAAATGGGAATGAGCATCGAGCATGAAAGTAAAGCACAAAAAAATAGCATTTGAGAGCAAACAAGAAATATTAGCAACGCAATTCGCAACGTGGAGAAGTCGTTTGGGGGCGGGGCCGCAAAGCTACGAAATGCGCAATTTTTTCATTCATTTATTATGGCAAGCGAGAATTTAAATTAAAAATTGATCCATTAGAAATTGAAATATATTTGTGCGCAATTTAAAAAAAAAAAAACTATAAGATTAAATGGGTTTTAATATATTAGAAATATAAAACTAAATTAGTCAACAGCTATGACATTTATGACATGAAATATCTTCCTAAATCCTATAAATTATTTATATACATAGTTCATTTTGGTGAAAGCCAAACAATTGTGAGCTCATGCATTATGCTGCAAACTAAACTTTTGATAAATCACGCTGAACATATGAATCTATACATGTAATAAAAACCAAGGAAAAAAACTATTGTGATTGAGATGAGTGGCACACTTTTGAATACTCTGTGTAATTGGGTGGGAGTAAGAGTCTGAAGTCAAAATGGGAGAAATCGACTAAGAGAAACACTATGCCCCAAATAAAATTCCATGACAAACGAATTACTTTTAAGAATAATCTCTTACTTTTTAATAGTAATGCTCCTGTTAGATGAGAATCGGAGTGCAGCACAGATCGGTAGATATGTCACTCCCACTCCTCTCTGCTTCTACAACAAGTTGGCTTTTTGTTGGTCGTTTCTATGATTTCAATTTGCAGGCTTATTCAAATGAGATTGGTGGAGGGATACTCCTTGTCGCCGCCGCCACCTTTGCTGCTTATCAAAGACAAATATGAAATATTAACAATGCTGGGGACACGCTGCGGGGCTGTGGACTGTGAGGCTGCGAGCACATTAAATATGATGGGAGCAATCGCGTTGGCGAATTCGTGTGACACAGAAAAATGCAAATTTCACCGGGCGAACGGGACAGAGCTCGACTCGTATCACTTTAATGCCTTTCACTTTGATTCGCAGCCAGGCAAAATGCAACACGTGCGCTATAAATCAACTCAGCTAGAAGAGAGACAGCAGAGACAGAGGCAGAGGCAGAGTCAGGGCAGAGGCAGCTGCACAGCGTGCCTGGCTGGCTGGCTGTAAGCGCACTCATTTCAAAAATCAAATCAAAAATAGTTTGAAAAGTTCCAAGTGCTTAACTCTTGGCCGTGGCGCAGAACGCGACACTAGCGTCAGCTCCTGCCCTTTCCTACCCTTCTAGCCTGAACGGGAGGCGACAAACAATGCAACAAATTGCAGCCAACAGCCAGTCAAAGGAGCAACTTTGTAATTGTCTTGCAGAGACACGTGGGCGCCACGGCTCTCACATATATGCTGAAGACAGTGTGAAGGCGAAGGTATATGACATAGAATAAAGTGCATGCCATGTTGCTGGTAATAGGCAACCATAATCATTATCATCGTCATCATCATCATCGCCGTTGTCGCGACCATCGCATTTGTGGCTGCTCAACAGCCAGCGCCTCAGTTTGCCTCAGTTTGTGCGTTGACATTGTCTTTGTGGCCCGCATTGCTGAAATAGCAGGGCATTAGGCATGCCAGCCAGCCATCGCCAAATAACACTGTGCTACACAATACAGGCGCATGCCAAAGTTACAGCAGCTGCTACATTAAAATGCCTTCAATTGCAGCCGACTGCTCAATACCCTGTATGCTGTTCGCTGTTGAAAGGGAGAGTGCATCGAAGATGAGATTGAGAGTCAAGGTAGATGAGATTGGAGTGCGCCAGAGCGTTATAAATGAGAGTATATTAAAGTGACTCACTCTCTCTCTCTCACTCACTCTCAGGGCAGTTAATTCTTCTATTATTTAAAAACTTGTAGCCCAGCATAGCCACCCCACTTAATACGTGTTCGACATTAGCCGCAGTCAAAATTTAATTGAATAAAAACTTTTTGTGTCTTCTGTTAATTTGCTTTGAATGAAGCTAAAGTTGAGCATGTGCAGGCGCTGGCCACGCCCACTCTACTCAACAGTCTATATATGTAACAATATACACACACACATATATATATATATATATATATATATATATATATATATATATATATATATATCCCCTATAGTTAGGGGAGTTATCGCGCAGTCGGTTTGCCATTTGTGGGTGCAAATGTCAAGTTGACTTTGCCAGCTGCTCGCAGTTCAGCATGTGTGTGTGTGTGTCTCTGTGTATGTGTGGGTGGGAAGGGAGTCTCTACAGTCAGCAACTGTGGATTTAGCCTGGCCCTGCGCTTGATTATAGTGTTAACCCGGTGAACTTGCAGCAGGTGCGCCAATGTCAACGACAACAACAGCTTCAATTCAAACGTCGCCAATTCAATTGCCCTGACTCGTGTGTGGCTCAGTGTGTGCAAGTGTGACAATGTGTGTGTGTGCGCTTTAGTATGTGTGCGTGACAGTTTAGGTGTTGCAATTGTTTGCTAAAGTATTTCATAGTTATTAGAAATTTTTAATGCATTCAGTGGAGGATTACTTGGCGTATACGTAATTTCCATGAAAAGGAAAACTAGAGAAAATGAGCGACAGAGAGAGAGAAAGAGAGGACGAGAGAGAGAGAGAATGGGGGAAGACAAAAGTAAAATGAGAGAGCACTAGCGCATGCTGATGAGCAATTAACAAACAATTGCAACGTTTTTAGTCAAAGGCAAACACTGCGGCAAGTGTGGACACACGACGATAGACGAATGCGAGCGAAGGCGAAAGAATGACACGCGCGGCAAAAGAGACGAGCGAAAGGCACTGGGTGAGTGCAAGCTGAAGTCGCTCAGCTATCGAAGTGAGTAGGAAAAATGAGAGCTGGATATGCATAGGTCAAATGATTAGTGGAAGAGGGATGAAGTTATTGTTTACTTGATTCAAAACTTGAGTTCATAAGCTAAAAAAGTTCACATATACGAAACTATTGAGATATTCAAATCGTGAAGTAGGTACAGTTCAATTTCAGTTACTAATTCAATTAGTTTAGCAGCTCCTGAACAGCTAATATGCCCGCTTTCACAGCGTATACGAAAAACTGCTCACATTGCATTCTTTTAGATGCAGCGCGCAAAATTTTTGCTCATAATTAAAAGCTAACAAAAGGCAAAAGTTGCCGCGTTGCCTGACAAGGCCAATGTGGTGCGGAGGGGCGCTTAAGAGGGCTGCAAAGGGGGCGTGGTATATATATATATCTATGTATATGTATAGTAGTAGTAATAGTTGCAACAGCAGTGAATTTCGCTGCTGTTGTCTCTGTACTTACCCGCTGCTAAAGCGCTAACAACATTTGCAGTAGTGACATGCGGTGATGTTGCTGCTGTTCCTGTTGCTGTTGCTGCTGTTGACCCAGCATGGCTCGGACTTGACGCCGACAATAATAATTTGGAGCCATCAGGAGATGCAGCAGCAGCAGTTGTTGAGTTTGGCAAAATTTCAGCTACTTGGCAAGCATCAGTGTTGTTCTTGCTGCTGCTGTTGCTGCTGCGGCGACTATTGTCAAATATTTGATGCACAAGCGGTTGCACATCTTCATAATGCAAACTATCGGGCGTAATATGCGTAGCCAGCGTTGCAGTTGTTGCTGTTGGCTCAGCGGAAGCTGTAAAGTTATACTCATCATCAATGTCAGATTCAAGCGCTGACAATGTCAGTTGCTGCTGCTGCTGTTGTTGTTGTTGCTGTTGGTGCTGTGCTGCTGCCTGCTGTGTGGCTGCGTTGCGCTTGCGATTGTAGTACTCATAGTTTGTCGTTGTTGCTGCTGCTGTTGCTGTTGCTGCTGCTGCCGTTGTCTCATCATCAGATGCAACAACAACGGAATTCTCGCTGTCATCAGTTGTCGCCGTGACTGCTGCAGCATCCGTAGTCGTGGCTATGATTTTATCCTCAACCATAAATTGCACTTTTTTGCGTGTACTCGACGCAGACGTGGGCGTGGGCGTGGCTGTTGCTATTCCCCCTGCTCCTGCTGCTGCTGCTGTCGCTGTCCCCGGCGTCGTTGGCGTTGGTATATAGAACTGTGACTTGCCCGCGGGCGTCAACACAGGCGCCGTTGCAGGCGTCAAGTTGGTGTCAGGCGACAGCAAAGGAGCGTTCAGCTCCAGTGTGGTCGGCCGCTTCAGTATGGACTTGATGCCGGGCGAAGTAGGCGTCACAGTGAGCACGGTATAAGCCTCCGAGCTGCTAGCTTCATCGTCAACCGCAACGGCAGCTGCAACAGTTGCCGGTGGCTGTGCATCGACGAGTGCGAGATTAGGCGATTCCTCCGCCTTCTTGTTGCGCGGTGGACGCCTTGGATTGCTGGCAACTGTTGCAGCTGCGGGTGGCGTCGGCTCTGTGGCAATTATAATGTGTTCATAGCCATCGCTGGAGTCGCCAGCATCGCTTGACTTATCGCCCAGGCTGATCCGTTGACCAGCAATTGCTGCCACATTATTATTGTAGAACTTGCTGCGCGGCTGCTGCTGTTGCTTATCCTGCTGCTGCTGTTGCTGTGACTGCTTTTGTTGCTGGCGACGTTGCTCGTGGTCATCCTCGTGCAGCTGTGCATCGGACACATCAAAGTCATCATTGTTTTTGGTGTTGGCTTGGCTTTCGACTGAGATCAGTTCGTAAGGATTCACATTGCAGCGCAAGATGGAGCGACGCGAATTGCTGGCTGCCTGCCGCTTGCTGAGTAGCCCGCTGCTCTGCAGCAGTGCCTCGCTGTCCTCCTCCAGCCAGCAATCGGCCGGATCTGGCGGCGCCGTGGGCGTGCTCTTGGACGTGCGAGCTAGGGGCAGCTGTGCCCGCGTTCTGGAGCGTCCGCGCTGCATGCTCGTGGCAGTTGCTGCCGCCTTGCCATTGGACGAGGCAGCGGCTGTGGCTGTGGATGTGGCTGTGGCAGTTGTTTCGCGGCTACGTGACTTGCCTTCCTTGGCGCTTGACTCGGCGGCGCTGGGCTCCGGCGATAGCAGCCGTGTGCGTCGCATCAGGTCATAGGGATCCTTCTGTGGATCCAGAATCGTAGGACGTGACTTTTTGGTGGCGCTAACCACGCGCATTGTCGCCGCCATCGGACGGCGAACGGCAGCAGCTGCCGCTGGCAGTCGCACGGTGCCGCCGCCACTGATGGTGGCCAGGGGCAGGCGTGAACCTTTGCACTTCTTGCACACGCTCGCCTTCTTCACATCACGTTTCGTGCCGTTCAGATACTCTGCGCACGAACAGATCACAACGGCCAATGCCGTGGCTCCGCCCGGCTCACCATCCGTCGCAAAGATAGCCGCTGCATGCGGGTGTCCGTAGCTGTAGGAGGGGCGGGCGGGTATGCCACGTACCGTGCCATAGATCCAGGGCTCTGCGTACTTCATGGAGCGCGACAGCGCGCTGGGCAGGAACTCATAGCCAGGCGGCGGTGCAGCAGGCGGCGGCGGCAGCTGATAAGCCAAGTGATGATGGGGATGATGCTGCTGCTGCTGCTGTTGATGATGATATTGCAGCTGCTGCTGCTGATGCTGCAACTGCTGCTGCTGCTGTTGCTGCTGCTGCTGCAGGTGCAGCAGCTGTAGGGTCTGCATGCCGCCGGCTGTGGCTATAGAAGCGTTCTTATTGTCGCTGCTGATTTTGAGCCGCTGACTCCAAGTTTTCTTTGATTTGTCATACATTGGCGTGGGCTGCAATAAGAATGGGAAGAGATATGAAAGAGTTAGTTGGATAACTTTCAGCTCTGAGCAGAGTTTAAGCAGAGTTTGTGCAACTTCACCTTTTACTAGTTGTTGCTGCTGTTGCTGTTGCTGTTGCCGCTGCGCTCATAATCCTCAATTTGAATTAATGGCTTTGATGTAGTTTGTCTCGTTCACTCTCACACTCGCGCGCTCTCTCTCTCTCTGTCTGTCTGTCTGGCAAGCTCTCGGTTTGCGTTCGAGACTATCAACTGTTGCTGGTCGCCCGCCTGCAAAGGATATGACAGAAAATTATTAAAGCGCAACGTCCAGCGGGAAATCCGTTTAGAAAAGTTTATTATTGAAAAAGTTTAAAATGCGATTATATGTGGAGCCGACCCGCCGAGAAGGGGGCAAAGGAGGTGTGTAGGCGGCCTGGTGCTTGTCAGCCTGGAAGCAGCTGCATTAATATTTTGAGTAATTTAATGAGACGACCCGGCTGCTTACACTGTTGACAAATAGCTGAGATTAGCAAGACCCAAGGGCTATAAATACTGGAGGACCTTAATGTACATATATAGATTTTCTCTGGGAAGTATTACAAAAGGATTTCATTGGATATTCGCCAAAGTGCCTTTGCAATATTTGTAAAAAAATCTTTAAAGACATATCTATAATACCCTATATTCGTTTGATCATGCAAAGGGCAACAATGCATTTAATTAAAAAAAAAAGAAAAGAAGTTTGCTTAAATTTAATTATGATGGATCTAAAGGTAGCTCTGTGTAACTCTAAATTAATTGTTCTAAATAAGTAAAAATAGTAAACAGATTGATTATAATTGGGGAATTAAGTTCTAAGCAACAGAGTTGCCTGGACTATATTCTTAAAGAGCAGTTGATCACGGTTAAATATTAAACAGCTCACATAAAGAGATTTAACAGCTGTTAATCATGCAGCGTATCTGATAGCACATCACTTAATCAACTAAACATCCTCACTTGTTGCTCTTGGAGTCTGTCTCTCGCCTAATATTAATTGCAGCCTTGTTGTTGCCGTTGTAGCTGTGGCTGCTATTGCGCGTATTGTTGTATCCAATCAAGTTGAGAACTCAATTTCGACCCCTAAATAGACAAGAAGTGCCCCACAAAATCCCAAGTAATTTTTTACAATTTTCACAGGCGAATCCTGCCACCCACCCTGAGGCCCCCAACAGCTGTCACGCCCCTTTGTCCGAGTATTCTGTGGAAATCAAATAAAGCAGTCAAAAGCATATAAACCACACTCATCTCACCTAGCCCCGCCCCGCGCATCCTGTCAAGTTGTGAAAGTTCCTTTTGAAGCTGCTTTCACTGGGCGACAGAAGCGCAACCACGAAGTGCGCAAGGGCGGGGTGGATGAAGTGGGAGAGGTGGGGCTATAGGGCAATGGCGACCATTTTTGGACAACACTGCTGTACGCATTTCTGCGGCTGTTGCTGCTGTTGCTGCTGTTGCTGCTGTTGCTGCTGCTGCTGCTGTTGCTGTTGCTGTTGTTGTTTGCTGTTGTTGCTGCTGCTTCTGTTCTGCTGAACTTTGTTTTCATTTTTCGCGAGTGAATTTTTGGTCGTCATCGTGACCACTTTTCACAATCAGCTGCCTGCCCACAAAATCTTTGCAAGCGGCTTACAGTTCAAGTTGCTGTTGCTCCTGGTGACCAGCTCAGCTTCCTGCTGCTGGCCCGCTTCATGGTTTTGGATATTAATCAAACGCAACCGTCACCATCGCCGTCTCAGTCTTCATCTCCGGCTGCTGCTTGGACCGGACACTGGCGCTATGTGGACCCTTGGACCAAACGTTGGCATACTTTAGCTTAGTTACCGTTACAATTGTTGCTGTTGTTCTCGCTGTTGTTGTTGTTCTTTTTCTTGAGGTGCTGCTGCTGCCGTTGCTGTTGCTGTTGCTGCATCGCTGGCGAAACACGTCGCCGCGCGTTGAAAAATGTTGATAAATGTTGACAATTTTTCCGGCAACCACTCGTGATAAATCTAATTTTTCTCTTGCTCGCCTTATACATTGCGTTCTTATAGTTGGCACCCACGGCATTGTTGCCAGTTGCCAGTTGTTGTTGCCGGTTGTTGTTGTGACTGTTGCTCTGTTGCAGTTTTGATTACATGGCTGCCTCTCCTTGTTGTTGCTCAGTTGTTGCTGTTGTCAAGTTGTTGTCGTTGGCGCTGTTGCTGCTGTTGTTGTTGTGTAGGTGTGAAGTAAAATTAAAAACGTGTCATTTTTTGCTTTATCGCGTGACGCCCATTTGGGCAAAATGTTGCCATGACCCAGCGCCGTTGGCGGCCCAAACGCAATAACAATAAAAATAGAATACTTAAGTTTCAAAGGAAGACGAACCGCAAATGCTCTTGCAGCTGCATACGATACCCAAAGGAATGGCGGTTCCTATGAATGTCATATGATATGATAAGCTGATGTTTGAAAGCTTTTGCTTACGGTTAAGAATATTTGGAAGTGAAAGGCTTTGTTTTGCAATTCTGATAGGAACAGCTATATATAGTATTCATTTTTAGCTTGTCATTTAGAAAGATTTTACTTATTGAATGCTATAAGTTATAGACAGCTGATCAGCTTAGCAAGGAAAAGAGTTTGATTAAGATAAACATGGATGGAGCTATATTCATTCAGCGCATTTATATATAATTCATTGTCCAAACTATAGCAGTTAGTACCCTCTAGCTAATAGAATAGAAGCAAGAGAATATTTTATAGCAGCGTCAGCAAGCTGATCTGGAAATGAGCCTCTTTGACTGACTGAATAATAATTGCTATCACTTCATTCATATCATATAGACCCCAATGGATGCTGGAGCAATTTGCCATAACAACTCATAATACTCTACACAATAGTATTCTCTACAAGCAAGCATCAGCATCAATGAATGAAATTTGAAGCCAGGTTATTTTGAAGGTGCTTGCCAAGTTCAGTTGTGGCTCTGTTCGGCTGGCTTGTCGATGGTCTGAGCAAACAATAATGTGTGCAATAATGTGATGCAGTAGTTAAATATCTGCCATTGCGAATCTCTTAGATTTGCTTCTAATGCTCTGATGAACTGCATGTAATTACACTAATTGCAGTTGTTGCCGTAGTAGCTATTTAGTTTTAGTTGCCCACTAATTGCGTCTAAGCTTGTTGAATCACTTACACATATCCCACATGCTCACATGCATAGCTATAATCTACCTCCCCCCCACCCTACCACTGCCTGTCTCTCTCTTCCTGTCTCTGCTCAATTAGTCGTCAGACAATACATTTGCATCAGGGTTTAATTTGAACTTAAGCGGATTTACCACAATTCCTACTTGACACTCAGCCCATAATTAAGCACCGTGATTGTCTTTTGACCAAGTTAAAAGCCGTTTTTTTTTGCTCGTCGACTCTCGATGACTCTCTCTGTCTCTCTCGCTGCCGTGGTGCATCATAATTTTTCACGCTCAATTGGCTGCAGCTCTCCATCTTTGCCATTTTCCATTTCCTTTTGGCCATAGAGTTCACTTTTTTCCTCCGTGCCAAATGCAATTTGTCATTATAAATTTACGTCAGTTTAGGCAAAGGCAAAGGCAAAGCTAGTCGCGCATCAGGGTGCAAAAAACAAGAAAGAAAACTTTTGGCCAAGCTCGGAAAAACTACTACTGCATTTTCCAATATATTTTCAACTTGACTTCGCGCACAAAAGTTCTTGACTGTTGTTGCTGTTATTGTTGTTATTGCTGGTGGTGCCGGTGCCACCCACAAAACTTGGCCACAGATTGATGGTCATATAAAAAAGTAGTTAACGCAATGCCACAGTGGCTAAAAACAAATGCCAACCGAAGCATTGCACTTGTCGCAGTCACAGCTAATTGAGTGAGCTTCAGGTTAAAGTTGAACGAATCATTTGTCAATTAAAAGAGCTCAAGACCAGCTAGAAGCATGCTTGAAACATTTAAAATGTAATTAGAGCTCACACACATACACACACATTAGAGATGCAGCTGGCTAAGCTGCTGCGGTTGGCGCTGCAGAGCTCATACAATAAGCGGCTTAAAAATCAGCGGAAACCTAATGAGTTAACAACTAAGTACAGCAGTGGCTCCAGCGCGGACGGAGAAGTAGCAGGCAGAACAAAGCTGAGCTGAGTTGAGTTGAGCTACGGGCGACTCACAGATCAAGGCTAACCAATGGCAGCGGCAGCAGCAGCGGCATCGCTTAGGTAACTAAAGACACATCAAGTATACGCACTGTGAATAAGCTTCAACAGCAGCTGTATTGCAAGCAAAAATTGAAGAGATAAAGCTGATGGAGAGGCAAATGCTCTGTAAGAATCGTGAAAGGCTGAAGAAGGAAGAAGGAAATATATCTACATCTGTATATAAATCTGTGTAATTTGTTATTCTGTAATAAAATAATATATATATATGTAAGCTTTATGTATATATCTATCATAGCTCAGCAGCACCTCCACTTCCCAACTCTTCTACTTACAGGGTATACAAATTAACAATTTAATTTAGCCGCTTTGCAGAGCATCTTAATTTATTCAGCAAGAAAAATTGGCTGAGCAGTGAGCGCAGCAGGAGCGAAACGTCGAATGTGTAGCAGCTAACGGACAGGTGAGTGATGGGCGGGGTTGCGTGTAGGGCGTGGAGCATGTAGCAAGTCGACGACATAATCGCCGCTTTGGGGCGCTCAATTCGCAAGCAGCTAAACACGGCTCAGGCTAAGTAAGTCGAGATGGCGTATGGGGATGAGCAGTCGGAGGAGCCGGAAGCGCTGAGTGAAATGTGCAGCAGCTGCTTAAAGAGAAAGGCGCACGCTGACGTGTGCAACGTGAAAGGACACAGAACTGGGGCACATCTGAAACTGACAATGAAGACGAAGATGAACTGCAGCCCAAGCTGGCAGATTGACAGAGTGATACAAGACAGAGAGAGAGAGAGAAAGAGAGAGAGAGCGAGAGAGAGAGAGAGAGAGCAGAGGAAGGGCATGTTGCACTTTATTTATATTGAAATTAATTTATTGAAAATTCTAATAAGCTTTTGTTTGTTGTTGGCACTTTTTGTGTCGCTCCGGCTGCTGTTGCATTAAGTGTCTGCTGCAGCGCCCACAAACAGGCAACAGATTTATGCTTGGACATATTAATTTATACGCTTAGACGAGAACTGTTAAGTAAATTGCTAACGCCGGGGCGACAAAGATTTATCACAGCTAGATGCAGTTAGTGCTCAGCAGTTGCTGCAGCTCCAGCAGCAACTTTAAGTAATTTAGTTAAATGAATGCAAGCCGAAGACAGCTGGGATAGAAAGAGACAGAGGCAGTGAGAGAGAGAATATGGCTATAAGGTAGAGAAAGGGTAAAAGAAAGTGAGTGGGAGAGAGGGTATTTTATGCTCTGTTTATTATGTTTGAAAGGGTATATTAAGTATAACCCAATTTTATAGTTATGAGCGGCCTTTCTTGGCTATTTGTATGAAACTCGTATTTGTTTCTCTTCCATCCACTTTTCTCTCTTAAAACTGTAAACACCTCATCATCGCAGTATCTTATATATCTTCTATTATTAAAGGCGCCAAAGTCTTTCCTACTAGAATATATATAGATATCTTACCATCACAAGCTAGGCAATCATAGTGTGCAGCTTTCATCTTCAGATTCAGTCCAAATTGAATAGAGTCTTAGCAGCTAGAGTAAATAAATTAGTTTGGCAGAGAGAGCTCTGTTCATACTCTACATATACTATACACACATATATGTACATATATCAGGCTCAAATTTCAATGGGCTAAGCCTTCAATTGAATTCAGCTCTACATACCCCCAATTCCCTCAGCAATTGAATTTGCTGCTTTGTGAAATGTTAACAAGTTTTGCGGCTGCAGCTCGTAGGCATGCAAAACTTTGCAGCACACAACACACATTAAAGCGCAGTGACAAATGCAGCAGCAACATCATCATCAGCAGCAGCAGCAGCAGCAACTCTAACAGCAACATTTGCTAGAGCAGCCATTAAATTTGTGTAATTAACCAGACGCCGACGCGGAGCCGAGAAACGGGGCCAAGTCTGGGCAGAGAAAGGCAAAGTTGTTGCTAAACTAATTAAAATGCATATTCTGGCTGCACATAAATGTCGAAAAAGTTTTGCTATATAGTCGCCGGAGTCAGTCGTCGTCTAGTTGCATGGTAAACAGGTACAATGCAACTTCACCCACAAATGGGCATGGGTTAAGCAAATAGATGACAGCATCGCCTCTTGCTCAGGCTCCGTCTCAGCTTCTGCACACGTTTCGGACACGTTGATGACAGTTTTGCCGGGCTCCTGCAATTTGTATAACATGCTGGGCAGCCAGCAGCTGGCTGGCCACCCTCGCATTTGTTAAAGCAAAACTTTTTGTAAACTCATTAGGGCAGCCGGCCAAGCAAGCCAAGCAAGCCCAGTCAAGGCAAGGCAAGCCCAGCTAAGCCAAGCAACTGTGCTAACCAGCCAGGCCTTCTGGCTGGGCGCCTCCCACAAGTTTACCATCCTCCGTTTTCTTTTTTATTTTTGCTAAGAGAAAACAGGCAGGTCGGTAGCCATAGAAACGGGTCAGAGACTGGAGGAGGGCAGACCGACGGAGTCCTGGACGGGGCAGGCAAACAAAAGGCAGGCTCGGTCTAAGATAAACAGGCAACTTCTTATGCAGGCAGGGCTTACTGTCGCTTTTCATGCGGCTAAACAGGCCCGGCGGTGCAGTTGAAATTTTATTTATTGCATTAACTTGAAACCGCTCGGCAAGGACGCCGGCCAACACAAGCACAAGCACAAGCAACACAAAGTGTTAGTAGAAGCCACCAACCGTGGGCGGGGCTGGTTGGGCGTAGCTTCTCATAATAAACATAATGAAAATGATGTTCATAATGAAGCGCACTAATCGACTCGACGACTAAGGCGCAGCTGTCGCTTTCAGTTTACGACTCAGAAAATTGAAAACTATGCCAGGCTAGAACAACTATGCTTAGCATGTGAAAGACGGACTGATTGATGATCAAAGCGAGGTTTAAACTGCAAGTTGCAGAAGCCAAAGGAAATAAAGCATTGTGAGGCGAAATTACATGCTCTCAGCCAGGCAAGGTAACTTGCATTGAGCTGCTCTCAAATTGAATTTAAAAAAAGCATATTCATTGTCAACATATTTTCTGTTCTGATTCAATAGAGCTCTAAGTCCAAATTTTTATGGCAAAAAAGAAAAACGTGATCCAAAAATTCGTCCTAAGCCATTGTAAATCGATTTAAAGTGTTATGCAAAGCAACTCTGACCGAGCAGAGCCGAATAATTGTCGACTCGTTGCCAGCACAATGTGAGAAGCATCTGCTTTATATTGCAAATGCGATTGCTTACACTTGAAAAAACTTGGGACACAAACAGCACTTCATATGCATCATAATTGACAGCAGGAAGTTTAAGCGATTAAGCTCAGTGTGTGTGTGTGTCTGTAGCTGCATAAATAAATATATTTTATAGAAATTAACATATGTCCTTCAGCGCCTACGCTAGACGTTGTGTGTGTGCGTGCGTGTCAAGAAATTGATTGTGTGGAAAATTTAATGTGTGCAACATTTTTCATAGCATACTTTTGAGTGTTTTGCAAATTGCAGTAATTGCTGGCAGTTGTGTACATACATATGTATGCATGTGTGTATTGTCAATTAAGCAGTCAGCAGACATACACACACACACACACAAACACACATCGATTATGTATACATGCCCTTGCTCTTTGAACCGTTTATCGCAGGCAATTTTCAATAATAAAATCGACTTACTGGCCCCACATAATGTGCACCACATTTATTTATTATGCCGCATGTTTACATGCACGTAAGTACACATATGCACTGTGGGTGGTGCAGGTATTTTATGAATATTATTCAAGTGTAAATAATTATGTTGGTGTTAAGTTAAGTGTAAAGCACTTTACCAAAAAATTTAATTGCAGTGTAAAAGAATTTTATGTGTTACGAATTACCAAATTGATTTAACACATCAATTTCAGCTTTTCATATTTTCATTAAATATTGATTTCGGATCAAAAAAATATATGATTTCTTGATTGGGATTATGGGGGATTGAAAGTACAATTCCACTCTACTTGCTTAAAAAGTGTGTGAACGAGAGAGACAGAGAAAGAGATAACAGCTATAAAATTGTTCGCATTAACGATTCATTACCTGCATTCAAATTATAATATAAATGAAGAATTTTTTGAATATATGAATATGTTGAGTACAAATCGAAATCTGAGCACGCCTTGCCCCTAAGCTATGCAAGCTAATATTCTAATTGAAGAGTGAAAGAGAAAGAGAGAGAGAGAGACAGAGCAAGAGCAACAAATGAGGAATAACATTTAGAATTTAATTTCCATACAAAAAATGCTGCAATTGGATCTGGAACTTTAATTAGAAAATAATAAAATCTTTTTTGGCTGTTCGCCACGCCCACTTTACATGTGCATCTATGCATATATGTTGTGCAACTAACAAATCTGTTTGCTGTTTGGCTACAAAAGTGTAAAACACACAAGTTTATACATAAATAAAGTAGCAAATAGGCTGTCAGTCAGTTAGTTGGTTAGGTGGTTTGGTGGTTGGGCTTGCCTGATAGCTGCCTGGCACGCTGCGCAAGTTAAATTGAAATTTCTTGGCAGTTGTGCGACTTTCATTTGACACATGTCAAAACGTTGGGCAACTCAATTAGTTGCCGCCGCAAATGGCCTCAGCCTCGGTTTGAGGTCTTTACATTGGGAGAGAGAGAGACAGAGAGAGAGAGAGAGAGAAAAAGAGAGGTGCAATTACTGTGGGTGGTGCGACTGGTTTTGCGTGGCGGTCAAATGTGTCGGATTTATTTAAGCCAAAAATATAAGAGACATTGCATATGCATTTAAATTGAATCGTTTCTTTAATTGCTTACAACTATTAGGTATGACTTTTAGTTTCATAAAAAGCTCATTCAACAGTTGAAATCATTTACCAGCTAAGAACTTATGCGATAGTTTTACATTTCATGCAGTGCCCGCCACTAAAAACTAACTTAAGATAGATCTTGCGATGGTTGTCCTAGAGCTCAGTGCTCTCCATCTGCGGATTGGCATTCCTAATGCCCAGATTTTGCAGCTTTCGCAGGCGGAATATCTGATGCTTGAGCTTGTGCTTGAATACAATCTGATTGTTCACGGTCTTCAGCTCGTCCAGGCTGCAGCCCTTCAAGTTGCGCACCGTCTTAGCCAGTAGCGTTTCGGTAATGAAGTACTTGGCTTTCGATAGTCGCATGTACTCCACATTCTTCCTGGCCAGCTGCTCCCGATACAAGTAGAGATGGTAGCCCACGCTGGGTGCCTGTGGGTAGTACATCTGTTGCTCCTGCTGGCGGCTGCTCCTCTCGTTGATAAGTTGCTGATAGCGAGACATGTTGCTCTGTTCTGCTGATTGTGCTCGATGTGGATATTGTCAATAGAATCGCTTGCTGCTCCTGTTGCTCCGACAGTTGTTGACTCAACACAGTTTGCTTTGCGTTTGATGCCATTTGCAGTGACTGCTCGACTTTTTATACCATTGCCAGCTGTGTGAACTACCTGTAGTCGGGTCCTTTTTTAGGTCAGGCCGTGTCAACCCTTACCTGGGCACGCTTTACCTGTTCCGCTATTGCACTTTTGACTTGTGCCGCAATAAAAAACAATTCATTCTTAATCTGCTTGCGCGTCATAAAATTGTCGTATTTTGCAAACATGTTCATTCTTAATCCGATCGCTAATCCGCCCGCCCGGCCAGCGAGTATTAGTCAAAAAAGAAGAAAAAAATCGCTTGCCCTATAAAAAGATTATACAGATGCAGCGAGCATCCCACTGGGTGGTTTCCCAAGCAGCTGTGGAACAAGCCTCGACAAGCAGTTGCATGCAGTCCTGGCGAAAGGGTAACCAGGATTAGTTTCTAGTCCGTTTTGGTTGGCTGGCAGCAGCTGCCAACGCATTTTTCATTAATGATTGCAAAAGCTGTTCGACTATTGCTGAATGCTCAGCTCGGCTAGATTTTTTGGCCTTCGCTAAGCTGCGTAAGCCTTTAGATTAATGTGCTTTCCTTCACACTTAGCATAGTATGACACGGCTAGTTTTCCGTTTTCCGTTCTCCTAGTCCTAAATCAGCAGATAAACTTTTATAACTGTTTGCGCGAGAAAGCAAAAGAAAATATGGATGAATGGCAAGTGTCGCACAACTTTTTCATATTTACTTTTGTTTTTTATTGCAATTTTTCTTCTTTTTTTTCGTCTGCTTTCTGCATAAACAATCATGTCAATTTCTAGATCAAATAAAACAAAGTTCAACCTACTTTTTCGCATAAAATAAATAGTCGAGGGACGAAAAAAAATGAAATAAGAAGAGAAGCAACAACAGCAAGTGATATACCTCTGGCAAAATTATGACAAACTTTTCCTTTTTAAATCTGGCGCAACTTGGGTAACTTCAATGTTGAAATAAGCAATTTTCGCGCTCAACTATATATATTTATGCACACACACACACTCACGCAGCGTCTACGTCTGAGTCTGAGAGTCTGTGAAGGGCAATAAGATTGAAAAGTAATTGCATTCAAGAGCTTGTAGTTAAAAATTTATAGACGTAGTACACAAGAATCTGGACAAAATGTACAAAAAAATGATGATGCTGCCTCTGCCTCCATTGCTGCTGCTGCTGAAAATATTGAAAATGCAATTGCTGCTCTGCTCAGCTGTTTGCCCGCCCCCTTCCTCTTAGCTACGCGTTCTGCATGCAACGGTAATTGCAGAAATTTGAGCGGGTAGAGCAAAGATAAAAAAGGCAAAAAATGTAGCTGCAAGACGAGAATTTAATACCCTCAAAAAGAAATGTTTGTCGATTATTATATTGATACATCCATAGCTGTTAAATGATGATTTGAAATTAGATGAAAAAGTAAGTGAACGAAAAGTTTTCTATCATCTAATGTTGTTGTTAAAAGGTGAGCTCATTCAAAGAAGTCATTGAAAAGCAGAAATTTTCTGTAGCACAGCTATATATCCACCCATCATAGACATATAAAATTCTATCAACAATTTCTGTAATATAGAAACTCTAGTCTATGCTTATAAATTTCAAATAAAATCAATCTACATCAGCTTTGCTCTCTTTCCAACTAAGCTTCTATTATATACTCATCGTCTTTGATATTATTATCGAAATACCCTCGAGTAGAGAAAACTCCAAAAAGCGTTTGCATTCGACAGACAAATAAGCGCAAGAGTTAAATTGCGAATGAAATGAAATCAGCTCTTTAGCCCATTGCTTCATTTATCTCTCTGTGTGTGGGGGGATGCAGCTACCGTTGCCATGCAAAATTCGTATTTCACATTTGGCATTTCCATAGCCATTTTCCATTTGCATTATTAACTTGGCTTGGGTGAAATTTGTTGCCATGCGAGTCGGTATTTAATTTGGCTTTTCCTAGTTTTTACCATCGTGTATTTGCAAATTGCTAATTGACTTTGAAAGAAGCGCATCTCAATTGCTAATTTTTATTGTTGCAATTTATGCAAGTAATTTGTTGCACTCATTTGGTCATCGTTCGATGCGGCTGCTGCCAGGCCCCATACTCTCTCCTCTCTCCACTGTTATATTCGCATAAAACTCTTCGAGAGTACAATAAAATTTTCATTAATTGTATTTAAGACACGTACGCCTGTGGAAGGGGGGCAAGCTGGGCGTGGCTGGCGCTTTGATTGAGGCACTTTATATGCATAAACTGTTAGCCAATGCCATGCCGCTCCACACCAGGTTCCCATTTCGGGCACACACACACACACACGGACGGAGGCCAAATATGATTGCGAAATAGAATCAACAGAATATTCATATCCTTAGCTTTGCCTTTTGGCCTCATTTAATGGTTTAATTTCAAAGAAACTTGTTTGCATTCGCCTTACGTATACTACGTGTGTGCATGGTGTGTGTGTGTATAGGTGTGCATGTGTGTGGGTGTGTGTGTGCCTAGCAGATTGAAAGTTTGCTGAGAGCTGAATGAAATTAAAACATTTATGAATGAATTTGTATAGGTGAAAAGTGCAAGAAAAATGACTGTTTATAGGCTGTCATGGACTAACATATACCCAGTTATTTATTTTGTATTGATATAATTGAGTTCGTTATAAGTTGTAAGCAATATAACTATTATATAAAAAAAAAACTTTTTTAGAAATCCAATATGCTAAATAAACTGCTGCTGGAGTCTCAGACTTTCTCATATAACGAAATACACGCTTCCCTATCGCACCTCTAGTATATGTAGGGTATTAAAAGGTTGATCCAAATGTTGCCATTTTGGAGAAAATAATATTAAACAAAAGTGGCTTATATGGATTTTAAATGTTTATCAATTTGTGAGCTTCTTGCTTTCAGAATTCAACATTTACTTATAAGTGTGGCGCTTAACTTTTGCTCGAACGAAACAGGAAAATAAGCTTTTATTGTTCTTTATTTATTGTTTCAGTTTTAAATACCTTTTATTGACTTGACTGAGTGTGTGAGTTGCTGGCTATAAATTTCTATATTTTCTTCGCATATTTTCAGAAGTGCTTACTTTTCTATTGCCTTGAACTCGTTGCTCAACTGTCAGTTTCAATTAGTCATTGCATTGGAATTTATTCGCCAGCATCAAGAGACATACTCAATAAACACGTACACTAGCACACGCGCTCTACTCGCACAGTCGCTTAACGCATCATCAAAATGCTGTAAATCAGAGAATTTGATATGCAAAGTTTAGACACGCTGATTTGATGGCCGTGTGCTTGGATGGATTTGTTGGGTCAAGGCTCAGCCCAGTGGGGTAGTATGCCACGCCTCTTTCAGCTGGCTACCCGTTAATTGTATAGCAGAGACGAAAGGGAGGGATGGCGCGGCATCATCAAGGCGACGTAAATCAAATCAAATGGCAATTAAAGTGCCATTCGATGGCGAAGCACTTTAAAATGCAGGCGGCACGCGAAAAATGCAGCTGTCTGGCGACAATGGCGATTGCAGCAGGATGTAGATGAAGTGGGTAGAGAAAGGGAGAGAAACTAAGGAACAACTGCACCAATCGGTGCGAATTCGGCACTGTTTGAGCGGCAGAGCGGGCTGGGCAATTAATTAAGGCAAACCTCAGCGTCGCTGGAAAGTATGCAACACACGAACCGCAAAGGCAATGAAATATTGCAATCAGCAAAAGAATGAAAAGCCACTAAATGCACAGCAGAAGACGATGGCAAAAACCCGGAAAGCAACAGCAAACCAGTAAAGCAGCCAGCCACCAGGAGCTACCAGGCAGCAGGAGCCGGTAGTTAGGTTCCAGGAGCTGCTCGGCTGCTCGCTTCGCAGCACCCGCTTGCCAAAATTAGTTTCTGTGTCAAAAGTTTGAAATGAGCAAGCGCTTCGGCTTTGCCCTGGACCTGCAGCAGCCAAGAGCTGAGAGCTGAGTGCTGGCAAAAAGTGCTGGCAATGGAAAGCCAAAAGAAACACAAAAGTAATTCAGGTTCAGAGTGTGCACGATTAAGAGATACCGCTTCCCTAGGTAGCTGAATATAGTTGTCCTCAATCGGAGAGAAATATCAAATGGAATTTGACTTCAAATTATAGTTATACTCATGCTTATGCCTATAGTCGTATGCTCATTGTTATACTTATACTCTGCTACCTACAATCTTGCACTGACTTTTATATATCCTCTCTTAACCTACACACAATAGGGTATAGCGTTGAAAAACTCGTTGAGTGCGAGACACAGCGTGGCGGATGAGGACAAAGTTTGCCGCTGATGTAGTTAAGAATTGGCAGCAAATGCTGCTTAATTTCAAAAGAAACTTTAC
This sequence comes from Drosophila mulleri, assembly GCA_035047565.1. NCBI lineage: Eukaryota > Metazoa > Arthropoda > Insecta > Diptera > Drosophilidae > Drosophila > Drosophila mulleri. The sequence goes on from JAWNPK010000049.1 coordinate 13,336,162, forward strand.
GTATTTGTCATGCGGCGCACATTCATTGCGGTGTTCATTTGAGCGCTCATTCAAGCCACAAGCTGCAACTGCAGCCAGTGCAACAGCAACAACAGCGACATTGACAAACTTGCTCCAGTTCCCCGTTTCGGGCCACGGCTGATAATTTTTCGGCTTTGATCATTTTTAATAATTCATCAGAGATTCGTGGCAAAAAAGAGGAGAAGCAGCCGCGGCAGCTGAATTCTTTGAGTGAGACGCTGAACGTTAATTTGCGGCCTCTTTGCCACTCTCTTGACCACTTCTGCGCTTCATTTCCTGCGGCCGAATGTCATTTGACTTGCAGTTTCCGTTTCCGTTCCAATGCCACTTTGATTGGCCTTGCGGTCTGCGCCGGATGCTCAACACCTACCTCCCACAGTCGAGCCTCCGTCGCCACCCCGTTGGCACCTAAAACGCAATGAACTTTATGCTCAGCGTTAATTATTATGTAGCTCATGGCAAACCGCAGCGTCAACTTAGATAACACTCGAAAATAGGAAGCTGTGAAAGCTGACCAAATCAATATGCGCTTCACTCGACTGACCCAAAGTACTTTGGCCCAACTATTAAGCCCAAATGACTTGTGTATTTTTATTATTATACTATTAGTATAAGTCTTTTTGTCCCAGACATCATAGTGACTTAAAGACAATTACTATAGCTGAGTACAACAGCTCTTAATGAAGTCTTTAAATGAGGTTGGGTAGGGGGTTGGGTTGAGGAGCCACACTCAGCGAAAAACTGTTTACTTTTATAAAGAGTCAAAATATTTAATTTTTTCTTTAACAGCTTTATTTGTTGAAGCGAATCATATTAATTTTTAAATAATCAAACCAATTTGATATCATATTATAAATATTCCAGTATGAAATAAATAACTAAATTATAGTTTCCAACTCCTTTGAGTGTAGTTAATGCTTCCCACTCCTCTGACATGCATTTATTCATAGTAATCAAATAAAACTGTTTCAATAATCATATGTAATTAGCTGCTAAGGCGCTATAATGCTGCTGGGCAGCGGAAAACATGGGTATTACGTGAGAATATTGCAATTTGTTGCTTACCTCAGAGATTTTTTGGCTCGCTGCTATGAGCGTAGTGCATTTGGCTGTAACGAAATAAATAATAAAACAAAATAATAATATATCATTATTATTGCTGAGTAGACAGTCGATATAGTTGAGCTTACAATATCAATTTATTTATATATTTATTTATTTATCTTCTTTTTTTTGGAAATGTTTCGCAGCTTTGCACACGTTTTGTGCAGCACATTTTAATCTTTGCACACGCAAACGATTATTTCTCTTTGGCTTTTTTGGGGAAAGATAAACAAAGTTTGCTTGATTTCACGCCTATTGGCGGGTTCATTATCGCGTGGGTGGCTGGCCGCGCTCCAAAAACATTTCCGGGAGGAGAGGCGGGGCTGAAATATGCGAAATTCGAATTGTGAAATGCGAAATGCATTCGTGTGTGAAAATGATTTTAAAATTGGTGCCGAGAGCAGTCAGCGACAATCAAAAGGCATTTCGAGATTTCAAATCTCAAAAGCTGATGGGCCAGAAACACACACAATGGGGCGAGCTGAGTGGGGCGTGGCAGTTGGAAAATTTTGACAGCATTTAATTGTGCAGCGAACTGTGCAAATCTTGTGTAAAACACTCAACAATTAGAAAACGCCGCGGCACGTCATGGCCAGACATGGATTTAAATAGAGATTCAGATTGAGATTTAAGATGCAGTTGCAATTGCTTGGCTAGATACAGGAAGGGTGGGGCAGTGGTGGAGGGCGCAGCAGCCAGTTTAATGGCTCAGCGGGCAAAGGCAGGCCAAATTGCGTTTGCCTTGAAACAGGTGCAATTAACGCGGCATAATTTTCACCACAAAGCACTTGAGGCTGCCGTGTGAATTATCATTAATAGACCAAAGTGAGAGTTTTTCTAATGGCAGCCAACAGGCAGGCAGTCGGCAGTTGGCAGTTGGCAGTTGGCAGTCAGCAGCGCCCAAGGCCTTAGCGTCAGGTCTTGAAGTACATTGCTCACATGCGCTGCGGCTTATGTCGGCAGTTCATCAGCGCTGCACCACAAGACGTGGCAGCCACAATGTTGCATGTCGTCTAGGCAAAAACTTAATTAAAATAAAATTAAATTCAAAGCGAGTCCCTTTTGGCAGACGCAGCGAGTGCATTATGCAAATGCTTAGCATTTCAACTGTCAGTCTCTGTGTACGTGTGTGTGTGTGTGTGTGTGTGTGTGTGTGTGTGTGTGTGTGTTTGTGTTTGTGTGCAATTGCACTAAAAAGTTAACGATGCATAAATCGTAGTTGTTGCTGTTGTTGTTCTTGTTGTTGTTGTTGCCGTTGCTGATCTGATAAGCTACAATCAAATGCAATCAAACTAAATTCAATTTTATGGCCAGCAAAACCAAAGAGAGGCCGCGCAAGTCGACTGCTTAGAAGATCAACTCAAGTGAAGTGAGCTGGAAAACAGCAACAAGCAACAAACAACAACAACAACAACGTCGCCGACTATAGACAGCAAAGATTTTGCTTAGCAGCTGCGTCTAAATACGAATTAAAATCCCACTGTGGTCCATGAAGCGAAACGAAAAGCCAAAAAGAAGAAAAAACAGCTGCTTACCAAATAATTTGCAAATTCGATTAGATATATAGATGTATATAAAAACGGAGTGGAGCAGAGGCGACACCAAAGAAAAATCGAGAAAATCAAAATTTGATCAGAGTCCCGAAAAAACGGCGTGATTTGAGCAAATGTCTGACAAGCGTTAACGAAACTCACAACCCAAAAGGCAAAGGGCGACATAGTGATGCCAATCTGACCATTTAAAAGCGAGTTGGATTTGAGATTGACGATTGATGACATTCCATTAGAGAAATAGATGATCCTACGATTTCACCACATACATATGTCTGCCTCAGTCTATCTTCTTATCAGTCTATCTATGTCTTTATGATGCATTTGCATACATAAATACATTTATGACTCCATTATCACAAAGTCAATAAATATCGATAAATTGTCATAATTGCCATATCATAAATGTACAAACTTCAGACTACAGTAGCTTCTTGCAATAATTTAATCAAAGTCCGATCGTTTACATTTCTAGCTTTATTTTTGACAGCTATTTACAGGCTATATACAGTGCCTGCCCTAACTAAAGGATATGTGTGTACCTCTTAAAATTTTGATTTATCATTCAACATTGTTGCTCTAAGTAGTGTCAGCTACCACCACGTGCCGACAGCCCCGACAAGAATCAACAGCGCCACGCAAAAGATTAGTCCGAGGTAACAGAGCTGGTGTGGTGTGTGAGGGCTGGAAAGCCAGCGAATTGTGACGCCGAGATTTGCCAGCCAAAGTTGCGGAAATGAAGATGATGACGACGACGACGGCGACGACGACAGCGACGGCGACGGTTACTGTGCTGTCTGTTGTGGATCTGGCTGCTGGTTGCAGCCCCTTGGCAATTCAATTCAAGCGTAGCGAAAACGTTTTACACTGCATTCGATTCATGCAGTTCGGGGCGACCTCTTTGCCAGGCCCAGACCCAGTGCCTGCCTCTGGCCCGTGCTACCTCGCGCACCGCTTATTGGCATCATTGACTTCGACAACAGGCGGCAGCACCGCAGAACTGAGCCGCCAACCGCCAGACGCTTTGTCTGTTTGATCTACCATTTTTTTTTTGCGCCTTGCATTTTTTCCCCATTTTTTTCGGTTTGCCTTCATTTCTTGCGCAAGCGGAAGCACATCTCGGCATAGCTGTGTGAGTGTGTGTGTGTTTAAGTGTTTGCTTAACATTGTTCGATATTTGGTTCAGCATCCATCCATCCGCTCGGTTCGACCCTCTGCCTGTTGGCCTCTTCTGTTCATTTCTTGACGTCTTCGATGTTTATCTCCCATGATTTGCGATTTTCCGGCAATTTACGCAAAAATATGTGACGAAATTTCAGCTTTAGCTTCTTCCCAGTGCGAGTCTCTCACCCTCTCTCTCTCTCTCTGTGTGTGTGTGTGCTCAACTGCAACAATTTGGTTTTTTATTTTGAAATGTCTATCGAAGCCCCGGTAGGTCTTCCCCTCGTTCGTCTATACCCACTCTTTATGCGCTGCGTGCGTGATGTCAGCTCGAAATTTACCAAGAAAATTAGCGTACAAAAATGTTGATGGCAAATATTTGTGTAGCAGCATCCCCAACAGCAACAACAACAGTAATAATAAAAACAACATCAACTAAAACAACAACGGGAAGAGCATCCCACGCTTTGCAATTCGTTGTACAAATTTGGGTGATTGGCTTTGCCATTTGCTTGCAGTTAATTGAATTTGAAAGGTGAAAGGCTCCGAGGCCCGGCGCCGGGCTCTGACTCTGGTTGAAAAAGTAAATTTCGCTGCGATAACAATGAAACATTTTATTTTCTGATTTATAGTGCTTTGCTCCATCGATAGTCGGGTAAAAGGGCTGCATTTCGATTAGTGCATAGCAGAGATTGTGTCTATTAGCTAGAGCTGGAATTGGCTTAAGGAAAACAAAATGTAATCTCAGCCTAGACAAATTGCAAGCAAATCCTATTAATGCTGACAGCCAAAAATGCAAAAACAATAGAAAGCACGATCTGTATGACTATACTATATAAATGTCTATACATACAAATCAATTAGCAAGACAATGACTTGAAAGCTTTCTAAAACGTGGGTGATTAATATCAAGATGTAGTATACAGACACATATATAGATTACGAAATCATACAGATATAGAATAGTTGAAGCTGTTGAAGCGTAAGCTGAAATACATATTTTAGAATCTATATATATAAAATGCTTTAATTTATACTATTATTTTTGTATAGCTAAAAATAATATTTATTGCAATTATATATAAATATTATCTATCTCGTATTTGTATACCATGTACTCGCTTCCACATTATCCAAATTACTATTCCGGTTTTTCATTATTCACATTTTTAACGTCTGCCATAATCAATAACACAAAAGAATTTCATATTTTAATGAATCCATTCGGCCAAATTGATGGCTTTAAAAATATAAATTAAATTTTCATTTAATTGCAAATGCATTTGGCTTGAATGCAAAGTCAAAAAGTGTTGGCCAAATAAGCAAAGTGTGAGTAAAGATTGGGCGGAGGGGGAAAAGGTATGACAACAAAATTGAAATGTAAAAATTAATTGCTTTAAACAACAACAACAAATGGCCAATAAAAAGGGAAATGAGAGACAGCAACGGTAACAACAACAAGAACAACAAGAGTAGCAATAGCATCATCAACATCATCATCAGCTTCATCGTTTCCATATTGTCAGTTTGGTAATGATCATGTGATGATTTGATAATTAAAAGCAAACATAAAGCGAAAGAGAAAACAAACTGAAAACGTTCAGGCCATTAATGTCATAAAAATACGTCATACGCACGCAGTGAGAGAGCGCGTGAGAGAGAGAGAGAGAGGTAGGTGTATGTACAAATAATAGTCAGCAACTACGGCAGTTGCTCAATTACTCACGATCAGAGCAAAGCAGCTAGCAATGAGGCCCAGATATAGATCCAGCTTATGATTCCGGCTGGACCATAGCTACTGACCAATAGAGCAGCAGCTAATATAGCTGCCGTAGCTACTGTGCTGCTGCTCTAGTCCTATGTCTTGGCCAGGGAGTCAGAGCCAACAGCATTAACAACTTTCGTGAGGAACACGTTTGCTGCGGCTGCTGCTGCTGCGTCTGCTGCTGGCGACAAGGTTTCGCAGTTGATGAACTCCAAGTCGGAATCTGCCAACGCATGAGCGTACGTATATATTTATATAAATATATATGTATGTATATATATATCAGCGAAAAGCCGCTGATCCGCTTTGCGGGCCAGCCATACGTCTTATTGTAGCTGCTGAATCTGCTGCTGTGGCTGTATTTGTATCTGGCAGATGCGGGCGCGCACGCAACCGCAACGAAACCAGACCTTGTGCCAGTTTTACGATTGCGCGCAAGAATATCAAGCAACACAAGCAGCAACAACAGCAAAGCAACTGCCAAATTGATTAAACGCTAATCGCCGCCATTTTGTGCAATTATGTGAGAGTAAGGGAGCTAATGACGGGGGCGAAGCCGGCCAAGCTGGTCAGCTGGCTAAGCTTTTGGGCAAGTTTTCGTGAATGTTGTTGTTGTTGCTGTTGCTACTGTCGCCTGAGCAATTACGTTGGCGTTGGCGTCGTGCATTGCCATCGGTCGTCGTCTGTCGTCTGACGTCGCACGTCTGCGGTGTGCAACTGTTAATTGAACGATGGCCAAGCGAATGCAGCATGCTGGTAAGCTGGTCCAGCTGGCCAAGCAGCGATAACAGAAAGACAACAAGCACAACGATAGCAACAACTCAAAAATCTCGTTTGCCTAATAGCCGAGTTCAAGTTGAATGGCTCAATCTCTCAATCTGGCAATTGACGTGTTGTTTGCGCTTGCGTCGACGTTGTTAATTAACAAACTGCCAAATAAATTAATCACAAGAAATCATCACAAAATGCTTTCGAATAAATGTACATACATATGTACATATATACATATGTGACAATGTATATTAAAACAATATTAAAAGTCAAACAGGAAAGTGCTGCTAAGCGGGGGATGCCTAACATTAAAGTCCCCAGCAAATAGCAAAGGCGATTTTTGGAATTCGACGCCGGATCCGCAAATGTAGTATAGTATTTCTATTTGTATATCAATAGAATAGTAGCAGAATATTAGTAGATTAGTAGCAGAATAGTAGTAGAATAGTAGTAGATTAGTAGCAGAATATTAGAAGAATAGTAGTAGATTAGTAGCAGAACAGTATAGCAGTATAGTATAGAACAATATAGCATAGAAACAGAATAATAATTGATTGCAAAAAAAATAATTGCAATGTTTGCTTGCAGAAAAGGGCTATATAATGATGTCTTATTATAGTAGTAGATTGGCAGTAAAAAAAGTAATGGTATAGAAGAATACTACCATTCGAATATAGCAGTATAGTACTCTGTTTGCTATTCAGAAAGTAATAGACATAAAATTCGTTTAGTATGTTTCCAATATAAACTGGTTTACATTTAAGAATATAAATACAAGATTTTATTGATAGGGGATTCTGATCAGCTCAAGCGCCAGCTGATGCCTGCAGCCAAAAAAGACTCAAGGCCACCAAGACAGACTACCTTAATCAACTCTACAAACTGATCAAAAATACATTTCAATTTTATACATTTTCCATCTCAAATGCATTACACAATGCTCTGACAACACATGTTGCATAAGTTAGCAGAGTTGCCTCGTTCTACAATTCTATGCCGCATCCGTTCGTTAATCAATGCCGAAAATGTGGAACTCAGCGATTGATGAAGATTGGCAGAAGACAATGGTAAGCCAAATCAGTGTGAAGGTTGTGTTCCGATTGCCAGCTATCTCTCTCCACCTATCATCACTCTCTGTCTCGCTCGCTCTCTCTCTCTCTCTCTCACCCCCACCCTGACTTTCAGTGGAAAATGGCTATAAACCTCACACACCGAGTGAAACAGATACAAAATGTTTATGGCCCACTCAACTAGACATAAATGTTTCTTTTCGCTACCGATTTCCACTGGCGGCTGGCTACTTAAAACTCACTCACAAAGAAGCGCATCCTAAAACTTTAATGAGCTGCCGCACAGTTTCTGAGGCAAAGGTCATGAACCCGCCCAGAAAGCCAAATAAAAATGACGGAGAAGAAGCTGCAGAAGAAGAAGGGCGGAGCAGAATAGAATTTCTCACACAGAAGGCGACAGCGTCAATTACATGCGACGCGATGGCCATGATAATAGAGGTAGCAGGCGGAACTGGAACTTGGGGGGCTGGTGGGGCGCGTGTGTCGGGTGGTGCTGGCTACTTACAACCGGGCAAAAGCGACAGGCTTAACTTTTAACCGCACAGCAAGACATCTCCGACATCGACATAGACGTCAGGGTTTCGGCCACTTGACTTGACTTTGGCCAAGTAATTAAAAACCAGCAGCAGCAGCAACAGCAGTCGCTGCCGCAGCCGTCACAGCAGCAGCAACAAGAACAACGGAAAGCGCAAAGAAAATGGAAAATTACAGAATGGCGTTGAATTTTTTTTTTTTTTTTTACTTTAGTTGCTCTCTCTATGCTGCAGCTGCCTTTCGGCTCAGTCAGTGCTCATTTCGTCGTTTCGTAATTAATTAGTCTTAAAAGTTAAATAGCCCAAATGATTTCGGACAAGTTACAAAGGCCGACGACTGGCCAACAAGCTAATAGAAAGAATGCCCGTCTACAGCTACAGCCACACTCAACTAACGATACAGACGCGGATGCGAGTGCTAGTGCGAATGCGAATGCGAATGCTAGTGCGGATGCGAATGCGAATGTGAATGCGAGTCTCACTCTGCGACTAGCAGCCAACATATTTACGAATAGTTCGAGCTCGAGTTCAATGCGTCTGCTCGCTCGCTGGCTTGGCAAATGAAGATAAGATACGCGTTTGACAGCCCGACATAGCCACGGCCAATAGCTGGCGGCGTCTGTCTAAGGGGAAGAGAGCGAGAGAGGTGGTGGGGGAGTAACGTAGCTAAAGTAGGAGGAAGAGTTGGAGACGCCGCGCATATTTGTGTAAATTTCGTATTTGTATACCCTGCAGGTAGTATGACTGGACACAGATTTGAGCATGCTACACTTTGTTGGGATATATGTAATAATACAACGGAAATTAACAACAGAAAATCAAATAATGTCGAGATATATGTTAGATAATATATAATGTATACATGAAAGAATCAGTCTATGATGAACCATATAAGGATATATAACTATATCCAATGTCAGCATATGTGAGCATTATTGTTTCTATATAATTTATCCATTTTATTCAAATATATCATATATACAGATAATAGAAAATGGAACTAGATAAATATCTCATATGAGAGACAAGAAGAAGACATCACTCCACTAGTTACAGAGTAACTGTTAGTCTATCAGTCCCATGTAACGCACTCTTGTTATACCAATTGAATTGGCTGTCAGTTTGGCACACCATTTGCTATACGCATTGCCCGTGTGCATTGGAAAGAATTTATCTAACGCCAACGTCAGAGTGAGAGCAGTAGACGGCAGACGGAATAAAAGAGCAGCTGGGGCAGATGGAGTCAATGCCAGAGCTGGGCAGATGTGTGTGTGTGTGTGTGTGTATGTGAGTGTTTGTGTGCATCTCTATATATCTATCGCATACGTGCTGTGACTCCTGGTCGCCCTGTCGCTGATGCTGATGCTGCTGCTGTTGATGCTGATTCTGATGCTGCTGCTGCTGCTGGTGCTGTTGCCTTATTGATTGAGACAGAATTTATTGGGAGTGCTTAACGTTTTAAGCAAACATCGTTGTGACTTTTTGACATTTGCCAGCCACTAAAAATGGCTCTTGATTCTGAATATGAAATGGCAGGCGCTTAAAGCTGCCGCAGCTAAAGTACAAATGTGCATGTGTGTATACGTGTGTGTGCCATCTCGTTAGCTGTGCGCACTTTTAGCATATTTAAATATTATGTTGCAACATTCTCAGCTTGCACAAATTGGCAAAATTCAGCTCGAAAATCAACTTTCATACAAAAGGCGCCAGCAGGCAAACCAACCAGCAAACAACCAAACACCCAAAGCACCCTTCGTGCCTGCCTGCCTGCCTTCAATAGCTGCATATCAATTTCATTTTGCTTTCATACTCACATAATATTTGCCAATTTATTTTACACTTTTGCTGAAATTGCCGAGCACTTTAAGTGCCACGCCCAACACCCCACGCCTGTATAGTGCATCTGCTGCACAAATTTAAATATATAAACGAGAGTGCATCCAATAGAGGACAAGTTGCTCTAGAATCAAATCGAATACAGATTGGAATGGAAGAGATCATGTGCAGATATAGCGAGAGCAAAGAAAAGAGTGAGAGGGAGAGAGAATGCATGAAAGAGCACCAGAGGGAGATCAAATAAGAGTCAGTGAGAGCGACAATGAGAGCAGGGAAATATCAGAGAGTGATAGACAAAGCAGAAAAGAGAGATCTACTCCTAATCTACTCTTAATCACACTTTATAGGGTATTCAATATCGTCAATATTTGTACATGAGCAAAACGCACTCTTAACGCATTTGAATCGTTCCGCTGTCGAACTGGGCCAAGTGCAGCATGGAGAGTGCTCGATAGAATCGCAACGTTGCCAATGGGCCAAGCAGAAGCCGCCTATTCAGGCCGTGCGCTTGACCACCGCATGCAATTTGCAACTGATTCAACATTCAAGTGGACGGAGAGAGCTTTTCCTCAAATGGCTGCAAAAGATAAAAAAAAAAAAAATAAATAACAATGTCTAGCAGAGCTAAAGCTGATGCTGAATATAAAATTGAAGCTGAAGATGAGGCTGAGGATGGGGCTAAGGCTGAAGCTGAACAGGCTGCTGTTGGCTTACATTATTTATGGCCAAGTCTAGACATATGTGACATGTATGATGCATTTTAATTGCCACAAAACATAAAGAGGCAGGATGGAGAGGTCAACGACCGATCAACAATTTGTTGATGATGCGAATTTTTGGCATTTTCCTTTGCCAACAATAATAATATTTGATGCGTAAATATTTAGCTAAGGCAAATTGCAGCAAACAATTTGCAGCCAAGAAATGAAAACACCAGCCAAAGTCAAAGCCAACGCCAAAGCCAAATCCATAGACGTAGCCAAAGCCAGTGCCAAAATAGTCAAGCTGAAAGCAGTTTGTGTGTGGGCCACTCCCTTGCAGGCAGGCACAGAGCAGCAATTATTGTTCATAAGTTCACAAATTTTTGAGGCTAAACTAAATGCTGGCTGAGCCACAATGTGTGCATGTGTGTGTGTGCGTGTGTGTTGTCTCTACTGCTGCTGCACTTGACCATAAGATAGATGCAAAGTTCATGATAAAATTACCAACTTAATTGCCGAGACGAGGGTCACAAGTCAAAGCCTTAAGGCAGCCGGCACTTGGCTAATTGCGGCAATATGAACAACATCATTAGATAGCAGCGGCAACAACGACAACTATGAACAACTATGAGCAACAAGCAGCAACAGCAACAACAAACAATAACTGTAATCTGTGGTTGAGTCAGCTATGCTGCAATCGATTGAAAATAGATGAAATCAACAGCAGTAACATCTACAACAGCAACAACTGCAGCAATTGCTGGCTCGACACGGATTAACTGTTAACAAACTTTTGAACTGATTTCGTTTTGCGCCAAGGCACGCATTACTGCCGCGGCTGCTGCTGTTGCTGCTTTGGCTTTGGCCAGCGAAAGCAAAAGTTGCCACCTGTCTCCGTGCCACAATGCCAAAAAGCGAGACACCAAAGTTGCATTTGCATGGCGCTTGGCCAAATGCTTTCAAATTGGGTTAACGACACTTCAACTTGCAAGCGAAAAAACTGAAAACGCTGAAAACTGAAAATACAAATATATAAATGAAATAAGTGAGGGTGTTGCTGTGGGGTATACTCGACTTAAGGATGTCCAGCCTAGGCAGCTGTGAGTTAAACAAATTCTTGATAATAGAGAGCGAGATTGAGACTAATCCACTTCCCGCAGTTCTTCATCCTGGAAAACCTATTTCTGGCTATATTTATTATAAAATACCATCAAATAGTTAGTTTGGCAATGGCGTCTACATAAAGTAACTTTTAGCACACCCACTCTGGCCAATGACACTTTAGACAGGGTATATAACAACAAGCAAACGAAAAAATTCACTTTCATAGCAAGTGTCGCCCCGGCAACTTGGCCGCTGCATAGAAAGTGAAACTGCAATTTCAAAGTTGGTCCAGATACAGTAAATGCAACAGAGACAGCAACAGCAACAACAACAGCAACAATTACATGAGCAAAGATTTGGTTTAGTTTTTGACCAAAGAAAGTGAAGTCAAAACATTTTTGATAGCGATGTAGCGAGGCGTGCATTTAATGGTCGACGCACAAGTGTCAATTAGCCAAGTTAATAGAGTTGGCGGCCGCAGCAAAACGATGTCAAAGATTATATTATGATGCTTGTTGCTCAAATATATGTTGTAACTGCAGCTGCAGTTACTGCTGCAACTGATGCTGCTGCTACTGTCGAGGCTTGACAAACATTAGAAGCTCATTAGAAGGCGAAAAATTTGCCATAATTTAAAGAGAAAGAGAGTGAAAGAGAGGTAGACGTACAGTGAATGCGGTAAAGCACGCAAAGCTGATTGCGTATTGTGAAAGGGAAAGAGAGAGGAAAGGAGATGTATGAAGCTTCACGTGCTTGGCAAAGGGAAACTAAATGAACTAAAGTTGCGTCTGCGACTGAGACTGCGACTGTGACTGTGACTGTGACTATTACCTAGACTGCAATTGTAAAGCCAAAGACATTATATGAAGTTGGGTCGAGTCGAGTCAAGGAACCCATAAGCATAATCGTTGACAATATGTCGAAAGCTTGCGTGTGAGTATTGCAGTGCAATAGAGAGAGATAGTGTGTGTTTGTAAGGGGTAGATAGAGCGAGAGAGAGAGCGAGAGAGCACAATCTAGCGACATGCTAATTATGCTACATTTATGCTTCTTCTAGACGCACACAGCCAGACAAATAGGCAAATAAGCGGACTAGACAAGTGCAGACTCGAAAATGCTTAATATTGAAGATACTGTGTAAAGCGAATGAGTGTATGTAGGTAAGTAAAGTGTTTACTGAACTAGGGCCACATATAAATAAGAGTCTTACTCTTATGTAAGGCTACGGAGTGGTGATAATATGTCGTAGTGTGGCAGACAATATGAAACTCAAGAGAAAACTCAAATAGACTTGACTCTTAGTTTACTTCAAACTTATAGTTAAGCAACTTCACAGGCAGTTTAATTCGCACAGGGTATCAACTCAACCGGAACTGTGCTGGTGCATTGAAGTGCATGATATTGCTGGTTGCCCAGCTGCAGGCGATGCTTAGACCTTTGCCCAACAGACCAGCCCACACCACACATTCGCCTACTCTGCCCCTTTTTCACTCTCTCTGACTCTCTCTCTCTCTCTCTCTCTTTCTCCACTGACTGTCATGCTGGTTGATGTTGGCATTTTGCGTTGACTTTGACAAGAACGCGACCATCATAGCCCATTATCGTGCGCCTCATCAGCAACCTCAGCGACAACAACAACAACACCAACAACAACAGCAACAACATCGTCTAACGCCAAAGTCATTAAACTCGCGCATCGCGTCGTCAGTTCCAAACGTCGACTAACGACTAATTTGCGCATATGACAGAGCAGCGACCGAGCCAGAGGCAGAGGCAACTCATTCTCGAATGGCATATGGCATATATGAATAGGGTATTGGGTAGAGTCTTGGGAACTGTAGATTGAAACTGCGTGTGCGTGTGTGTGTGCGTATGTGTGTATTTCAACGATGTTGCTGTGCATTGCGGCAAACATCTCTCTTGAATCTGGGATTACGTTGTGCGTCTGTTTCCCAGTCTGGAAAACATTTTTATGCCCACTCCATAAGGCCGTAAGCGGTCATAAGCGTCGGCTAGGCCTGTCAGACACTTATGCGTTTTAAATGATAAGAAATTGCAGCTCCACTGAGTGCCGCCCAGCCAAAGCAAAATACAGCGACGAAAAAATGAAAACACACAATAGCAACGTTAATTCAAATACAAAACTGTGCAGTTTAAAGGCAATCGGCACACGCGACGTATGCGAAACGCCCGAGGCGTTCGCCAAACAAATCACGCCACTTGCATCCATGTAATTCATAATTAAGGCATAAGACCCACGCCCATTGAAGCCAACTTATTTTGTTAGTTTAATAATAATTGGTAGCACACGCAACGGTAAATCAAAGTCAAACAGGTGGCAAAACTACTGCGAAAAGTGCACTGCACTGCAGTGCCTGACAGGTACAAAGAGCACTTAATTGCTGTGAAATCACGCGTTAACCTATGCTATTATAATATATATGTATATGTATATTGTATATACGATGATGATACTGGCGTGCCGCATATATCGCATATCAAATATTTACGTACCTGAAGACCTACGGTCTATCAGCTGCTCTTCAACACAGACTATCAAGACTTAAGGATGTAAAAGAAAAAGTCGATTGACAAAAGTAGAAGCCAAGCTACTCTATTTTGAAATTTATATTAGTTTAGTTTAATATTATAATTTTAAGTAATTCATAAGTAATTCTTTTACGCAATTCTTAGGAAACCTATACAAAAATAAATCAATTGCTTCTTCATACAATATTATTGACAAACAGCATACTCAATTTCAAATACCTCACTACAGGGTGTTCAAGTGTTTATGCGCGCACAATATGCCACGCCCGGCCAAGTGCCATGAATAACGGGCGCTGTGCAAATAGTGCTCGCTGTGCACCTTGGGGGCAGTCTAATTAAACAGGACATGAAAATGTGTCCTCTGCTGTCATTGACACGTGTGCACAGCAGCAACTGCGACAGCAACGCTAACAACAGCAACAACAACAACAACAGCAGCAACAACAATAATAATAATAAAACTGAAGCCGGTGTCCAGCCGGATATGCAGCAGCCGATAGGCCGTTAATACACAGCACACACACACACGCGCAGAGAGAGAGAGAAGCTGGATCTGCTGATTTTCCGTTTACCAACAGTTGCCGGAATGCTCATACAAAGCACACACACACACACACATACAGTCGCCATACACAGCTGCAGAGATTCACGCACGTGATTTATGTGCGTGGGCGCGCATTTTAACGCGGCGACAGGCGAGGTGCAAGAGCAGAGTTTCGGGTGCTCTGGGCAGCCCTGCAAATGTCCGCTGCACAAAGCTAAAAGCTGGCGAACTGTGCTGCCGACAAATATGAGCACAGCCGGGTATGCACGACCGGGAGACGACCTATGCTTGAGTAAGACAAACTGTAAGCGATATAACAAAAATGGATACAAGAGCTCAGCTTCATGAATTTTGATTGAAGATCAATAAATGGCAATCACTATTATAGAAACTAGAGATTAACTTGTGACAGCTTTAAGTGTTCACTCAGATTCTTATATATCTGTATATCACACAACAGTCAATCTACCCGATTTCAGTCCCTTCATAATGGGTATAGGGTATAAAAATCCTTGCCAACTTTATTGGAATTCGCATATTTTACGTGCGCAGGCGACTCCATGCTGGTCAATTCAATCAGGATATAATTTTATGCGTTACTTAAACACGCAGGATATGTTAATATTGCGGCAGTGGCGCACTGGCCGCATCAGCCAGGACAACAACAATTACAACAGCAGCAAGAGCAACAGCAACAGAAATAAAACTTTACTGTATGCATGAAATAACAAATAAAATGTGGATAAATAGCAGTGTGAGTGCATGGGTGTGCGTGTGTGTTTGTTTGTGTTTTCATGATTAATTAATTGTATTTAAAGCATAATTGCCTCTAGATTTCATTTGATTAAATTTCCGTGCGACATAATCAGCAGGTCAATTGGCTTTCTACCTTTTTTAAGCCACCTGCAAATGTGGCCCATTGTACATTTCAATTAATAATGGCCCATTGTGTGCTGTGTGCAGTGGAAGATTTAAAGAGCCGCTTAATTAGTAAATATTATTTGTACCAATGTTCAATTTATAATCATTACCTATAATAGCGATAAATTTAATAATTGTTGTCAATGCACTGATCCGAGTCTCTAATTATTCAACATGCTGCTCGCGTGTGGCGGCATTAGATAAGCTGATCAGCTCAGAACAGGTGCTATAAAAGGGATGTGAGTCCACGGAACAGAAAAGAGTTAATCTTTTTTTTTCATTGCAAATATAAAATGAAGTTTATTAATCCATTACTGATGCTGCTCTTGGCTATTCTCAACGACTGTGACTGCAAGGTATGTCTATAAAGCAAATGCAATTAATGCTCCGCATCTAATCAGGATACTCCGTCAGCGTATGTGGGAGCACGAACTCTTAGAGGTCTATGTGTATAGCTCAGATGAGAGCAAAATGAAACTGAATCTGTATGTAAATCGAGTGGGTCGCAACCTTGTTGGCTTCTCGGGCACTATGGATTGGCAATATGATGTAGACAATGAAACGATGGTAGGATATATAATCAGAGCTCTGTTGAAAATTCAATATATATCATATTACAACATTTCAAACATGCCAGCTTGAAATGGTGTTGTATCGCAGTACCAACGGCAACGACTATCGTCCTATGCCTTTTTCGATTTCAAAGAAATACTTTAAAGACACAAAGACCTTATATGACGATATCATATATATCAACATGGAAGATTGTTCAAATGTTCCCAAAATCGAAGGCAACTATTTGTTACCATGGCCCAGGAATTTGTACACGTTTACCAATTGTAATTTCCACAAAGGTGTCCTACCAGAAGTAGTAGCTGAAGGCATGTACAAGACTGCGTTTGCATTTTTCGGCGAGGTTGACTGGAATGTGACTTTTATTTTTTATGTAAAACCAAAGCTTATCTGAGCCAAGTCCTTAGAAAATGCACGAATAAAGTATACATCCTACTAAATTCACTTCAATTAATTATATTCTAAATAATAAATAAAATAAAATAAAAATAATAATAATTATCAGTTTATACAAATTAATTTATTTTTTAAGTTAATGACAGAGAAGAAGCAAATCGTATAAGGCTTATAGCAAAGTCTAAAGTATAAAGGCAAGGATCTGAATCTATCTTTGTAAAATGTATATACTTTTTAAAAATATATTACACAGAATGGTTGGAAAATGAAATTTATATATTTTTGTATCATATTATATTTATTTATATCTGCACAAGTGCTTCAATTGCCAATAACTACCGCACAATTCTAAATAAAGACCATGACAATTAAATGCAATTTCACCTTGTTGTATTTTGTATAATGAAAATCTATAAATGGTTTCTGTTCTTAGGAATGCAATTTAAGGATATTTTCTATAAAAACAATATACATTGATTTTCCGATTTCAATAATTTCAAGGAGGGTTTACTGGTTGAGGTCTTCAATCGTCATCCGCTGGACCCTCCTGCGGCTTTTCACTTCGATTAAACTTTTTTAATGCCACGTATAATCAAATTTAATCATTGTCCAAATGAACATATGAGTTCAAGGTTAGCAAAAAGTCAAATTTATATCTATAAAAAATGATGGAAATGTTTTTGTAACTAATGGCATTAAGTTGTTAATAATATTATCTCTAATTATAAAACATATCGTTGGCGAATGTTTTCCTTTTGTGTAATGGTGTCATAATAGTTGAGATAATCTAAATAGCACAGGTGCTATAAAAAGGTTGTGCACAAACAGTTTACACAGTAACAGTCATTCATTTACGTTCTTTTGGAAAATGATCTTCTGTAATCTGTTGCTGCTTCTAGCAGTCCTTATGTGTTGTGAGTGCAAGGTATGTGTAGGACTTCTAAATAAATAACTTATTAAATACCTAAATCTGAATACCTTTTTTTTTACCTTATTCTAAATTATGATAGCTATACCGAAGATGAGACGAAAATAAATTTTAGTGTATATATTGAGAGAAGTGGTCGAGACAAAGTTGGTATATCGGGCACCATGGACTTCCGATACGATGTGGACAATACAACTATGGTAGAATATCTTTCAAAGTATGATATCTCTCAAGGTTATAATGAGAATTAATTTAATAAGTTTGAGGTGAGGATACTGCGCAGTGCCACCGGTGCCGAAAACGACTACAAACCACTTCCCATGGCCGTACCGAAGCAACGTGTCATAGATTTAAAGAAGTTGTATGATGATATTGTATATCCTGTTATGAAGGAATGTTCCAATATGCCAAAAATCGAGGGAGATTTTTTATGGCCATGGCCGAAGAAAGTTTACACATTCAAAATGTGCAATTTCGACCAAGGAAATTTACCGGAAATAATGGCCGACGGCTACTATAAGATCAAATGCATTTGTGAAGGTGAAGTAACTTGGATCGTGACTTATTCTTTACAGATAAAAACACAGCTATTTTAACGATACGAACTAAGATATATGAAAGATTTTGTTATTATGTAGACTGAGATAAGTCGATCAGCAAAGGTCTAATAAAAGCCTTGTTGTATAGTGTATGATACAAATTTATAAATGGTTTCTGTTGTTAGGAATCCAATTTAAGAATATTTTGTATAAAAACAATATACACTGATTTTCAATGAAAACGATTGAGTTCAATGAAGCTTTATGGGTTGAGGTCTTCAATCGTCATCAGAACATAGGCGATCACATCTGTGTTGGCGTGTGAAGGCTGTTATGTGGATGTATTACATGTATATAACTGGAATCAACTGATTAGTATAAGGCTATATAAATGGCTGTACACGAACAAAAGAGTAAACATTAGAATTTTGTATTCAATTTTACAATGAAATTCTATTGGCTGCTGTTCTCTGGCTTGTGTGGGTAATTAAATCTATCATCATATAATGTTTCCTGCAGGACTATTTATAATTTGTCAATTTAAGTGTGGAAATGCTACTGGCAAAAGCTGAAGCAAATGTATCGAATGAGACATTTCGGAAAGGAAACAAATCACAGCCGCATCATAAAAATCTGTAATGTCAGTGCGTCGTCATACTCATTCTGCAGGTATGTCTAAGTCGAGCACTTTTACTTCTCGTGCTAAGCATTTATCGAAATTCGTTTCATACAATAGCTGTTTGATTAATTTCGCAGCTAATTTGGTTAATTAAATTTAGATATTTCTGCTACGTGACGCGCCCAACCTGATGCTTAAATTACTATTAATATTTATACAAATATGCAATACATACATATATATTTCTTCGCTGTTGTTTTCACGCCTCGCAGCTGACGTGCCAAAGTTTCCAGCTGCTCTGTGCACAAGAGATATAAATATCTATATATAATATAATAATCAATGGCAGACAACAACTTTTTTCTTCTTTTGCCTGAGCTGTGTTTCGGGCGAAAACATTTTTGGCCAAGTTGTGAAACAAAATGCGTAAATCTCTTTAGTTGGCTCATAATTATGACATTAAGCGGCGATGCGTCTTGAATTTTAATTGGCATGCCGTCAGGGGATACATTGTATATATTATTATTGTTGTTATTGTTGTTGTTGCTTTATGTTTATTAATAAATAATTCTTGAACAGAGCTAGCGGGCATGCCATGGAACGCTTTATGGCTGTGATACACATGTTCTGTGCCAGCTCCCCTCCTCCACAACAAAAATGGTCAGAAACCGTTAACAACAAATGGCCTGTTGATTGCCGAAGCCAGCGACAGGCAGCGAGAGCCAGAGCCAAAGTCAGAGACCAAACGTAGCATTTAATTAAACTTATTCAAAAAAGAACAGACACACACACATACACAGAGCATTGATCAATATAATAGAGCACGACTGTCGAGGGGGGGGGGGGGCGCTTAAAGAACAGCTATTCAAACGAGTTCCAAAGAATTTCTAATTCGTTTCTTTCAACTGAGTTTGTTTTGATTATTATCAGATTACAAATTCTGATTATTCATAAGCATGCTTAAGAAACTTATTTTTAATAATTCTAATTACACGACGTAAACATTTTAAAGAAATCTCTTTTCAATGGCATTTAGTTTGCACATTTTCCAGCTGCTTTATCACTATCCTTTTAGTTGTGGATCTGCAGCTGTCGAATCTTTGTGTTTATTACGCAGCGTTGACCCGAATTGCTTTCGCATCTCAATTGACAGTTGCATAAAACTAAATGAGGCTCGAATGAATTTTATGGCAAGTAAAAACCAATTCGATTGCCACTTTTAGCAACAAAAACTTTAAATGCCAGCAACAACATGGTTTTATTTAGTTTTTTTTTTTGTTTTTTTTTTTTTTTTTTGTTGAACCAGGTCTGTCTCTTTCTTTTATGACATTTGTTTACACTGGAAACTAAATTAAAGCGTCATGAAAATGCGATAATTTTTTCTGCTGCTCTTCAGTGTCATTGCCATTGTTGTTGTTGTACAATTGAAAGTGTTTGTGTGCATTAGATAAGCACTTTGTGTGCCCTTCGCACGCCTGAACTTTCGCGTGGCTAGTGACGTATAAATTTATTTAGTTGCCGCATACAAGTTGACTTATTCCATTGTTGCCGGCAATAAATGTAATGTTTGATAATAAGCGACAACAGCAGCAACAGCAACAGCAACAACTTCATTTGCAATTTCTGTGCGATTGTCTTCGAGTTGTGTGTAGCTGTCTGTTGCTGTTGGCATTGCAACATTTTGCCTCTGTTATCTATCAGCAGCAACAGCAGCAACAACACCGACAACAACTGAATAAAGTTATTAGCGCATTTAACTGAGCCAACGGCTGTGAATTGCTTCTCCCGCCTTCTGCCTTCTGCCTTCTGCCAACCATACCACTCTGGCAGCATCCTCAGTGTTCGTTCGTTATGCGAACACTTGCACATAGCACATCGCATTGTTCGTCTGGCCAGCAGCGAATGCAATTTCCATTTTAATTACTTCCAAATGACAACAGCAACAACTAAAACAACAACACAACAACAGCAGCAACAACTACAACTGCAGCCTGCTGAGAGTCTGAGCCGTTGGGCAGACATTTGGCAGACAAACAGCAACAATAATTGCTGACGGTGGCGCATGCGCCGTAACATCAGCAGCAACAACAACAACTCCAATTGAAATAGAGGCAAAAATTAGTCACACAATTCAAGACTTGTTAAAAATGCCAGCACACACACGGGCGGTTGACATAAAGAGTTTGTCTAGTTAAATATTTAACAAGAATTTGGAACACTAAAAGAGAGTTTGTTGAGACATAGAAATATATGAAGGGGATTCAATTGGGTAAAGGTGGGTTTTTATATGTATAAATCAATAGAGTGAGTGAAGAGAGAGAGAGAGAGAGAGAGAGAGAGAGAGAGAATATATATATATATCATATAGACTATTTCATACTCTAATCGACAAGCTTTTGTTTCACTTAGGGTATCTCGCAGCAATATAGTTTCTGTGCCCAAATAAGTCCAAAATCAAAATCGGCTTACACCTAATTCTAAATTTAAAGCCAAATTTAATTTAAATCAGCATTAATTAAAAAGTAAATATGGACACATTTACAAACTATTGTGGCAGCCCTCGCTGTTATAGAAATCTTCACACTATGCGCGTTTCTGCTAATAAAAATGCGAATTAAAATTCGTGTTGCTATTGTTGTTGTTGCTGCTGCAGTTGTATATCGTTTTCGTTTTCGTTGCCGTTGCTGTTGTTGTTGTTGTTGCTGGTGACACTTGCCGTTTGCTGTTGCTCGCGTTGTTCGCATTGTTGTTGCTGCCTTTGTTGTTGTTGTTGCTGTTTCTTTATTTGTGCATTTTCTGCATAAATATTTCAACACTTTCGCTTTTGTTTTGTGTCACACAGCAAAAAATAAAAATTGGTTTTAATTATTCCCAACGCAGAGCGCCGAGGCCTGGCCCACCTCGCAGCCCACCTGGCCCCTGCCGTTACCTGCGACGTCCTCTGCACAGGTTGCTGTGCATTTTAATTGCATTTCTTTTTTCTGACTTGTTTTTGCTTTTTGTTTTGTTCATTTAATTTCTGTGTGTGCTGCATCTAATTTGTTGTCATCGCGTTGCTCTTGTTGTTGCTGTTATTGTTGCTGTTGTAATTTTGTAATATTTCTTTTGCTGTTTACTTTGGTTGTTTTCTTGTTTGTTTTGATTTTCCTTTTGATTTGAGCAACTTTTGTCTTTACTTCTCTTACAATTTCTTCCCACGCACGTTGTGGAGTGTGTCTACTTCTGCTGTTGTTGTTGCGGTTTTTGCTGGTGTTGCATTTATTTGCGTAATTGTTATAAAAAAAGAAACCACAAGCAAAGCAAAGACAAAAAATCAGGTAAAATAATGTTAATTTCGTCATTTCGATCGCCGCTGCTTGTTTGCGAATTGATTAGCACGATCTGATTTGTATTCGACACTGAAATACGCATAAGGCTTATTAGTAGTTTTAATGGAAATGGGCTTGCTAGAGAGCTCCTTTGAAGTGAGTTTAACAGTAATTTATTTACATTATTTGTTTGTATTATTATTATTATTACGGTATTACTAAGCATATTGATTGATCAATTTCACTTATTGTAAATTGCATAAGAAGTATCTGAACAACTTAAAAATCATTAAGATATATCTTACATTTTATTGTAGCAATACTAACTTTTTTTATTTATGAATTTGATCATTTTGTTCTTTGAAATCTCAAAAAATCATTTTAAAATAATTTTATAGTATTTATATTAATAATTGTTTGAAAATTTTGTTTCTTTTTTAATTTATTATTTATTTTCATTTTATTTTTTAAATCTAACTATGTCTGACATACATATATATATTTGCATATATAGTAGAATATGATATTTTATTGAGTATTTTTATTTATTTTTTTTCAATATATATATATATATATATATATATATATATATATATATATATATATATTTTTTTTTTTTATATAAAATTTCGTCTGATTTTCGTACTTTA
This sequence comes from Drosophila mulleri, assembly GCA_035047565.1. Taxonomy (NCBI): domain Eukaryota; kingdom Metazoa; phylum Arthropoda; class Insecta; order Diptera; family Drosophilidae; genus Drosophila; species Drosophila mulleri. The sequence continues at coordinate 13,358,806 of JAWNPK010000049.1, forward strand.
TCTCCGTCGTCTGTTGCGTATGTGCAATTCTGTTGACCCGATTTCGCATAGATTTCCACAAATCAGTTGACTCTTAGGGTCGTGTTTGTAATTTATGAATGCCTTTGAGTGTGGTGGGCGCACGCTGTTGCTACATATTCATGCGAATACATTTACACTTATATAGAGATACATACATATACATAGATATACATACATATATGGCTCAAAACACTCATTTATTTTGGCTTTAGTTGTTTGCTTAGCTTCTTAGGATCTATAGCCTAAGCCGCTTATGGAACTCAAATGTGGATATAATGGCTAGCAATTATGTTTGCCGTTTAAAACAATATTCCAGTAAATTAGCACGGCAAAAGATCAATCACAAAATGTGGCCTGAATATGGACTTTTCACTGATTGCATAAACTCCAAATAATAATAATGAATATGCAAAATATATACTTTTGTGTACACAAGAAAATGTTATTAGTAAGACATCAAAGGCTTTGCCATCGATATCATAAATTAATTAAAATAAAATCAAAGCGAAAGTCGCCAATGCCAAATGCCGAATGCTGAATGCCTGAGGCGAGAATTTACACCCTTTCCCTATGACTGCCTCAGTCACTCACACTCGCTCACTCTTTCTCCCGCTCTCTCTTTCTCGCTCTGACTCCGCTCCAGCGAACATTGCCCGCCAAGTAACAGTAACAAATAATTAGCTTGTAAACTAAAAGTCATCATTAATAATGATTACCGTTGGGTTCTCAAAACGCCAGCTCCCTTCTGCTCACGCTCGCCCTCTTTCTCCTCCTCTCTCTCTCTCTCTCTCTCTTTCGCTGATTTGTGTGGGTGCCTCGTCTAGTTTCGTCTTTGGCATAAACGTCAACATAATTAAGTGAGCGTCTGCTGCTGCTCTAGCTGCTTCTTCGGGTACTTTTTCTGGCATCTTTTTGTACAACTGATTTGGCTGCAGCGATTTATTTCGCATTAACGCTCAATATTGCTAGCTAATTAACCACAGCGAAGTTTGCCCAAAAGGAGGCAGCTGTAAGGCGCTATAATGATGTACCAATACATACACACACACAAACACATATATATAGATGTTATTTATGTATATATGACCATGATGAGCATGATGCGTCAATTTTGCGGCTGCTAATTAGCGGCTGGCAAAAAAGTTCTTCAGCCAATCCGCTTAGCAGCTTTACAGTTAATGCCAAAAGTCTCTGCTCCAAATATTTGCCACTCGCCTGCCTAACTACAGTTTGGCGTGCCCGCAAAAGACCGTTACGCAGTCATCGAACGATTTGCAATGCAGTTCAATTAGTGGAATAACTTTATAACGAAATTCTTAGCTGACAAATGAAATATGTTGGTATTTTCCGGACTAAAACCGGAAGCTGTTGATGTATCTAGCTTCATTTAAGAATTGTCTGATCTGCCCAATACTTACAGCATGCGATATATGTATGTATATGAAAAAAGAGAAAAGAGAGCTTGTAGTGTAGACTCTTAAGTAAACCAAAAAATATATGTATATAGCCAGCATTCTAGAAGATGTTGAAGATATAGCAGATCATTCTTTATTGTTATTTTGTTTTGTATCTCTATGTTAGATCTACCTATGTTCACTTGCGACATCAAGCATTATTCCTTGCACATATTCCATCCACAATACCGACTAATAAAATTTCCTCAATTATTAAATAGTTGAAGCGTGCGGCAATTATTGCATTGACAAGTTGAGCAGAGCTGGCCGGCTCAGCTCTTTGCTTCTTGATATGGCTGGCTTACAACTCTCATTACACACTCGAGCTGGCCAGGTGGGGAACTTCAGTTGGCTGCCGCTGCCCTGTGCGGGGCCTTCTTAATGAGGCAGCGACTATTTTTCACTTTGCATCGTCCTGTGGCGTCTCATTTGCATGTGCAAACATATTTATACACAGTCATATTGCCGTCGACATTGTCGCTCCCCAAAAAGCAAACGAAGACATAAATAATCGAACAAAGTATGGCAAGCCATAAATATTTAAGCCCAGTTGGGGTATTGCCTCCTCGTCTGTCTCTGTTGTTGCTGCCTTTCAAGGCGACGCAAGGCGCCAAGATGCGATGCGATGCACAGCATACGCCGCGCCGCGCTCTGTTCACACAAATTTCATGCAGCCAACAATAAAGCGCAATAATATAGGCAACAGCAGCAATGTTGCAGCAACAACAACAGCAACAATAAACAAGCAGCGCAATTTCACTGACTACTGAGAACTTTACGTACTGTGACGGGGCACAGCTCTGGGCGAAACTTCAACTGTTCGGCGCGGTGCTGCGCTGCGTTGCACTGCAGCAAATACCAAAATGAAAATGAAAACGGCGAGCACAATAAACTATGAGGTGACGATTCGTAGATACCCTATATAAGATTATATATAGACTTTTATATATAATATAAAATTTTTTTCGCCTAGAAATTATTTATAAATATATATTTTTGGCCCGATTAACTAAGTGATTGTTCAGCAATAAGCGATTGATTGACTGCCTGGCAAGCAGTATAGATACCCTACAAATTCGATCTGGTTTGCCTGCATGTCTTGGGTGCTTAGACAAAAAATTTCAAACCATATTATTTACAAACTCCGAACTATTAGGATTCTGAAACATTAATATTAAATATTTATTCCATTTAATACGTACTTTCAAACATTCTTAAACAGTCATAAACCCATTTGATTGATGTTTACAGCTCCAATAATGCGAAAGTCTTGCTGCTATAGATCAGCTTCTCTATCGATTACTTAATATGCATAACAAAAGTATTTACATTAAGAAGAAAAAGTTCGTAAAACTCAGTCCTTTATATGTTCATTGGGAAACACATATCATCCTTAACAAGAGTATACAATAGCAACTTCTGAAACTGTAAGTTAAATTGAAAAGTAACGCACGCTGTGCATTGTGCACATGGCGCGTAGGCGTATACGCAATCTCCGCGCCCATTAAAACTTGAGCAGTCGAAGCGAATTATACTGCACTTACGACAAGGAATGAAGCTTACCAAAGGCTAAAGAGTTGCAGTGGAAGTGCTTACCTGTAAAGAAAAGATAAACATGTTATGTTAGTTAGATGCAGTTGTTAATTGAAGTGTACATAATTACAGGTTAATAATAATAATAATAGAGTGCATCAACAAGTCAATTTTAAGGTTTATTTGGGCACAATTTTAAATACTTAATTAGCTGAAAGAAACTCACTACTTCATTTATTAAAAAAAAAAAAAAACTCTTTCAGGCTGCTTATCATGTCTTTTACCTACCCCAACATAAATCATTTTTACTCAGCTGATCGTCCCTATATATATATCATTTCATAACTTAATAGCTTTCATATAATAGCCTTAATGTCCTTTCGCACATCTTTACTTTTTGCTCAGTGTGACTGTGTGTTTGTGTGTGTGTGTCATGCCATTCGACCTATTGTTGTTGTTCGCATCGCTCCTGTTGCTTTAATTTATATTTGCCCGAGTCTCGAGTCGTCTGCCTCCCTTTCAGTCTCTCCGTCTTCAGCTCCACCATTTTCATTCATGCGCCTCGCGCTGCGCACTCATTTACCCTTTAGCCAAACGTTCAGCTCGGCCCTTCACACAATTTGCCGCTGTTCGCTTTCCGTTTGCCCATTGCCAGTCACTTTTGCATATCATTTGCGCGCATCTTGCCAACTCGCTTCACCTCGTTCTCCTTCTCCAGCTACCACTACTGCCACTGCTGCTGCTGCTGTTGTTGCTCCCCCCTTCTGTTCGCCAGCCAGTTAAGTGCATTACAATGAACTACGTAGGAGCTCGGCCGCCCCGCCGTGACTCGTAAATAAGTTTTATTGTGTTTTCTGCAAACGCCCACGCGACTTTGCTCTCGCTCTGCCCTTGCCATGTTGCTTTAAAGCCTCTCCCTCTCTCTCACTCTCTATCTCTGCCCTGTCCACATCCTTGTCTTGGCTCACCCACTCACGCTCCACTGTTGCAAGTTATCGTTTCCTTTGTTTTGGTAATTTAGCAAGCGCGCCAACGACGTCCTCTAAATTGCTGGCATACATTCGCTCAGAGCTGCCCACTGTGCCAAGTGTTGTTGCTGCCGTTGCTGTTGCTGCTGTTGTTGCAGTTACTGTTGCTGCTGCTAGGCAAATGACTACAAAGTGGGCTTTGCAGTTTGCTTGCAGAGAACTGGGATCTGCACTTGGAGCGCTTTTTGGGCTGACGTCGCCAAAATTATGGCGATTCTAATGTGGAGACGGTTAGCTAACCTACACTCCTCCCACTCACCCGTCCTCCCGCTATATCTCTCTGTCTCTTCTCCACTCTCCGCACTCCTGTTGCTGCTGCATATTTAAGCGCAAGTTGGCGCAATTGTTGCGCGTTTTATTGTTTTGGGAATAAGTGCGGATTTATAGAAATTTTTAGCTTTTGCGCTGCACTGCACTAGAGCTCTTATTCCAGAGAGCAGCACCATGGCAGTAGCAACAATATTTTAAGTGCTTTGCTATGCACATTTTGCAAACATATACATACATACAATACAGACCCGCTTATATATATGTATATATACAGTTAAATGCCATCGGCAGGCACAATCTTTGTTGATAATGAAGCCAAGATGCAGACATGACATGAACTCAATTACCCCATGTCCAATGCTGAATGGCCCGGCTGAGGGGCTGGGCGTGACCATGGCCAACACATTAGGCCAAGACAGTCAGACGGGCAGAGATACTTTTGCAAAGAGTCCACAAATTAGAGACGCGTTCGCCGCTTCTGCTTGTGCATTGCATGCAAATGTGCAGTTTGTGCTCTCGGCCCTCGGCGCTGGGCATCAAAATTAATATGCATACAAACTGTGGGATGGAGGCGTGGCATGCCGTACAAGCGGCCACAATAATAACAATGAAAATGCACAGAATGCGCCTTATAACGACAACAAATTGCCCATTTGGCATAGAAGATGATGAGACAGTTAAATGCGGCAGCAGCAGCGCGAGAGCAAGAGGAAGAGGAAGACTGGGTTGAGTCGACATGGTCGACATTAATTGGCTGCCATGTCATTTTGTTTATGCAGCGCACTCTCGCTGTCAACGCCAGACAATTGAGTTGGAAAATTAGAAATAGACCAGCACCCTAGACTCAGACCCCGACCCGAACCGGACAATGTCATCGTTAGCGGGCAGCACAATGTTTTAGAAAAAAAGTATAACTGAATGAAACGAGTCGCACTTAATGGCCCTGATGACTCACTAAATGCTGTCAGAGTGAATTAAATTGCAGAGCAAACGAAATGTGTCGCAAATCAAGGCAACATGATCGAGGACACGTTTAAGATAAGAACTGAAAGGACAGGCACGGCATAGTCGAGCTTTGAGAGGAGTTCTGGCATATATTAAAGATCTCAACAAGCATTTAAGAAGCATTAACCAAGCACACAGCTGGCCATGAAGTTGCGACTTTGCAGATGAGCATCAGCAGCTGGAGGGAGTGGAGGAAAAGAAGTTATTTTATGCATACGCATTACGCATACGCCACATGCGCCGCATATGTTACGCCAGAGGCTGGAAGTCAAGCACATTTGCGTATCTCAGGCTAGGTAGCTGTCGGCCAGACAGGCGTATCATTAACGCAACAGCAGTTGCAGTTGCAGTTGGAGTTGCTGCTGCTGCTGTTGCTGGTGGTGCTGCTCTCGGCATTTGCAATTTAGAGGCGCGCATGTGCCACTTATTTTGCAAGAAGTTCGCTTGGCTGGCTCGCAGCACCTAAGCTGGCTATCATGTTCAAGTGCCTGGCCCCAAAAAGCAGAACAGCAATGACTGTGTGTGTGTGTGTAGGGCTTCAACTTGTAACTTGCAACTTGCAGCTATGCAACTGCTGCGCTATGCCATTTCCACTTCAGCTAACCGTCGGTGTCACATTCGTCGTCACCGTCACTCACAGTCAACAGTCGGTGTCGGCGTCGGCGTCGGAGTCGAAGTCAGCAGTCAGCAGTCAGCTTCGCACCGCTGGCTGTTGCAATTCTTGTGGTATTTGTGGCATAAAATTTGCAAATAAAACGAAATGAGCTGCACGACAAACACCAAACCACACAGCATTCCCATTCTTATTCTTTAGCTAGCTTTGGGTCTCGTATTGAATTCTGTGCACCTTGAGGTGTTCATTTTCATGCCAAAAGGAAAATGCGCGTAATTATGCGGCTGCCACAGTGTTGCAAATGTCGTCGTTTCGCATGCGCTGAGTTCTTTTATAAGTTTTGTCTTTTGCTTGCTTCTCATTCATTTAGTTTCTTTTTTTTTTGTGATATTTTCGAGGCCATTTACAAAGCTGCTGTAACTGGAGCGTGCCGCAACGAGGCCGCGGCAAAATGTCTCAAATGTTGCACTTATTGTTGCATTAATAACAAAGCGCCAACTGCATCAAGCGCACAAATGAAAACAAAGCAAATATCGCCAATGCCAACGATGGGCGACATTTTCCCTGATCAACTGAAAAACCAGCTAGAAATGAGAGTGTTTTGAAAAGCGCTTTAGCATAATGCTCAAATAAAGAAGTGAGTGATTTAGAGATACTCTCTATTGAAATGAGAGAGTTGAGAGAGAGAGAGAGAAGAGCCAAAACAAACTTTTATAATTTTACACAAGAAATCAAATTTAAAAATACTTTTTCAACCAAGTTCGTTCTTCAAAGAACATTGTCAAAAGTGTCGCAATGTAAAACTCTTGCTACCAATGGTAGCAAATATATGAATGAATAGTTTATTGAATATTTTGTAGTGGCGTATGCGGTATGCAACATGCGGCATGGCCAGCATTGCTTGCAGCCGGCATTGGCCGTAGATTCCGCAACCCCCTCGGGGTAGCTGGCTGTGGGTTAACCGAGAGAACCGCAGCTGACAGGAAACCATTTAAACTGACCTCAAATGACAACGACAGCGACAGCCCTGCATATATATACATTTATATATATAAATATATATCAAATATAGCAACAAAAAAAAAATTTCCACATACATATATATACCCTAGATGGAAATTGAAAGAAGAAAAAACAGCAACGGCAAGAAGAGTAACGCGCAGCTAGCCACAAACAAATTGGCAGCAATTGTAGGCAGCAAAAGGCGACAAAAGCTCGCGACCAGCTGCATCGGATTTTATGGATAGACGCAAAGCCCGACTGCACCGCTGCGTAGAGGGACATTTCGCATAGAGTCGCAGCACTCATGACGGATGCTCGGCTGGACGCTGCGACAGAATGGGAAAAAATGTTATTCAAAAAATGTCTGATATATATGCATACAATATATGGATATATGTATAGATATATATGGTGCTAAAACACAATGTAAATGGAGAAGCTGCTGTAGATGCTGAATGCTGAATACTCTGTATATGAAGGTCGATTTTTTAGGTATTCTCATTCTAATCTGTTTATTTCTCTCTCTTTCGGTATATTATGTTATATATAATATTTCTATTTTCTTTCTACTAATATATATGTAACTTAATTTTTTAACAACTGATGCCCTTAAACACCTAACAAGAAGACTTCAATGTATTTTTAAAGCCTCTATTGTTCACTCACGCTGAGCTATTCAAAGGCAACCACAAACATTTTTAACATTTTATTTGGACAAGAAATGCATTTTTGAGTGTCAGCCAGCCCATGGCTCTGGTAAACTTGCATCCATAAAATTGCATCTAACAAAATGAATGCAAATTGTCTTAGCAACAATTTTCCAGGCTGAAGACAATGTGAGTGCATGTCAAGTTATGGTTGGACTGTATCTTTAGCTACATAATTGATGACTAACCGCAATGACTGCAATGGCTGGGCATTGGTTTAGTTCGGTAGTCAACGTTAGTCTACGGCTCTATACAAATTGCACGCCTAAGTCATAATGCCAGCTAACGCAAGGGCAGTGCAGGTAAGGCAAATGGGAATGGGAATGGGAATGGGAATGGGAATGGGAATCGGACTGGACATGGGCTGAGACGCGAATTGGAGAGTGCGGCTACTGGCGACCGGGTAGCGCAGTCACAAAATGCAATTTTAGCTTTCAATTGGCCATGGAAGCGCTGTAGCACTCGGCTCGAGCCGGGCCAGCGACAGAGCCATTCAACCAAGCAGCCAGCTAACCAAACTGGCCAAAGCTGTTGTTGCACTTCTCTCGTTTTATTTCGCTCAATTTTTTTTTTTTTTTTTTTTTGGCTTGGGTCATTTTTGTTGATGCACTGCATTCGTTTGCTGCACAAAGGCAACGATAACTTCGCATTACATTAGTATATTTGCAACTATACACAGATGCATATGTAAGTGTGTGCGTCTGTGTGTGTGTGGGAAAGACATAGTTCTGCAGACAATGGGGAGAAAAAAAAAAACTGGTTTGTTCGCTCGCTCCTTGTTGCAACAATTGCAACAGTTGCTGCAGCGTTTGCTATTTTTATTTATTATTTACCAAAAAGACAAAATCAATACATATACATATACATACACATATATATGAATATATGCTTGTGTGTGGGTGACACTGTCCAAGTTTGAATGGCTGCCATTTTGTTTGTCTCCTCTGTGTTTTTTGTTTTTATTTTGTTGGTCTCATATGCGAACCGGGCACAACTTTACATTTAGCTGTCAACAAAAGGCCAACAAACTGCAGTAAATGCATTTCAATGCAAATAAATGCAAACTTTTCCAACTGCTTTTCCTGCTGCCAAGATGAGAGTCCCCTCTCCCCGCCCGAATCCCCTTCAGCTTTCGCCCCCTTTTCTGCTAGCGGCTATTTTCTTTATTATCAAATTGTCCTGCGCTGACCATTTGCCTCAATTTGGGTCAACTGGCAGCGCTGCCACGTGCCAGCGCTCACCAGTAAATAAATCACTTTCCCCACAAGTATCAATCTCAGACCTTACGCATACATGCACACACACTCGAACACATACACACGCACACTAGGCTGTTCCTTTCGGGTTCTGAAAGCTTGGCTCATCAGCATCAACGTCTTTGACTGGGCAAAAAGAAAGCAAGCAAAGTGTATGTCGCGGTGTCTGACACTGAAATGCGGATACAATAAAAGTTTAATATACCCTGTGAGCTGAGAAATATAAAGGAATATCTCTTTTTCGCTTGATTTATATTATGACTGCAATAATGTATTAATTTTGTATTAATTTTATGTTTTCATACAATAATAGCTATTTATAGTTGCTTGTGTACATTATTTCAGATTAGTTTATACTGAACTCATTTAATATTTTTTATTTTGTCTTATTGACCAAAAACAAAAATAAAACTTATTTTAAAATAATATTTTTCACATATTATCTATGCAATGAGTCAAGAGCATATATTGCTTTAGCGGAAAGCTGACTACAGGGTATCCATTAGTGGATCACTTTCTGCTCTGTAACTTTTACTCGTATTCTTTTTCTATATATCGCGTACTTTCTAAGTGCACCCTGTGGAGCAATCACTCGATCCAGCAACAGCAACGTACAGCGGTGAAAAGAAGAAGCAGAAACCATCAAGAATATTGAATGGAGTTGGAAGGTTGCGCAGAAAAGTGCACGAAAATATTGCCGAAAAGGCAGACCACGCATTAATGGCAGCTGCTGTTGCTCAGGATTCAGCTTCTTTGTCATCCTTGTTGCTGGTGCTGTTGTTGCTGTTGCTGTTGCTGTTGCTGTTGCTGTCGACCCGACCGACACACGCATCTATAAAAGTTTATTAAATTTACAAGGAACTTTTATGCAGTTACTTTTTGACAAGCTTTCTTTGCGTTTGCCTTTCATTCATGCCTCGGCTGAGCCATAAAATTGACAACGACTATGTAAATATGCCACACATACACCCACAAAGAGTGTAAGGGAAAGGCCGTTATGTCCTGTATGCAGGATTTTCAATTTAAATGAACTTTGCGACGAGCGTTTTATTTTCTTACATATTCAATAATTTTGCCAGCTTATTGCTTGTGTATGTTTTGCCAGCTCATGTGGAAAATTACAGCGGCAACAGCAAATGCATAAGATATGCAAATAAAACATTGAAATGAAACGAAATAAACAACAACAACAACACCAGAATATGACATTGAAAAACAGCGCGCAACTTGTCACAAGTCACAAATTGCGGTTGATTTTTTGTGATTTTTTTTTTTTTTTTTTTGTATTTTTTATTTTGAGAATTTTACGTGAAGCGGATGAACTGGCTCTGAAGCTGGAACTGGCACGGGGGCAGGCATTGAGGACAGAGATTTTGTTTTATATATATATTTCAATATGAGTCGGAGCCGTAGTCTGAGCCGTTATCATGTCGACGCCGACGCCGACGCGTCGCCAGTGAAAGGAAGTTGACCTCTAAAGTTTAATGCATTTAAATAAATCTTTACAAAAAAAAAATATGCATTAAGCCGAATCTGAAAGCGAAAACAACACACAAATACACGCACACTCAGGTAGAAAAGCATGCGTAAAGATCTGTGTTGCACAGTTAGCTTGTTTTGTTGCGAAATTCAGCTGTTTTCTTTAGGTGAGTAATTTTAGTTCCTTTAACCTTTTTTAAGCTTTTTGTTTTTCTGTTCTTTATATGACTAAATAGTATTAGGCTTGCTTATCTCTGATTTTCATATCTGAAATATAAAAGACTAATAATTTTATTGTATTGAAGAAAGGTATATAAATGCAAATTATTGTCTATATAGCTAATATGCAAACGAAAACTCTCTAAAAGTAAAAGGAAAGTATAGTTTTGGCTACAGCATTTTATGCAGGCTTTTAAAATTTATAGCAAGAGTAAAAGGAGTTTTAGTACATTTTTTCAAATTTATACAGCCTCCACAGCTTTAATTACACACTTGTAACATATATCTCAGCAAAAACAGTTACTTTCTTAAACTGTCGCGTTTTTTGCTCAAGCTTAGCTTTGATTTTTTTTTTTTAAGGTTACAACACTGGTCGCGACTTCCACTCACGCACGACACGACACGACTATAGTATTTTTTCTTTGTTTCTCTTAAGTCTAAACGAAAACTACATTTTAATTTTTTTTCAAATTTTAGTCAACGGCAATTAAATTGGCGACGCGTGCAGCCGGGTCATAAAAAAAATAATAAGAAAGAAAAAATAAATAAATATGTGTATAAAAATAACTAGAAACCAGTTTAGAGCTGACTCAGTTTTACGCTGAACCGGTATCGAACTTTAACTTTAACTGTAATGGCAATGGTTATGTTCGCCATATGCCAAGTAGCTAACTCTCCCTCTCTCTGTCTCTCTTTGTCCATATGTGTCTCTCTCTTTAAATAATGCATTTTAGCTTGAACCTTTCTGCTTGTGCGACGAATTGTTAAATTTCTATTTGATGCTGCTTTCCTTCCACCACGGCAAATATCGAGTCTTTACTTTGCATATAGATTATTTTGGTCAGTATCCGCTGACCTTGTGTGACAGTTACTTTTATATGCGTGAGCGTGTGTACATGTGAGTGTGTGCATGTGTGTGTGCTATCGAGTGCCATCACACTTCCGTTGCTTTGTGGCCAGCCAGAATATATCCACGTCTTTGTTAACTGTCAAAGTTCAGGCCCTAAGACATGGCCTCAAAGGTGTGCATGTGTGCATGTGTGCATATGTGCGTGTGTGTGAGTCAGTGTGCGTGCTATCGAATGACAAGCTGAACACCTGCCCTGCTGTCTACCATTACGCATTTCGGTATCATATTTCATTCACTCGGCTATTATGTATCTACAGCCATGGAAGTATCTATATCTATGTAGCTGTCGCTCTGTTATTTGCCAAATAGATCAAAAATTATGCGCGCAATTAAGTTCAATTTTCAATAGCCAAACCACATTGTGCATATTCGTTGAGCTGTCAAAATGAATTCCAGTTTTTTTTTCCCACTTTTTTTTGCACTAATTGTCGTTAATGAACAAATTATTGAACACCAACAACAAAGAAAAAGGCCAGACAGCAATCAAAGTGGAAGAAGAAAAAAAATTGGACTAATAGAGGAAAAGAGAAGGAAAAATAAATGGCAAATAAGAGCAAGCAAAATCACTCGAAATGTCAATCAAAATTTGATCAATGAGCTGAGCCGAGCTGAGCTGAAATTTTGTCTAGGCTACATAAAGATTAAGTGTGCGCGCGTGTGTGTGTGTGTCTGTCTGTGTGTATCTGTGGCAAGGCTGTTTGACGCCTCTAATTGAGTGATGTAATGCAAATTACTTTCAATTTTTTATTTATGCAACGAGAATAGTTGCTAAATACCATTTAAGGCTAACCTTTGGAAAATTTCAATTATATTTTATACAACAGGGCTTACATGTCGTATGATTAATTAATGCCTATGTCACATAAAAAACAAAGTAATTGTTATGCGCCTATAAAAAAACCTTTTATCGTACACTTTGACCTTTGTTATGAATTTTTTGTAAGACTCTTTGCTAGGCAAGTGGTTTCTCTTTTATTTTTTTTTAGCGCTATACTCTTTGTCATTAGTTGAAGCAAACATATGAAAAAAATGAAATATTGTAAATGTGCCTACTGCTAATTTGTATTTGCATAAATTAAAATGTAATTATAAAAGTGCAGCAGCAGCAGCAGCAAGCGGAAATGATTTATGCATGAAATAAGCACAAAGAAATGGTTACAATAAACCAAATGTTACACACTATATATATATATATATATACATATATCCAGAAAGGTATATATGTATGCTTCATATATTTATACATATATACATTTCTGCCATTTATAACAAAATATATTTTGTTTACATTAATAATTGCAGCAAATAAATTAACAAGTTATTACAACGTAAAAAATACATTGACAATTTTTAAATAAATTGCATGAAAAAAAAAAAAAACATCATGAAGAAAATGCTGTATGCAAAATATCGAATATTGAATACTCTTAGATAAGTTCATGCATTCTACTTTTATTTAACAATAAGGTATATGGTGTATAGTATTTTTATTATACCCCAATTATATTTCAACTTAGCCGGAGACAACAGCAATACAAACCTCAGTCTTACTTAGTTTTATCATTTATGCACTTTAGTGGATTCTGGGACAATATAAATTGATAAACTCTCGCAACGAGTGTATAAAAACTTTAACAGTCGCTTTTTTAATTTTAAATATTTAACTTTTAATTGTTGGCAATCAATTCTGAGTGCGCTGCGCTGCGCGTCCATGGTGTAAAATATATCAAAAATAGTTACAATCATTTTTTTTATGCCCGAGTGCTCCGCGTCATTTATCAAAAAATTATTTTCGTGTGTCAAAAGTGAATAAAAAAATATTGAAATTGTTGCTGCATGAACTCATTTTAGAAAGTGAGCTGGAATTGAAGTTAAAACTGAAACTGGAAGCTCATCGATTGGGACTGTAATAAATATATGAAGATTTATATATATCTCGCATTTATGAGCCACGATTGCGGCTACTGTGTGCGAAAATGAAATTGAAAACAGAGTTGAATTGAATTGAATTGAATTTCAAGAACGCACTTAATACTTGAATTGAATCAAAATATAAATAGCACTCAAACAATTTGATTTGTTTATTTATGGCACAATTTGCTCAATCATGGCCGAAACCGTCTTTTATGCCTAGTCATAGCCCAAGTCCTACGCACATTTTTTGTTTTTGTTTGTTACTTTCATTTCTAATTATTGTGATATTCGTTAAGTGATCTTTAACTCCAAAGCAGGGCCAACTCTGGCCTGGGGGCGAACTTTCGGTTAGATGTGTGTGTGTGTGTGTATATATAGCAGTTGTAGTCGTTGTCTCAGCCATAAATACTTGGAAGGTCTTTCGTTTTCTCACATCGCTGTGACGCGTGCTTTTCGCATTTAATGAGACTTGTTTTATTTTCTATGCTCTATGCAAAGTTCAAACTACTTAAGACAATTATTTCCGGCACTTTTCCTCAACTGTTCCACTGTAGCATATACAAAAGAAAACTGGAGCACAGTTGACGCGTGTTGCTGATTTGCTATATACACAGAGCGAAAAAAGAGTACGAAGTGGCTCATACTTAAAACTCCATTAGTTGGGGAAAATGTAATCGAAAAAATTTAGGGCAACAAATTTATTTAAATAAAAAAATATATACTTATATATATGTGGAATGGTATTACAGAAACATTTTGTATGCTTTACACTACTCGAAAAAGCTTACGAAATTAACAGGTCTTAGTAGATTTGCCCGGGGCAACTCTCACTACTAGAACACTCGCACTTACAATTTCTCACAGTGCAGCTCGTTCTGGTAATTTGCCTTAGTGCTGCACTAAGTTTCACAGCAAATCGCTGTATAATTCCAATTAGAAACAATTACTCGCTTTGAACTTGTCAAGTTAAAGTTAGTGGAGCAAATGTTGGAGTTGAGTGAAGCTCAACCTTTTTCCTTTTTTTTTCGTTTGTGGCTAGCCCTAGTGACCTGAAAAGCTATCTGGCAGAGAAATTGCTACGACTTATATCACAGACAGGTATTTATTTTTTTTAGCATACAGATGCGAATTGACGCTGAGTCAGGCGGTGTGATCGGTAAATATGTAACGGCTCAACAGGCGTATGAGCAATCGATGGGCTGTGGGTTCAATAACATGCAAGTGGAGCAGCAATCGTAAGCAGCACTTAGTCTGCCGACTGTTTACATTAAATGCTAATTTATTAATGATTTTTAAATGGCTTGCAACACTTTTCGCCTGCTCCACATTGGCCAATCCGGGCGACAATTGTGGTTGCTTTTAATTGCCAAGCATTTCGAAAGAAGCCAGCGCGAAGGAGGCGGAGGAGAAGGAGCCGAAGATGAAGAGAGAGAAAAAAATAGCATTCTCATCCGGTTCGCGCGCCACCCCGTCGCTGCCAGCTGAAGCCAATTCATTACATATGAAGAGAGACGCCAAACGTGTTCAAATCAAATCCAGCTCAGACTTTGGCTCAAAGAAAAAGTTGCTGTGCCAGTTTAGCAGCAGCAATTGTAGCGCCGACCAGAGCCGTACTCGTTTTGTACTCACAGTCTGACCGCCCGTCTAACTGTCTGTCTGTCTGTCTGTCTCTTTGCCTGTGTGTGTGTGTGCTTGGGTGCTGCTTTAATTATTTAATGGTGCACCCATTTGCATGGCGCATATGCGTTCGTTTTCTAGCCACGATATAAAGCCACGCCCACGCACACCCACACGACCACACGAGGCCCTCCCCAGCTGCAGCCACAAGCTTAGCTGCATGAAACGTTAGCTGTTGCATGGCTTTGTCTTGTCTGTTATCTGCAAAAGATACTTTTTAAGCTGGGCTTCGTTTTAAGCACAACTAAATATAGCTCGAGATGATATTTTTACGAAAATTCACAAATTTATATGATATTTATTTCATTTTTATGGTATTATCTCTGGCTTCAAGCACTTCAGGTCTGCTGAATATGCAAATTTTACACGAGATATGTAAAAGAAAACATAAAAAAGCGATTAAGTATAATTTTTGACTACGCCGTCGTGAACATTAGATGCTCTAAAAAACTAAGGTATGTATATAAAATATGTAATTTAGGAATAACATATAATGATATTAATGGCTTTATGCAGTCTACAAAATACAACTGAGCTGACTGAAGATCATTAATATATATATATATATTCTTTTGTAATAATATTAAATTAATTTATTCACAATCTCGCATTTAGGTTCAACTATTATGGAATCAAACTTAGTCAGTTTCTGATCCCTCACATATTATAGTTTTATACCCTAACTTCTCCAATGCCAGCATTGCAGTAACCTTTACACTGGCACCGCAAATAAAATCAAATTTTTATGAATCAGCTTTGCAAGAGATGCCAGTCGAGGCGGGGCGAGCCAGGTGCGTGACTGACCAAGATACGCTCAGAGATGACGTAGACGTTGTCTAGTTAGATTCCCCTGCCATACGCTACGACACACCTCTTGTCAGCTTGACCACGTTTGCCCACGTTGTTTTTTTGGCCAACGTCAAAGACTGCAAACGGCTTTTAATAATTTATGCGTGGGCGGCAACAAAATACAACAAGAAAATACCAAAACGACAACAAAGAGACGCAGAAGACGACGGCGACGACGACGACGACACACTGACACACACAAGCTGCTGAAAAATTAATGAAAATGCTGTACCAAATTGAAAACAATAACGGACAGAGATAGAAACACACAGAGAGTGAGGAAGAGAGGGATGGTCAAGACGAAAAAAATGCAGTTGACCAAATATGCGCAAATGTTGTGGTTGGACGTCAATGGAAGCTGCGAGTGAGAGAGGCGGAGAGTGAGATAGAGGCAGAGAGAGAGAGAGAGAGAGAGATAAAAGTGAAGCAGAAACCGGGCCCATAGCAAAGGCAGAGGCAGTTGCTGACAATAATGTTAAAGCTGATGATTGAGCTGAACACGATGATGAGCTTGGCGAAGAAGCCACAGTCAACAGCTTTGGTTAAAAAGAAAGAAACACAAACGCAAGCTGCTTGAAAACTTGATGTAGGTCAACTATACATATACATATATATATATTTAGTAAATACAGCTTTTTTTTTTTCTTCTCTTCTCTGACATCAACGTCAAAGTGGAGCTGGGCCTGGTCCGGTCTGCTATGCGTGTGCGTGTGTGTCCGCTCGTGTTACTTTTTAGTTTATAGGCCATGTGGCATGCGGAAACTGGAGCTAAAACTGGATGAAACAGAAACAGAAACCAAAGTCGAAGCCAATGCACCCCCAATGGCCAATGACCATGATGAACTTCATGATGCTGACGTTGATGAGGCTTCTTCTTCTTTTAGCTGCTCCTTCAAGTGGAGTTCGTTTAATTGCACTGGCCAAAACGAAAGCGACGGCTGCTGCTGCTGCAAAACAACAAAGTTCTGACAAGGCGCTGGCTTAGCAAAAATTGCTTACCATGCCCCTGAAATGCCGCTGTTGCTCAAATTGGACCATGAACGTGATCAATTATGGTTCATTGTGGCGCATTTTCAAAATCAATAACAGCAACAGCTACAAAGTTGCGTTGGCCAAGCCAAGTCAAGCCAAACAATAAGACGGCCGCTCTCTAAGCCAGCCAAGAGTCAAGGCTACCTAAAGCTGACTTGATTTGAGTTATATATTATGGACTTTTATGAACAATAAAACAAACATGAGCCAAAGCAAAACAACAACAACTAAGACTAAAAATAAATAATTAATAATAACTGTCTATGAGCCGCAACATATACGCAATTATGGACAGGCGCACAAAAAATGCATAAAAAATCACATCAAAAAATTAATATCAATGTCAGCATTTTTTTTTTTTTTTTTTTTTTTTTTGGTGTTCAATTATTTGTGTCAAGTCATATGTCAAAAGATATCTATATATATAACTGGATTGTATTGAACGGCCGTTCAACTGCACTTTGGCCAAGACCAAAGGTTGTAAAGTGATCCATTTGTTGGCTTTGGTGGCTGCCCTGCAATTGACTTCCGCCTTTGGCAAACAATAGCTGCAAATGGCTCGACGGTCAGTTGGTCAGCTGGCCGGTAATTGATACGCCTTTATGGGCATTACGGAAAATGTGTGAAGTACTTATGGTTTTGTTATAACTTGATCAAAAGTAAAAATAGTCAAATAATAGATCTTATATTATATTATATTAAAATCTAAAGAAAAAAATAAGACAACAATTATTCAAGCATGCTGCTGTATCCACATCGTATACGCCTTTCAGAGAACTGTGGGACTTGAGAAAAGTTTTTGTGACCCATGCTCCATTCAAAAAGATAAATTGATTTGTAAGAAGAATGTTGTTAATTCCTAAAATTTTTAAATAAAAGGCCAGCGTCGTTCAGCTTTGTGTTATATGTTGTAACTCATGTAAACATATTATAAGAAATTAAAAATTTCTTAAGAAATTCATCTTGATTACAATCTGAACTGATTTCAACAACTTTAAAGCTTTAAACAAGACTTTGCCAGCTTAAGAAAAACTCGAGTAAATTTGTGATTACAAAAGTTAAAGCATTCATGCTTAAATAAGAAAAAAAAATCAGAATTTTCGGAATTACGGTCAGAGAAGAGTTGCTAAGTTCAGAGAGGTTCAAGTCAAATAAGAAAATGTATGTGTTCAAGGATTTTAGATTTGAAAAAAGCTCTAGTCTAAAATGCAATATTAAAAAATAAATAAAATAATAATAATAAAATTTAATTTTCTTAATTTACTAATTCTTTGAGCTTGTATAATTGTTATTTACACATATATCTCTTTTCAGAAATTCCAAATCTATTTGGCTATACCCATACCTTGGCCTTCATTACTCAAATTAACTTTTATCTCTGACAGTCTTTGAAGCTCACATTATAAACGGTTGAAAACAGCCTTTAAGAACTGCAAAATTTACACTTAACAGCCATGTCTAGCCCGATATCAAGCTGAAATACAATTCAATTCAATTCAATTCATGCTGAATTTTATCACATTTAGCTGGCATTTCATATGGGCATCATCTAGCTTTGACTTCAATAATAGTCCAATATATCAGCTTGAGCAGCCAGCTGCGCTGCTCTGGCCGCATTCTTCTTTGCGGCTTTGTGGCCGTCTTTTGTTTAGTTCTCGGGTTTTAATTTCGTTAATGGAATTGCTTTGTTGCTTGCTTTGGCTTTGTACTTGTGTCCATTTGCAATTAAATGCATTAAAAGCCCAGTCATAAAAAGTACGAAATAAAAATAAAAATCATAATGTTTGTCCACTTAATCGGGACGCGACTATTTGTATAAAAAAGCCAAGTGAAATGTTCTGCTGCCATTTCGAGGTTAATGTGCTATTCGGCCGATTATACAAGCTTGAACTTGCAATTAAATAGATGTATATACATATGTGTATATGTATATGTCAATATATAAACATATATAGATATAGATATATATATTAAGCCATAATCGTATTGAAAGCGTTGTCAATTGCAACATTTCTCTTAGCTAATTGATGATGGCTTTCATATTGGCTAATGCCCCGTTTAAGTGGGTAGCTAAGAGGCTATATTAGGCTGTATATATGCTGCTTATCAAAACAAAGGCTATACAAAAGATTCAAGAGACCATTTCCACATCTTCAAATCAAGTCATGTCTATCCCATTGTCTGCCAAGTTAACTACAGGGTGTCTACTCGGCAGCCATTGCTAATTGGAGCACTCTTACTATCACATATAAGCAGTGCTGTTGTCTCAAGTTGTTTTGGGCCATAGCCAATGATATATAATTAACCAGGCAAAAAGGCAAATTGGCTCGAATCGTGTCGGCTCGAACAATTTTAACTGCTGCCCGCTTTACAAATGAGCCCAAACATGAAGCATGAAAGCAATGCCACATTATGCTGCACGCCCCGGACAACTAATTTCGTAAGCGCCACTCTTAATGCCAAGCGTAACTTATGGGCCGCCATATAATAGTCTATATGTATGTATATGTATGTGTGTGTGTGTGTGTCGTGTGTTATGTGGCAGGGCTGGCACAGGCCGTTGCACATTTGCTTTGCAAAGTTATTAGCGTGTTGAACGGCTTCTCTTTTCTTTTTTGTTTGTATTTTATTTTGATTTTACTCTCTTTTTCATTTTCATTAAAAGACATAAATTGTGCAGAAAAAATGCAGAGAAGGATAGGTCTGTTCTGGGTCGGCTTGCCTTGTGTCTGAGTCAGTCTCTGCGTCTCTATCTCTCTCTCTCTCTCTTTTTCTGTCTCTTTCCGTCTCCGTCGCTGTCTCTGGGTGCTTGTCCATGTCTGGCAGCCAAAGGCGTGTGTGCGTCGTGTTTTATTTGCAGCCTTTTGCGCTCTTATTTACGATTTTTTCATTTTCATTTTCATTCTGCACATATTTTTCCCCCATCACGGTTATTTTCCACGGCGCAATGCATTCATGGGCTGCGTCGCAAAGCAGTTTGTATGAATGAAAGTTGCATGTGGGTCTGAATAAGCAAGTGAATGAGTGAATGAATGAATGAGTGAGGCAAATGCCACTCGCCCCTAGCCCATAGAAGGGACACAGCAGTATTAAGAATGTCGCCGCCGCACATTAAAACATTTTTGAGGGGGCGTGGCTGCTGCAGCCAGCCAGCCAAGCAGCTAGCTAATGCAATGCAAATGCAGCAGCTGAAGCTGAAGTTGACAAAATAATCGCACTGGCAAACAACATTGTAGCTGACGGTACAAACGGGCGTATACTTAACATTTGCAATTCTTTGCATTGCAGCTAAAGGGAAATTAGAAAAGTGCCCAAACGACAAATTGAAAGCGAAATGGAATACAAATAAAGAGAGGAGCTGAAGAACAAGTAGAAGAAGGTAATTTTAAAGTGGAATGCGTAGCCAAACACAATACACATATTTTGCAATTGAAGTGAAAAATTGAATCTTTAATTTAGTTTTCAATTTTCAATCGCTCTTTGTCCACTTGTCTGCAATATTAAATTCTCAGCCATTGTCAAATAAAAATTCTTCAATTTTGTCAAACATCGCTCAGATATGTACAAACCCTTTTTTTTCTTTCTTTCCAACTTCTTCTACTTCGAGAATTCCCGCTAAGCGCCCAGCCCCAATTTTCGCTTTTAGGTTTTCGGCTTCGTTTTCGCTTTCCTTTTTCACTGCACTCAAAGATAATAAACAAGTTGGGTGTGCTCCAATGTGCAGTGTTGATGTGCTTGAAGATACCCTTTATATCTAATAAAAATAAAATATATTTTAAAAAAAATTATAAAATTGATTTTAAATATTTAAGGATAAAACTAAATAAAGTCTCTATCCCATTTACTTTAGCTAGAATTTAAGGCAACATCATTTTGTATTCAGCTAACAATTTTTTAAATTCTGTACAACTCGTTTCACATTTCTATTTAGCTACAGGGTATTCGTAATAATGCGCCAAACAATTTTTGCCGACGCTGTAAACTTTCATGTGCCGCCTCCAACATTGTCGTTAAGTTGCACGTTGTTGTTGTTGCTGTTGCTGGTAACGCAGCCAACTTTTTGGTCGTGATCTTTCACTCGAATTGCGAGCCAGTGCGACCAACTGTCTGGTCTGGGGTCTCGGCAAACACGCGGCATTTAAATTAGCTGTCGTTGTGGGCGCCGCTGTCTACCTGTTGTTGTTGTTGTCATAGTAGTTGTTTGCTGTCGTTGTTGCTGCTGCTGTCGCTTTTCTAATTGATCGCTGCGCACGTTCATGCGAGAGAGAGGCAGTCAGGCAATGTTGGGCTGCTCGGTCTAGGGTTCAGGGCATGGCTCTGGAGTAGGCCTCTGCCTAGGCATGGGCATGGGCAAGGGCATGTGCCTGTGCCTGTGTGCCTGCCTGGTTTTCACTGTAGCTCACGCATAAATCTCGCAACTATGTCAATCGCATCGGAGTCACGTAATCTGTGTGACATTTTCAGCGAATCGTTAAAATTGGAAAATTTATCGGCCGTGCGTCAAATGCGTGCAGCAGAGCTGCATATTTTATGCACACAGCTCCGTCGGTCAGGTAAAGCTGCGCAGCTCAACTGTCACCTGGCTGGTTCATCATTAACACCTCACGGACGGCGCAAAATAGCGAATGATTAATGTCAAAGTCGGGACAGCAAAAAAATTGCAACAGGCAGTCAGGCAGGCAGAAAGCCAGCTCGCCAGCCAGAGGCAGGGTCACAAATGGCCAACGGCGACACGAAATATTGTAATTAAATTTTGATAGCGCCACTCATTATGTAAAGGCAAATTAAGAGCTGCATTCCCTCTCTCATTTTCAGCAAACAAAATACAATCAAAATGTATAAAAATAAACATATTTAATTAAATTTCTCACATTCAAGAGAAGCAGCAACAATAACAACACAGGAAACAAAACGCACAACAAAACAACAAAGCGAAGATTGCGAAAAGATCAAAGCCAAAAAAAGTTCCAAAGCCACGTGAATTGTCATGCATGTTAGTTATTGTCAATCGTTGTTGTTGCTTGTCATTTGTTGTCGTTCCTTTGTGGCTGTTGCTTTGGTAGCTGCAACAACGTGAATTGTGTTCATTGCCAGCCTTTGTCTACTTTGTCAACTAGTGATGGAAACGTGAGAAGCAGATGTTGTAGCTTGCCTAGAGCTGAAATATGAAAATTCTATGATAATGATGAGTAGAGTATGTTGAAATTAATGCCTATATTAACTAAACAGTTAGACATTTTATATAAATGTAGTCAATTAAGCCCGACAGCAACCTTCTTTTCTGCTGTGCATTTTAAGGTTGCCACTTATGAAATTAAATATCAGCTTGACTATTCATCCTTAACTATTTAAGCAAACACAATAAATTTTATAAAAATACAGCATACATATTGAAATTTATGTTGCTTAACCTAGCCTGAGGATAATACTGAAGATATTAAGATAAATATACTCAAATAGAAATATAATTCTCAGTATATGCAGCTCATATTTGCATCTCCTACAAATGTGCTGTTGCTCTTATAATTCAATAAAACAAAAACATTTGCATCTCTTCAAGCTAACCTTGCACTATGATTTATCTTTTTATATCCATACATAGCAAGCAATAAAAAGAAAAGAAAAAATAAGCTAGCAACAGTTTCTTTTGAGTTGCTGTTGTTGCTTGGCAAACAATTTGAAGTTGTGCGAAACTGGAAATTAAAAACGCTTAATATGCGCTTCCGGTGAGGGCGAAGCAACAGCAGCAACGGGAGCAACAGCAACAGCAACAGACCTAGGCGACAAAGGCGAACGGCAAAGGCAAAGGCAAAGACAAAGCCAACAGCAATGGACTTTACATACAGCCAAGTTATCAGCGCCATCAGCAACAGCTACAGCAACAGCAGCAACAACATCAATAGCAACAGCAACATCAACAACAGCAACAATAGCTGGCATAGAGCCGTCTTATATTGGGGGTTCACGAGGTAGCTTTACGAGTGGGCTTTGGGTGTAGCATTTCAAGTTGATATGCTTGTTTTGTTTGTCTTTTGTTTTTGGCCGCTGTTGTTGCTGCTGTTCTTGCTGCTGACTGTGTAACCCTTTTGCACGTTTTCTTTCCCCTACCAGTTGTTGTTGATGCTTTTGCAGTTGTTGTTGTGTGCGTTGTTTTCAGCATTTGCGCTAAATGTTGTTTACTTTTCGTCATTGTGCGAGCTGCTGCTGTTGTTAGTGTCGTTTTTCTTTTGTTGTTCTTGTTACTGTTTTTTTTTTTTTGTTTTTTTTTTCCTTTTTTTACAACAATGTTGAGTGTTGGCTGCCGCTTAACATTCACCTACTTTTCACCTTTTCATAGCAACATACAACGCCTGGCCGTGGCATCAAAGCGGACGCGCTGACTTCAAATGAAATTAGAAGTTGACGCAGTGCAACAGCAACAAAAACAACGACAAACAAACAATGCCAAATGCACAGGCTGAGCAGCTAAGATTCATTCAGTACGTGAAAACTGAGCGTTAAGTAGAAAGTTAATTAGGCTTAAATGTGCGAAAGACGACGCCAACGCCAACGTCAACGTCAACAGCAACACGAATCAGCTTGAAAAGCCAATTAAAAATTTTGCTGCTGCTTCTGCTGCCTTTGCTTCAGCTTCTGTTTGATTTTCTATGCTCAATTTTCAAAAAAATTCTGCTTCCTCTTAATCATCTGCTCGCAGCTGAGACTTGTTAATTAATTTTTATGCATTTGGACAAATGTTCAATTCGAAAAGTTTTATTTAATATATTTGTGTTGTTGTGTGCAACAACAAAAAAACTTTCGTTTCGCTGTTGGCGAAGAAAAACCCCGAAAAAAATAAAAGGCAACAACAATAGAGCGAAAATTTCACTTGGCCTCAAGGCAACGCAGTTGACATTAATTGAGCCTATTAAACTGTGCGCTAATAAGTTCCAGAGCCAACTTATCGTATTGCCATTTCCCGTTTCCTTTAAGCCAACAACTGTTGGTTGCTGTTGTTGTTGCGGCAGTTACTGTTGTTGTTATCGTGCTTGTCCGCCTGTCAGCTGGCTGAATCAGAACGATTAACACTTGGATTGTTTCAAGAGCGTGTGGCACATTAATAACGCCCCTTTGGCCACTTTGGCTTGGACCATGTAACAGACAAGCAGAAAACGAAATTCACGAATCTGAAATGCACTTTAAAGGCTTTGTTATTATACCATTCGATAAATATATTGTGAGTCTAAAGCAAGGTAAGATCTATGAAAGAACAGCTGCTCAGAATTAAGCTAAATAATTATTTCTATCATTTTATTATTATATATTTTATTATATTATTTTAATATATCTTCTTAATAAAATAAAAAAAAAAAACATTAGATAAAAAAATGTTTGTTAAAAAAAAATTTACATAAAAAAAATTTTTAATTAAAAAAAATTAAATAAAAAAAAAAACAAAAAATTAATTTAAAAAAAATAATAATTTAAAAAAAAAACACTTCACTGCATTGCCCTGCACGTACGACTGACCCCACCGGGTCTGGACGACTGAATAAATGTCGCAGCTGCTGCCCTTTATATAGGGCGACTTCCACTCAAAGCTTGAGTGGCACTCAAATTTTGAGCAAGTATAGATCAATGGGAATATTCTCTGCTGATGCAGACATTTTCTAAATGATCTCCTGCAGTTCTTCTGCATCCCTCGCTCTTCTTAGGCAGACGGACAGAGAGACAGACTGTGAGATAGACATGCTGGCAGGCTTGCTCGAGAGGGGGAGGGGGAGGGGGATCGACAGAGAGACCGATATACCAATAGAAATGCGAACAGATACATATGTATACAGGCACACAAACACACTTAGTTAAATTACCTCATTAAACTGCTAAAGAATATATGTGTGTGTGTGTGCGCTCGTTTTATTATATTATTAAATAATTTTATATTTTTTTCTTAATAATTTTTATTATATACATATATCTTATATAATTTAATTTTTATTTCTTTTTTTTTTATTTTATTTTTATTTATGTTAATTACATTATCTATCATATTCTAATTCTTGAGCTGTTTTCATTTCGATTCATTATCAAGTCTTATCTGTTTATGGCTGCAATTAGTATCAACTAAGCTCCCCATATAAGGCAAATTATTATATTGTATGGCCCAAAAATAGTTAAGATGTATAATTCTTATGGCCTTGCTAAATATTACTTATTAACATATATTAAAAAAAAAAGCTGCTTCGTGCTAGACAACAAATCAAGACATCTCGACATGCTAATTAAGAACTTACGATTTATGTGCATACACGTGAGTGTGCAAGTGTGCGTGTGTTGCAAACCTCATGACTTGATTATTATGCCCCAGAAAGCAAAAGGTAAACAAACGCTGACTATGGGACCCCAAAAGGTCGCCAACCAATGTCCAACAGAGGCAACTAATTTAGGGCTTAACTCTAATCAAAGTTGAGCAGCGGTAGCCAAAGCCCGTCGTACACAATGATTCCCACGGCACGCACATGTGTGTGTGAGAGTGTGTGTGTGCGAGAGTGTGTGTGTGTGTCTTAAGCACGCATTGGAGTGTGCGTGAGCACAATTTAATGACGGCCACTGTGGCCAACGCTCAACTAGAAACTGAAACTAAAACTAAAATAGAAACAACAACAAACCCGAAATAAAAACTGAATGCCTAAGTATGCTCTATGAGACAGAGTTGAAAATTTAGAGAGAATAACAGATCAAAGCTTGTATACTCTTGTCATAGTTCAATATTATATCGGTTGAGTTATATATATAGTACTTCGATTTATCTAAGTATAGTATCAAACAAACAGGAAATTCAGTTGGTTTAGTTAGTAGTTATAGTTTCCATATAGCTTGAAGGATATTATTTTGAGATTAAAGTCAGATGCCCAAACAGCGTTCGTAACTATCTGATGTTTTGCTATACTCATCTTCAATTACTCTGCATTGCTCTATTCATCTGTCTCTCTATCTCGTTCTGTTCAATTGTTCGCCTTAGCCTTCCATAATCTATGCATAGCACAGTTTGTAGCTAAGCTTATATGCTCTGTCTCCCTAACTCTCTCTCTCTCTCTCTCTCTGCATGGAAAACTCTAATCCTCTACGCTAGCCGCCACCACACATAGTTACAATTGTAGACTAGTGGCAACTTTTGATGTTGTATTCAATTTGCATGTTGCAGCCAGTGTTGCATAATTAAAATTTTTGAAAATTAATTTCATAATTTTAGCAGACAGCTCTAGTTCTCTATGTTTTACTATTTTTATTTTTATTATTAACAGTTGTCGAAACAAAAACCTTTAGATGTCGTTTGTTGTTGATGATGATGATGATGATGATGATTCCATTCCATTTCATTCCATGCCATGCTATGCTATGCTATGCCATTCCTATGCTATGTGTTGGTTCCTGTTGCTGGTTATTTTTATTATTTATGTGCATTTTGATGCGGATGGCCAGTTGTAGTTGTTTTATGTGTTATTTTTTATTTTAGTTGCAATTTTGTTTTGCGAAAAATACAATTTTTCATACCAGAGCCGAAAAAGTTTGTTATCGAAGCGGAGCAGGAGTCGGTAGTAGGTAGTAGTAGATGTGGCAGGAGGTAGAGGTCTGCCAGTTACATTTTTGCGTAGTTTCGGCTATAAAATTGTAATGCAACGGCAGCTGACAAAAGTTTTGTGCATAAGCTGACTTTTGTACAGTAGAAATTTTAGTAATACTGTCTCTTTATTTCGCTTTATATATAGATATACAGGCTTAATTAGCTGTAGATCTGCCAAGAGTTGGGCCATCAATTGAAGATGCTCAGCGTAGCGCACAGTTGCAGCTACGTTTATATCGTTTGCAGCTTTGCATCTTTGAGCTGCAACTGCGCACGACGAGCGCCCATTAGGGCAGCCTTAATTTCCGCCTTACACATGGTGGATATAGCTTTATCTATATAGTTCCGATTTACGTAGCGAAGCGCTGGTCTGCCTTAATGAGGCGTCTGCTTGCCGTTGAGGCTGACGTAACGCACGCACCAGGCAGACCATCAGCCCTGCCCCGCCCCCCATGGCTACCGCTTCTGGCCAACTGTGCATTGTGTGTAAATTTGTTACCATTTTCTTCATTGTTGTCGTTGTTGTTGTTCGGTCTCCGCGTGTGTTTGCTTGCCTCGTATTGCACATAAAAGGTAATTTCTAATTTGCTGGTGTTTTATTGTTTCTTGTGCGCAGTTTTATGGAGGTGCCGGCAGTAGCAGCAACAACAACAACAAACAGCAAATGCCGACTTATGCAACAGCTCACATTTGGGCCCAGACCCAGGCAGCGATGCGGCAGAGGCAGCGACGCATGCGCTCAAATTACATGGCAGCTGCTGCCACTGCCACTGCGACTGTTGCTGCTGCTGCTGTTACTGTTGAAGAGCTGGCTCTGCTCGTAAAAGCATAACGGCGTTCATTAATCATGCAATCCACGTCCAAACGTAACGAAAACCTAAACGTAAACGAGGCTAGAACCAAAAGCGGCTAGAAAAACTCTTCCAATCGACAACTGTTGCCAATTAGCAGCAACATGCAAAGCGCATTTGCAAATGGCAACAGCATCAACAACAGCAGCAACAGCCACGGGGTAGCACCAGCTAACAAACGAAAAATGAAACCAAAGAGTGCTAGTTTTTTCCGCTAGCCATAGATTTGTCTGAACAGCGGAGCTTACGATTAGATTATAAGGTCTGAACTCTTAAGCCAGATGAAATAGGGGCCATATATAAACTTGATTGGCCAGCTAATTGCCTGAGTAGGTAATGGAGGGCAGAAGGCAACCAAAGCCGGAAATGTTCTATAAAAAGTTACAATTATAAAAGTCACTAACACTAGCAATAGATACCATTTTTAGAACAACTTGGATGTGATATCTCATATCTATTCTATGTCATTTGGAGAATTCACAACTGCTGCAATCATTCTGTATATAACTAAATCAAGTCAATATACATTGGATTCCCTCGTACTTTGCATTTCTTATCAGTTTAAGTAAGGAAAGTTAATAAAAAAATCAAAATTAATTTTTCAAGCAGTCTAACTTTATACAGCAAAATATCTGTGAAAACCCAAGACATGCGATATATAATTAGCAAACAAAACAGGTAAAAAAAATATGAGTTGATCCTGTTTTCAAGTTATATAAGATTTAGGCTACGTGCTATAAAGAGCTCTTAATAATCACCTTTTTCCGTTACCAACTAACAGTTTAGCACCTCTTTGCAAGACACCAACCACTGACCTGCATTACCCATAACTGTGGTTACTCACTCATACCTGGCAGAAAAAGTCACCTCCACAGCTACCTGTCAGCCTTTAAATTCTGTCTGTCAGTGCAGAAATTGCATCATTTGTTGGGCGACACGCAACGAAAGTGTTTCACACTTTGAAAGCAAAAAATAAATAAATCAACTCATTTGACAAATTAGACAGCTGACAATGTCCGAGTTTGGGTGCAGAAGTAGCAATAGAATCATGGAAACCCTGGGCTATGCCCTGTACTTGCATTGCCAGGAGCTGAGGCGCCCGAAGCGCTACCGTCGCCTGATGCGCGTGGCCAGCACCAAGCTGCAGCTGACCAATGAATTAATCTGGCAGCAACGTTGCCAATGGCAGCTGGCGGCGCCGAGCTATCAGGAGCGCAGTGCACTGAATCGTGAACGTCAATATCGCGACATACTCGAGCGCAATATGCAGTACCAGCAGCTGAAGCAACAGCAGCAGAAGCAACAACGGCTACAGCACGCAACATGCTCGAAGCTCAAACAGCATCCAGTTTAAGATAGATTAGTTGCAGCGCCGCGCCGTTTACGTTAAGATCTCCGAGTTAAAGCGATATGCAACAAAGGCGCATAAATCATCAAAGAGCAACTGCTGTGGCTGCTGCTACTGCTGCTGCGGCTGAGCCAGCTCGATTGGTGTGAACGAAAAACAAGCCAAAGTGTTTGGCTTCTGACACCGTCGACGTGCACCAGGGGGCGACTTTTCGGGCTGAGCGCAAAGAAAGTGCAACAGCAACTAACTGCACAGCCGCAGCACAGCCACAGCCACAGCTAGAGGAACAAGAACAACAGCCGCAACTGGCAAGTTTTTCAATTTCCTGCAGCCATTATGCAGCGGCTAATAGAGCGGAGAGTGTGTGACACGGTGGAAGTGGAAACGAATCTTAACAGGAGAATATGGGCAAGGGCATAGCAATAGTAGCAATCAAGTTAACTTTAAGTGTATTTATTGGAATAATATATATTAAATTAAAAAGAGAAAAAAGAAAAATATTGTTATATATTTTATGGTATACTATTAATAGTTGCTCCATTTCACTCGTACGATAGTATGAGATTTATATCTTAAATCAGTCTCACGAATGCTTTAAACAAAACTGCAGCTCGACAGGTTTATCCCATTTGTTTTTACTGCCAGCAAAGCTATAATTCCTGATATCTCTTATACTCTCTCTAGTCCAAGCACGCGCTCATCCCTAGCATAGATAGTTACACGATTCTACCCTATCGACATATGTATGTATTGCATGTCATTTGAATATTTTCTAGAGCTTTTGGAACATTCTATATTGCTGTACTACAATTCTTATTCTTATTATTTAAAAATCTTCTCTTATTCTCAATCTCACTCACGCGGCCATCTCTAGCAAGTACTTTTTAGTGGTTGCACTCGGTTAGTCGGCAATTGCAACAGCTGCTCTGCTGGCCATTGACGTTTCAAGCGGTTCTCGCACAGGCTTTTTTTCTCGCTTGATTTGTCACACACAGCCACGCAGCGGCACACATACACACACGGATAGCGTACCCAACGGAAAAGTAAACCTGTCCGTCTGTCTCAGAACCGGTAACTGTTTTGCCAGGCGTTGCGGCGCTTTCTTTTCGCCCAATGCCAACGGGCAAAGGGGCATATCGAGTCGGAGGCTTCGCTTTGCCTCTCATCTTGGCACACGCGCATTTGTATTTAGTTGCAATACCTTTAGACCCACTAACAACCTCTCCCCGCACCTAATCCCGTCTCACGACTTTGTCGCCTGTTTTGTGTTTGCTATTCTAAGTGCTGTCGGCTACCGAGTTTTCTGAGTTTCGTTCAGCTTTTCTTGCTACTCTCTATCTCTATCTGTTGGCATGCTGGTTATTTATGCCTCTTGTTGTCCCAATTCTGAAGAAAAAAAAAAAGTAGAAGAAAAACAAATGCCAAGAAACTAAAAATATGCTGCAGCAGCGTGTGTGTGTGTGTGTGCATGCGGTTTTCCATTTTTAAAGTGCCTATGCCAGCTTTTTAATAAGCAGCCCAACAAAAAACTGGAGACGAGAAGTCAGAGTTGAATGCTTACCTATCGATTGTTGGCCTTTAAATGCTGAAACGAGAGGAAAAAACAATAGAATAAATATATTGTTTATTATTTAAAATTCAAAAACCAATATGGAATATTGCGCTGACAGCGTCAAATGCATAAAAGTCAACAATGGCCAGTCGGGTGACATAAATGTAATGCTTTCAAAATGCGCTTTCAAAACTCCAAACAAACAACAACAACAAATTACTATACGACCTGCGCGACAGTAGATAAAACATAATGCAAATATTATTGGTGATTTTTTGCGATATATTTTTTTATTAATATTTCTTTGCTTTTTTTTTTTTGCTGTAATCATTGCAAGTCTAAAACAAACACAGTTTTTGTGTGAAGCGGTGAATGGCCGTCGCTCTATGCGATTCTCATGTCAGTCTGCAGCTGTCCCTGTCTGACATGCAGCATGCAATTTTGAAAGAAAGAAAAACAGTTTAAGAGTTGTGAAAGTCGACTACCTTTCTAGGCAATTTTCGGAGAAGGCCTTTAAGTAAATGGTAAGCAGCTCTTAAGCTAAAAACCTTTCCTACAGAAAGTTACAATCATTTTAATATAAGAATCTTAGTTTTTTTTTTATTTATTTTTTTTTTCTTTTTTCTGGTTTGTGACTTTTTAATTGAAAGTAATTAGAGATTGTTTTCGTTGGTGTACCTTTCTAATGTACGTTCGCTGGGCTTTCGTTTCAAGTGCTCACTGTAGCTGGCACCTGACTGTGCCCGTGACCGAGTGCCAGTTAACACTCGACGCGACCTCAACTAAGCGAAAACCCATTCAGCCATAGAACAATGCCAGCCCATTTTACTCGCTCTTATTTATACACACATAGTGTTAGTGTTTTGTATAGTGTTGCATTGGAAAATTTTGTGCGTGTCAGCAGCAGCTGCTAAGCAAAGCAAAAACAAAAGCAACAACTGTAATAATAGCAACAATAACAGCTAACAAACAACATTGTACAAACAACCAAACAACCAAAAACAACAACAACAGCAACAACACTTTTTATTGCCGGCCAAAAGGAAAGCAACGGCAAGCGGTTGGCTTGGGTGGTTGGGGTGGTGCGGTAGCTGCTGCCACACAAAACACAAATAAACAATTGCAATTGTGAGCTGGTTGTAATTCGGTGAGCGGCTAAATCGCCTGTAAATACTTTTGTACAAGTTAACAGTTATAAATGGGCTTTTTATGAGTTGTGCGTATGTGTGTGTATGTGTGTGAATTGTTTGTGCGACAATATTTCAAGAGGAAGCTGAGTGTGCGGCACTCGAGCGTTGTAATATCAAATAAATGGCATTTGCCAAGCAGCAATGGCTATCCCCATAGATAACACTGAGCAGCTCCACATTTCTCATGTTACAACAACAATTTCAAATTGACAGCGGACAGAACGTACAGTGAACACAGTCCATTGATGCATACACTTAGACAAAAAAACATGATTATTATAAATAGCTATAGCTATATTTAAAACTATTGCATACTGCATAGTAAAATTAAATAAAAATGGAATTGAATTTCCTTTTGAAATGTGCCGAGCTTAGCTCCTGTAATGTCAATCTCTATTTTATTGATCCCAACTAAGCTGCAGCACAAAGCCACTTCACATGCACAGAAGAGCTAAACTCCATGTCGTTTGTATTCGAGTTTAGAATATTGTTTTTCTCCGCCTGTACAGAGAGTCAGCTGGCTCGAGGGAAATGTTATGCTCGGGCTAGAAGTGAAGCGAATCACTTTGCTTATGTTGCTGCTTCACTCGCTTCTGTCTCTCCCTCTCTCTCTCTCTCTCTCTCTCTCTGTGGTCGTGGCTGTCAAGTGAAATCGTTCGTCCATGTCGAGCTGATGTTCGACTGCAGCTTTTGCTTCATCTTTGGCACCAGCTGCTGCTGCTGCTTTGGGTTTGGCTTGTCTGCCAGTTGTCTGGCCAAGTGTCCGTGTTTGTTATTGTTACGATTTATGGTATACGCACATAGATCATCAATGTGGCATGAGCTCGGCTCACCTGCAGCTCACTTCATTTTTAGCTTGTAAGTTTGTTAGAGGAGATTTTCTATTGATTTTCTCGTTTTGCC
This sequence comes from Drosophila mulleri, assembly GCA_035047565.1. Classification (NCBI taxonomy): domain Eukaryota; kingdom Metazoa; phylum Arthropoda; class Insecta; order Diptera; family Drosophilidae; genus Drosophila; species Drosophila mulleri. The sequence continues at coordinate 13,391,223 of JAWNPK010000049.1, forward strand.
CGGCCATGTTTTCTATTTGCTGGCCATAATAATGCTATGCAATGGAAATCATAAAAGTCAACAGCTAAAAAGCAACAACAACATTTACAACTGGCCATGGCCATATAATACAGTTAGCTGATACGGCTGCCGCTGTTGCTGCCGTTGCATTCGCCGGCTTCATTAGGAAAATTTTGCGCTTTCGTCTACAGAAATCAAACAGCATCATGTTTATAATTGTGCTCATAATGAGCTTGACGCTGCATTTGGCCGCCAACGTTTGGACAGGTGAAAGAGAGACAACCCGCTGGCCAAAATTCAACAATTTTTGGCTGTTGCCCTGTGGGTGGGCGGCCAGTTAGGACCATTAAAATATTTGTTGCACTTTCCGTGACTATCCCTCTCTCTGTCTCTTTGCCTGTCTCGTTTAACATGCAGTGAAAGCGGTAAAAAGTGGACAAAGCTAACATGCAAAACTTTGCATGAATAACCAAAGCGACTGACAAAATACATTCGAAATGGAGGGCGAGACACGCCCTTATATATATAAATATATATTTTTTTTTGTATCTGTAACTCGCTGGCAGCAGAAATCAAAACTGCAACATCGCAACAAAAGTAATGCAGAATTAAATGCAAAAAACAATCAACAAACAGCGAAAGGGACAGCCAGTCAAAAAAGAGAAAGAGACGGGCGGACAGACAATGCGACAGACAGCAAATGTTGACAGCCGCAGAATGCAACAAGCAAATTTGCAACAATATAAAAGCTGCAGAAAAAAAGGTTATTTGAGTAGAGCATGACTTATAATTACCCTGTAAAACAATTAAAAGCAGCTCAACTAAAAATCTCTAATGTATTTCCTTCACCTACTAAATATGAATAATTTTAAAATGGGCGCTCAGAATCTATAGGCTTAAATCTTCAGCTCTTCAACTTCCTCAGATCAACAACTTTTCATTTGCATCTCTACTTCACGTTCTCCTTTTACCTTCTGTCCCCATCAAACACTTGCCAAAGGTTCAATCTACCCATTACTTCAAACACTTCCAATAGTTACAGGGCATAGATATGTAAAAAAAAAAAAAAAAAAAAACGATAAATACGTAAAGTCAAATGAAAAAAGGAAAACCAAAACAAAAAACACTGCACTACAAAAGCCAACAAATATTTATTATTACATTTACATGGTTACACGGCAATGCGCGTTTCTTCTGTGTTGCGGCATTCAAATGCCCTAACATGATTTTACCTTTCGATTGTCTGATGCATGAGCTTCGATATATGTGTTCATATTGTGTGGACCCCATGCAGTTTTTTGGTTGATCTTTGAAAGGTTCAGAGATGGGATGCTATGCAAATCAGATGGCCAGCATGTATGCATATATAAGGGACCATCAACGGTTCGCGCAGAAACGTAAATGTCTCTTAATGTCAGTTAATGGCAGCAATCGGCCATAAAACCCAACCATAATCAAGTAGATGTAGATGTAGAAGAACAAGAAGAAGCTGAAGAAGGAGAAGTAGAAACGGTAGAAGCAGCAGCCGCATCAGCTAAATGATGCCGACGATCAGGGCATCAACGAACTTTTCTCGATTTAGCAAAATTAGATACAAAGCAAAGAACCTGTTCTGGGTTCATTAGTTAATAAAGCAAACGATGATATTTATAGATGATATTTATAGAATATGCGCTTTGATTAGCTCATCTGAAACAATGCAAATAAATATGCTGACTCTATCTATACAATGGAAGAGAAAAGAAATTTAGTAGCAATTTGAAAGATTTCTATTGTTAGCTTTTAGAAGTTTAATTATTTGAATAGCCTTAAACATGAATCGCTGGTTATTTAAACTGTACACAGATAGTTTCTAATTTAAAGGAGCTTAAAATATGCAATTTGCATATAAATTGTATATAATATATTTTAATTAAATAAGAATTAATTCTCTCTTCCAATGAACTCTTGTTCAAGAAATATGTGCTGTAGATTTTATTTATGAATTTTTAGAAAGAATTTTGTCAAGGCAAATCTTGCTGCAATGAGAAATTTGGCTATTAAATTGGTTTACGTTTATAATTGATGCAGGAGCAAAAATTTGTTTCATTTAAACAAATTAAAGCTGAATGAAACCAAATTACAAATAACAAGAAGGTAGCTATGAAAATTTGACAATTTGTCAATGTAAATTGACAAAGCTGTGACAAATTTTATAGTAGAGTAAAGAAATCTGAAACATTCTAAGCTTTATATTTATATCCAAATACTACATTTGAGATAGAGCATTCAACCCCATATCATTGAGAAGCGACAGTTTTTCCGTTAGATTACTCTTGCATTGATTTTATATGCTGCTGCTTGGTATTGTTGTTGGCTTTTCAATTTGTTGTTAAATGCAATAAAAGTGCATTTTGCATTTTATACTGCAATCCATTGATTGAATGCGTCGCATCGCTTTATACAGAGATAGATAGAGAGAGACACAGAGAATGATAGAGAGAGAGAGAGAGAGAGAGAGATAGAGGGAGCGAGCGTAGTCCCCCTGACACACATATTTCGATAGGGCTGGCTGCAGTGTGTCTGGCTTGTCCTTTCATTTGTATTGTCTGCCCCTTTGACGTCCTTCCTTTCCCCTTTGCGTATGCGCAATTTTAATTATATTTTACGTCAATTGTAAAACGGGCACAGCAAGAAAACCATTTTTCATTTAATTAATTGAAAAATGTGTGTGTGTGTGTGTGTGGAAATGCCAAAAATTGCATTGGAAGGGCGCAAAAACGGCAAACCAACAAAAGCAAACGAAAACAAAAACAAAACATAAAAGGTAACCATGACAGGTCTTTGGCCAGATTTAAGCAGACCGATAAGGTGGCAACCCTTTCCCAAAAGACATACAAACAGAAGTATATAAAACGAAAAAAAAAATTATGCTCAAGACAAAGGCGAATGGCATATTTTTCGCAAAAGTTCATTACGCCCAAACGAGATGCGACGACATCGTCATAATAATTGTATGAATATCTTTCGACATTTGCTCGGTCGAGTCAACGCCCATTTTGCCGATTTTGCCAGAGTCATTTGGCTGGAGATTTCGATTTCGCAAGTCGCAAAGTCGCGACGCCCAGCCATGCAAATGAGTTGCGGCACAATCTGTAATTCACCAATTCATCTAATTCAACCTGCTAAAACAATGCCTTAGACAGAGAGGGCGCGCGACAGACAGAGAGAGAGGGGATAAACAATGGCTGCAACAATCTTTTTAGCTTGCAACACATGCAGCAGCAGCTACATATGATCTGGTATCTGTTACATGCCAGCTACACTTGAAGAAACAGCAATTTACTTAAGTCTAATCTGAATAGACTAGAATTCATTTAGCCTTGGTAAAGTTGGTAGTAGAATAGGATAGAAAGAGTCTTTACGTCAGTTACAGAGATACTTGAAGACATGAATAGAATAAGCTGGCGAACTAGCATAAAGGGAAATATAAAAGGAGAAAGAGGAAAATAAAACAAAAAGGGGAAGAAAGAGAATGCATTCAAAGCAAACTAAATTCTATCAATAGAGCAAATTAAAACAGAGAAGCTGACAAAAAAGGGTTAGAGCTGAAAAGGAAGTCAAAAAGAAGGAAAGAGACATAAATCAAAATATATATGAGAATATCCATTCATGGATCTTTAAAAAAATCTAAGGAATAGTAAGTGAAGGAACAAGACAAAGAGAGAAAGGCAGGTTGGACTGGCTACAGATAGAGGGAGAGAGAGAGAGTACATGAGAGTGGCATTATAACGCCATCAATCTGGTATCCATATGAATACCATAAATATACATATACATGCATATATAATTTCTAATGGCCACAGATAAATCTTCTTCACATTAATGAATATTCATTCTAAACAAGATTAACTATCCGCAGATATACATAAAGATATATGTTTTACTTCTGTATAGAATGAGTCAAGCAAAATTTATGGTCTGATGTTCTTTACAACCCACAGCAAGTTCATTCTTGAATATACTCAAGTTGAACTAAATTTTAAAACATATCTTCACTGAAGTGCTGAATTTACCTGAAAATATTTACTATAAGACTTCAATTAGAGGTAAAACATATTTTCATTTCGACCCTTTCCACACACAATTTCACTTCATCTTTAAGAATTTTTCGACCTTGTGCTCAATTTAATTCTATTCGCTGAGTGTAGGTTGATATATACTACGTTATACTTTGTCCAGTCGCGCGTTACATTCTTGAGTGCATTTCTTGGCAAAGTGCATCGAGATCGAGCAGCAAATATTACAAGTTAATAAAAGTTTTAAGCTTAGACACTGGATTGTTCTTATTGTTGTTGCAACTAGTCAGCCCTGCTTGTAGCCGGGTCCATTGCTCCAGTGGGACAGCTCTGATGGGGCTTCATAAATTCGTACTTGAGCGGCCAAGTGTGACGAACGAGATTACAGAAATCTTCTGGAGCAGATCCATTTTTCATAGCCGACAACTTAGCTGGCCAGCAGCGCGCATTCAGCTGTCTTCAAGCAACATACAAATGTTGTATCTATGTATCTGTGTATCTATAGTTATCTCTCTGTGTGTGTGCGTGTGTATGTGTGTGAAACATATTACTCTTGTGTTAGCTATTTGCTGTCATAATAGCTGCTACCTTTTGTACCTTTTTTGCATTGTTGCGGCCATGCTTTGCTGCTCTAGTTATCGCACTTGCTGCTGCTGCTGCTGCTGCTGCTCTTGTTTGCTGCTGTTGTTAGGTCTCTGTAATCGAACATCAAAATGCGAAAATGATATTCTTGATGCCTCGGCCATTGTTGACCAATAATGACAAAAGCCCGCAACGAACAGGCAAAACAGAAGGCAAGCCCTATTCAATTATTCTTTGCATATTGCAATCAGACAAAGCGCTAGCAAAACCGAGCGAGGGCTGTTTGTAAACTATGTGAGAAGAGACAAGGCATGTTGATTGAAAGCATAGTTAAGATGAACATCTGTAGAAGGGTACATTATAGATAAATAATTGATTAGAAAAAAATATTAAAAATCAGAATGAATACGTTTTATAATATACAAAATCAAATACAATAGGCAAGTAATATACTAATCGATATCTGCTTTATCGAGATCAATACAATATCATACAAATTGCTCTACTAATGACACTTCAAGTTTACCACAGACCCAGTCAATGCTCTACTCGCAACTGCACTTTTGAGGCTTCCTCCATGAAGGCATGAAAACAGATTACATTTTATTTACAGGTTGACTCATTTACCGCAAGCTTGTTAATAAATGTTTTGCACCCAAAATTACTTGCACAATTTATAGGCATAAATTACAGGCGAACAATCCAAATTATAACCAAAGCCAGAGATAATAAGATACAGAAAATATGTATAGCAAGACAAAAAGCAATTGTCACATAAAAAGCGAGTCTCACGTAACGGCTATAAATACAACAATGCCGAGCAGGTTAACGCTGCGTATGAGTTATATTCGGTGTTGTAATGCGGCGCGAAAAATGCGACAGCAACACAACAAGCAACAACAATAACAACAACCACAATAAATAAAGTGTAACATATGCAAATGATGATGAGAAGAACCGCTACGATATCGTTTGCTGTTTGCTGTTCGCTGCTCGCCGTTCGCTGACGACATTCGATGCAGTCCTTGGCTTGCCTCAAATGAATATGCAAAAATGACAGCAGATGGGGGAGGACGGTGTCAGCTCAGTCGCTGACAGGCGATAACGATAACGATAGCAGCGCACGTGCAGAGCAAACCAAAAAAAAGGCCATAAGGAAGTCGGCTTAAGCTGACGTAGCAATACTCTGTTTATAGCCTATTTGTTTGTACGGTTTCAGGATAGTTTATTAATAATTCATTATTATTGATAATTAGATTACAGATAATTTTAGTAAACACGTGCGGAATAGACCATGGTGGTATAGGGAATAGATGGTGGTATGTACCTTACCAATTTATATAAATAAATTCCATAGAAAAGCAACTTTTCTAGTCAATTTCGTTAATGTCAGTAAAACACAGGTAGCTAGAACCACATTGCTAAACACCTACATACATACATAACACACTACAAAATAGAGCATAGGAAAATGCAAGCGACTGTAGACGTAGAAGCATTCGTAATTGTTTCGAATTTCAGTCTCGTTGCCAAAACTCAAGTTGGAAAACGAAACACAAAATAAAAACTGAAAACTTTATCGAGCGTCATTTTGTCATCAAAGCAAGCAGCGAAGCTCGACACGCCCGCACAGGGCGACAATAAAACAAAAAGCAAGCAGCAGCAGCAGCAGAGGCACCAGCGACGACAGCAGAAGTACCAGCAGCAGCAACAACAGCAGCAACAGACACGTCAACAACATGCGGCGACAACGACAGCGACAACAGCAACCCAACAGCAGCAGCAACTCGCTCATATTGTCAATTGTACAATTCCCAGGCAGCACACTCACACACAGATACACCCACAATACACACACACTCACACACATATGTGGCTTTCAGAAAGTTTTTTAATAAAATTAAATTTAATGCTTCCAAATGCTCAGCGCTTGGTTTGTTCGGTTTCATTTTGCAGCAAATTGCATTACAGACGCCGGCAACAGCAGCAGCAGCAGCAGCAGCAGCAACAGCAACAACAACAACAGCAAGAAGAAGATAAACAACAACAGCAACAACAGCGCATGCAAATGAGCTACAAACGCCATGCAATGCATGCATAAAAAATGAAAACGCTTTAAATTGCAGCCTGTAGATGCCGCCTGCCGTCTGCCGCATGTTGCATGCCACATGCCGCATGCTGTTGCCACGCTGCCTGACTGCCGGAGTCAAACAGGCCGCAAGCAGCGCTTGGCATTAAATATCCATAAGTTGCGCCTGTTTCGCCAAACGCCTTGGCATAGGGCGACACTTTTGTCCGCCCTCGTGCAAATATGATTAAATATTGTAAATGCCAAAGCTATGAACAGGCGCTGAACACACACACAGAGAGTGCAACAACACAAACCACCAGCAACAACAATGCAACTGCAGAGCAACAACCAGTGCAACATCAGTGAAGTAAGTCAGTTAGCCAGCACCATATTCACAGCTCAAGAGACGGGGCAATCGGCATTTGTGGCGAGCGAACGACAAAAACCCACGCCCACAACAGCCTCCCCAAAATGTGGGCAGCAAAACAAGATGCAGGAAATTTGAGTCAAAGATTGTTGAAAGTTGAATACTCTTGGAGGTATATGTGGAGGTATTAGAGGAGACTATATGCTAATATGTAACCAGGGTATATAAGAGCTAGCGAGGTAAGCTTTAAACAAATTTATGTTCTGCCTGATAATGATCGGACTGAGTGCATATATAGCCTTTACGTTCGATCACAGTTTAATTCACAGGCAGACATATTAGCCTGATTTAAGTATGTATTCCCTTTCTATCTTTCTTTTCTTCTTCTTATATATTCCACACATTCCTTAATCACCTCTGCAGGCCCCGACTTCAACTAGTCATAGCACCCTTCTTGCAGTGTATTCAAAGTGGTTTGCCGCACCTTAAAGCCTCTTGTCGTTTAGCCTATGGCTGGGCACTCTTTTCGTTGCAGTTCGCCAACCGCAAAGAGCTGCACGAAGTTCAGGTTGAGACCACAACTAAAATGCCACATGGTAGGGCTGCCTGTGCCTAGCCTCTCTCTCCCTCTCTCTCGCTCTCTCCCAACTCAGGGCCAGAGTGCAATTATGTGGCCAAATTGTAACGTGAAGTACGCACATATTCATGAGAATAGCTAGCTGAAATGGTGAAATGCTGGACACAGATTCTGTTTGCCATTCGACTTGATTTATTGGCTAGCACACTCTTATATGGTCTGAGGGAAATCATTTGCCGTTCGATAGCCAGCAAACACCTTGAGGAAAATGACAGAGTGCATATTTTAATTATAACAAGTTTCAATATGGACAACAGCAGCCAAGGAGGAGTGGGCGTGGCATGAATGAGGGGGACAGACAGACCAAAATGTAGCTGCCACGCGAACCAATGAAAGACCACTAAAAAGTAATTGTAGTTAAATGTCAAAGCGACAATTGTTGCTGCTGTTGCTGTTGTTACTGGTGTTTCTGTTGCTGTTGTGGTTGTTGTTGTTGCTGTCGTTACCAACTGAAATGTTCATAAAGTGAATGGCACAAGCAATACAACAGTAACAGACACCACAGCAACAGCAACAGCAACAACAACAACTGAAAGGTGGGCGTCAGGTCGCTTGGTCGCTTGTTATATACCAAATACTCATTACAAGTGTAACAAGCGGGTATGCACAATATGTGTAAATTTAATGTAACGAACAAAAAATAAGTGTGCATTTATCGATTGTAAAAGAGGTTTATATCGATATATCGACTAAAGTTATCTAATTTGATATATGGCTTGATATAATATCTTACAAATTATTCCTCAATATATACTTTCTTCTTCTTCTAGACCGCAGCTTTATATCAGACAAACTAATTATTGAATCTAACCCTTTTACACATTGAAAGCAAATACCTAATCCACTTATAGCCGCTTACAGAGTATTCTGCTGTCTATCATTACGCTCACTCGCTCTTGGCAATTGGTTGAAGTAATAGAGTGCTGTAGCTAAATGAGGCTTAACTTGCAATGACCACGGACGGATGGCAGGCGAGCTGAAGACGTAGTCAAAGGTAGAACAGTGAGGTACAGCGGTACAGTGAGAAAGGGAGTAATACGGGACCAGAGGAAGGGGCAACGGAATTCATATCAACTGAAATTGTGTGACAAATCGACAAATTGCAGGCAATGTCAACGAGGCGGCACAGGTTCGTTACAGACGGGCAGAGTGTGGGGCAGTTGGAGATCTGTAGACCTGTGCGACAGCTTGGGATCGCAATCTTTGAGCCAGACTAAATATGCTAATTATGCGTTAATAAGCAGCCGTTGCTCTGCCTCGATGGCAACTGCTGTTGCTGTAGCTGTTGTTGTTGCTACTGCTGCTGCTGTTGCTGCTTTACGGGGCGTGACATGCGGGTTGCCTGTGTAACTGTTGCACGTATTTGCTGACTATGTATGGAAGAATACACTTAGAAAAAACGGAATGCCTAGCTGGAGTGTGCAGAAAATTAGAATTTGGAAACCATTGTCTTACACGTTGGTCAATTCGGAGTTCAATTATTTCAAGTCTTCTTTTTTAGATAATTATATCTTCTCTTCTATTAATTCCATCGATCTAGCTATAACTTTATCAAAGTTGATTAAAAAAAAAAAAAAAAAATGAAAACAACAAATAAAATACTTGTTTTAGTATTTATTAGCCTTGCACTATTAAGCACTAAATTTATGAGCCTGTTTGGCATGCAAAACGAAAATATATTTCAATATATTTAAAAACAAACTGCAGTCATTTCTAGGCCAATTGCAATCAAGTTTTTCTGCAAGTGTATTCTGGTATATATATCTATATAGATTTTTATAAATATATATATATTTATGTAGCTGTATATACTGTTAGTGGTTGGAGATAATTTGCTGGCCGGCTGGCTCTTTGCCATTTGCCATTTTGCCGCGTTGCGCTGTCGGCCCACAGAATCATTGCGAAAATTTGTTGCCTCGGGCCTTTTTAGCTTTAATTATGAACAATCAGTTGTAGCTGTTGTATTTGTTATCGATTGTTATTGCTTTGATTGCGTTTGTTCTTGCTGTTGTGGCTAGCTGCATGTCAATCAAAGGCGCTCAAGTCGTGATTTGATGATTTTGTTGCTATTGCTGCGCGGCTGTTGTTGCTGTTGCCTTTTGTTTTTAGCCCATTTGTCAAGCAGAACAGCTTTAAGCCAAACTGTCCTTCAATATGATATCGCAGGCGGGTCGTCGCTGCTCTGACTTTTATAATGCTATGAAATGAAAACAAAGCATTTAATGATACATAAATACACGGCTTACGGCCAGATTTAGGCGTTGAGAGCTATCCAATTGCGGAATCAATCAAATACAAATAAAATTCTTATCGACATTGTTGTTGTTGTTGTTGTTGCTGTTGAATAAACTCATAAAGCTTAATTAAAGATCCAGCCAAAGTTTTTGCTTATTTACTTTTGCCCCGGGGTCGCAGCGAGCTCAGCAAGAATCTCAAGTATCTCAAATATCTGTATTTATATAAATATGTATATGTATGTATGTGTGTATGCATGCACATATATAATCAAGTCAATTATTGTATCAAGCATGATATTTGCAATTATTTTTTTAAGCGCTGGCGCCAGACTTCGTTTTGGCCCAAATGCCGTTTGCGCTGGAAGCTCAAGTTTTATTACAACATTTTTGTTTTTTGCCCACAATAAATTTAACAATGTCACGTTATAAATTCTGCACAGCTCGCTGTTAACGTTGACTGCTCTTTATTTATATCGTGACTTTGTTTGTAGTTGCTAACTTTTATTGGGATACTCTAAGCCGCCATGTGGAATACCAAATTTCTCAAGGAAAATGTTTGCTCAAACTAAGATTGTCGAAGTCAACAAGTTTTATAGATTATTAAGTTTTCTCAGCAATCAGTTGACTATATCAAAGACCTGTATTTGAGCTTATAGCACAGTTTTTGTGAACACGATTTCTTTGAGTTACAAGTCTTTAGGCTTAAGACCCTAGCTTCTATTCTTTCATTTATCATTGAAGTCATATTAGCCTTGTCACTTACAGCTCTTATTGAGAGAACTATTACAATTCAGAGTTCGTTACATTAAACAACTTCAACTATATAACTTCAGCTATCAGTGCATAACACATTCGTCTAGTTTTTGTAAACTTGGCTTTCTTGTTTTGCAGTGGGCTTAAATCAACTCTGATCTTTGCGCTCTCTTCAAGTGCTACTCGCTTTGGCTTTGGCTTCGGCTCTGACTTAATTTATGCAGCGAACTTGTTTCGATTGGCGCTAAAACAGACGCTGCTAAATATATAAATTAATATATATATATATATATATAATATATATACATATAAAATATAAAAATACATATATACTTAAACAAGCATATAAAACAAATTTAAATTTGATTAAATTTTTGTTTCGTTGCGTTTTTAATTGCATTTGCAATTTCTAAATAAGTTGTTGACCACCAAAAAAAGGCAAAAAAATATATATATATATATTTTAAATATTTACAACTGGTTGCCGGAGGGGCAGCGCCTCTCGCTCAGTCTTCTCCTTTCTGGCTGTGGCTGTGGCGTTTCAAAATTAATTTTTGCTCAGCGCTTTAGCCATTTACTTTTGTTCAATGCAAACGACTTTTTTTCGTATTTCGTTTTGGCCAAGTCTCTAAAGTCTGAGAAGTTTACATTTTTGCCTTTGTGCGGCATTTGCTGATTCAGCTACCACCAGGTTATATATTTGTCTGACAATGCTTTTCTCTCTCTTTTTCTCTTGCGCTGTGAATAGATCATCCATTTGACAAGTTTTCGAAATCGTTTTAAATGTAGAATCTTATCGAAGTTGATTTATTTACAAAATTTGTTTATATACAATATATTTTTTTGGACTACACACTATCTCCATCTGTCTGCCTCTCTCTTTCTCTCCCGTACTATTGCTGCTTGGCCATTTTGCGTAGCTTGGAGACATTGTGCCTCAGTTTCCGTTTGAAGAGCAGCTCCCGATTGACCGCCTTGAGATCCTCCATGCTGCAGCTCTTGATGTTGCGCACCGTCTTCGAGATGAGCTCGTCCGTGATCTCGATCTTGGTGCGGGACAGCCGCAGCAGACGTCGCTGGCGTCTGGCCAACTCCTCTCGATATAGGAACAAATGATACGAGACTGTTGGCTTCGATTGCTTTTCCAGCTCCATCTTGATATGCTGTTGCTCTGTTGCTTGTTGTTTGCCAAGTGTTGACATAGCAACATGTAGCATGGTTTATATGCAACCGATCGAAGCTACCTGTCGTTGCCTGGCCGGGTCTACCTGTACCTGGCGCACCTGAGTGCCCAAGCGCCGGCTGTTTGGCTGGCAGGTCGGGCAACTGTAAATATTTGTGCCAAAATATTTCGTGGCTTAATCCGGCCTAATCCACTTTGGATGCTCGCTAACCGTTTATGCTTACCAGTCATAATATGAACATCATCGCTTTGTATATCCATATGCAAACACAGCAGCTGCGCATGCTGCCAAGCATGAACGAACCTGCCGAGTCAGCGAGGGCACCAAAGAGGACGTTCGACGGCTTAGTTAATATGGAAGGAAGTAAAGAATTGCGAGAGGGGAGAGGAGCAGGGGAATGTCGAGAGGCTTAAAACACTTTGAGAGTATTTAGATCGAATTGTATCCGAACTGTATCCGTGAATTTCATTCTGAAGTTTCGAGTATGTCATTATTATTTATTATAATAAGTATTATTATATTAAATTATTATTATCTATATATATATATAAAAGAAAGTATATATATATATATATATATATATATATATATATATATATATATATATATATATATATATATATATATATTTCACTGTCTGTCTCTCTGTCCGTCTGCCTAAGAAGAGCAAGGAATGCAGAAGAACTCCAGGAGATCATTTAGAAAATGCCTGCAGCACCAGAGAATGTTCCCATTGCTCTATCTGGCGCCCTGCTCACAATTTGAGTGTAAGTCGCCCTATATAAAGGGCAGCAGCTGTGGAATTTATTCAGTCGTTGAGACCCGGTGGGGTCAGTCATACGTGCAGGCCCTTTTTTTTAATTTTTTTTTTTTTTTTTTATATTGTTTATTTTTTTTTTTTGTACACTGTACACTCTTTCTGTCTCTCTCTCTCTTTCTCTCCCACTTCCCTCTCTTAACATCGTTCTGGCGCAACTTCTTTGTAATTTGGTTAAGTTTTCTCTGTTACCTTTTGTGAAAATGTCACTACACATATATTTCCATGTGCTGCATTTTCTGGCGAGTCATTAGCATAGCTGCAGTCAACAAAATGTTCGAGAACTTGCACAGAATATTGGTTGAAAAATTCCTCTTGCCCTTCTTGCACTTAACAACTTCCAGGTAATTCATTAAGGTTTGCTTCATAATGAAATGTGCAAGCTGCCAGAGGCGACAGTGCAGAGGTCAGCGGGCAGAGAGCAGAGGGCAAATGGCATCGGACAGAGCAACCGAGAGAGAGGGATTGAGAGAGAGAGAGGGACGAACTGTATGGCATTTGGTTGGCCAGGTCACAAATGGCATAATCCTTTTATAATTGCGTCCAGTAGCGAGAATGTAGAAAAACAAAAGGATTTCGTAGCCAGGATTAAGAACTTGGGAAAGACCACGCGCCGGCTTAGGCAAATGCGTCGCATCAGCGTTTTATGAGCGGTTGACCGGCGTCGCCTGGAGACAAGGCAAGAGAGGGCAAGGTGATGCGCAGCGCGCACACGTTTCGCTGCGCAGGTAGGCAAAGGTCAAAGCCAAAGGCTAGCGGCTGTCTGCCGATGCAGACGGCGGTAAGCAGACACTGCTCTTGACAGCTCGCAGACAGCTTCCAATTCAACGCGCTCCAAACTCCGGCTCAATGGAAACAAGTTGGTTTGTGCACTCAAAAGTTATCGCTTGGACAATCACAATTATAATCAAGTCACCAACAACAACAATCATTGTTGATTAAGCAACGTTACGCCTGCAGCGCAGCTGCTGCTGCTGCCTCCGCCGCTGCTCTTTTCATAGATTTTCATGGATTTTCATTTACATTATTGGGGATTTGTGTGCTTTTTTTGGGTCATTCATCGTCTTCGCCGTCCACTGCTGCGCCTCGCCTCAAGCGCCACGCATTTAGCACCACCACAAAAATAAACCTAAGCAGAGCAGAGCGTCTTATAATATTTGTATTTGTGCAGACTCGATGGGGCCCATTAGCATAGCTTAAATATATGAGACAATATTTAACTGCTAATTGAAGAAACTCAAATACTCTAACAAACATATTCGTATATAGATGATGGTAAATATTTTTGTATAATTTAAGTAGAGTTTGGCATGGAGAGAAACATATTTGTCTATAGATAATGGTAAATATTTTTTATATAATTGAAGTAGACCTTGGCATGGAGAGCACTCTGCTTATAAAACTTTGAAAAAAATATTTAATTATATTTTAAATTACTTTTATTATTACTAATATAAAACTACCCTATTAATTTGTTTTAATTTGATACACTTTACTATCTTACTCTAAGTTAAATCTCATTTAATCTAGTTTTACATCTCCATAAACCTAAATAATTCTATAAATTAAATATATCACCACATCAAACTGTTTATTAGTCTAAAATGCAGTCAACTCAATTACAAAACTTAACTAGCCCGCCCTGAAGGGCATTCGAAATATAAAATACATATTTAAGCGCTTAAGCGCCCTACTCGAACTTTCACTCCAAAGTGCTTAGTGTGGGCTATAAATACATATATATGCATTACATTGTTATAATTGTTATTGTTGTTACGGTTGTTGTTGCTATTGTTGTTATTGCAGGCTTAATGCAGCTGAGCATATTTGAAAAGAATTTTGACAAGTCGCAGCGCTTAGCGCTTGAAGTGAAAGACAAACAATGAAGCAGCAGGAATTTTCACTTTTCTTTTCCCATTTTATTTTTCTTCAGATAAATTTCGGCAAACATTTTAACATAATTAAGTAGAAATTTAGTTAATATGCGCATTTAGAGCAGTCTGCAGTCTGCACTGTCGGCAATCCACAGCTCAATTAAATTAAGTGAAAATTATAATCGTGAGCAAAAGTAAATTTTAATTTCGATGGGGCCGAGCCGCAGTGAACTGGGCTCTGGGGGAATGAAGTGGATCAGACAGCCAATGCTTGGACTACATTTTGAGAAATTCTCGTTCATAAATAAATATTTAATAAGCACTTCCTAGTGCGAGGGTCAAGTGCGTTGCGAATAAATTGTGTAAGCTGCATAAATTGTATTTCTGCGAAACAAATTTAAGCGCATTTATTAGGACATGGGCAAAAAACCAAGAGGCGGGTATCAACTTAATAAGAGTTAAGACTATTCCGAAGGGCTATGAATAATATTTATAAAAATTAATTGGCTGAGAATACAGAAATGCATTTTCAAATATTTTATTTTCTAAAGGATGATTGTTGAGAAATATTTTCAATTAATATAAAAAGAAAGAAAGAAAGAAAATTAATGCATAAATTCAAAGAAAACCTATTCTAATTTATATATGAATATTTAAATTCTGAGAGTCCACCCAAGTCTAGCTGCTTTCTCATTTAAAACTTTAACTCTTCATATGAAACCTAGAAGTTTCCTTTCTAGAACTTTCCTTTAATAATTATCAAACATCCTCCCACAATGCGACTAGGCTGGGTATTTGCTAGTTGTTGAACTCAAATGCTTTTACCTTTATGCTTCACTTCTGTGTATTTTTAAAGCCGTGAATTTTGTAACAGAGAGCGGGAGAGAGAGAGAGAGATAGAGACAGCGATATAGACTCATGTATTTATGCAAAGGTCAAGCCATAAATTTGTTGCTGCTGTGCAATAAACAAATCAAAAGCAACCCACACATCGGCACACACATACACACACCGTAGCTTAGTGATTGCTGTCGAAACATTTAACAAGATTTGTAAGAGACGGAAAATTGGAGTTTGCCCAGGCTAACAACAAACCGAGAGCCACAGATTTTTGTGCATTTTGGTCGAACGACAGGTAATTACGCGGACAGGTCAACAGGTAGAAAAATCACCGCTTCACATATAAATAATCCTGGTAAAGTACCAAAGGACATCATTCACAGCTCAGCCTGCCTAGCAGCGACAGCAACAGTCCAGACAGTTGACGAGCAGCTCGCAATTATGGAAAGCCAAAAGAATCACAGCCACAGTCATCGTCGCGGTGCTCGTCCCAGCGTTGGCTACTTGCTCTTCCAGTATCAGAGCGAATTGACGCGCCGGCATGCGGAACCGACGCGACTCTCCCGCTGCAAGATCCACATTATCGACGGCCTCGTCTCGCGGACGATACGGCAGCTCAAGCACTGCAGCGTCGAGGAGCTGCAAGCCTGCAAGCGGGAGCTCGTCTACAAGGAGCAGCTGCGGAACGAGCTGCGCAGCATGCGACGCAAAAAGAGCAGCAGTACCAAATCCACTTCCGGTTCTAGTTCCAGCTCCAGCTTGAGCAGCAGTTCCGCTTCTGCCACGCCGCCCGTGAAGGCTCCCACCACCCCACCAAAGCCGCGCACCTCACACGCCAAAAAGGTCGTAATCTTTGGGCCCGAAATCTTTGTCTAACAAACTCATTTCTTTTCCTTAAGTTTTAAAATTTTTAGATTTAATTTTTAAGTTAGTTTGGTAATTAGGCTCTGCATTAAGTTCTAGTTCTAGTAGTTTGTACTTAATTGTTGACGATTAAAAATCAAAGAATTTTGAGTTATAAATTGAAAACAATATTTTTTCAATTGCACAGTGGTATGGGACAATTAGGTCATGCCGACAAATAAATACCCTCGCTGAGATGTGGATAAGAGTTTAAGCAGCCTTCAAAAAACTCTATAAACAAATGGGAATCTTGTAACAACATAAAATTGAAGCATGAATAGTCTAACAAATTAATCAATGCTTTAATGATACCTTCAGAGACCTTTAAGTTTCATTTTGCCTTTAAGCAATTTATGCTTAAATACCCTATTCATTTTTCCATACTATCTAGAAATTTCATTAAAATTTCATTTCTATATGCATGCCCGACATGGAATACCCTCTACTAGAGCATACGCCAAATGTCAATAAGTAGCACTCTCTGTTTTGTTGTAGGAGTGGAAATTCCTGTTCTAAAAGCCAGTTTCGTCTAGGCTAAACTAACTAACCAATTCAAAGCAAAGCAAAAAAAAAACAAAAAAAATGTGTGCCGCACAGGCAAATGCCAGACAGACTAGTGCAAAGAGTTCCCACGAAGAGTGAGTCGCAGCCTCTGCTTAGGAAAAAGCAACAAAAAATTGGCCAGCTTCAGCTTGAACCAACGGCGACCAATCGAGGCGGCCCGCAGACAGCAAAGAATGCGGCTTAAAGTTCAATCGTGCAGCAAGTGTGGTTGTTGTATTTTTTGTCGGTTGCAAGAAACCACAATATGAAAATCGATTCAGACAAACCAAACTGACAATCAAACGAAACTCCAACTGGGTATTCATTTTGGGAAAATTATGATGCTCTTACTGAATGAATGCGATATGCAAATCAAATCGTCTTCCAAAAAGAGAAATGTATTAATGGAATATATTAGACTGGGCAATGAACAGAAAATGCGAGAGAAAATAGAGATCTCGATTCCAGAATTGACAATTTGAAAAGACTTTAACTGCAGCTACAGCTATAGCTGGTTCTTCTACTGGTTCTTCCTGTAGCGCCGCGTGTCAATTAAATAATCAAACTGTTATATCCAGTTGAGCTACAGTTAACGCACGCTAAGTGGAGCAGCAATGCATTACAGCTGACATTTCGTTTGATATGTAAAAGATCTTTTCATTCAAATTCAAAAATTACAATTACAAAAATTGAACACTAAATAGCATTTTAAATAAAAAAAAAAAATAAATAAAATTGAATTTAAAAAAAACCAAATGTAATATTAAATAAAAAATTAAAAATACAATCAATTCAATACAAAAAAATTGAAAATCAAATGAAATTATTAAATATATTTTTTACTATAATATTTTAAACTATGTCTAGATCACAAAATCTTACTATATATTATGAAAGCCCCCTATGTTTATTATCCACACTTTTCATTTTCCTACATAGGCATATATGTATCTTTCCTTAAAATAAGCTTAACTAACTAAGAATTCATTTCCTTTTACTTTTTTCCATTTTACTGTAGTATTTCCTGTAGCTGCAGTTCTAGTTGTTAGGCGCTCACATGCATAAACATAAATAAATCTCGCTCTGTTGGCATTTACATACCTCTTTTATTTAAGTTTCATGTATTATTCCGCTAGTTGATGCTGAATACTGTTGCTATTGTTGCTCTTGCTGCTGTTGTTGTTGTTGTTGCTGTGTTAGCTGTGAAAATTGGTTGCTTTCTATTTGAGCTTGTATTTTGTAAATATTTATTTGTATTTTGTGCAGACAGTGGAATTATGAACACAATGTTAATAACTTGGCAAACAGAACTTGTGCCGTTTTTTCTTCAAATTTATTTATTTACGAACACTTTTCGAGCACTTTTTAAGTGAAATTTTGCTGCACTTTTTTGCCTTTCTTAGCACGCGCGAGAACAACAACAACAATTAGTAATAATAATTTTGAAGGCGAACCGAACCGAACTGATCGGAACGGAACGGAACTGCACGCGGTGCAAAGCAGACGCGACGTCAATTGGAGGCGAAAACAAGACCAAAGCCCGAAAATGCAAATGGTAACACGCACACGGGCACAGCGCCACACGCACACACGCGTAGATAAACAAAAAAATGCAAAGAGGCGACGCTTTAAATTTTCTTTCTATATATTTCTTTTTCTTTACTCTTTTTTTTTCTGTTGTTGCTTGTAAAACGTTCGTTCTTCGGCGAAGAAGAAGACGCTACGCTGCGAGTTGTAAAACGAAAGAGGCCCGCGATCAGACCGTTAAGCGCGGACGGTTCACTGACGAATGACCAAAGTTTTCGGCTGCAGCTGAGCGCCAGCTTAGTTGTTCGAAAACGAGTTCGAAAGTGTCGCAGCTCGAAAGAGCGCCAAAGAGCGAGAGAGCTTCACAGAGAGCGCACGTCAATGATCTCAAGTTTGTGACTAGAGTCTTTCGTTTAGAATTTTTTTTCTCGCTCAGCATTTGATTTATTGTTTAACAATAACTGTTTATTGCATTGTGCGTCTTAGGTAGTTTTTTTCGTTGCTGCTATTTTTTTCTCTTCATCTTTTTTGGGCAGCATCAGCGGCCTTTACAGTGAAGCTAGACAAAGCGGAAAACCGGAATGGATTGACACACATTTACCAGCTTTTGTTGTTGTTCTATCGTAGACTTTTGTGTTATTGTATTATTTATATGTGATGACAGTAGCTGAATAAATTTCAATACATATTCATATATATGGAATTTATCATTTACAGTTGATCAAACAAAGCTGTGATCAAGCTAAGACTGGCCTTTAAATATTACACATATTAAACAAGTAGCTAAATTGCAAATTAACCTAAAAAATCGTAACACATAATTTAGAGTATTTTATTATTCTCAATTTGAGTTTATTTCTTTAACTTGCTTCTATTTCTATCACCTGTGCTGTACATTTAGCTTTCGCTGTGCTCTCGCTGTAAACTTTTACTCTCGAACTGCGCGCTCCTCTCACTCTCTGACAACTTCTTCTTCTTCTTGTTGCTTACTCTCTCATAGTTTGCTCTGTTTACTTCGGCAATTGCCGCATTAAGTTTTTCGTGACGCTGTCGTCGTTTTATTGCTGTTTTCAGGTTTTAGTCTACCCAATGACTTCTTAACGGTTCGCCACTTAATGCCTCGCTTTTTTCGTTTGTACTTTTGCAGGCGCTTTTTGTCGCTCACACGCTGTCCCCCTCTCGCTCTCAATCTCTCTCTCTCTCTATCTCTCTGTCTTTTGAATTGCAGCTGTTATTGTCATTTTGCAGAGCTCTGTGGTTTTCCTGCGCTTCTGCTGCTACCATTACATCCCTCTCTCTCGCTCTCGGTGTCTGCCTTGCTTATCGCGCAGATCTTGTTGTCAACATTCGCTGTTGTTGTGCCTTTGCTTTTTCTTCTTTCATGAATTTTTCACGTTGCATTTTTCCTTGCCACGCTTGTAGGGCTGCCGTCTCGACGCTTCGCCTGCTGACCGCAAAAGCCAGCTGCCGATATGATCTGATTTATAGACGCAAGTAGTTGAAGCCGGCTCGTTGTCATTTGCTCAAATATTTATTTACAATTTTCACAATTGGCAGTTGTTACAGTTGCTGTTGTTGGCCCACTTTTACTCGACTGCCTGATTACCTGCGATCTGATAAGTTATTAGGTGCAGCTGAGAAGTATGCAATGGCTTTGAGCTGTGATTAGTCGGCACCCAAGCTGGCTGGATTTCTTGTAATTAATTCTTGCTCTTGGCCTAATTTGATTATATTGATTTGTTATGAGATCATTTAGCTTGTTACTTCGTTTAATTTAATGGAGTACCGCGTATGGCTTAATAAAAAAGAATTTTAAAAAAATGCTTTTTAACTTTTACTCGCTTTATTTATATGAATATCCAAATAAATTTGCTGCCTGAAAGTAGGCAGCACATATTTGCATGTCATTAGCTGAGACGCAAACCACTTAGCTAATTGTCGTCAACAGCAATCCGTCACGCTCTCTCATTCTCGCTCTCATTCACTTGACTAATTGGAATTGTTTCTCGCACTGCCTGGGAGTATGCAATTGATTTTGGTTGCGCGTAGCTGATACACTCACCATTTACCACTAATTAGTCGACATTTTCCACTGCCGCGTGCGATTTTTGTTTGATCCATGCGAAAATCAACAACGTTGCAAGTTGTTATTGGCAGAGTCTTGGTTGTTGGCTTTAGTTGCGTGTTGCTGTGCTGCCGCATGAGTTCTTAATTAGCCCGCAATGAGTTGCCAATATGCTATTTGGTAAGTACATATTCTCCCTCTACTGCTGACATCACAAATTTGTGTTTTTGTTTTTTTTTTTTTTTTGGTGATGTCTAATTACATGCCACGCCCCCTGGTCCCAGCCACCTTGCTCCAGTTTGTGCTTAAAATGCTATTTTGGCTTGAACCTTCGTCTAATTGCAAATGCGAACGCTTTTCATCTAATGCAAAAACTCCGATAATGAGCCCAGTCGACTGCGCTTTGTTAATTTTTGGAGTGTGTGTGGGCGCGTTGGACGGTGGAGAAGGGAGGCGTGGCAGCCAAAGTTCAATAATTAACCAACATGTGCGGAAAATTATATGGTCACGTTAATTGATCTGTTGGGTGTTGGTGTTGCCGCAGCGTTAACTGTCACAATTAAATTCAATGCTGCGCGGACCTAAATACGCCAGGCAAGGCGATTAACTGACCTAAAGAGAATATCGCTTGGATTTTTTTGGTAACAATTTTAGATTGATAGAAGATCATCTCTCGCTGTATTCCATCTGTTGATAACATATCAGATGTATAACAACTTAGTCGTCCTAATCCCATAGCTGATCTAGATTAAGATCTATAGTCCAATCAATTGTTGGCCAATTTTACCAGGACATTTCATATAATTTCGAGTACTTTCTCGAGTAAAGTTTTAAAACTCATAGCAAACACACATAGAGATAGCACAATTATTGAAAAATTTGATCGAAATTCTCAATTGTTTAACCTACATGATCTCCGATTATGGGCTTGCACAATGTAGACGGTAAAACTATACCCAATTATATGAAATATGTGCTCGGAGGCTCCGCTGGCATGATGGCTTCGGTTATAGTCCAACCGCTGGATCTGGTAAAGACAAGAATGCAGGTGGCCGGTGCATCGGGAAAGCGGGAGTATAAAAGCTCCTTCGACTGCATTGCCAAGGTGTTCCAGTCCGAGGGCTTTCTGGCGTTCTATAATGGTATTAGCGCCGGACTGCTGCGGCAGGCGACGTACACAACGACCCGCATGGGTGTCTATCAAATGGAAGTGGAGCACTATCAGAATGCGTACCAAAAGCCCCCCAATGTGCTCGCCAGCATGGCCATGGGCATCGTTGCGGGCGCTTGCGGCGCTGTCGTCGGCAACCCGGCCGAAGTCTCGCTCATCCGAATGATGGCCGACAATCGACTGCCCGAGGATCAGCGGCGTAAGTATAAGAATGTCGGCGATGCGGTTCTGCGGATAATACGTGAGGAGGGCGTCCTCGCTCTGTGGCGTGGCTGCGCGCCGACAGTGGCCCGGGCGATGATCGTGAATATGGTTCAGCTGGCATCGTATTCGCAGTTTAAGCTACTCTTCAAGAGCTATTTGAATGAGGGCCTTGGCCTGCACATTGCATCTAGCATGTGCTCCGGCCTGTTGACCACCATCGCCTCGATGCCAATGGACATGGCCAAGACGCGCATACAAAATATGAAGATCAAGGATGGCAAACGCGAGTACAAGGGCACCCTGGACGTCATCTTGAGTGTGGTACGCAACGAGGGCACATTCTCGCTGTGGAAGGGCTTCACACCCTACCTCTGTCGCCTGGGGCCACACACGGTGTTCGCCTTTGTCTTCCTCGAGCAGCTGAACGCGGCCTACTTTAAATATGTTTTGGGCGTTCAAAGCAAACAACCGGGTCTGTGATTAAATTCAATTTGAATTTACACTCCAGTTGCTTTGCACGTTCGAAATGCGTAAAATCCATTGGATATAATTTTATTTGTTTGAATCAATAAATAAATTTAGTATGTTTCTTAGTTTTTGATTTAGTTTATCTATTATATAGCTAAGCATGTTATAGTAGAGATCGAAATCCATTTGTCATGTCAACACTTTGTCTTAAACTATTCAACATTTTTACTCAACTCAAGCTCATATCGCATGCAACTCATACACTTATCGCATGCGATACATTAGTTTTATCGACTCACACACACGGCCATTTCTCTCTCTCTCTCCCTCTCAGTCATTTGCGTGTGTGTGTTTAGATCGAGTGCGAGGTCTTATCAGTCGAACAGTTCAGTTTCATTCAGTTGGGCTTGTGCAGCTCGATCGTGCGGTTCGGTCTGTGTGTGGCGCCTGGCAGCAAGAAGCAGAAGATAAAATAAAATAAAATAATATTGCTAGCCAAATTGATGGCACTTAAGCTGCGGCTAGTCCAGATTTGTCGCGATCTTTCAAGTGAGCAGCATGAATCAACCGGCAGCTCAAGCGTTGCGGAAGTGTTAATTTAAAGCCCAAATAAGGCATAAGTCAGTGTTATATATATGCACATAGAGTATATATCTATCTCTCTCCAGCTATATCGAGTGCTGAATCGCTGTCGTGTTAGCAGTGTAGCTCACATAATTCAAAAAATTGATAAATTTATAATTAAGTGCAATTAAATTTATTGTGTGTGGAGATAACATTGTAAATTCTTTCAACGGATATTGATATACTGACGTGACAAGCCTCTGGGGCTGAGGTAAGCTCTCTGCTTCTTCTCTACTATCTCAAGTATGAATTATGACAGCCATTCAAGTAGTTAAATAGATTAGTTTAACTCATTCCACAAACAGATCAGTTGATTGATTAGTATTCGGTTTTTTTTTTTTTTTTCCTTCTTTAAGTGTCCATAAAGTTGAATGACTGTAGCAATGCATATATGAATGTATATATATATATATATTTATTATAGTATATGCCATAAAATATGAGTGATTGCATTGTAAATTCACATTTAAATACATCTATTATTCGCATTATGCAACCGTTCTCGATGTGTTTAGCAACAGCTATTAAAGCGTAAATAATAGCTCACAACAAACTGACAAATAGCAGCTGTCTATGCCTTTTAACGGGCAGTCTTGACACTTCGATTAACGTTCTGTTTAGTTTTTTCTCACCATAATATAAAAAACAAAATAAAACAACACTGCCTCTTGCCTGACTACAATTCAATTATTTACTTAGACTATTTGGCTCCATTTGATAATGAGAAAAGCTCTGTCAGTGACGCCTAAAACACTGGAGACTATTTGCCTATAGATAATGCTCAAGATTAGAAGAGCCGACAAGAAAATAATAATAATAAAAATAAAAAAAAAAACTCGCACAACTTTGATAAGTGAAATTTTAAGCGACTTTTTTCAATGCCTTCCCAGCTGTTTAATTGCACTATGGAAAATATTTGGCATTGAATTCAGTTGTGGAAATAAACGCGAACTGTTTGACTTAACATATCTATTCTTTTATAACAGTTTAATAACATGTTTTTCAAAGCTTTCTGCACACAACGGGAAATAAATAGAAATTTTTTCATAATAATTTCAATTCCTAATTAAAATCAGTTTAAGTTTCATTTCTATTTATCAGTAGATATTTATTTGGCTTACTAACATACGGGTTTTCATTGAATAAAATAGTTTCCCTATTGCATTGTTCAGCATTTATGCACTTCCAAAATGATATAAGTTTCAATAAGAGCATTTGCTAGTCATTATCTTCCGTTGCACGTTTCTTTATTATTAGCAAACAATTGCTATAACAGGCAATTAGGCAATCTTTGTTGTTTACATATGATTTATCCCAAAACAAATTCGACCAAGATCTCTATCTATAGCAGCTTCTGGTGTTGCTATCAGCTGACTTGATTAAAAAAGTGAGCGTGGCAAGCAAAGTTAAGCAAACAAATGGACAATCTGAATCTGAATCTGAATACTTTCAATGACTTATCTATGCATGGTATATGGCAAAGGAAACTTCTGCTGAAAATCAAAGCAGATCTGATACGAGTCGAGAATATGTCCTCTATTAGAAATATACATAAATAACTATTGTCTTCGCTGAATTCCTCTTATTACATAATTGGGTTTCATTTGACCTTACAAATTGGCAAATGAAATTTGAATTGAACTGAAAAGCCAATTTTATATCAATCACATTTCGCAATAGCTTTCGGGCATACGAAAATCCATTTTAGTTTTTACAACAATTGACACAGTTTTTACAACGAAATGAAGCATAATTAACATAGTTCCAACAAGCAGTCTAGTCTTCTAATTAGCTGAACTGTCTCTCTGTATCTATCTATGTGCTTCTATCTGTCTCTGTCTATGTTTACAATTGCTACTAAATAATAATAAATAATAAATGCTAATCATCGTAGGCACGCGCTACGATTTGTTGATAATTTCAATAGAATTGCAAATCAAATTAAACTATATTTACCTGATTTATATATACGTCAATTTGTATATATGTAGATAATAATATTTATAATTCAGGTGAAATGAAGCTCAACTAATTCACTGAATGCAATTTTTTAGCGCATTTAAGCAGCTGTCAGTGTAAGTTAAAAAAAAAAAAACAAGGCAAAAATAAGCATAGCTTGCAGTTGAGCCTAGATATTGTAGATACACAATACATGATCAGAATTGCACGACTGCAAGATACCCTTTATATCTTGTTTAGACGTATACAAGATTATCGTTACTAAATATGAATATTTTATAGAACTGAATGCTGGCTAAGCTAGAATTTCAGTCGAGAAATGGAGTGAAATGTAGATGTTTGACTAAAAAATACACTAATTTGTTTGTTTTTAGCTTTCCAGGCGACTTAATTTACTAGATTTATGCCATTAGGCATATTTTTAGTAGACATTTTTATCGACTCAAATAAAAATATGACAAATACAAACATAAAGGCCTATGCCAAAAAAACTAGAATGCTAAACTCAAATATACCCTTTATAAATATCAATTTGTGCTTTAATTTTGTATACAAATATTGATTCATTTTTTTTTTTTTCTATCTACATCTTGACTTTATAATAAGTACGAGGTAACTTCAATTCGGTGTTTTGTTTTGTTTTTTTGGTTGCTTTCACATTGTATTTTGTGCTAAATTTTAAGTAAAGAGTGACAGCCGCAGCTTGTGAGACGAACAAACCGCACGTGATCTCGGCTCGGATGCTGCCAGTCTGTCTAAGCTGTGGTTGTTGCTTTTGTTGTTATTTTTGTTATTTTTTTCTTTGTTTTTGTTTCATTCACTGTGGTTGTTGTTGCGATACGCAAATGTAAACGCCAACTGGTTTAATGCACGCCTATTTCAGTCAGACGCTTTGCGGTTTAATCACATGACAAAAGGCAGCGCATAATTAAATTATTCAAATAACCTCATATTGTTTATGTATTATATTTACATACATATATTGCTTATGTATATACATATACAAAATGCAATTAACTAATAACATTAATAATAATAAAAGTTTAAAGCCAATTAAAGCAACAAAATGTGGCTGGGGCTTTAATGTCGCTTTGCGATGCGTTCAATGAATTATGCAGCGGTAATTTCTCTGTTATTGGTCTGGGGCACGCAAGCCGGCCGGCCCAGCTCGGCGCGGTCCGGTCGGTGCTCAGGGTCAAAGGTCAAGCGTCAAGCGCCTGTCATATTTCACTCTGAAAGCCAAGTAAAATGTTGGGCTTTAAACGCTGGCTGCGATGTGCACGCAGATAAGCAAACGCGATGTCGCAATTGTCACTCATGCCGAATCAACACGAAGATACAGTTAGAGATATGTACATCTCCAGATACAGATACAGATACATTTACAAATTGAACTACAGATACGACATTATCATTGCCAGATGCGTGCTCGTGCATGGCCACAATTTGTCGACAGCTGCGAAGCTGCAATTTTCGAATTAAGACAATTGCGCCATGATTTACAAAAGTTCTAAGACGGCAAAAAAAGATGTAGAAAATAAATAAAAAAGTAGGAGAGGACCGCAGCTAATGCCACGCCCACTGCCCGTCACGCCCACAGCTAGTGTGGCCAAGGGGCAAATCAATGCCAAACGTAATGCAAATTTCTAAAATTCCTATTCTGTTTCTTCGTCTTCTTCTTCTTTCATTCTTTTTGCGTTGCCCCGAAAATAAATTGAATTTTCAATGAGCTACACGGAAAAAAAGAAAGGGGTGCAAAGCCGCAACGCCCGTACAAATGTCATCAAATATTTACATAAGGCCGGGATCCAGCATCCAATAAATCACAACAGCTGAGCTGAGTCGAGTGAAAAGCGACAGTGAGTTTCGCTGTCTTTTGTTAGGGAATCAGAGCTGATACTGATATCTTATAGATATGATACACTGGCAAAAAAAATAATAAATAAAAACAAGTATTTTATAGTAAAATATGACTTAAAATTAAAACACATAAGTGCATCTGGTAGTAAGTGAATGCAATACATAAATACTGCCTGAATAGTATTATATCTGCTATACGAGCACCTTGCTTGAGAGATTGTCTGTCAGTTAGGCTTAACTTAGACCTAGACAGATGCTCTATAAATTCAAAATCATGCACATATTGCATACACACATACGCATACACATATGTACATACATATATAGATACACATCTAATAGTAACCGCTCAATGATATGTCTCAGACTTCGGCTCAGCCGCAGCTATCACTGGCAATTTTCCAATTGACGCCTATTACGGTTAATCGTAGCAGTGACCCAAGTCCAGACGTACCTAAACTAATAATGTGTGTGCACATACAGTTTAAAGGCTAAGCCGCAGCCCAATCCCAGCTACACCATATATATCACCCATGAGCAGTGTGTGCTTGCGTGTGTATGTGTGTGACCACAAAACAGCGCTGTCTACTTCATGTATAAATGAGCTGCTCGATGGAACTTGAGCATGGAAATTGTGGGTGTGTATGCGTGTTGCTTTAGCTACTCTTATTGTTGTTGTTGCTATTGTAATGTATATTGCTGCTGCTTGGCACGCTAACTAGCTATGTCGCTGTCGGCGTCGCTGCGACGTTGCTGCCTCTGCGGCTGTCCGCTTTAAGCTAAACATTTGCGTTGGCTTTAGTCGCACCGCGTAGGTCAAAGCAAGTGGATTAAATGCAAATACCTACAGCCAGAAAGGAAAAGAAAAGCGAGTGTGAATGCCCGTTTACAACGTGTCGCAGTTGAAAAGCAGTGCTCGTTATCCTCGACAAGCAATTAGCACTAAAAGGTTCAATGCCGCCTCAAAGGATTCAATGAAGCAGCTAAAGCAGCGGCCATGGCTACGGCTACGGCTGCTATTGCTGCAGACATTGCGTATACGTCACATTGACCAGCCAACACGCCAGCTAGCCAGCCAGTCAGGCAGTCAGCTGATT
This sequence comes from Drosophila mulleri, assembly GCA_035047565.1. NCBI lineage: Eukaryota > Metazoa > Arthropoda > Insecta > Diptera > Drosophilidae > Drosophila > Drosophila mulleri. The sequence continues at coordinate 13,419,064 of JAWNPK010000049.1, forward strand.
CGTTTAATCAAGCGACTTTTATGGGCATAAGAGTCCGTGTCCTGTGTGAGACAGAAAAAGAAAGGAAAACATTGACAGTGCTCAATTGTGTCTGATTTTCACGCAAATGTAAGCCTCGACTTTGGCTCTGTTTTTCGGTTTGATTTCGTTTCGTTTGTGTTTCGTGACTTGAGTAAAAGGCAAAAGTTGATTCATCAGCCGCAGGATACATACACCTACACACACACACAGACACTGCGCTGCTGCTTTCGTATGCGTCAGCAGAAAATAAAATAGTGAAAATATAAAACGCAATACTACTGCAACGGTATATCCTTGAAGTTCTCACACACAGCACAGAGCGTGTGCACACATTGACCTCGTTTTGGCCACGCCACCCGCTTACCCGCTAAGCCCTTTCATTTTGAGTGTGTATGCTGGCTGCGTGTTGAATGTGTCTACGTGTGTGTTTGCACAAGTTTCCTTTTTCTGTGCCGCGCTATAATGATTTAAGCGTGTTAGTATGTTAAATACAGTCACACACAAACACACATACACATATCAGTTAGGCACAGGAAGTGACTTAAATCAATAAGCTGGCATATCATCAGTTCAACAGTTAAACAGTTCAAACAGGATAAAGCAAAAACACAATTTTCCATTCACTTTAATGTATATAAATTGCAAGTAATTAAACCATTTCCAGTCACTTAATAAAAAAGTAAATAAAATAAAAATATAAAACATACATATCTATATAGGTATATTTGTGTGTATATAAACAACATATTTAATTGAATTAACATATATTTATAAATATCCATGAAACGTGCAAAAAAATAGTGAGCATTAATATGGAATTTCGTTTGTCATCTGCGAAATTAGCTCGAAAATATGCAAATAAATTACAAATTTACCATGCGCAATTTTTCGGCTAATAAAAACGAAATACATATATTAAAAACAATATATATAAATACTACATATATACAAGAGTAAAGTGGAGGCTTTTGATCAAAAACCACTCAAAGGAAAAGTCAAAATAAATCGAAATAATAAAGTTAGTTTTACAGTTTATGTGCATAAATTAAATATGTGGAAATCGAAATTGAAAATAATCGATTTATTATGTATAATATATAATATTGAAATATACAGATCATTTATGGAATATTAGTTATTGAAAATATTATATGCAAACATTCATTTTTCAAATTAATAACCATATAAGAAATAATAAAAAAAAAAAAAAAATAATTTAATTTTTATGTTGAAAAAAAAAAAAATAATAATAAACCTAAATTAAATTAATTCAAAAATTATTTCAATACATAAAATAAAATTCCACTATTACCTATATTAATGCTCTTGCAGCTGCCTACTCAATTCAGTCCAGACTTTAATTTAATAAACTGAAAGTAAATAAAATACAAAATTATATAAATATTTACTCAACATATTTTGCAGTGCATAAATAATTACAATTCTTCGAGCTGAAGCAAAAATAAATACAAATAAATATTGTAGTTATTTGTGGAGAAAAGTGTACAGCAATTACTAGATTGTTTTTGATATACCAAAAGTGGGTGTGAGTTCTGTGGTCGCACTTGAGCACACCAAAATAGAAGAAGAAGAAGAAGTAAATATATATATATATTGAGTAATATAACGATATAAGACAACTGGCTCACTCAATGCCCAAGTTATGACACGAAACGTGCAGACAGCTCGTTAAAGGCAAGTGTATAATTATTTATATATATACAACATTTATGCATATATAAACATACTCATTCAGGAAAGTGAAATGAGGATATTGGCTTGATGCAATGTCCCTCTTGCTGTCCGTCTGCATGACCATTTCACCGCTATTGAAGCTAGACACTGAAATTTGGAATTTATATCGCGCATATTCTTCAATTATAGTGCGAAGGGTACCCCGTTTCTGTCACCGAGAGCGTGAGAAGCAGGAAAATGTATTTTCCGGTAACTCAGAAACCATGACAGTTGACTTGCTAAATAGTTGAAAGCTGATTTTTGCATAAAAAACTATTCATTCTGACAGTGTTCACGCAGTGAATGACTATTGTTCAGTCGGTACTACCCGACTGCAGCATTCATGCCTCATTTATATTATATATATGTACATAAATATATTTAAAATAACTGCTACTGCATTAAAATGCTTGCCGCGCCAGCCACATTAAAAACTGCTCAACAGAATTTACATAATTTTCCGCCATCTCTCTCTCTCTCTCTCGCCTCCTCTGATGTCTGGGCCGTTGCACTGTCAGCCGCTGTGACTGTGTCTGTCTGTCAGTCAGGCACAAACAAACAGCTTCATTATAAAATCCTTATGTACTACACTTCAGCAAGTAGGCAAGCAAATTAAACAATAATTATTTATGCAATAACAAATGAATGTGCAAACAAACACAAGTGCAAGCGAGATGCAAATAGTAAGCAGACGAACGCAAAACAAAGTTGAGATCAGCGAGCCGTGTAAATTGTATTCTAAGCGTAAAATGTTCTGACTGCATCTCTCTCTCTCTTTCCATCTATATTTCTCTATGTCAGTGAGTGTGTGTGTGTGTGACTTGCATCAAGTTTTGGCATAAATTCAACATTTATTGTTTAATTTAATGGAATAATTGTGTGTCTTTGAGTGCGGACGGCGGCACATGTTAATGTTATTAAATCATTTTTTTAAGTGCCTGAAAATTATTTAATTTATTTATGCAAATGTTTTATGCACACAGTGAAGCTTGACTACGTACAATATGACCCCCACATTCACAAAAGATAATATATTAACTCTTCAAAGTATTATTCAAAAGTATTTCATAGCAAATGTTATATAATATATCAGGTTATTTAGACAGCAATTGGAACGACAAACAAATATATCGACTTCTTCTCCCCAAGATGCATTGCTCTCAAGAAAACAAGCCACCTTAGGCAATACACACTGTTGCTTTATATAAGTTCGCGCATTTGTCTGTCCGCAGAGACAATATATCTTCAGCGATCTGCTTGTCTTCGTACTGCCTTCCCATCTTGTTACGCCCACACACACTCACACAGTTAGTCGTGTTCTTTATGCGTTCATTCATGCAGCGTGACTTCTATTATAGTACACACACGCACACTCATATAAGGCTTATCAGTGTGTGCGTGTGTGAATGACTTCACGCTGCTGATGCCATTTGCCATTGCTAACAACTACAATAACAATGAGAGGCAGAGGCAGAGGCAGCAGCAGCAGCAACTGGCGCCGCTTGCGACGTCACTTAATATACAAATTTCAGTAAATATTTATACGCGCACACACACATACACAGAGTCACGTAACTGCAGCAGTTTCCGCTGAGTTCTCTTGGCGCTGTCAGCCAAATGCCAGACCAAAGCGAGACTCAGCCTCCAGAGAGCGACTTTTCGCTCGCACTCTCTCCATCTTTCTCTCTCTCTCTCTCTCGCTTCGACAACAATTCGTTCAATTTGAAGCAATCAAGTTATTTTAATTCATTACGCTTACGCGGGCAACACTTTGGAGACATGCACAACTGCAGCAGCAGCAGCGGAGCAGCAATAGCAGCGCAATGAGAGGCCACGCCCCTTGTGTCACGGTCTTCGAGGGGCAAGTCCATGTGCATTTTGCCTGACACCCGCTCTGCGTGTGAGTGTGTATATTATTTGCATGTGTTTATATTACATTCTCACACACACACGCACACACACAATGGCACACCATCAAAATGTCAGACATCTGTCATTTAATTTAATTTGACTTCACTTGCTTTCATTTGTTCGCCTTCGCCTTCGTCTTTGCTTCTGACTGTTCTTCAGTTTTGCCTGCCTCCCTTCATCCTCATTTCCCACTTTTTCGCGCTTTATTTTCTTTTTTTCAAAGCGAAGGCGTCAGCGACTGCCTTAAAACGTGCAATTTAGTGGGTAAGGCGGGGCCAGCGAGCTGTTTCTGTTGTTATAGCTGTTATTACTGTGTGTATGTGTGTGTGTGCTGTGGGACACACACGCGCATAACTTAAAACGTTTTGCATAGTCAGTGAGTTGGGCCAACTGGCAGGCAAAACTTTTGAGACCACGAAGAGTCGCGCATGCACTCAACATTTAATTTGTTTTTAAAATGCAATATTATATACAAATATGCAAGTTGCAGTTTCTGTATCTTGAGATCTGTTTGCTATCAGCATTAATATTAGCATTATTAATATTAATGTTGATATTATTGTGTTGCATAAAATGTTCTTGGTTCAAGTTGTCCAATTGTGTAAATAGTTCATTCTGATCCAAAGCTATCTACTGACCTTGCTATGAGTTTAAATAACTAGCCAAGTACATATTTATCTGCAATAAACATTATTTTACTAAACTTTTCTGTTTACGAGTCAAGTATCAAGTATAAAGGAAAAAACACTCAATTTGTAAGTTTTATGCATAAGAAAAATATATTTTATTAAAATTAATTATAAGTATAAAGTAAATATTTCATAAAGTTAGGTAACATGCTTCTTGCTTATGGACGATTTGTATCAGGTCAAGAAATTTGATTTCTTGTTTGTCATTAGTTGAACTAAATATTAATTAGATATGATTCCATGATTCGATTGCTGCTCAGTCAACTGCTGAACTGTGTCCAAATTCCTCTGCTTGGTCAGGCCCTACTGCAGTCGCTTCAGCTTGAGTTTGCGGTTCTGCCTTTGCACCGCTTTAAGCTGCTTAGCTCTATGCCGGAGCTTCTGTTCGAGCAGCCGCTTGAACTGCTGCTCCCGTACCAGTATCTGCAGATCCTCATAGCTGCACGTGGACATGCGCTGCTTTGTTTTGGCAATTAATTCATTGGTCAATAGTATCTTCGTCTGCGACATCTTGGCAAAGTGCGCCTTGCGTCGCTGTAGCTCCGAGCGGTGCAGGAACAGTGCGTAGGCGGTCTTAACAGTTGTTGCTTCCATGACGATTGCTGATTGAATGTGTAAGGCTGTTGCTCCTGCCACCCCTTTTATACGCTGGCAGGCAAATGTTCTGATTGCCTGCTCGCTAACCAAACAGGATCCGTTTGGGACACGGCCTTTTTTACCGTTTGCCTGTTTACCCCAAGTGCGCCCGCTCGTGATTTTTCATGTTCTATCCTTTGGAGTGTCGTTTACCTGCCGCGAGTGCACCTGCAGCTGCAGCTGGCTTATCGGGCGTCCTGCGGCCTACCGGGAGCCCTCGCAGGTAGCCGCTGTTATCTTTAACGTTCCGGCTACGTGTTGTGGCATTAATGCACTTTAGGCAAATCCCACACATATGTGCATGACACAGGCGAGGAGTGAACGAGCCTGAACTGAACGCTTCATTCTGGCAGGAAACGAAAAGTTAGGTAAACTTTCGCGCTTGGTTGACCCAAATCAACCAGCGAACGAACGAGTGAGCGAGCGAGTGAGTGAACTTTTTGAGTATGCATTGGGAATTTTTACGTGCTGCATCAATAACTTGGCCAACGACGACGCATCCTTGACGGGACCACGCACACTTGACGAGCTCTGGCTATCTCGCTCTCGCTCCTGCTCGCAATCTCGCTGTCTCTATCTATCTCTCTCTCGGCCACTCTTCGGTTTATTAATTTGCATGAACTTTGGCAATGCTCATTTTTCATGTCTGGCTTTTTGGACCGGGCAGCAGCTAAAGCCGCAATTAAAAATTGCTTATGGCACTAAAGGGCTCTCAGAGCCACACCCACAACCACGCCCAATCCCCCACTTTGAACGTTATGCAAAACTTGCACAGTTTTCTAACTTAATATTCTTCATCCTTTTTCTCTCTGTATATACCATTTCCGTTTAACACCTCCGTTGCCCGCCTTTGGGCATTTAGCCAAGGCAACTGTGCATCATTATTTTTGAATTTTTGACAGTTTTTTCCACGACGATAAGCTACTTGTGAATCAGCTCAGCTTAAATACACGCAGCTGTGCGTGAGTATATGTGTGTGTATGTGTGTCTTGTCACATTTCCGGCGGAAGTGTAAGCACAAAAGTTCGTTTTCGTTAAATGCCAGCAAGAAATGCAACGTCGCTTCATTTTCTCAGCGAGACATTGACTGATGATGATGAGCATGATGATGTAAATGGGATTTATAGTGCGCCATGACAATAGTAAACTGCTTCAACTTCATACACACCCACACACACATACATACATACAGTAAGACTGCTGCTGGTAACAAGTAGCTGAAATCATAAGCTGTGATAGCTTCTTTGTGCGGCTGCTGTGACGAGCCAGCAAATTGCCTCACTGAATTTATAGTACAATTACCACAAATCTAATGAGCACCAAGGCACTGGGGAGAAGAGGCGTGGCCAGACGAGCGAGCATATAACAGCAGACAGACAGCTTCATTTTTTGTTGCCTGTAGCATACTTATTGGGGCCGGTTGGCGCAAGTTAAACTAATGAAATGAATGGGCATGGTGGAAGAGACAGAGCAGGTTGCTTAATTATGTGTGAAAAAAAAAACAACAAAGTGATATTTATAGCAAAGTTTTGCTGGCAATGTTGACGATTAGAAGAAGAAAATCTATAGATAGTCTTCTGCCAAAATCGTATATTAACAACACAAATATCACATGAATATATACAAAGACAAGACTCTCATTATTAAATACTTGTCAGTCAGATTTGGTATCTTCAGTATCAATAATGAACCAAGCCAAGAGAACTTACTAAATATTACTAAAAACTTGTTACCTATAAGGGCACATTGAGAAAGTCTCTAACTGAGATGTGTATTGAGCTGAATGCAGTTGCGTTTGTCTGCTTATCTATGTATGCATATTCAACAGTTACTGCAAATTCTATGTGAATGAGTTAGGTAAGCTTTGATTGTTTACAATGTAGTACAAGAGAAATAACTGCAGGGCGTCAACAACTTTAGATCGTTGTCGCAGCTGTTGCCCTGGCAGCTATCTGTACATTAATATTCTGAATTTAAATTCTGAGAAACATTCACAAACGCGCAATAGAATTTTCTTAAAAATCAACGAAAGAAAAATGTATAAGTGATGGAGCTCTTACATATTAGCCATATCGAGCAAAAGTGAATTTATTCTGGATATGCGATTATCTGCTCTGATGCAATAAAAATCAGTTACCAAACCGAGGCTACGTTGTTTTAAAATATGCAATGACAAGAAAAAAGAAAAAAAAAAGAACATGATAATACAGCATACAGTAAAACTTAATTGAATCAACTGTACTCAATGAGATAGATCTTTATCAGAGATAGCCTCGGGCTTCCAAGGTTGACAAAGTCATGAAAATTGTTGTTTGGTTGGAGTTAAAAAATCATATATACATATAATCTTTACCAATATATACCCCTATCAATATATTACTGTCTCTCCCTTTCTCTCTCGGTCTCTCTCGGTATATAAGATTTTAACAATTCCCTTTTCCACTTCCAGTTTTTTGCAACTTACGCACAATCCGGAAAGCCCGCTGCAACATGAAACGTGGCACACCTCTGGAGCTAGCTCTCTCGCTATTTCTGTTGCTGACCTCTCTCTGCTCTGTAGCCAGCATGAGCCTCTCTAATGGCACAATTGTCGCTAGCCTGAGCGATGGCAGCGCCGCTGGCAGCGCCAATTTGCCCACACTTGGCACTGGCGTCGGCCTTGGCGGCAGCAATAGCAGCAGCGGTGCCACCAATACAGGTGCGAGCCAGCCAATCGGTGGTGCGGCCGCCCAATCGAACAGCGAGACCAGCGGCAGCAGCGGCAACAGCGGCTTATCAGCTAGCAATACGGGTGGTGGCAGCATCGCCGGCAGCAGTGGCGGTGGCAGCGGCGACACGAACTCCGCACTGATGCAGGCGCCCAAGGAAAAGCAATACGAGAAGTGCACCGGCCCAGGTGATCCGGGACCGTGCAAGCAGTACATATACAAGTGGCGCTTCGAGCCAACGACTGGGGAATGCACCACCTTCATCTGGGGTGGCTGCGATGGTAATCCGCAAAATCGCTTTAACACCGAGCCGGAGTGTCTCTTTCACTGCGTCGGCGGACCACGTAAGCAAATGCAACCAAAACTTCAGTCAAGTTTGTAAGTCGAGTGTGTGCCCCGCAGATACCTTGCCACCGTTTTTGCTGTCAACCACGCGAGAGCCGAGCACCACAGAATCATCGCTGGCCAGCTACAACACACAGAGTCCGGCCCAGCTGCCCGCGGGCTATAACGGCGGACGGATGATGGGCGGCACCACGCCCGTGCCCATCGAGCAGCGCGGCCCCGAATTGACGTTTGCGGAAACGGGTCAGGGCAAGACCTTCATGTTTGCCAAAAACAACACGTTCATCCAAATGGACGGCGACATCATACAGACATTTCAATTACGGTGAGTGAGGGCGGCCGGACGGCCGGACGGTCCGTTGGCCCAAGAGTCCTGCTTGCCCAGTCAGGATATTGACGGCACGCTCGACACACTTACCTCAATTTTGTTGGGCAGCATTTTTGAAGTCTTTTGCATATTTCATGCTACACAAGAGAGTGAGAGGGAAAGACTCAGATACAGACAGAGAGAAGGGCAGAGAGAGGTGGAGAAAGAGTGGAAACCGCGATTCGCGCGTCATTTGCCAGATTGTTAGCGTTTCAGCTTGCAAACATGTTTGATGTGCGCTTTAACACCAGAATGCCTGGAATCTTTCCCTCATATTCTTTGAGCACACGAACGTTACAGGAGTTCTTTGCTAGTCTCTATAGTTAGATCAAGCTGGAAGTTAGTCATGGCTCTTGCTGAGTTGTGAAATTGTAAAATGAAAGACTTAAATTGTGTTTTCTGTTTCTATTCGTGATAACTTATATAAGCCTGCTCTTAGAAAATGATTTTAAAAATATTACCTCAAACATCAACAAACAAGTCCAATTATAAGTTCGAAAAGTTTGGTCAAAGCATTCTATCATTCCATCTAAATTTCTGGCTCAAGTAACTCTCAGTGAGCAGCCCATAAAATTGCCAGTTTTCATGGGTTAAAGATTCCCTTTGAAAATGTCACACAGTTGCAATTAGCCAACATGACGCAGCTTTAAAATATTTGGTGTGTGTGCGTGTGTCCTAAATGCTTTGGCAATTAAGTGTTCTCTAGCCGGAAACTGTTTGAAATTTGATTTTCTGCTCAATTGCAGGACCTTGTGTTTTGACCCAGTTAACTGGCAAGTTTTGTCCAGTTGCAATTTGTGCAAACATTTTACATTTGCATATTGAATTAAATTACAAAAATAAAATAAATGCAAAACAAAACAAATATTGTCAGAAGTCACATGAAATAGGAAAAATAACTTTCTTGTTGGCAGTTTTGGGCTATAGTTTTAATTTCAACTCCAGTTGAGCTCAGAGCAAATAAATTTGTAGAACTCTCTCAGGCCATAAAATAGACTATATTTATATGGGCATATATATTGTATGTATATCCATCTCTTTCATTCTCTTGCAGACTTTGCCGTGAGATATCATTTCAGTTTCGCACCCGCCTGCCGCACGGCCTGCTCGTCTATCACAATGTCAAGAATCCGGATCGCATTAATCTGGACCCCTATGCACTCTATGTGATTGTCGAGAAGGGCCAGCTAAAGGTTGTACATGTCTTTGGCAAGCATTCAACGAGTGTCACAGTGGGCGAGAGCCTAAATCGAGATGAATGGCACAGTGTTATGGTGAGTTGGACGACAAGTAGACCTAACTATGTACTTGCTGCCACCTAACTTCAACTGCCGCCAACTGGAAGCTGGAAACTGCAAGCTGCAATCCGCAAGCGCTTTGAGCTGCATTTGCAACTCTAGCCAGGCTTTCAAGGTTTTTCTTTACTCTGCTCAGCTCTGCTCTGTTTTCTGAGTGCAGCTGAAGTTTCATGTGCTCAGCCTTGTTACTGTAATTGCTGTGGTTGAAGCTGTTGTGCTCTTTGCAAATGAGCATATTAGCTATGATGGGAGGCTGGACAAGCAGCACTCAGACTTCAACTGAAATAGTCCATCAAGTTAATCAAGCCGAGAATTTTTTATTAAACATAAAAGTAAAACATATTCTAACAAAACACAAAAATAGCCCAAATCATATTTCCATCATTCTCTCACATCACAGCTCACTCTTAGAGTATCTCAACTAGTCGCATTCATATATGTATATCTTCCCGATTAGCATGCAGCATATGTTCATTTAGCAATTAGTAAGATTGCAAGCTGTATGTGTATGTGTGTCTGTGTGTGTGTGCATACGTGCATGTGTGTGTGTTGTCTATGTTGTATTGCTGTGTGCGTGTGTATTTGTTGGTGTAAAACGCTTTATCAAAGTTTTATAACAAAAGCAAGCAGCTTGATTTATGAACGCTCAACTTTTGTTAACTCACCTAACGGACATGGCCAGGACCTCGAATTGTTTAAGGACACGCCCAGAGTGGTCCAAGCAGCCAGCAGCAGCAGCAGCATCATCATCAATAACACACACACGCACACACACACACATGGGTAGCAGCAGCATCATCAACATTATCATCATCAAGCGGCAGCATTTCAGATCGTGTTGCGTGTTTTCATATTTAAAACAAACATATCCACTACTAATCACACCTAGGCAGATGCCGGCACACACACTCTCACATCCTCACGCCAGCACACTAACACACACAGACACGCACATACACTCATAAATAACACGCAAATTCCTAATGAATTTCAGCTGATCCCTGCAATGTGCGCACAGCAGTTGCAATTCATTTTCGTAGATTTTTCATGCGCAACAAACAACAACAACAACAGCAGCGACAACAACAATTTATCGCCCAACGCTTGCAACTTCAACTCTGGGCCAAAACGCATAAATTCATAAATTTTTATCATTTGTCTGGGTGCGTGTGTGTGTGTGCGCGCTGCTCGCGACTGCCACGCCCCCAAACAAGCAGCAGGCAGCTAGCTAGCTAGGTTTATTGGTTTTATGCACCATATCCTTCACAACCCAGCATATAAACTCATATATATACATATATATATAGATATCTATATACATATAACATATCTATCTCTCTCCCTCTCACTCTCTTTCTCTGTTGCGCTGCACAGGTGCGCATCGATGTCCATGGGGCAAGATTAATTGCACGCGTCGACAATAGTCAGGAGGAGGTATATCTGAAAGGTCTGAATCACGAGTACAACTATGGCGTCTCCACGAATTTGCCATCGGTGGTGCTGGTCGGAGGTGAGAACCAAATCAATTGTGTGTGTGTATGTATACTAGCTATGTGTGTGTGTGTGTGTATGTGGTTGCGTCTGTGTTTGCCTACAAATTCAGTTAGCTGTCTGCTTGCGCCCTCTTTTAAAGCCGGCGCCTGCATCTATGCAACGATTTTGCGGCAAGTGCAGCAACAATTGAAACTAGGCAAATTGAGAGCGAAAAAAAAAATAAAAGAAACCTTCTATTGAAACATTTTTATTGAACAAGAACGAAGCTTAAATACGCTAATGTATAAAAAATAAACATATTTATTTGAAATAGTAAGTGAAATATTCTCATGTAGTTTAATTTAGTATATAGTTTGTTTAACAGTTTACTAAGCCAAAAAAAAAAAAAAACTAGAACTACTAGATAACACTGCAGAGAAGAGAGAAAAAAAAATTTGTTAAAAGCTTGTATTTATATAAAAATATAAACAGCATAGAGCAAGTTAGTAAATGTGTACAAATATATAGACTAGCGCACAAGCTGCTCTGAGCGAAACCCATTAATATATACAATATATAAATATATATATATATATATATATATATTGTTTTTATAAAGCTGACTATGCCTTTAAGCTTGGCATACTCTAAACTAAAGAACAACCAATTTTTTATACGTAAAATCTAAAAATGAAAATTTTAAATCGAATTTCGTATTCGATAGACGACACAGAATGGTACTCACACACACACACACACACACACACACACACACACACATAATGGCACTCATACACACAAACACTGCAGCACTTGCTCATTTGCTATTGAATGAACTGTGCATGCTGCAGGTATAGTTGTGTATGTGTGTGCATATAAATCTGTGTGCATGTATTTGTGACTTTGAGAGTCGCTTTTGTATGCCATGTGAAAATTTAATTATTTGACGTACTCAAAAGCTGAACAAAAAAAGAAAAACTCATGACGAGCTCATGAAATGTTCACGGAATGCGTCATTGATTGCACAGAGCTCAAAAAGGCGGATGTGCGGGGAGGGCAGGAGAGGAGGTAGTGTAGTCTAAGCTCAGACAATGGAAAATGTTTGCAAAGGCAGCATTTCATAAATCGTTGTGCAGATTAAACCAAATGCAGATCAAATAAAATATTTGGAAAATAAACAATTTGAGAGCAGCTTTTAGCTCAAATTAATTACAAAATCAAATGGGTTTTTAATAGATAACTTTATATGCTTGTATCAATGCCAAATTTCTATTAACTTTTCAGTTGTGCTTAGTTTTTAGCTGTTGGATCAAAAATATAAATACTGTTAAAACATCAACTCATTTGGGCCATCAACTTTTTTAATTAAACAATATTTAAAGCGCACCCATCGAAACTTTTCAGCTGTAAACAAAATATTTCTATACGGTACACAATATACATACATATATATATGTACTATAAACATAAATATTTTTTTAGACCAGACCCAACTAAAATCCGCTTGCAAACATATTGTTCCCGTTAATTAATCTTGTTGGCATATGTGTGTGTGTGTGTTGTATGCGTGTGTGTTGGTCAGCTGCCTAGCACAAACTTTAAGCCCTCGCTGAATACTCAATTCTAATTCCACATTTCATATACTCACAGGCCTCTCGTCGGAGGAGAAGCTGCATGGCGTTAAATATATTACCGAATCGTTTGTCGGCTGCATTCGCAATGTGGTACTCAGCTCCGGCAAAGCAGCATCCGATCTGCTGCCAATTGTCCCACTGGTGGCCACCAAGCACGAGAACGTCAACGAAGGCTGCTCCGATATGTGCGACTCCTCGAATCACAATCTGTGCTTTGTCGGCTCCCGCTGCATCAACCACTATGCGGGCATCTCATGCGATTGCTTCGGCACCCAATACGAGGGCGAGCACTGTGACATTTATAGTGAGTATGACGACGTCTACGATTATGGGGGAGTATCTAGTATTGATGGGAGTGGGAGAGTGAGTATAAGTCAGAGTGAAAGTAGAAGCATTAGTAGGAATATGTCCAGAAGTATAAATAGGTTGAAGTAAGAGTAGGTGTAAGACTTGTAGTAGAAGTCGGAGAGTGATTATAAGTTAGTGTTAAGTGCATGAGTATGTATAGTTAGAGTATGAGTAGAAGTAGACATATGCGTAGAACAAGCTGTAGAAGAGTGAGTAGAAAGTAGAGTAGATGTAGTAGTAGAGAGGAATATGACTAGACATATGAGTTCGATCATAAGTATAAATAAGTGTGGAAGTAAAAGTATGAATGGAGCATGATGTAAGTATAAGTTAGAGTCAAATTCGATAGCTAAGAAATTTGTTCGTTCAACAAGTTTTAAGACAGAATTAACTATTACAAATTACTAATTAAAGTGAATTGACATTTTGCCTAAAGGCTATTCCGCCCAAGTTCATATTTCAATTACAAACATTTTCTTAGAATTTGAGCATTTCACAACATTTCTTTTCTCTCAGTGAGTGTGAGTTGAAATTTGTGCTTGTTGCTGTGTCTCCAGCTCTCTCGCTCTCACACTCTCTCTCTATCTCTGTTTGACTGGTCAGACATTGTGGCAGCAATGGAAATGGGGCCCGAAGCCAGCGCCATTTTGTTTTAATTATAAACTATGTTTGTTTGCTTGCGGTTAACAGTCCGTTCTCCCTGCGGGCAAGCGTCCGTCATAGCGTCTCGTCCGTCTCGCCCGTGGCTGTAGTTTCTAAACACGCTAATGACCTGACCATAAATTATGCAAAATAGTGTTTGACTTTTTGACTGCCGGGCAAAATGTGCGCAAAATTAGTTTGTTGAGCTTCAAATATAACTAACTGGCCTTTGTCACACTTACCCATATACCCTACATACATTTCGCCCACACTGCCTCCGCACCACCCCCGCTGTCATTTGGCCGTTTTGGCAGGCATTTAGTTAATGACATAAAGCCAATTCCATGCCGGCATAATTCCAATTAAGTCACGCGAGCCCATTAAAAATGCCAAAGCCATTAAAAATTGAGCAGCACGTTTATGTTATTTTTTGTGTAGACGTTAGAGTATGCTGGATTAGGTATAGCCGAATATGTGAATGCACTGTAGGTATCGAAATGCTTGAATATATTCTATTCATTTATATTGATATTTTGTTTCAATTATTAATATTTTCTATTTTTTAAGTTCAATTACGTTTCTATCTGTAAAGTAGCTTAAACTAAATTTAATAATAAACTCAGTTTGAGAGAAATTTAGTAAAATGTGGAAATGAATGGAAGGGTATTGTGATAAGCTGCTTAGCCATAGCTTTAACTTTCCACTCAAATTTGAATGCAAATATGACATAACAACAAAAACAAAAGCAAAAACAAGCATGTAGAGGAAAATACAAGAAATATCCAATCGACTACGAAATACTATATTTAGGCAATATAGAAAAATTTATAAATGGTACATAAATGTTGAATATTTGCATGATCTGAGTAATAATTTATAATATTTGATTTGTCCATTAGCTCATAGGCATTTTAACGAAATCTTCAGATACAACTCGAATATATATTATGGTGAATCTCAGTCTTTCCTAACCTGCCTCTCTGTCTCTCACTCACTCTCCCTTCTAATTGAGCCAATATGCCCATGAAATATACCAAACAGATTATTGCATTATCTAGTCTGCTTTTTAAAATGCAATTAATGCGTGATATTTTGAATATATAAAATAGATACTCTGTCTCTCTCTTTCCCTCTTTAACTCATCTCATACAATATATGCTTAGTTAGACTGCTTGTTCTCCTGGGAGAGCCATGTCAACCAATATACCCAACTTCAATTTACTTAATACATACAGCATATCCCAACAATAAAAAAAAAACTCTAATGAAAGCGCGAAAACTCGAAATTGAGCCAATGGACAGCTGTAAATTGCACAATTTCTGGCAGAGCTAACGGCATGTGGCAGCCATTTTGGAAATACGCTCTCTAAATGGCGTCTGTCAAGGACAAATGGCACCGTGACGTGCGAGTTTGTCGAGCATTTACAGTCGCTTCCACCGATCACAATTACAGCCAGGCAGAGTGAGAGAGACAGAGAGAGAGGAGAAGTATAAGAGCAAAAGAGAGTTGGCAAGTGCTAGCAAATTGCACAGATGTAGTCTGCGAGCGACCGAACTCGACCCACAGAGCGCTCGTCGTTAGTTGCATGTTGCAGTTGTCAACATTTCGGTTGCTCTTGCTGCTGCCTGTGCTGCTGCTGCTGCTGCTGCTGCTGAAACGGAAACAGTGTCGGAGCCATTAAAAATCGTTGTGAAGGGCATACAGCTGTGCCCGTAGGTAGAAACATGAACGTGCGACATAATCAAACGCAGACGGTTCCTGTAATGCAATAACTAAAATGACAGCCCACTGTCTCTCTGCTCCTCTGTCTCTCTTTCTGTCTGTCTCGCTGTCTATTTGTACTGCACTGTACCAACACTACACTCTACAACCGACCGACCCCCTTTCGATGTTCCAGAGTCAACGAAATGTGAACAGCGTGAAAATCATTAGCCCAGCCATGAAAATTCTTTGAAACTGACTGCCAGATTTTCGATTTTTTGTTTTTTTTTTTTTTCACTGTTTTGGTTTTTGCTGGTCCAGCTATATGCGGCTGTATGAAATCAGAGCAGCTGCAGCCTGTTTGGCGAGGCGGTGCTGCTGTCAAACGTGGTTTGCCCAACGCTCCATTCAGCTCAACTTTGGTTCAGCTGTCAGCTAGCTGACAGTCAACTTGGCAACAGACAAAAGCAGCTAAAACATCGGGGCCGTAAATGTTGCTTAAAGCCTGCTACAAACTGATTTTCAATTAGTTCTGGAGTGCATGCATGCCATATACCCTGTAATTGGTATGATCTCGTATTTACTTATATATTTGTATTATGCTCGACTGATTAAGGTATCGTCGTTTTTGTAGAAATTATATTTGTGGGCTTCTATTTTATCCAAACACGATCAAGTAACCATTTATAAGCAAAATATCTTTATATAAACCTACAAATGTATATACATCAAAAGCATATGAATTGCAGACATAGACATATGCATTAAGTATTTCAATCCATTTAGTAAATACATCTCTCTGCTCCATAAAATACCCTCTTCTACACGCCCAGCCACTGTAGGGTATCACAACTTTGGTATTAGAGCGACAAAAGCGATTATAAAATTTCATGTTTAAAATATGCCCTCCTAATGCATTTTGACAATCCAATTCTGCAGCTCGCTTGACAAAGTCTTGAATTTATGCCCTAAGCATTCCAATTACGAATGTCAGAAGCAAGAAGATTCAGCACGAGCCACAAAAGCGAAACTTCAACTTTGGTATCAACTATTCATGGAGATAGCTCTCTCGTTATGATATTCTCGTGTTTCAATTGAATAATTATAATTATAAAGATGAATTTGTACAACTTACGCCAATTAACCTACTCGGAGTTTGCTGTGAATGTGCCCACGTCCACGGCCCGTCGCATGCAAGCCAATCGCCTGGCCACCGATCTGTTGCGCCACGAGGAGCAGGTCAATCAAAATCTGTCCGAGCTTCGTGCGCCCACCTACCGTGAGTTCAGGAAGCTGGTCCATGACATTCACGGCAAGAGCAGCACAGGCATTCAGGCGCGACAACTGAATGTCTATGAGAGCTTTAAGGATCTGCATCGCCGTCGACTGGATCGGAATGTGTTGGCCAATGTCAAGTCAAAGATAAGCTCGCAATTGAAGCTAAATAATACCTCCAATCGGCTGGACTTCAATAACATGTTCAATGCCCTGGCCGTGAAGCAGCATATCCTGCGCAGCAATCTCTCGCTGCTGTGTCGCATGAATGAAATTTACAGGGTAAAGGGCTATTTGGATAGTTTCACTCGTGAGTTCCGTTCGCCCCAACAAAATAACGTGATGCTGAAGGAGAAGGCAATTGGGCTAATAAAAGCGAACAGTCGTTTGGGCTGCCGGCTGCTGAGCGTGAAGTCCAAGGTTAATTCATTCAATCCTTGGCGTCCAACTGCCAACATTAACGATCCACATCGATTCGATGATATAGTGCGTAAATATAGCTCCTATATGCCACGGCCAATGCAGCTGGGCAGGACGCCCAAGCACTCGCCCAAGGAGCTACTCCGTCCGATCATCTACTTTGAAATGGCAGTGCGTCCGAACCATCCCCTCGGTCGCATTTGCATTCAGCTGTACACCGAGGTCAGTCCGGAAGTTGTGCTGGAATTTGTGCGCCTGGCCACCGAGAACGATGTCCAGGCGCACAAATTCACGCGCATCTTTCCGGACCTCTGGCTAGAGGGTCAGCTAATGCCGCAATCGAAAGATGCGCTCAAGAACCATCACGATCATCCATCGCCGCTGGATGCGCGACGGACCAAGGGCCTGCTCTCCTATTCGTGGGATCATCGTCAGCGTTTCCCCAACGGCCTGCTGGTCTATACGATTAGCTTTAAGACGCTGGCGGTGATGCCGCTGAAACGGGTTTGCTTCGGTGTCGTTCTGAAGGGCTTGCGTCTTCTGGAGATCTGCCGGGACTTTGGTACGCGGCGTGGCAAGCCCATGAAGGTCATTGAGATAGTTAAATGTGGATTGCTCTAGGTGGAGTCCAGAGCAAGGCGTTTCAAGTTTATAGCATGCTCTTCTGCGTCAAATTCAGCTCCAAGCACATAAAAATTATAAAGTATATGCCTGCATTGCGTTATCGACTGGGCGTGGCCGGCCGCCTCTTACGTGTGTCTGTGTGTGTGTGTGCGTGTGAGCGCGAAAATGTGTCAGAGATAAGCTCGCCAGGCATTTTACTGTCACTGCGGCGCAAAAGCAACCGCAACAACAACAACGACAACAAAAATGAAATAACAACGCGCCACACGATTTGCACTTTTGCACGAGTGTAGGCAGCGTAGGCGGGCATAAACGCCTGGAGGGCAGCGCAGCCATGGTCCAAACAATATAATCTATTTCCGTGCCGACACTCGACGGTTTTGTTTCTGCTTGTTTGGGGCTTTTTTTTTTTGTGCAGCATGCAGATAATGCAGCAAGGACAACGCCACACCGACAACACCGAAACAGACGGCGACAAAAAATTGCAACAGCAAAGTTGTTTAAATTTGCTTGGGCTTTTTTGTGGTAAGCTGCGAACCTAGCAAATGGCAGGCAACTGCAAATATGCCAACAGCCGAATTAAGTGAGAAAGTGCAAAAGTTTTAAAAGGGTTTGGTTTCCAGAAAAATTACCCATATGCGAAAATAGCCAAAGAGAGATTGAGCTTATATGAACTGATAGCATCAAGTCAATTGTAGCATGTTGAGATATTTCCCTAGATCCCATAAGAACTCTTGGGTGTCAGTTCTTTATTCTCTATTTGACCCTTTCTCATTCCTCTTTCTCATTTTAGCTGCTACAATTATAACGCTACGCGGTGCCAGCTACGTTGCCTATCGCATCTATGACTGGAAAGACCGTGTGCACTCCAACACCATACGAATCAGCATGATATTTCGCACCAACTTCGATGACTCAGCCCTGTTCTATGCGAGCGGAGAGTCATTGAAGCATCAGTATATAGCCGCCGCTATCAAGAATCAATCGATTCATGTGGAAATGGATTTTGGTGACAATGTCATGTCCACCACACTAACGGATGACCTAACGCGTGGCTATTGGCACAATCTAACCATACTCCATGAGCAGCGCACTGTGCGCATCATATTGGATCATCAGCAAAAGATATTGGAGCTGCCGGCAACAGCCAGTGGCAATCTGTTGTTCGATCCGGAAATCTATTTTGGCGGCGGACCCGAGCTGAACAAAAAGAAAGGCCTCATCTCGCACAACAATTTCGTGGGCAGCCTGAAGTATGTCTACTACAATGACATTTCCATACTCTATGAACTGCAGCGCGGCAATCCCAAGGTTCACTATCATGGTGAGTAAGACCCAAAAGAAGACGAGCTGGGCTATGCTAAGAATTTAATATTGTGTATCAAGTGATGAAGATGAAGATTTCCTTATCAACCTGTTAGTCAACACCCTTTCAAAAAGATAATGATGATGAGATGTGATGCTTGTTTGTCATTTATTAGATATACTCTAAATTACTATAATATATTTTAAATGAATATATTCTACTATACTTTAATATATAAAGTCTGTTATCTACTTAGTTAGGGCATTCTACAATTCATATACATATCTCTTAGCTTCTCATTTTGATCCAGAGCATTTCAATGTTAACATTTCGCTCGTTACAGGTGTCCTGGAGGCCGAATTCTTTGAGAACGAAGTGAATGTCATACCTATCACCTATCCCTTTGCGACATCACACATTTGGTGGCCCATAAATCATGCCCAAGAATTTAATATTAAATTCGATTTCCGCAGCAGCCGCCCAGGCGCTGTGTTGGCCTACAGTGACGTCACGACCAGCGCCGGAAATGGCTTCTGGGAGGTAAGTGTGCGTTGAAGCATTCAAGCATATATATTCCAGGCAGCTTATGAAATGCACACACACATACACACGTACAAACACTCAGGCTTGGTGTGTATGTGTGTGCTGGACGCTGACGTCGACGTCGACAGTTATGTGCAGCGTGTGCTTAAGACGACTTAGCAAACGTTGTTTTGGGGCCAAGCGGAATGCAAATC
Source organism: Drosophila mulleri (assembly GCA_035047565.1). Classification (NCBI taxonomy): domain Eukaryota; kingdom Metazoa; phylum Arthropoda; class Insecta; order Diptera; family Drosophilidae; genus Drosophila; species Drosophila mulleri. Next base: position 13,438,934 of record JAWNPK010000049.1, read on the forward strand.
AAATGTACCTACAACGTGTGTGTGAATGTAGTCGTGTGTATGTGTCTACAGTGTTTATGTAAGTGTGCGTGCGTGTGAATGGCATTGTGTGTGTGCGTGAGCGTGTGAGCAGCCTAAGCATGCCAAATTGCAGCAGCAACACTCCCCAAAACAGTTTCTCCTCTAGAGAAATGCAGCGAGTGTAAAATGTGCAAAAAGCATGAGATGAGATTTGCTATGGGAATCAGTGGGGGGAACTATTGGAATGGAATTCTTATACTCATGAAACTGTTGCTTATGTTAAAGTCTGGGTCTTCTCACAATGCAACGGCTTCTCCGTCATTTGCTGTATCCAACTCTTACATATTTTACCTTTTACTTTACTTATAATTCTCATTAATATTACTGCATTCTCCCCCAATTCACCTAATTTACACTTAATCTCTCTCTCTCTCTCTCTATTACTTTTTATCGCTCCCTTTATATATCTCTCTGTCCCTATCTATCTCTTTTTCGGAATATGTTTATCACTTCCATACAACTTCCCAGTCTCTCTCACTCACACACTTATAATATTGTCCATAATTTTTTTTTTTTTTTGTGAACCTAATGAATTTCATATATCTTCATTTTCCCACTTGCCCTCTCTCTCTCTCATCAACTCGGTCTCCTATAGATTTTTCTTTCTATATATGTACATCCGTCTCACTTCAGTGTCACAATTGCCTGTCTCTCATAGTCTTCATTCATTCTCGAATTGATTTATGACTTTTGGTGCAAACCAATTTGAAAACGTATATGATGCATATTTATTATGATTGCGCAATCGAAATTGCGCAAAAGCCCACAAATCCGTTGCATAGAAAAGTGTCTCAATAGCTGGCCAGAGCAAACGCCCTCAACAGCTTAATGCCCATCACTTCAAGAGCCCAAAAGCCACTTGCCTCACAATACATACAGACGTGTGATTATGCAACGAATGTGTGTGCATGTAAATGTGTGTGAATGTATGTGTGTGTGTGTGGGTATGTGTTTGTATAAATGTCACTGGCATTTATCTATATTTAAACAAACAAACGTCCTGGCCTCGAACGTTTATTTGGTTACTTGACATTTTGGAAATTCACTAAGGGAATAAGCATATAAACAAAAACAAACACGCACACACTGAAACATATACAGATGCACAAGTGTGTCTGTGTGTGTGCAACTGCAATATTTATTTGCATTTTATTGTTGACTTTCTTGCTTTTGATTGCAAAAGACCTCCCGAAAATAAACTCAAATGTCAATAGAAATGCCTTGAGTGGTGCGGCAGGGGGACTGAGTCGGGGTCTTTCAGAACAAATTGTTCGGCCAACTCGTAAAATGTTGTAATAGCAAATGAATATTTAAGTTTTGTGGAAATGCCATATAATTTTCCATTTGGCTTTTTGGCTTATTGAAATTGCCCGAACGATTTATGTTTGGTCGCCAAATTAATACGAAATTGATTGCACATATGCACAAAACGAAATTCTAATAATAATAATGATAATAATATCGCTCATTGCTGACAATAGCAAAGAGATTTGCTCCACAATTTATAAATGCAAACAAACAACGATTGCCAGTGTTTGTTTATACATTTATAAATTGAAGTGTTTGTGCATTCATATTTGAGGAGCGCATCAGTTTAGCTGACAATTTATTTATTTATTAACTGTTTGTCGCTCTGGCCACAAAATTACCACCTGCGCGCTTTTCTAGCCAAACTCATAAATTCAAATGCCGACCGCCGCTCCGAAAAAGTAGGCAACAGAAAGTGTCAGCTCGCTGAATTGACAGGCTATACGAGTCGTATAATAAAAGTGAACAAAAAATAAAATAAAAATAAATAAAGAAAAATGAATAAACTAGTTTCGTAAATACGCCCGCACAGATCGCAAATCGCGAATCACAAATCGAAAATCGAATTTATTGACAGTGGCACAAATGGTCGAAATATTCGCAATGGCAACAGCAACAAAAAACCATTTGAAATATGGACAGTAACTGGAAGAGTGTGGGTGTGTGTGTGTGGGTGGGTGGTGTTTGCTTTAAAATATAACATGCTGCCAAAAGTCTAATGAAATATGCAATAAAATTTTAGTATTTGGCAGTTTGCATAACGACAGACGCGCAGCGCCAAAGCGCAAAAGCGCAATTCACAATGAGCAAAGCGCGGGCGAATAAAACCAAATAAATATAGCATAAGTACCATGCCATACACACACACACAAATAAGCACACACAGATGCTGTTTGTATGCATCTTTAATATGAAGAAAAACAAGAATATATGTAAATATAATACTAAATTTTATGGGATATGTGAAACCATATCTGTTGCCAACTAATGAAACGATACAAAGTATGTATTTCAGCATATATTTCAATATAATATTGATGAGCAATTTACAGCATTTTATAAACAAATCAACTAGTTATTCAGGCTAAGAATCCATTCCAGCTTTCCAAACTATCCATCTCTATGCTTAGCATTTTTCATGTGAGTTTTATATAATTCCAACTGACAACACTTTACAGTTACACAAATACCAATTAAGCTATTGCAATGCATATTAAAAATAATGACACTAGAAGCGTGGCCGCTTTTCAAGCATTAGGCTAAAAGCCTAATACCGAGGCTTAAATTAAACAATGGGATCATAAATTTAACGAAATTATATAGCTGCGCATAGTCATCAAAGCGGGATAGAGAGAGAGAGAGAGAGTTAAGAGAGAGTGCGAGGCAGCCAGCATCAAATTAATTCTAATGGGAATTGGGCGTGTCATAAATGGCACGCCCACTTACCAGTCCGCCTCCCCGCATCACTCTAGATGCAAACATTCGATTTCGTTGTTGGCTAACAATTTAACAGGCCCGCATTTGGTTTTGAAGCCGCATTTTGATGCATTCTGTGCAAATCCGCAGCTCGACTACGTGGCGTATGCGTTATATGATTTAAGCGACGCTAATGCACAAAGGCGAAATTGAAATATGTGCGTGAGTGAGTATAAGTGGGAGAGAGAGAGAGAGAGAGAGATGATAATGGGTGAGTGAGAGGGAGAGAGAATGTGTGTGTGGGTAAACTACACGTTGTGGACTTTGTGGGCATTTGGCAATTTTGATTTATTTTGCAGTTTGAACTTCTAATGCTAACAGAGTTTTGTATTTTTCTCATGTGTCTACCTATCTGCATGTGTGCGTATGTGTGTGTGTGTCTGGCTTGCATGTGCTGCGATGACAAAACTAATATTTGGTAACACTCTAATGCTGCTGGGGGCCTACACCTGCGTGCAACGTGCAACATTTGGCGATGACAACTGTGGCCCTAACTGTCGATAAAACGTGCGCCGGAAATGTAAAACTAACGGAAATTACAAAATGGCTGTCGCTGGCCAACCGACATACGCACACACACACAAACGCACGCACATGCCACCAAACTCGCCCGCACAGATACGGTTAAGCTCAGACAAGCTGAGCTTCGATCTGGTGCCCGATGTCAATAACAATGTTACCCACTCGACAACGATTAAAATCAATCGGGCCACATCCTGGCACAGCGTCGAGCTGGACTACAAGCACGGCGAGATACGCTTCACGGTGGACTATCGCCACACGCTCAGCCAGATGTTCGGTCTGACGTTCAACATTGGCGACAAGCTCATCATTGGCAGCAGCCTCAAGTCGGCGGCGATGGGCCTCGTTGGCTGCATTCGCGACATCGAGATCAACGGGCATTTGATCGAGCCACGGCATGTGGTCAAAACGGAGCGCGTTGTCGGCGAGGTGGCGCTCGATAATTGCAACTACATTGACCCCTGCAAGCGACCCAACACCTGCGAGCACGGCGGCAAGTGTTTTGTGAAGGACGATCGCGTCACCTGCGACTGCAAGCACACGGGCTACATTGGCAAGAATTGCCACTTTACCAAATACCGCAAGACCTGCGAGGAGCTGGCCCTGCTGGGCTTCACGAAATCCGATGTCTATCTAATTGACATCGATGGCAACGGCGTCTTTCCGCCCGCCCACGTCAAGTGCGACTTCCAGAGCCTGGAGAATGCAACCAAAACCATTGTCGAGCATAATTTGCCCAGTCAAGTGGATGTGAGGTCAGCGCGCGAAACGGATTTCAGTTTCAACATACGCTACAGAGAATTCTCGCCGCATATGCTGCAGGAGCTCATATCACATTCGCTCTACTGTACACAGTACATCAAATACGATTGCTATCGCGCCCAGCTGGAACTGCACTCGGCCACTTGGTTCACATCGTCGGCCAAGAATCTCACTGTCGACTTTCTCGGCAATGTCAAGAGGTAAGCGATAAACCCTCACTCTCTACACTCCACCCCCCCACCCACTATGCTTGCCCAGCGGAACTCAAAATGACATTGCGGGGCATTTTGTGATTTACGTGCGTGTGCCGCGTGCCACCAATTTAGTGATGCACAGTGGGGCAACTAGGTAAAAATGTGGAGGGAAATTATTTGAAAACAAATGGTATGAGAAGAATTTCAGGATATTTCCATTAGCTATATTACAAAATAAATGCACAATGCAACAAATATGCAAAATATATACATATATAAAATACTTGATAATTATTATGGCCTCAAACTGTTGCTTGGTTTTTTTGTTTATTTATTTCCTGGTTTTGCCACTGTGCCCCGCTTGGCATTCGTCCAGTTCTATGCACAAATTGTTGCTGTTATGCGCCTACTTCGGCATCTACTGCTGCCCCCCCACACCTACCCCTGCCACTGACCCTGGTACACCGCATGCCACACAATTAATGTTGCAGTCTATTTGCTTAACTTGTTGGTCTGCCACTGTGCATTGTGTGGCCCGTTCTGCTCCAGTGGATAGCTCGCTCGCTCGCTTCGTGTGTACGTGCGGTAATACAACAGTATAAATCCTTCATTTCAGACTGCTGGCAGCTCAACAGTCGAGCAGCCGAGCAGCCGAGCAGTCGAGCAATCGAGTAGTCGAGCAGCTGGGCAGCTGGTTATAGTTGGTTGATAGCTAGGCATGCATACACGTGCATACGTACATATAAGACCTTTGCCCTCTTGAGCCTGCGCCCCTTTCATTTCAAATGTAAACGAAACTTAAATTAATTGCTCGAGCATGCATAATATAAGCGCCTAGGCCTACACTTAATGCTAACTGACATATTTATTCGCACGGGATGGCAGTCCACAAACCTGTGTGGGGGAACTCACACACACACACATTCGTTCTCATAATGCTTCGATTTGCGTACATTTGTGTCAGCTGCAGCAACAACTGCGACTGCGACTGCGACTGCAGCTGCAGCTGCGATAGCTACTGCAAACAGGGTTCAACTCTCAGGCCATGTCTACAATTGTCATCTTTATGCCACAGGCTCGTGCATCAATTGTGCATGTGTGTTTGTATGTATGTATGTGTGTGTGTGCATTGCATGACAGTTGCGTAATTTGTCATGCTGCTGTTCGGCCTGCTGTTGGTTGGCCAGCATCGAGTGACCGCCTGCTGTTGGCTTAGCTCTTCAAATTTGATTTTTCATATGTGTACGCACTAAACTGTTGCCTACTTCTTAGCGCTGGACACTTATTGCCCAGCCCATGGCACGCCCCCTTTCGCTCTGTTGCCGCCTCCGTAAAATCCCTTGACTGAGTTATATGTGTGGAGCATTTGTTTCTATTCATTGGAGCATAGCATTTTATGACGCTGAAAACCCAAGCGAATGCTGCACGAGCAAAGCAGCCAAAAGTTTTTATGGTCGAATTTTAGGTACTCTATTTAGGTTTTGGCAAAAGCATTTCTATTGCTATTCTCATTAACATTCTCATCAGTTGCAACATTTGACAGAGCCTAGGTATTAGTATTAGAATTGCCTTTAGCATCAATAAAAGAAAAAGTTTATGACTATATTTATATTATTATATTACTTTTATTGTTTTTTTTTTTTTTCATCATAATTTTTATTTTTATTTATCCATTATCATTATTCTATTTTCATTATTAATAATAATATCCTTAGACATATTATTTTTATTGCCATTCTTATTTACGCTTACTATAAAAAGAAACCCCTATTCGAATACAGTTATAAGCAGAATCTGAACAATTCAGCCTTTATGCCCAACGCTCTGGGAATTGTGTATCAAAGAAGCACGAAAAAGTTTATGGCAAATACAAACGCAAAAACATATGAAGCAAAATACAAAATTGCGAAAGTGCAAAAGCACACACACACAAACACAAAAGAGTTTGCATGTGAGTGTGTGTGTGCGTGTGTGTGTGCATTGGTTGGTGTGTGTGTGCGGGGGCATAAAAGGCTGAATTGTATTTATGTCGGGCAAATATGTTTCCGTCTCGGCGCTAATAAGGTTTATGACTGCGCCTCACTCATATGCCCCATCTATGTATTTGTGTCTCTCTCAGGCTGTTTGCGTGTGTGTGCGTGGGTGTGTGCATTGCCGCCATATTGTCGAACAACTCTTTTTCAACTTTTGGGTAATTTTTCTTATGGCTGCCTTTTTAAAATGAATGACTTTGTGCACAAATTTAGTCTTTACGCCTAATTTCTTTGCGCCGCTGCCAAAGCGCAAGCAGTTGAAAGATAGCTAGGCCGAGGAGAGGCAACGGGCAGACGGCGGTGCCAGGTTGGCTGTCCTTTAGGACTTTGACAATACATTATGCACAGCGCAAGAGGGCAACAGCTGCTGCCAGCAATTTTAACTCGACTTTTTTTTCCCCGTTTTGCCAGTTGCTGTTTTTTTTTTTTTTTTTTTGTTTCGTTTCGGTCTGCGTCACTAATTTCCGCTTTCACTAAATCAATTCTGGAGCCTCCTAAACAGCACTCGATCCTCAGATGCTTTTTTCTATGGCATCTTTATTTTTTTCGCTCCTGCCCTGTGCAACTGCTTTGAACGAATGGCTTTCTGCTTGGCTACAGTCAGAAATATCAAAATGCGTTTTAGCACAATTCCAAACCAACCAAATTGTGAGTGTGTTAGCGGCTGTCTGTTAAAGGGCATAGAACTAATGTGCACGACTAGCAGTTATCCTTTTTATAAATTCTCTTATTGGACACCAATAAATATATAAATACACATACACATAGGTGATATAATTATTTATACAGCAATCTCTACAGCCCTACATCAGATACTTTTCTTGTTCTTCTCCTGAGATTCACAAAACTAACAACTCGGCTATTCCTCAAACACAGGCTTCTTACACTTCACCTCGAGTTGCTCAAAGTCCTCTCTACTACTAGACCCCCACATTTGCTCATTTTTAATGGGTATAACGCATGGGAAAAAAGAGTTCGCTTTCAGTCTTTCTTTCTTTCTTATTTGTTTTTCCTTTCGGTTTGACGTGTGCGTTTGTGGCCAGACAGCCCATTGGACCATCCATCATTGGATCGTAGTTTGGTCTTTACTCATTCAAAATTTGACAGCATCGTTTGTTTGTTTGTTACCAGGCACAGACCAGCTTACAGTCCAGCTAAAACGGAAACGGACATTGCACACATATACAAGCATGTAACCAAAAAGAAGAAAAAGTCATATACATATATGCAGTTTATTTCTTTACTCAGCTAAGTCTGTCCAAATTTAATGCCCAGGCGGTCTTTAAATAATTAGCATATAACAAATGCAGTCTAGCAAGCGGCATTCTCGCTTTAAGTGTATGTAGAGCAGAACAAAAAAAATACAGAGAAAAAACTAACCCTGGCCAACTGGAGAGACCCTCGAATGCCATTGAAAGTGGATTCGTCAAATTGCCGTCAGTCCTGTCGACAATGCATGCAAATGTATGCTAGGCTGGCAATTTTTTCTCGCTTTTTTTTGGTAATATATTTGCCCAATTTTTGTTCTATTTTCGGACTAAACCGTAACGCGGCGTTGCTCGCAGAGGCGCTTGCCCGTGCTCCGTCAACAAGACGTGCGTGGACCCGAATCAATCATGCAACTGCGATGTGAAGGAGAACAAATGGAATTCGGATGAGGGCTACTACCAGGAACCGCACAGTTTGGGCATCACCAACATGTATTTCCTGCAGCAGAAGGACCTCGACGATGAGGCCCAGGGCCGCATTACGCTGGGACCACTCGAATGCGTAGAGACAAGTGAGTTGCAAGCAACAGCCAGATAATGCCCACACACTAACTCTCTCTCTATCTCTGTTTCTCTCTTTTGCTCTCTCTCTATTTCTCGTTTACACACAGACACCCAAAAGTATGTGGTCACCTTTACCACATCACAGTCGTATATTGAGGTGCCCGGCTGGCGCAAGGGCGATATTGCCTTCTCATTCCGCACCACCGGCGAGAAGGCCATTCTGCTATTCCAGCCTCCCATTCGGGCACATTATCCGTCCTTCATGGTGGCCCTGACGGGCGACTACCAGCTAACATTCAATTTTACGCTGAGCACGGGCACCACACGGGAGCTGGTGATTAACTCCCATCGCAGGTAAGTCTGTCAAAGAGATCGGCTCTATATATAACTAGTTAACTAATTGAGAATATATGGCATTCTGTCTATTCTCATATACCAAAATATTTAAAATGCGAATTTTTGATCTAGACTCTTCATAAAATACAATAATTTATTTAGCCCTCCTCTTCTCCTTTTCTTTCTGCTTCGATGCTTCGATTTGCCATTCAGAATAATATATCAATTTGGATTGCTTTCAGGTTAAATGGCGGCGAATGGCATAAAATATGGATAGACTATAATCAATATCATGTGCGCTTCATGATAAACACCGATTACCAGATGCTCGACCTGCTGCCCGAGGAGGAATTCGGACCGTTCGAGGGCAGCATGTACATCGGCGGCGCCACATTGTGAGTATAGCCTTTGATATAGTGTGCGGGGCTTTAAATGTAATCAGCTATGGAATGCATTCCCAATCGTTTTTATGGCTGCTTGCAACGCAGCAGCAACAGCAGCAGCAGCTGTAATAATAACCGCAGTGCAAAAACTCGCGAATGCGCTCGAATGGTCACCATTCGCTTCACATTGGCCAGTGGCCATTGCAGTTTGTGCAATTTATTGCGGCAATTACGTTTTAATTATAAACGCGCGACTAAATGGGCAAACGTCCGACAACCCCGTCCAAGTCATCAAAGGCACTCAAAGATAGCCACAGTCTAGCCCAAGGGCCAACTTAACGTCTGCCTCTCTCTCTCTCTCTCTCTCTCTCTCTTTCTTTCTATCTCTGTCTCTTTCACTCACTCTCTCTTTGCTGATGAGCTGGATACAGCCAAGACTTAGTTGCGGGTGTGGTTAGCAATTACCCTGACAACTAGTTGAATATACTTGATTATGATTTTGTCTTAAAAAGTATGCTATATACATATATATATATGTATGTATGTATATTATACATACATACATATAATGCACGCAGAATTCATTTAAGCTTTAAGCTGAATAATAAACCGTCAGATAAATTGCATTAAGCGATTATGAAAATGGTTTTTAATGTAAATGCAGAACTTTTGTGTAAATCAAAGCAGCTTAAATACACATAATTAGGTATTTAAATATATAAATACATTTCTATTCATATATATATTTCATCATTAATCAAAACATTGTTTAATTCTGTTATTCACTTGCTGCTGCTGCCGTTACTAAGGCAACTTTGCGCTGGCATTAGCCATTTGCACCACATAGACGGCTGCTGTGGATGCTGTTTTTATCCGCAAAGTACTCGCATCAAAAGAATTGCCATAATTAAATTAACTTCCCGCTGGAAATTCATTTCAAAGTCATTATCAATAATCAAGCCCAAGCCAAGGCTAGGGCCAGGGTCTGGGCCAGGGCAGGGCAGGGCAGGGCAGGGCTGGGCTTGCGGCCGCAACTCACGCGCGCGTTTTTTACCCCCAATTTGAGTAGCGACGCGTATTCCCCTTTGGCAGTTTGGCGCACTTAAAACGCGCTTATGCTTGATTGGCATAATTTATAAAGTTTTTTTTTTTTTTTTTTTGCGGGCAAACACACACATACATAGAGTGACAGACAGTTGTGCACACTCATAGATAGAATATGGCGAAAGTAAGGCAATTTTTTTGGTCTGAAACACTTAACAAGCCGAGAGCGCACTTCAAGTGTGCCAGTGTGTGTGTGTGTGTGTTTAATTATTAAAAATGTGTAAAATCAAATTTTAAAAAAAAAGAAAGGAATGTAGGGAAATGAGATATTACACATGAGCAGAAAATGTGTACACATTTGCACTTAACCTCAAACCCACGAGAGCCACCGACCCGGGAACCATTCATAAAATTTCGATGAGCGGTAAACACGCAGAGTAATTAACGGTAAAGTGCTGCGCTTTATATAGACCCCAATATAACCGAGCCCAGTAACCCAATCGAGCGCCGAGCCATACCGAGCCGGGTCAAGCTGCTTTCAGTTGGCCAATTATGGAGTTCAATTTATTTATCCGAAAGTAAAAAAGAAATACAGAGAAAACTCACACGAGAATTACAAGCGCGACTACATGGAATACAATAAAAGAGGAGGTGAAGAGAAGGTCAATGAAAGGACTCGACTATAACATACTCTATACATTATTAGAGATGCAAAACAAAGTATTTGTAATTAATTAGTTCCTAGACTCTGACATACCTTGTACATGCCTTAAAGCTGAAAAATGAGAAAGTTCTTCAAGCCTCTTAATTAATTATTGTGTTTGCTTCTCCACAATAATATACAAATAAAATTTACGAAAAATGTTTCATTAAATATTTAAAATCAATTAGAGGACAAATCCAACCACAGGGGAACATGCATACCTAGCTAAATTATTTGATAAATTCAGAAAATTGAGCAGACCCATGTGGAAGCGCTTGTCAACATCTTACTTACCGGGTATACAAATATTGATCTACTTGAGTCGCAGAATGCCTGCGACAAGGTTGCTGCCGCTGCCGCTGCCTCAGTCGCTGATGTCGCTGCTGCGAGCGGTCTGCTGGGTAAGCCATTAAGCAGAATCAGTGCGAGCTCATAAATAAATGAGTTAATCAACATATTGACGCAGACAGGACGAGACTTTACCTTAATGCAGCGGGACACATTAAACTTGAGAGAGGGAGAGTGAGAGAGAGAAAGAGATAGATAGAATGAGAGCCAACTGATGGGTTTTCAATTAATCCCTTGTGAGGCAGACTCCGGTCAATGCGATGTATAACAATTTACTGGAAAACTGCTTTATTGATCTCATTACTGCGATGCTTTTTCAAACTAATTAATTGAGTTGAGGAATAATTAAGAATATTGTATTACATAATTTAAATAATTTTATCTTGATAACATAATGCAACAGAGGCTGATTCGAAATATTGATCAAAATGGAATTAGGAATATCATTCCGTATTTTCATTCAATTTTTGACTGACAACTTAAGCTAAGTAGATGTGGACATACACTTCAATACTACAAAATGTATAGAACTCTTCATTTAACAAAAAATAATTTCCTCGTGTATAATTGAATAATAATATTATATAGATTATTCACAATTCTTTAAAATCATTTAAGATAATCATTCACATTATCTTTGTTTTTATATTTACATAAAATGACACGTTCCATAAAACATCCCCAGAGAATGCGAAGACATACTTATAAAGGCCACCCGCTAATATCTCTGGATAATTTGCATTGTCGGCTCTACACATATCAAATATATATAAACCCCTCGGCCAGGGATGCAATACGTTTCCTTCGAAGTGGGGCAAATTCGTACAATTTTCTCCATCGGCCATTGCGAAATCATCGTAATAGATTTTCGCATTTATAAAAATTTGCTTCGGTATGTTTAAGGGCAATGGCCTTAAGTCTTTCACGTTACCGCTGGGACTCTGAAATATAATCAGCTCAAACTGATTTACAGCATTAAAATAGCAAAATTTCATTCGATTCCATTTCGTTGATATCCTACCATAGTCGTTTTGTCGATATCATATTGCCAGTCCACGGTGCCAGAGACGCCAACTTGATGCCGCCCCACTCTTTCGATTCTCAAATCTGGCTTCAGTTTCGCCTCATTGTCGCTGTATCCTTCCACATATAGGAATTCATAAGACCAACGACGCTGTATGAATATCGTCAGCCTGTTACACAATTCTGATTTATCCTCTGCATTTACATACCTTACACTCACAGTTTCCAAAGACAGTGACCAGCAGCAGCAGCAAATTTTTTCCAACACACTTGTCGAGTATCATTTTCAGAATTTCAAATAATTAAATTTTATGGCCATGCATAGCGTTTATATATACAACTTGTGCTGATTAGTTGACTTCACTAATAATACCTTTCTATAATAAGGCACTCACACGCCAACACACATGCTCCGAATGAACAACGCAAAAAGATAGTTTAATTACAGGGCTTCTCATCATCTCATTATTTAAGGGCAGAAGGAGACCCAATAGTGTAGTATCAATGTATGTTGATTTCAATCTTAATCTAAATATCATATACTCATTCAATAACTTGAAAAGAGTATATTAGTTTTGTAACCATTGTACGTCCCATTGTCTAATACTCTCTCTACATAGAGATTTGCATTGTAGTTCATGTACAACTTATATGAAAATATATAATCTATATATGTATACAACTATGCCATGGCCTCTTTCTTTAATCCCTTCCTTTAATTATTCATTTATTGAAAGAAAGTTTTAGAACTAGAAAAATTAATTATATATGCTTATACTACGTATGGCACATAGCAGTGCTATGATCTTCCCTCTAAGTTAGTTTTTACATTTACATAAAATGTCATGTTCCAATTAACCTCGCCAGAGACTACTACAACATTCTTATAGAGACCCGCTGCTACAATTTCCGGTACATTTCCACTGTCGGCAGTACACATATTAAATGTATACAAATTTCTTGGAAATGATAGCCGTAAATCTCCCTCGAAAGGGGGCAGATTCGTACAGTTTACCAAATTGGGCGCTACTACCTCTTCGTACGATTTTTTCATATTTATAAAAACTTGCTTCGGTACGGAGAAGGGCAATCGTCTGTCTCCAAGATTACCGGTAGGACTGTGAAATACTATAATCTCTACCTGGCGTAGAGCATTAGAGAAGTCAAGTTTCATGTTCCAATTCCATTTCGTTGATATCCTACCATAGTCGTTTTGTCGATATCTTATTGCCAGTCCAGGGTGCCAGAGACGCCAACCTGATGCCGCCCCACTCGTTCGATTCTCAAATCTGGTTTCAGCTTCGCCTCATTGTCGCTGTATGCTTCCATGTTTAGGAATTCATAAGTCCAACGGCGCTTGCAGTCACTGCTTTCCAGCATAGCACACAGTACCAGCAGACAAATACTTCCCACACACTTGTCGATTATCATGTTCGGACTTTCAAATAAATCAATTTTGTGCCCATGGACAGCAATTATATAGCTCTTGTGCTGATCAGCTTATCTCCACTTCTAATGATACCTTTCTATAATAACGCTGTCACACGCCAATGGGTTCCATATGAACAACATGAAACGATAGCTTAATTATAGGTTTGACAGATGTAAATGCGAAATCGATGTTTAAATACTTTATTTAAGCGCAATTAGAATGAAGCGTGGCAGAACCAATAAAGTATGTATATATGTATATATAGATTATAGAACATGATTAATAAATTCTATAAGCACAAACAAACAAATATGGTTAAATATGATAGCTATGATGGTGTCTTTATAATGGATTGTAAGAGGAAAGATGGGTTTTAGAACTCACAACAGGAAACGAGCTGTTTTCTGACCCTAACCCAAATCTACTTTAACTGAGCTCTTTAAGGGCATACGAATAATCATCAACATTGTCAGCTTCTCTCTCAAAAGTGTATTTAAACCTTAAATTTCTGCCCAAACAACACAATTATGAGCCATACATGCATGCGTCGCTTGTTAGATTGTTAGACAACTGTAATGAGCAGTTGGGCTCGCTAATAATGGCTGTAATCGGCTGTAATTTTTATTTTGATTTTCGTATTTCTATTTTTTGGTTGACAGCGGCGCCGCATGTCATGTTATTTAGAAACAGCAGCAGCGACCGCCAGTGTCCTGTTGATCATTTGCATGGCCATCGATAATACGACGGGACCTAGACAGATGCCATTGCCAGAATGCAGACAACTGGCGTGCCAAATATACGAATTATTTGGCCCCCCGTCCAAACAGCGGGACAGCTGGACAACGGGACAACTGAACGTGGCGGCAGCGGTTGCCACTGGGGAAATTTTGTCACTGTCCGATAGCAGTCCCTTCTGTCCACACTGTGTTGCGTGTGTCTCTGTCTCTGTCGTGTGTGTCGCAGCGCGGCCATGAATGAATGAAAAGTGCTTAATTGCTTGTGACGGTGTTAAATAAATTCTTAATTGCTTCGCACTTTGCGCGTTTGCAACGTTAATAGGATTTCCGCTTGCACACATAGCGGCGCTGCAGTCGAGTCCTGCCCATCCCTCTGACACTCCCCATTCCGCTCACTCTATAGGCTGTCAAATTTCTTTCATTTTATTGCCGTTAATTTTGTGCAATCTCGTTTTTGTTTTCCCCACATATTTTTTTTTATTTTTTTGGCCGGCAGCCAGCGTGCAAATCCTTTTAGCCAAGTGTCAGCCAGTCACACGGCACATCATTTGCAAGGCAAAACGCTAAATTTCATTTTACAGCCACCCTCCAGCGCGCTGCACGCGTCGTATGCGCAATGCCTGTCTGCCTGCCAGCCTGCTGTTGACGTTGAGAGCTCAAAAGTGTGCAACAGAAAATAAAAACGATTAAAAAAAACGAACAGAAACAACTACAGCAAAATTAACATGTGCCACATGCAAACACACACACACACATACACACACATGTTACAGTAAAACTAATGACTTAATAGCTTCGCACAGCTTAAAAGCTGCTGATTGCAATTAACCTAGGCTGCGCCCAAGGACCCTTTCGCACTGTTTATTGCCTGCCGGCCAATTCGTTTGGCATCATTCAATAAGTTTGAGCACTTCAAGAACAATTACACAACTTAGCAAACAATTACAAGCCAAAGCGGCGACAAAGTGAAAAGAAATCGCAACAAAAGTGAAAATAAAACTAAAGTAGTGAGAGAGAGAGAGAGAGAGAGGGGGGAGTGAGTGTAAGTGAGTGTAGTGATTGACGAGTTGTTACCCTGTAAAGAAGTGATGATTTATATGTGACATTTCGAGTTGGCATTTGTGAGACTCCCTAAGCACCGCCTTCCTTTGACTAGCTTTTCTTATGCCTCTTACTTTTGCTGCCCTTAGTCAGCCAAATACCCCTTTTCACATCGCCCTTCACTGGGTATACTTAACTTGAAGTAAAAAACCCCAGTGCGAGTTGAAAGTTGGGAATTTCTTTTATTTAAAACAAGAATTTTAATTTTACTTAGAGCTTTGAGTGCAGACGACGCTGACGCCGACGGCGACGGCGACGGTGAGGACGAGGGCGAGGGCGACTGCGGCGACTTGTAATGAAATTTACATAATTTAGAAAGACATTTTTTGAGCAACTCTCCATTGTTGTTGTTGTTGTTGTTGTTGCTGCTGGTGCGTGCATTAGAGTTGGGGCGGAACGCGTATAAACAAGACATTTCCGCCACTTTAATTTTCAAAAGCTTACACTTGAGATTTTATTGGCCAATTCATTGTTGGCTACGAAAAAAGGGGCAAAGGAAGGGAAAGCGATGCAGCCAGAAAATCAAGGGTAAGAATTCAGTTCGCGCAAAAAATGGAAGCTGAAAACGAACCAAACTTGCAAATTGCTGAGACGAAAAAAAAAATGGGATAAAGAGACAGAGAGAGAGAGAGAGAGAGGGAGGGGGAAAAAGACATCGAGTAAAAAAAAGAATGCTGCAAAATGGGCAAAAAAAAAAGAAAGTTGAAATACTCTATCTAAAGTGAAAAGAGGTCGATTAGATGAGATCTCAAATATTCACAGTGAGAAAGAACAGCAATAATAAATATAAAACGCAAATAAAATACGAGTTCAGGTAACCATTTCTATCATTTAAGTTAATATCTTAACTATAATATAAGTTACAGACTATACAAAAACGCTAAAAAAAATGACACAGATAGTAACAGAAAATTTGAATAGACGAATAAAGTTGCAGACATTTGGATAGTGAAAAAATTGTGCAGCCCAAAGTAAAGTCCTGTTGGTCCTTTAGTCCAATGTCGTCTACATCGATTTACCCGAAACGTGGAAAATTGTAAAAAAGCCAAAGGCGTCGCGACAACGTCAACAGATGGCAGAGGAGAGAAGGAGAAGCCGCAGCAGTTTCTCGATTCATTTGCATAAAGTCTGCGCAAAGTTGAGAACAGTTGGAAAAGGGTCACGTGAATATATTTGTTTGCGCTTTGACCGGCTTATTGAATAGTTATGACCAGCTCTCAGTCCACTTAATAACACATAATCCTCAAGCAATATGCCTGTTCTCCTTTCATTTGTTTTTATTGTCGACAGTGACCTGCTGAAGAAGCTGTCCGTGAAGGCGGGCCTCATCGGCTGCTTCCGCGGTCTGGTGGTCAATGGCGAAATACTCGACATCTACAGCTACATGTCTGTGCACCTGTCGGAGATTATCAAGGACTGTAAGCCGTCCTGTGTGCCATCGCCCTGTCGCAACGGCGCCCAGTGCAAGGAGCTATGGAGCAGTTTCAAGTGTGTCTGCAACAATCCCTGGGCGCACATTGGCGAGTTCTGCGAGACAAGTAAGTCGGGTCTATCTCCCATCAAATCTGGCCCTTGGCTAACCCCCGACCTTTGCAGACATCAATGAGAAGGCGCTCACATTTATCAATCGCGAATCGTTTCTAATGCGCAACTATTTGAGTGTCGGCACCACGCCGGCAATACTACTGCACGGCATTGAGGACGAGCGCGAGATGCTGAAGGGCATTCTCAGCCAGAACATCTTGATCAATCTGCGCACCTACGACACCAACTCCCTGGTGCTGTACGCCAACGACCACTACAACAACTTTGTGCATCTGTACATCAGTCAAGCGCGCGAAATTGTCTTCCTCTATAACTATGGCGACGAGATTGTCAACCTAACACTGCAGGACGAAACGCTGATGGGCAACCTGAAGAGCATTCAGGTGGCCATTGTGCGCGGCGAACAGGAGACGCGCATGCATGTCAATCAGCGCAGCGTGAGCATCGAACGGGGCACTCTGCTCCTGGACGAGTATGCCAACAAGCCGTGGAGTAATCCAGAGAAGGGTAAGTGATACAACTTTCGATTATGAACAGAGCTGTAAAAACCATCGATGAAACCATCGATAGTATCGCCCATAATTTTGGCGTTAGATCAATGGATTCACTTAGCGGACAGCAGAAAGAACGCTTATAAGTTAACTGATCTACGAATGCAATGAAAATTAACTTTAGCCAATCTTTTTTATGCTCTAGAATCTTTTATTTTTGAAATTTATTACAGGCTAAATGAGTTTTAATTTTCTTATTCAAGAATCAATGGCTGAGGGCAGAAAGTTATGACAATGATCTCAAGTTATCTCACAAATTTATTTAATATAGAAAGCTAGAAAAACTAGAAAAAAAAATTAATAAATATAATACAAAAGCAAAAAACAATGGACTGTCTGCTACTATCGATTGTTTTTTATATTTGCATATTTCTAGGAAAAACAAGAAACCGACTATAAAAATCATAATCAGCTCTAATAATTTTTTTTTAAGTGTAATCTTTTATTGAATTATATCATATAGACAGTATTACACAACTTAAAACATTATCAGCTAGATCAAACCGTAGGATTCTTCAACATGTTATGGTTTATCCACTAAAAATTTGCTACGTGTAAACGTTTATTACTAACACAAATTGGGCCCCCGCCACAAAGAAAACAAAACCAAATATTAAGCAGCTATTGCACACCCACACGCACATCTGAGCCAAGCAACAGAGCTCGGCTCGCGTTTACCTTCGTCACTTCCAGCGGCTACTCATCCTTGAGGATTTGGCATGGGAGGAGGTGTTGCTGTTGTTCTGCGCTTCATCTTGGGCGGCCAGCTCCTCGTCGATGAGCAGCTCAAAGTTGCCCATGGCGTCCGCCGTGGGCACCTTATTCCAGCGCACATCCGGAACGCCATCCGGCGGCAGCACCACCGACAATATATTGTCGATCAGCTTGTATTTGAGTATGCGATCGTTGACTGTGGTCGATGTGAGCGAGGGCGAGGCATTCACCTCGACGAGCCACGGTTTCAGTGCGTTGTCAATGATGATATCGTAGCCATAGCACTCGAAGCAGTGCCGATCGCTGGCCATGACTGGCGCCACGGCACGCAGCGAGTGCACAATCAGCCAGGAGATGGCACCGAACAGACGATCCGTCACCTCCTTGCCACGCGTCCCCTCCAAGTAGAGTGCCAAATTCTGGACGGACCATTTGCCGCCATGCAATGTGTTGTACTCGCCGCCGTGCTTCTGCACGCTCACATTGGTCAAGTGGACGTACATGTTGTCCAGCTCCGTCACGCTCGTATCGTACTTAACCGTGCAAAAGCGACAAAAGCCGAGCTTAAAGAGATATGCCTTCAAAGGCCTAAACGAGGCAACGAGCACATATAGCCGCAAATCGAACTTCTTGCCACCGATCAGCAAAGGGTTGTCTATGTAGCGCGAGATGACATACGATTCCTTAGCAATCTGTGGATGAAATGGGCCCTTGGCCTCCCTCGACCATTTCTTCAGTTTGCTCAGCTTGTTGATGAGAAAAATTCCCGCACCTTGCGATTTGCCGCAAGGCTTCATGATCCACGTGCTTAACGGAAACTTGCGATATTCCTCCACAAACATATTGTAGTCAGCGGGGAGCACAAAAGTCGTTGGCACAAAGTCCAAGTAGAGATAGCGCGTGCCACTCGAGTTGTTCGATTCGGTTTTCTCGGCCAACGGATTGCCGTCACGCTCGAGATCCTTGCGATACCGCTTGATGTTCTTCACCAGCAAATCCTTGCGCGACAGCTCATAGTGATTGGGAAAGTGATTGATCATCTGGTTGTCGTGCATGCGATAGCCACTGTCCACACTGAAGATGTTCCGGCACGTCTGCACGCCGGCCCAATAGAAATGCCAATCATCGTCGCCGTTCACCTGATTCCAGCCGCGCTTCTCGAAGTTATTAACCAACACCGACTTGTCCAGATCCGTGCAGAAGCCAATCTTGATCCGCTCATGCGACGGAGCGACTCCAGCACCACCCCCCGCATTGCTGTTCCCATTATTCGCGCCCGGCAATCGGCCGTACATGGTGGCAACGCTCTGGTCGATTGTCGGCTGCAGACTGGCGATGCGCTGCGTCCATTCGCCGATGGGCCCGGCGCAGCCATAATAAACAATTGTGCCCTCGCCGTCCCCACCGCCGCCACCGCTAGTGCCGTCGGCGTTGCGACTATAAACCCTCACATAGCCCTGCATTGACAGGCGGTTGCCTAGCGTCTAGTCGGCAATTGTTTGGATTCGTTTCGTTTTGTTTTTGTTCTTTTGTTTTTATTTTCGTTTTATTTCTTTTGGTTATTGAACCAACAAAGCCTTTGCTCCTGTCGTCCTGTTGCTGCCTTCCGACTCTTTAGCACTGGCTGGTTGCCTGACAGCTCCTGTTGCCTAACCTCGCCTCAATTACTCCCCTGCGCGTTTTTTTTATGCGCCGCCAAGCACAGCATGAAAATTTTCAAATAGTTTAGCAAGTAAAGTGGCAAAAAAGCCAAAAATTTCCGCGCACACACACACAAATGCCGAGAGAGGGAGACACGCTCATAGAGTGAAAATCCATGCACTCCGATCGCCAAATTATATGCACTTCAAATGTTTCCTTTTTATTCACCAACGCACACACACACACACACGCCCGTGCGTGCTTGTTCAGCTCGATAAAAGAGGCGAAAAAATATATACATATATGGAAGAAAAAAGTATGTACAAAAAATCAAAAATAGAAAAAAGAAAGAAACTGACTGTGTGAAAGCAATTGAAATGGCAAAACTTTCCAATATGGCATAAAAACATTCAGCTGCTTTATAGTTGTTTCAAATTTGTGAGCAGCATATGTTAATAAAACTGAAAGAGCAACAGAAACGAAAGCTAAAACTGATGCTGATGCTGAATCTGAATTGTTGATGCGGACAACGTTTTCAAAATATATAAAAATGGCAAAGAAATCACATTCGACCGTCCATTGGATTAGCTTTTGATAAACATTGAATGTCAATTATATTTAAATCATTTTTTATATTGCACGAAAAAGTTCAATTTTTTGTTTACAAACTTAAATCGCAAATATGAAACATGCTCCAAGCAAATAAAAATGCTTTATTGGGGACTGCCCGACTAGTAGCTACTTGGAGCTCTGGTATTTCAATCAACGTATAAAGATAAGCAGGAAATGGAAGGAGATATACAAAGGAAAGAAATACTCGTATTGCTTACGGTATATAGGAGTATACATATATTCTATATATTACTTCAAGCTTCTAGCTATTGTGGGCTACGAGATCACTTCTCATAGATGTGGATGGTCGATCACGAATATACATACATATATACTCTATGCAGTCGCCCACTCCTTATCTGTTACATGCGCCTTAATGAAACCATTATACCCTACCCTAAACTAACATTTTCAACGAGTATAAAAATGGATTATCAAATATGAATCATGTTTTACATGTAACATAAATGTTTTAAAATATTTGCTGTTCAGAAATATCGATTGAGTATGATGCACAGCACCAGAGGCAATGCGAGTTTAGTTTCGATGCGAGCGAATAGCTAACAAATGGCAACAATTCATTAGACTCTATTAATAATTACACAAAATACATAGAGTTGCTTTTGACATTTACAAATTGAAGATATAAATTCCAATGTCGAATATTAATTCCACACATCAAATCAACACTTAATAAAACAGTGCATTATTAGCTTATTGAAATGAATACGTAACACTTCAGTCAATAAATTTGAAATGCAATTGAAAATAATTAGCAATAGTCCAAACTAAATACAATTGGCAAATGTTTTATATCCAAACAATAACTTGATCAAATCGCATTGTGCTGAAAAACACTTAAAGAGCGGCTTTAATTAATACAGCCAGACAGGCCGAGTGTTGCGCTCTCTGGTCAAATAGCTTGCCACCTGGGCTATCTCGAATTTCGCAATTTACGAGAATTTTGGGCAGAAATTGGTAAATGGTAAATGGTAAATGGTAAATCAATCAATCAGCAGCTACACAATTGTGCCGGCAATTGGCAATGGAACAAGCCAACGATGCCAAAAATCAATCATAATTAGCCCAGGATGAAAATTTGCAAATTGCGAATATCCTCGACCATTTGGGCAATGGCAAACCGAATGTAAGACATAAGCACTTATGTAATTAAATGCGTTAACTGACATTCTCGGCCGCTGCACCTGTGGGCAGCTGTCGAATGTAGTCAAAACATTTCAATTAGACAAACTTAAGCTGCGAAATGACGATAGCATCTGAAATTCCACAGCAATGAACGGCCATTTCCGCATTGGCATTGGGCTGGCCACGAATTGGATTCGATTTGTGGCCAAGCTCAGGACCAGGCCCATTCTCATTCCCCACCCCAACTACTCTATTCTGCTGGGCAGCTGGCTCATTTTGATTTTGTTTATTTGCAGAGGTGCTGTCGCCCCATCGTCCGCCCGCACCGCCAACGGAGTACTTTCAATTCCATGTCGGTGGCTACGATCCGGCAAATTTGCTGCGACCAAATGTGGATGCACCGGCACTCGAAGGCTATATCGGCTGTGTGCGCGGCCTCAAAATTGGCGCCCAGTTGATCGACTTGGCGGAAATCAATGAAAGGAATATAGCGCCCAGTAAGTACCGAGTATAAATCAATTTTCACTGAGTGCAATTTTGCGGGCCAAGCCAACACAAACACACACACATACAGAGCCGCACACACAGACATCGCCTAAATCCATTTTGGGCTGCCATTTAGTTCCCTCTTCTATCCACTTTGTGCAACTTAATATGCAGGCAATTTCCGTAGAGTGCTGCGCCTGTTAAGCTGAGCCCAGGCTCCAGTTGGTGTGCCAAGATTAATGCCAATGCGATAGGCCAAATGCCGCTGGCTACACGGCGTATGATTTATGTGACCACACACACACGCGCCGCGGAAATTGTGTGCCGACATTGATACGATTAAGTAACTGGTTTGGAGGCAGCCACAAAACCAAGAAACTATTACTCTACTCACCATACTCTCTCTCTCTCTGTCTGACTCTCTCTCCCTCTCTCTCTCTCTCCCCCTCTTTTAATATATAATATACGTACTAATATGTATAGAAATCTAAGTATGCAGACTAACTGATTGATGATCGACACACAAACCGTAAATAGTTCGGTTTTCTTATACATGCCTTTCTTTACCTTATGCTTACTGCCTGATTAATAAGCCACGTCTAGCGCATACTTCTTAATCAATTCTTTATACTAATTCTTTTTACAATGATTAATAAACATCGGCATATATGTCACACCTCAGATAGAAGATCAAAGATATAATAGAATTATATCTATCTGTATGATCATCAAGGCAAAACTTACTATGCCAAACTCTCCCTAATTCCTTTCATCATATATACCATACTTCTGATCTTCTATTATATCTATCCCCAACATCCTTTGATAGATCTTCATATGACTAACTCAATGGCTGACTGACCCGTAGAACTTTCCAAGCACTACTCTAGTCTTTGATTTTCTGATTACCAAGCCCTTCCTAATACCTCTCCCACTTTCTCATCTCCATCAGTAAAGTAGCCTTTCTAATGCGCTTTTCTCTACTCCCCCAGCTCTTGATGGCGTTCTGCCCAATTGCCAGATCAAATGCGATGCGGAGCCCTGCAAGAACGGCGGCATTTGCAAGGAGCACTTTGCCGAGCAGATGTCTACCTGCGACTGCGAGCACACCAGCTTTCTGGGCGAGTTCTGTTCGGTGGAGAAGGGCGCCGATTTCAGCGGCGAGTCGACGCTGCAGCGCAAATTCGAGCTGCCCAGCACGGGCAGCGTTGACTACGTGCGTCTACAGCTGGCATTCTCGTCGTTCGATTTGCGGCGAGCTAATCGCATTATGCTGCTGCTGCAGACAGCTGCCGAGCGCAGCTATTATCTGCTGCTGGCCATCACCTCGGACGGCTACCTGCAGTTCGAGGAAGATCGCGAGCGTGGCCAAACGGTGGGCGCCCGCATCGATCGGAATTTCCTGAACAGCGCTCGACACTCGGTCTACTATGAACGCAACGGCACCCAGGCGCTGCTCTACATTGATCGCGAACAGGTGCCCCTAACGGCCTTTGCGGCACGCGCGCTGACCAGCAGCCCAGACGAGGGCGCAAATCGGGCACAGATCGGCGGCATTAATACGACGGATTCACGCTTTGCCATCTTTAAAAGCTACAGCGGTTGCCTGTCAAGTGAGTAATGGGAGGAGATGGAGGTGGAGGTGGAGAAGTGATTGTTAAAGGAGTTCCAAGGGGTTGCCTTTGTGGCCAGTGGCAAGTCAAAAGCAGGAGTCAGGAGTCAAGAGTCAGGAGTCATAAATTTGAGCTCGCTTTGCCATTAATTATATCCTGTAAACAGAGTTAGCGATGTCGGGGTATGATACACAAGGGTATAGAAGAAGCAGAGGTAAACTGTGACCGGCTCGAACTATCGGTTCATGCCCCAGATAAAGCAGTTGATGCAGGAAAAGAATATACTCCTAACATGACCTTTAGTTCGCAAATACAGGATATCTTCTAGTCCTCAACAGAATATTCTACTTGATTTTTTCGTGACATACTCAAATTTGATTGTTGTTGTTGTTGTTGTTGTTGCTATGCGGTCTCATCAAGTGCCACGCCCAACGGCTGCAGCGAGTTACTGCAAGTTTATGAACAGAAACAGGAGCTATACGAAAGGAAGCAGTGGAGCGCCAAGGGGAGGGTAAGGCGGGGGCTCAACTGCAGCACTTTGTTGACCAAAAATTAAATTTATTCGCTGCCATAAAAAGTCATTTCCGTGGCCGTTGCCATAAATTTTGTCAGTTTTTGCGCTCAAGATTTACTGTGGCTCATATTTAAATTGTTGCTGCTGCTGTTGCTGCTGCTGCTTTCACAACAGGCAACCGCAGCGGCCAGCACTTTGATTAAAATGCTCAACTCCCAAACTCTCCTCATCCTCTTGCTCCAGTCACTCAGCTACATAGCTAGCCAGATGTTAGTTTAACGCTAACCACGCCCACTCTCCCTCCCACACATACGTGCAACTCATGCAAGCACATGCTGCAGCCGTTAAACGTGCTCCATTAAAGCGCCATCGATGCGCGTTAGTTTGCCAATGGCTATAAACAGAGCCAACAGGGCCAACAGGGCCCCGCCCACCCGGCACACTGTTAGCCAAAATTCAGATGGCAAAAACTTTACCCTTCAATACCTGCTCAAATGTCCATAATATCAATTGAAGTTTGAAAATCAAAATTTATCCAAATAAAATCAAATTCAAGTTGAAACTACTTTTCGCTGATGCTGAAATTAAAGTGCTATTCAAATGCAATATAAAAACTTTCAATTAATGAATGAATATTGAAAGCCAACGGAATATAATGGTATTATGCTCCATAATAAGCTGCGTATTTAATAACATATTTAATTGTTTCATTTATTTATACTATTTGGAATTATACAAATTTCATGTTGAGCATGGCATTAAAATCGTTTTCAATCAGTTAATTTATGGTTAAATTATATTGTGTATAAATTATTATATTTTTTATTGTGCCTCGGCTGCGAAAGGGTATTTAAAATCGCTTTGATTGGTTTTTGGCTTAATGACGATTAAATAATTTTTAACTCTTGAGCGCAGCATAAAAGATAGTTTGATTAAAAACTATAAAAAAAATGAAATTGATTTTTAAAATAAGTACCAAGTGAGTTTTGCGTATGTTAGGGTATTAAAACTTCGACACAATACTACGCACATATATGTATATAATTACATATATATATAAATTTGCTTTTTTTCATTTAATTATTGTTCTTCATTATTATGATATGTTTTTCAATTCAAATTAATATATGTATAATTTTTTGTTTGCTGCATTGCACATAATTCATTGTTGGGCCGCAGCAAACAAATTCATTAAGCAGATAGCAAATTATGATTTATTATTTATGATTTTAAAGTAAACTCAAAAATGCATGAACTGGCTTAAGCTGCTAGTTAAACAATTTTGTAGAGCAGTGTAAGCACACACACACACACACATTTAGCACTTAAGTTTGGGTATTAAAAATTTTATTGCTAATTTCGACCGGACATTAAACACGCACGAATGGTCACAGCCCCCAACTGAAACTTTGAGCCAATACAACGCTCGGTCCGACTTCGAAATCCAATTCGGAGTTCCGTCCCCATGCTCGAGCTCCAACTTGGACTCTAACTTGCAGCGCATTTGCATTTCAATTAGAATTAATGACCTATACTAATGAAAATTTCAAGCCATATATATACATATATATACAATGTATATCTATATTTGCAGACATCTATATACAGGTGAATGGGCACATAATGAAGCCACTTGAGGAATATATGCTGTTTACCAAATCAGGCGCCGACAACATAACCGTCATTAATCCGCAGGGCCTACGCAGCGCTCAATGCAATGCCAAATTCGATGTGAGCGAACAGCCCACACAGGAGCCAATGGTCAATGTGAGCATGGTAAGTAACAAATGGATGGGAGTATGAGGTGGTACTAGTAGGGCCCTAATGACTGTATGCACATTCCGCGCTGATCCGCCAGATACCGGAGCCCTGGGTCGAAGAGCCGCCGCAGCGTGTACCCTACATTTCGAAATTCGTTTATGATGTGGACAAAAAGGAGGACTCCACCCAGGTGCTGTTCATAACGCTGACCAGCGTGTTTGTCATCATTGTTGTGTGCTGCCTGCTTGAGGTATACCGCAGCCATTTGGCCTACAAGAAGCGCATCGAGCGCGAGACGGACGAGGACATCATTTGGTCCAAGGAGCAGGCAACCAAAATGCTCGAATCGCCAGGTGTCAAAGGCACTGCCGCTGCAACGGTCATGAAAGCAGGCAGCGCGCTGCCACCGTACAGCTATAAGGCGGTAAGTGCAACATGCTGTAACTGTAACAATATGTGTGTGTGTGTGTGTGCGCGTAAGTGTGTTTGTGTGTATTATATAATGAGATTTATATGCAACTGCCTTTGTCTGTCGCTGCAGCTGCCGCAGGAGGACAAAAAGCCGGGCAACGGTGCGCCTTTGGTAGGCATCTTGAAGAATGGCAATGCGCCTCCAGCCACACCCACTGCGGTGGCAACAAAGAATGGCGACATTGCAGCGCGCATCGATGAGGTGGAGGAGGAGGACGACGACGAGGAGGAGACAGCGGCAAAGGAGCAGCAGCTGGAGGTGACCGAGGAGCAGCCAGCTGAAGAGCAAAAAGAGCATCAGGAAGCACAGCAGCTGCTTAACCTTGCAGCGGATGCGGATGCGGCAGCCACTACGGCAACGGCTGCGGCTATAGCTGCCACTCCGGCCACCACGAATGGTGCGTCATGTAAATATACTTTTATAAAAAGCCATGCAAAATATGACATTACAACATTGCAGTTGACGAGCCAACAGAAATGCCAGCAATGCAAAATGGTCAGACGGATGCCACGGAATCCACTTCAGCAGTGCCACCAACAACAACAGCAGCAACAACAACAGCAACAACACCAACACCAACAACAACACCAACAACAACGAGTACGACGACAACGACTTTGCCGGTAAGCCGAAATTTAAGCAAATTGGCGCCCCTCGTCACAATTAGTGAGACGAGCTTGCATGAGCTGTAACATGGAGTCAAGTAACCCACCCGCCCAGCCACGCCCATGTATATAACACACACACACACAGACACTTACACACCATACAGCAGCTACAACAAGAGCATGTCATATTACATAATGCATACAAAAACCAATTTACTATGTGGAACATAAAGCATGGCAAAATATTTTTGAAATATGCCTGAAGATACTACTTCTAAGAACCTATCATATATATTATTTATAAACAATATCGCAAGCATAATCATAATAATAATGCATATCATGCATACATATATGAATCATATAATATCTAGTCCATAGAGTACAATAATTATATAACCAAATTATTACATATACATTTTTGAAACATGTGGAGTCACTTTTACCCAGCATGAACATTCAACATAAATTATTATAATTTAGCTTTTATGAAGATAAATCCGATTTTTGGCTTAATTGATTTGCTGCTCTCTGCAGTGAAATAAAATAAGATGTATACATAGATATATAAAGAAATACATCTGGATAAGCAGGCAGCTTATAAAGTGCGGGCCACACCCTAAACTGCCTCTAATCATATATATGTATAGTCAACGTAAGTCTGTATGTGTGTGTGTGTGCTTTAAATAACTTGCGAAAATACGGTAATTGAATTGATTTTAATTTAACATCAACAAATAAATACGTAAACAATATAAATTGAATTTATATCAAACATTTTCTTCGCTATTCGCTTTTCTTTTATTGTTTCCAGCAAACTTGTTCAACATTTTACCATTGTTTGTCTTTTGTGGGGACAGGTGACTGACTAACAGATACCCAGTTATATGTATCTTACATGTATATTCAGTTGACAATGATTAATTACACTCAGATAGGCATTGCATATGGGGGATCTAAATTATCTTTTTAAATGTATTCTCTTATCTTATCTTTTTCCACATTTTTGCATTAATATTTGATTCTTTATTGTTTATGTTTGATACAGTATATTGCCATTGCCTTATTGCTTATTTTTCTTCTCTTATCTAAGCTTGGTTGTTTATATTGCAATTATAAAAAAAAACTTATATCTGAATTTCTGCATATTCCCGAGTTAATATAAATAGTTACCCAAAAATAAGTGAATTTTCATTAAACTTTTCTTTGCTCTCGCATTTTGTGCAACTCTTTAATGGGTATTCATGGAGTAATAGTATTACGATTTATTTGAATAATCGTAATTTAATGCCGTTATGTGCATTTATGCGTGTTGTTTTAATTGTTGTTGATTTAAAATTTATAAAAAAAAATGTGTTCGCTTATTATGCGATTGCTTAATTAAAATCAGCTGAAAATCAATCGCATACCAATTCGCCTCACCCCTCTCGCCTTTTATGTCGGGAAAAAGTTAAGAATTTTTTTTTTTTTTTTGCTGCAATAGCAGCATCAATTGTTTTGAATGTCAGACAAAAAAAGTCAGATTGCTGATAAAATGCTTTGCACGTTTAATTAAATATGAATTATTTAATAAGCAGAAGTATGGGAATAATGCCTGACTATTGTTTGCTCGCTTACTTTAATAGTATTTTGTTAACAAATTTATAATTAATTTTCACTTTTGGAACGGTGAATATAGAATGTTTTTACATTTGGATTTTGGCCAAATTCCTTTAGCTTCGCTTTTGTGGTTTAGACAGTTGCTTTAGCCAATTCGTGCATTGCCTGCAACCACACAGCGACCGAGTGTGTGTGTGTGTGTGTTTGTGTGTTTGTGTGTGGGTGCACAATTGTCTAAAATCTTATTTAATAGAAAAAGCGTTGCACAAAAGGCGATGCTGCACAGTGAATCGAATGAAATCGAACAGGAATCTAGAAAATTTAAAGGAGCTGGAAATGGGTTAAACTCGAAATCAAGTAGTTAACCGTTTTTAGCTGAAATAAACCACATTCTATCAACATTAAACCTCCTTTTAAAGCTCAGCTCTCTCTTCTCCTTCGATCTACAATTATTTCTCTGATTTCTCTTGAAATCCCTCCTTTGTTTGCTTCATTTGTTTTCAATAAATTCTAAATGGAAATTTCACTTTGGCCCACTGTCCCCATTTAAGTCTCACCACACTCAATGGCCACGCAAAGCCACGTAAATTGAACTGCATTCGTGGAGCTTATTGCAATTGCCCCTTTTGTTGCAAAAGACATTTGCAAAAGTAATATGCGTTCAGGCGAAACTAACGGAAAAAATACGGAAATACAGAAAAATATTTATATAAAAATAATCTTACACAAAAAGCAAGCCGAACAAAGGAACTGAGCACAGACAAAGCCGCAACTAAAACCAAAATAACAAGTATTGAGGCAGCCACAAATTTATACAATATTATTTCGATTTGGAACTTTGTTTCATACCTGCCATATCGTGCCATGTTTCATGATTTATATATGCACATGCATATAGATATATACATACATATATAGAAATCGAGACAAAAAGGCAACTTGAGCCAAGTAAATGCTTGGCAATGTGGCAAAACTTGAAACTTTGCAACCGACTTTACAGCACGAGCTAAAGAAAAAACAACTTTTTGTGAATCTCTCGCTCTCTCTCTCCATTTCTCGCTCACTCGCTCTCCCTTTCTCTCTTGCCGAAATCTAAAAGCAAAATATTGAACTTATTGGCTTTTATATAGCTCGTAGCGTGAAAAGTGTCTGTCGAAAGTTTTTATTTTTTATTTTTAAGGTGCGCGGGTGGCGGGTGGCGGGTGGAGGGTAGCGTTTCTACTTTTGAGCTTACTTAGCATGTACTTTTCACAGAGTTGAACTTAAGCTGCAGCCAAATTGAATTTTGTGACTAGTCGCTCGCAATCTCGAATCTCGCATTGCAAATCTTCGAGGCTCCAGCTTCATTGCAAGCTGCATTCAAATCTGGCATAATCAAGACTCAACTGTGACCGACTAGCAGTTACTCTGTATAGTGAGACTAAAACTTGATTACAATTTATTTAATTTGCATTTTAGATTTGGTTCGGGCTGCATCCACCCTACGCTTCTATTGATAGGGTATCGTGTCTTGGCAAAACTTGTGCGGGCAAAGTGCGTGCGCCATTGTCTAGGCAACATTGTGCTGCAGCTCGACCCCTGACACCCAACACTGGTCCGCCCCCTCACCGATCCTCGCCCCATTCATTCACTCTCTCTCCTCCATTTCCGGTTGACTTGCGGCGTTTGGCGTCGACGCTGCCTTCTTCCTGGCTGATTGCAAGGCGACCGAAATTGAAGCGCATCCCCCAAAAAGTTTCCATTTTCCCCACAGCAAATCAAAAAGTTTCGCTTACAGCTGCCAGCTAGGATGAAGAGCTGTTCGGTGTGTATTCTCTGAGCGGCTTTTGTTTAAGCAAAGAAAAAGTGCAAGTGCGGGTGCTGCTGCAGTTGCTGCCGTTGCATGTATGTATGCCTAGTTTCTTTTGATGCCAAAATGTTTTGTGGCACGGCTCCTTTGCATTTTCTTGCTGCTACAGATGCTGCTCTAGCTGTTCATTTGGCTTGGCCACAAACGCAGCACGCACTTAACTTTGCCAGTTTGCCGCAATGTTGCGGTAAAACTCATTACGAGCTTAGAATGCAAATACAAAAAACCTCAAGCAGAAACACACAGCAACACACAGGCACACACGCCCATACACACACACACACACACACACACTTGTGCAACTTTTCTATAAATCTTAATGAAGGCAAAAAGTCGAGCTAATGATGTGTAAATTAAAACAGCAGCCCACAGCTTTATAAACAAATACACCCAGAACAAACACACAAGCGCTGGCCCACGCGGCGTATGCGCAACCCAACCACAAGTCAACAAAATTTCATTGAAAAATCAATTTGATATCGATTCAAAGCTGCAAGAGCTGCACAAAAACTTCTAATTGCTGTGCGGGTGTGGAAAAAAATCAAGCAAAATACAAGTGCAAAAAGAAATTGAGCTCAATTTGAAAACAATATTTGCTCACCTAAACGTTGCTAAGAATTCGCTCTTGTGCAGAGAACACTTTGTACAGTTTATGATTCGATTTGATGTATATATAAAAAAATTTATATTAATAGATATATATTCTCTACAAAAATATTCAATAATTTTTTAAGCAATAATATCTAAACCAATTTGTTCTAGTTAATATAGTATTGTAGCTTTAATTTTAATAAATTAAAACTCTTTATGAAGTCTCAAAGCAACTTGAGCAAAACTTTTTTAAGTTCACTTTTAACCCACTGCAACTACCAATTAACTATTTCATTAACACACTTGAGGATTCTTAGAAAAAAAAATAATAATAATAATAATAAAATTACGTACGCATGCGTTTCGTTTGGCAGCAACAATGCTAGCCAGCTGAATAGATGCACGAGTTGTGCATGTTAATTAAAAGCTACGCATGAAGCAATCCCAACTAGCTGTTACCTAGCGTTGCATGCAACTGCGTTGTTGGCAGCCAGACTAATTAAAGCATATGCAACGTGGCAGCAACAAATGTTTGAATGAAGAAACATATAAAAGGATTTTGTGAGACAAAAGAGAACGTAGAATGAAGAAAACACCGTTTTTAATAAAATGCAATGCCAAACATCTCCGCAGCAGCAGCAGCAGCAGCAGCAGCAGCAACAGAAACATGACAATCAAAGGCAACAGCAGCAACAGCAACAGCCGCTGCCACAGCGGCAACCGCTGCAAAGAGCTGCAACACTTCAGCAGCCGGGCACAAAGCGACGCAAGGGGACTGCGACGACGGCGCCCACTGTGCGGAGACAAGTGTCATGGGGTCCGCCAATTGTAGCGGAAACGGATGTAGATACGGCCAGCAATAACAGCGGGAGTGGCAACAGCAGCAGCAGCAGCAGCAGCAACGGCGGCAAGGAGACCAGCCGCAAGGCAGCCAAGCAAAATGGCTATCACGGCATCAATAGACGAGCGACAACAACACGCAATTGACAGCAGCGAATGAAAAAAAAAATAAATAAATAAAACGAAAAGCAAAACAAGAAAAATATATAAAAAATGCAAAAATAGAAGGAATAATAAAAATCAGCATAAATATTTTGGCAAGACAATAAGTCGAAAATAGGACAAACAACAATTTATATGGATTAAAGAGCCAAGAAAAATAACGAAAAAAAAAGAAAAGAAAAAAATATATATATACATACATATATATATTTATATACGTACATTTTACAACGGATACTTATGTATATTTAAATGAAATTTAAATGCAATCAAGTATTTTTAAACAGTTAAATTTATCAAAAGAAGGCAAATGGATTTGTAAAATTGTAATAATCTAAGGCTTTATCTAAATTAGATAAAACAGTAGCAAAATCAGATAAACTAATACGATTTTTTTATTGAAGTCTTTCACCACATTTGCTGAATACTTTTATACACAAAAGTGATTAAATTAGTTTATGGAATAAACAAGACAAAGAAAATTCTTGAATTTTCTTATTTTCTAGACAAGGAGCTTAGGTCTTTTAGGGTGTTTATCTGCAGATATTTGCTATTGAAGCTTGTACTAAACTGAATGAGTTATCTCACTTGATATATTAACAACTTGTTGTAAAAAGAAAATTTGGAAGCAAATAGATAGGATAGAGAAATATGTTAACTTAAATTTAAACTTAATCCTTTCAAGTGTGGGTAAAATGTAAGCAACCAAAAAACTTTTAAAGTTAATAAATTGAACGCGAAGCAGGTATTAAAGGGTAAATGAATACAAGTAAATCCGTTTATATATGTACATACATATATACACATATATGTACGTCTGTATCTGTATAATTTCCATAAATAATAAATTTAAGCAACTGACTTGCAGTTCTCGCTGCGTGTGTGATATATATGATGATAATAAAAGTTTTTTCCTTTGCGATAATAATAATAACAAAAAAGAAACGTTAAGTTAAAGTTATTTATGCTTAAGCACAAAAGAATTATGCGCGCGGGCATATAAAAGCATACTTTAATATGTATATTAATTTGAATTCTCATTTATTTAAATGATTTTATTAAAAAAGTTTGCTAACGACAAAATGTTGAGCTAAGCAACAAAAGAGAAAGAGAAGACGAGGTGAAAGCAGGCAAATATTTTGGCACACATAATGGCACTTCAATATGTAATGCAGTACAAGATGTGTAGATGTGTGTGTGTGTGTGTTAGCGGGTGTGTGTGTGTGTGTATGAGGAGAGTCAACCAACAGCTTGTTAGTGGCTTTGTTGGTCAGTACTTTCAACTAATGTGTTTTGTGCGACCATACAAAATCTCAAGCACCCACTTACACACACACACACACACTCACTCACTCACACACACAGACATATATAAACTCACGTTTCTCCCTAGCACACACACACACACTATTTGATGTACTTAACTTTCGTCGTTGTAGCTAGCAGCTGCTGCTGCTGCTGCTGCCATTTAGGATGCCAACAAACCGCAGAGCACATGTATGAATGTGTGTGTGTGTGTGTGTGTGCGAATGAGACAGCATTATGCTTCATCTACTCGAGCTTTGGCTGCCTGCATAAAATAACCGCATAAAATGTCGTTAAGCATAACGAAATTGAGTCTGCTCATAAATTCAGATTATAAGATTAAAATGTTGTGATTTTCGCACATTGCGCACGAACCAAAAACCCCTGGACCAGCCCTCGCGAGGCCCCCCAAGTGTCGACAGCTCGAAGAAAACCCCTTTTACATAATGAAATATCAAAAGAAAGTGGCATATGCCAAAGCTCAAATACTCTGTAATCAGGCGAATGCTTGAGAACTGAAAGAGAAATTTCGGATCTTTAGTTTTCATTTTATTATAATAGTGAAATTTGAAGAATTATTAAGTATTACTTTATTACCCTCCGGAACAATGTCTATAAGGATTATTAGTCTTGTTTCTTGTAATCGTAGGCCCCTGCTCAAAATTTTGTTTTAACTTTACATTTTGTTTAATGAATATGAAGACTTAATTCATTATTAATGAAAATAGAAAATGATTTTTGCTTATATTCAAACTCTATAAAGCATATATACCTTACTGTTAATGTGAGGGGTATTAAATGTGCAGCAGCCCAAGGAGCTGCTGTTTTCTTTACATTCCCTTTTGCCGGCAGGCATGGGTAGGGTGGCGGCTTCAGCTCCCACAGGACGCCAGGCTTATTGAAAAATGCGATGATACAAGGCGTTGAAAATGGCCAAATTTAATGAGTTTACGACCAGCTCTCGGGCTTTAAAGTCAACAAGTGCTGCAAAGCGCTAAACGCGCTTTGAGTAAATTGGCAAAGGAATGAAGGAAGAACACGAGATATACGACTGCACAATATGCTGATTTGTCATATCCTTCCTTCATCTTCCCAGAAAAATATAGGGTATACGAATTGATAGCGGGCAGTCTATGCCGCTTTTAATCTTGTTACCTGCGAATAGTTTTGTTAATTCCACACGTTCAACGAACTTGAAATTCATTAAAGCTGCCTCCCAGCGATTAAAGCCAAATATTTGGTTTTGGCCCGTTCACAAATTTGGGTCAGCTGGCAATTTGGCTAGATGGCTGACAACCCTGGCGGGCCGCCGTAACTCTGGTCTGCTCATGTGAATTTCCCAAAAAACTAAAAAGCCATCAGCTGTCGGTTCATTATGATGCTAATTGCGACCAAAGCGAATGAGAGCGAACGAGCTTGGTAGAGACAGAGAGAGAGAGAGAGAGAGCGAGAATGTGAGAGAGCGCGAATTGTGTGTAGAGGATTAGTTAGCAACGTGCAAATGATATGCAACGTGCCGCATGTAGCATGCAACATGCTGCACACGCTGGCACAGGCCCCTGTCACTTGACCCATAAACAGTTCGCTTGGCCTAATCCAGTTATGCATGCATCTGGATTAGCGTGTGAAAACGCGCAGGACAAAACTCGTATCCTTGCGGCCTGCTCCTGCTCCTGGCTGCCGCTGCTTCTACTGCTGATGCTGCCACTTTTTGCGGCAGCCGTTGCGACTTTACGACACTTTTTAGGTAATGAATGGGATTAAGCACAGTTTTTTTTTCCTTTTATTAATCCAGTTGTAAAAAAAAGAATATGCAATCATTTCAATGAACCATAAAAAAGGGCACCTTTACCTCGTTGACCTGTGCCACAGCAGCAGCAGCGACAGCAGCGGCGTAGCTCATGAATGAGCAGGTATTTTCCGTGCCACCGAATCGTGGCATAAAAGTGAGCAACATCCGAGCTGAGGACAGCAAACGTAGTTCAGCATTCCAGCAGCCAAGATGTGCAATCCACAACAGACGCCGTCTCAAGAGCAACAACAACAACAACAACACGCAGCAGCCAGCACAGCCTACGCGCTGTATTTGCATCGCGAGGAGCTGCGACGCCGCAAGCTGCACTCAGTTCGCACCTCGGCCACAAAGATTCAGCTGACCAATGAGTTAATTGCCAGAACCAAGCAGAACATACGCGAATGCAGCGATGAGGACTTGGAGATACTCGCCCGAGAGACCATATTTAAGAAGAGCCTGCAGAGACACTTACACTACAGACGCATGCAGCTGCAGGCCTGGATGCTGGCCAAAAAGCAAGGGAAGATTGCGAAAGTGGAGCCAAAGCGAAGTATTTGAAAATGTTGCGAGTGAGAGAGATAGAGAGAGAGACATCTCAATTGTTCAGGGACCAGAAAAATATAAACAACAACAGCCAAAGTGATATTATTAACATTTTTTTTATGTAATTGTATATATAATATATATCTAGATGTAAGGAATAATAAATATATGATATATTTCTAAAAAAAGTCGAAAAAATAAAAAATGAGAAGTGGAACATGCATTTATAATAATAAATAAATATTTATAATAAAGGAAATAAAAATAAAAAAATAGTGAGAAAAATGCATAAGAGGCCTCAGAAAATAATGGAAGAAATTAATTTAATATATAAACATAACTAATAATAATCAAAATTATATTTACATTAATCAAAATGAGATAAATAAATAAATTTAATATTTATTTGAATAATACACTTCATAAAATAACGCAAAAACTTTCCAACTGCTGCAGTCAGAGTCATAAATTGTATTTGATAACTACTTTAGCCTCAAGTGCCTCGACTAAATGGGACTACAAATAGTTAAACTACAACTTGAAACTTAAATAGTTAATTTTGTGCTACAATTCAAATAATTTGATCAGCTTTTCACTTGCCGCTTTGGCTAGTAAAGTAAAGTTGAGATGATCCC
The DNA here is from genome assembly GCA_035047565.1 of Drosophila mulleri. NCBI lineage: Eukaryota > Metazoa > Arthropoda > Insecta > Diptera > Drosophilidae > Drosophila > Drosophila mulleri. The sequence goes on from JAWNPK010000049.1 coordinate 13,475,150, forward strand.
AAATAATTCGAGAGACAGCAATAAGTATAGGCAGCCCAACTCTAATTATGCAGCTGCACATTAGTTATCCACTTGACACACACTCATACACACACACACACATACATTCACACGTACACGAAGAGAATGCTGAGTGCAAAGTGCAATTATGCCCTAAGCATACAATTTCCCATTTAAATATTAGAAAATTTCTGCACACAGCTCTGACAACGTATGGCCACAATGCTCAGCCACACACAAAAAGGAACAGAGAGCAGAGAGCAGCAACAGCAGCAGCAGAAGTGGAGCAGAGACGCCCTGACAACAAACGCTCGACCTGTGCTCTATGCTGTTACCGTTCCCATGCCCCTTCCCATTACCCCTTCCCCTCCTCCCATTCGTTCGGTGTAAAAGCAAATTTACACATGATTACGAGGCGAGTTACAACTGCCAGCGTTTAATAAAACTCAAACAGAATGACGCGCGTTGCATAAATTTGAACAGCCTCAGCGTCAGGCTATAACAACAACAACAACAACAAGATGAGCTACAACAACTGCAGCTACTAGAAGCAGCAGCACAAGAAAGTCTTCTACAATTTTTTTCGTGTGTGTGTGTGTGTTATTTTTGCCTTTTAGACTGCATAAATTTTAATTAAATGTCACTCATACGCCATGTATGCCAAGTGCAATATATATGTGTGTGTGTGTGTGCAGCTAGAGATGTGTGCAATTGACTGTGTGTGTAAGTGTGTGTGAATGTGTGCACATACGCGTGTGTATACGTGCGACAAATGCCATTTCACACACACACACACAGTCACACACGAATTACAGTTTATTGAACAGAAAAGAGAAAACAGCTGGAACAAAGCTCAAGGCCCCAATTGAGTTTGCAAGCAAAGCAAATACGGAAAAACAAACTTGTTTCCACTGCTCGTGCAATACAATCGAATTTGTAAGCATTTAACTTTGATGACACAATAAATCTCTGCAGCAGCAAATGTTAAGAATCGACAAGATCTTAGTTTTATTTTATTATTATTATTTATTTTTTTTTTTTTTTTTTTTTTCATTTCTTAAATAGTTATTTGAAAGGAAGTTACATAAGTTGAATATCTAAGACTTTTTTAGACAATAATATTTTGAGTCAACAAGATTTCTAAGCGAAGTATATGAAAAAACTTCAGATAAATCAAGAACAAATTGAAAAACTTAATTTTTGATATGAAAATACATTCAACATTGCTGAAAATAAGTTAGAATAAATTCTAGTAACAATGTATTTTAATGTATGCCATAAAAATCTGCCATCATCAATCAGTTTCGATGCTTCAGACGACTTCTAAATTTCGAAAAATGTTCAAGCATTCATTGAAAACAAATTAAATTTAAAATCACAAATATTTCTCTTCAACTTACTTAACAAATCTCTTCCATCAATCACGACATCAATCAATCACTGCCTCAACGAAATTCCTCTTACACTTCATGTCGAATGTTTCTCGATGGAAACACTATAAAATCTGGCTAACAGCTTCAGCCAATTGACGCTGGCCTGCATTTTGGTCAGCTATGAAAATCTGAAGTTTTCTCTTTGCATTTTTTCTCACTCACTTTTTTTTTAATTTTCTTTTTGGCTGTGGTTTTATGCATTTTAATAAAAGTTTTCCGAGCATGCATTATTCATGCTTTACAACAATTGCAATTGCCTGGCGCTGGACCTAATGAAAAGCTATCAAGGACACCATAAAATTTTCGACTCGCTCTTGCTCGCTTTATCTCACTCTCTCTCTTTCTCTCTCCCCTCTTTCTGTGTTTCTCTCCTTTCTTTTGCTCACACTTGAAACTTTTTCAATAATTTCGAACATATGCGTCGAGTTCTTGACAAATTAACTCAAGTGCGCAATGAAGTGTTTATTGTGGATAAGTAAAAGTTTGCTGCTGCTGCTTCTTCTTCTTCTACCATACTTTTTTTATTATTTCTGGACTATGGCAACAGCAGCAGCTAGCGTCGCGCTGCCTTCAAGCAATTTGTTATTAATTTCCGCGTTAAAAAAGTTGAAATGTAAAAAAAAACCCAAACTTTTTCTTTCAATTGTAGAACTGTCGCCCTCTCTCCCGCCCTCTCTGTGTGTGCTTCTTGTTCGCTCATTAAATGTGAAAAGTTATGCTTGTTGTTGTTGGTGTATTAAAACATTGCCCATAATGGTTAACAAAGCATTTGCTTCTCGTTGACCAGAACGACCCAAACATCGGGCAACAAAGTTGTGCGTACAATGTAAAACATGTGTAATAAATACATTGAAGTGCCCCGGCACACACACACACACTCTCTCTCTCTCTCTCTCTCTATGTGTGTTTGTGTGGGTATCTTGTTGTCAGGTGGACAATAAATTGCCCAACGCGGCAACAGCAGCAAATGATGACGGGCACAAAGTCTTTGGAATGTTTACACTTCGAAATAAAATAATCAATATTAAAATATAAGTACTTAATAAATGCTGAAAATTAAAATTTTAAACAGCTATGCGGAAATAAATATTATTTTTAGAATTATTACTTATCGTCTTGTTGAATTTGTATATTGAAATATATATTTTTTTTTATTTTCCTAACAAAAATTTTTATTTTGTACAGACATCAGAATTTTGTAAAGACAAAAAATTTTGTAAAGTATAAAATCTCCGCCTTTTCGCTGAGTGTGTGAGAGCAACAGTTCCATTCATATAGTTCTCTATAAACCCCATCACATCCCCATCCCCGCGTTGTATGCTATGAAAAATTGCAGAGCTATGCGCTCAATGTTAATATGGCTGCCAAATGCAACAGCACAAACACAAATACACACACGCACATTTACGCACACACAACACCCGCGTACTGACGCTGAAGTGGTCTACCATTCTGTGCGTGTATTGGTATGTGTGTGTGCGAAAGTGCAAGTTTGCTTGCCTTGTGTTGCTGGCTACGTTATTATCGCTCTTCTTCTTTCTGTCGTTGTTATTATTGTTGTTGTTGACGTTACCTTCAACCCAGAACAATAAAAGCAAGCAAAAGTGCAACTGAAATGAGTTGCTGCAAATGGAAAACTATGAAAAAGCGACGCGAGAAATAAAAATTTTTCGTAAAACCTTGCGAACGCATAAACTTTTCTATAAAACAGGCATCAAATATAAATGTGAACTCTTTATTTAATTGCAAGCAAGGAAAAGAGAAAGCAAAAATTCTGACGGAATTTTTTCCATTTAAATAACATTTCCACTTAATTACTTTTTATGCATTCATTACTCTTGTTTATTCCCATAAACCACTGTGCAACTGCAAATACATATGTATGTATGAATATAAAACTCCGGTTAAGTGTCGCATTGCTAAGCGACGCATAAAACGAATTGTGATTACCGTTTGAATAAACGCTAGCGTGTGCGCCTAGCGAAGGTCAGTTTAAGAGAGCAATTATGCCTGTATGTATGTATGTATATTATGCGTATGCATATGTAAAAGTGTAATAAAGAAGAGAACGTAAACTGCGACTTCACTTACCCGTTTGCCTTCCATTTGTGTGTTTCGTGCACTAATGACTACACATACACACTCACACATGTGCACGCAAGTGTGCACGATTGCAAATTGCGGTTGCTGCTGCTGTTGTACTCTGTGTAGTTGATTTTTAGAAGAAAGAATGAGAGACATAGAGAGGGAGAGAGATGAGGTACTGGAAGCAAGTGTGGCGAACTGTGAAGTGGCTTACTCTTTCGTGCTGGGTCAAGGGTGCCGGCATTGTTGCCAAAACACAAAGCGCAAATTTAATGCGCTGCAAAGTGGATTTTTTGGACCATACACACATACTTTACTAGGAATTACAAATAAGAGATATATTACTTACCAAAAAAATGTATAAAAAAAGATACTGCACATAATTTAATACGCAATAGCGCGCTGAGGACTTCCAATAAAGTAAAACTTTAAATTTAACAAAAAGTATGGGTTTTCCCTACCAGTAGAACACAATTTAAGCACTGCAGTTCATATTTAACATATATAATCTCTGTTTAACTATTTAATTAATACGCACACGCAGACAACTTTCGAATTGAACGGTCATCATGTGAAAAAAACTCTCGATTTTCGCTTTAACATAAAATTAGGCGCTGTTATGCTGCGCTTACTGTGCTGTTACGATCGACACTGCTTGGTTAACAGTAGAATAACGTAAGGCTTTACGCAGTTTAGTCTTGCTCTCTCCCTTGCTCTAGTGCAGGTCTTTGTTGAGTAGCATAATGGCAATTGCATTTCGTTTTCTTTAGCTGCTGTTCCCCTGCCGCTCCAACGATTTGAGTTCTATGAACCAAAAAAGTGCTATATAATGGTAGTTGTTGAAATCGGTTAAGACAAGTTCATTTTATGCATATCATCGAAAGCATTTATTACTGTCATGCCCATTACCCCAACCGAAAAGACATGCGTTTATGTGTTCTTTTTTGTTATTTAGAAAACTTTATTTGAAATATATACATATATCTACATACATATATCTCTCTCTGGTCACGTTTATTCACACCTTGTCCATTTCAAAACACTTGCAAATACAGCCTAATCGAATTAAACCCTAAATTATTTGATCTAAAACCCGCATCCCAAAAACCGAAAACGCCCAACCCAAAACAACATAACCTCAATTCCTGAACCCACCGGCCCACGTCCACTGCCACGCCCACGACAATCCATAGCAGCTACCGCAACGACGCAAATCCCGTCACAAAGCACACGATGACACGAAGCTCGCCTTTGACGTCAGCGCCGAAAATTCCAATTGGAGAACTCCGGCAACGGTTGCCCGGCGCGCCCCCCGATCAACGCTGCCGCCCATGTATTTAGAGGCCGCACTGCTGCAGCGCCAGTTCGCGAATCCAATTAGCTATTTGGGTGGGCCACGCCTGCAGCCACGCAGCAATCGGAACAGCATCGAGTCCATATTATCGCTGGATTAGTCGCCAAAAAGTCTCATCAAGCCCGCCTCAGTCAGTCAGTCATCCCGTCTGATTGGCATAGGGCAGCTGCCAACCGTCTGATTGGAATGCGACTCCTCAACTTTAGTTAGTTTGAAATTTTAGTTAGTTAATGTGTAACAAATTGTCACAAGTTCCTTTTTGAATAAAGAATAGTATTAAAGAAAACTAAACAAGGAATTAAATAAAAATATAAATTGGAAACTGTGAAAATTATTGTGTAAGTATGAAAATATACAAAAGTTGCCCTTCTATGCGATACTCATACATTCAAGTGCGTACCTTGGTTGTCCATTTACAGATGAAATCAAGAAATTCTAATCTAAAACTATATGCTATGAATCCTGTAAAATTTTCCATATATACAAATTCTATAATAGACTATATATCGCATATTGATATACAATTTATCTAGATTTTCTACATACCAATTCCATTGATACATATCAATTAAAAGTTTCACATTTAAAAAGTTTTTATTTTGTTGTTAAAAGTTTTGTAGCGATCGTTTAAAAAATACGTGTGGATCATGCTTATGGGGTAAGTAACTATAGGGGTTCACTTTAATAATAACTGTATCTTAATTGCTTGTTTGGATTTTCGTTAAATGTATCTCTTCTCTGTTTAAATTTTATCTGTTAGCTTAAAATACGTATTTCGCTTTACACTGAATGAAAATGGGACCTTACAATAAATTGTATTTTAATTTAAGTTGAGTTTTTTTTTTTTTTTTTTTCGTTTTCCTTTTAATCTTTGACTAAGCTCCGGAGTCCAAGAATTTCTTGATTTGCTTATGGATCCGTATGCTAGGTAAAATCCGGCGGCTTGTATTTGGGCGGTCGCTTAATTGGCTTCTATAACCAATTGCGGCCGCCACGTCATATATTGTTCTCCTTGGCGCCCTTCGATGCAGCGGCGGCACCACTGCCACCACCGCCGGCTGTGGGCGTGGCAGCGTCGTCTTTGTTGCTATTGCTGCCGCCGCTGTTGCTGCTGCTGCTATTCGTATTGTTGGCCGTGGCGGATTCCTCGCCTTCAGCTTCAGCTGGAGAGAAAGAGAGAAGTTAATTAAAATGCACAGATAATTGGCTATAGTAGACTCTCTATATACCCTTCTCCTTTTCATCCTTAGCCTCGCTGCTCTCGGCGCTGGCTTTGCTGCTCGCATTGCTGATGATGGGCTCCTTCTCGAGCCTTGGCCGTTTGCGCTGGCCCTTGTAGTTGCGATTGTCGCGCCGGCCGCCTTCGCCCTCGTCCTCCGAATCCGAGTACTCGTTCTCCGGCACAATGCGTTTATCCTTGTCGCTCTGGGGCAGGCGTTCGTCCTTGTCCACCTTATCCTCGTCCTCGGACTCATCGTTTATCGCATCTTCGGGTATGGCCTGGATCTGAACACCCGGCGCATGCGGCAACAGACGCAAATTGTCGAACAATTTGTTCTTGATCTTCTCCAGATATTCCGCTGTATTTTGATTCGTCATGTTGCTCGGGCTGATGTGCAGCTTGAAATCCGGGCCGAAATACTCGAAATAATCGTTGTAGGGCAGTTCGTTAGCAATTTCAACGTTCAGAGCCACCGACGTCTCATAAGTCCAGCAGCGGGAGACATTTCGGATGGTGTAGCCGCCGCCGCCGACCATCAGGAAGGGCAGGTTATATTTCTTAACAAACTCAACGCATTTGCCGTGTCCCTTGACGGTTAGATTGAAACAACCCAGCCGATCGCCCGTCAAAGAGTCAGCACCGCATTGCAGCACCACAGCCGCCGGTTGGAAGGTCTCCATGACCTTGGAGATGATGGGCACAAAGATGCTCTCGTAGGCATCATCGTCCATGCCATCGCGCAGCGGAATATTCACAGCATAGTATTTGCCCTTGCCAGCGCCAATGTCCCGCAAATCTCCCGTGCCCGGAAAGTATTCTCCGTACTTATGGAAACTGACCGTCATCACACGATCTGTGGTGTAGAACGCCTCCTCCACGCCATCGCCGTGATGCACATCGATGTCGATGTAGAGCACTCGCTGATGATACTTCAACAGCTCCAAGATGCCTAGGACAATATCATTGACATAGCAAAAGCCGGAAGCTTCGGATTTCTTCGCATGATGCAGACCGCCTCCCCAGTTGATGCAGATCTCCGAGGCCTGTTTGTTCAGCTTGACAGCTGCAGCCACTGACCCACCGGCGGACAGTTGACAGAACTCGTAGAGGCCATCGAAAACGGGACAATCTTCGCCCACATTGAAGCGCTGCATCTGTTTGTTGTACTCCGTCATATTGTCCGGCCGTATGGAACGTAAAAATCTCACATATTCATCTGAATGGAATTTGGTCATCTCATCCGCTGTGGCCTTATGGGGTCTCTGTAATTACACACTTGATTAGATCATTTCAGAAGGTATCTCGTAGTCGGATTCTCACATAAATCTCCATTTTGCGATAGAGTCCATAGTTGAGCAACAGATTGTGGGTCATGCGTATGCGATGGGGCTTCATGGGATGGCCTTGGCCATAGTAGTAGTTGCCAATGTCACCTGTGGAGTGCAAGAGTATTGCATTAATATAGAATTAGATTATAGCATTGGGCTCTTGAGCTATCAAAGAGAGTGTGTGTCTATAGGCTATTAAATACCCTCAGAGATTATTAATCTTTTTTTTTTGCATATCGGACTTGAAAACTGAAAATCAATTATGGCTATGATGTATGTATATTTATATTTATATGCTTTATGGGTTCTGCCATGTCTCCAACTTTAACAGAACCAAAATACCCTGATTTCCCATTTTCAACACAAATTTACGCCACGCTGTGTAAAACGAAAATTTTACGGCCACTGTCAGCGCGGCGTCTACTCAGTGCACTTTATCGTATACAAACGTAGCAACACTTTCGCTATACCGAAAACAAAGGTCTACAGGTATACACACACATACACACACACCACCAGCAGAGTCGCATTTACTACGGTCGTTAGTGGAAAAGTGCGCTGAGTGCCAAAATGCTTGTACAGTCGCTGTTAAAATTGAAATTCACAAATTTGCCACCCAAATTTTCCGACTCCATACTACTTTTTAAAACAATGTAATAAGATGAGCATGCGTTGCCTATCACTCTATAACATCAATTTAATGCTAGTTAATTAGTTTTAATGTCAACTTACTGTCGTAATAGTAGCAAACTCGTTTTTTGCTATGGGACTGCATAGTCACTGCTGCCGGCCTGACGTACAAAGCAGCGTCTACTTGTATATAATTTAGGTTGAAGCAGCGACGTAAATGACGATTTATTTAACTTTTAGTTACACAACAAAGGGTTTTCTTTTATATTAAGGAGATCAAAAACACTGACGGTCGCGCACCACAAGAAAACGACGTGATTCAATAAAGTTGTGTGGCAACTGTAAGGGATGGCGTTGCCACTTTATAAAAATAAATGCCGGATGGCGGAAATGTGCAAAAAAACGCCACATACATGTAGTATTTTTTCCAGTACATACTAACTTATGGTATTCGCTTAAAATATTAGATACAGAATAATTTATGATTTTGCTAAATATTTATTGCTAAAATAATAAGTTCTGACCGTAGAGCTTGCAGATAAAAAATAAGAATATGTTCAGGTTTTATATTTTATGACAGCTGGTCACACTGCAATGATGTAGTTTTTGTTGCTGTGCGAGCGGGAGAGATAATTTCTTTTAGTCGAAAAAAACCGTTGAGCGAGTTAGACGCGTTTTCAGTGCGAGGCTATGTCGGTCGGTGTTTTCTACGTTTCTTGTCGGTGAAAAATAAGAATTAAAACAAAAACTTAAGTGCAGGAATATAGTGTTAAATTTGAAATCTGTGAAATGCAAATTGCAGTTTAATTCAAAGAAGAAACGTGTAAGTTTATAATGCGAGTTGTTTGTGCCGTTCAGTTTGTATGCGTGTGAATGTGCGTGTGTGTGTGGTTGTGTGAGCGTATGTGTGTAAAAGAGAAAGAAGTTTCAGTTTCCAAGCAAAGCAAACAGCAAGTAAAACGGCAGCAACGGAGTTGCAGTGGAAACACAAACAGAGCAACACTCACACTAACACTCGCAAATACACAAACATACACACATTGAACATGCCAGCGCAAAAGAAGTGGGGAAAACTGAAATAAAGTGTCAAAGCGGAGTAACAAAAAAGAAGCAAAAATAAAAAATAAAAATGAAGCAAACAAAGTGAAAATAAACGAATGATGAAATTTAATTAAAATAAATCAAAATAAAATACAAACGCCGCAAATATCCTGCGCAGTGCAATAGCCGCCGCTAACTTCAGTGCTTCTTCTTTGCATCTCCGCCTCTCTCTTTTTCTCTCTTCATTTGGGAATTTTACCGACAGACGTCTCTGCCGCTATTGCCGCTACCCGCGACCAACGCCTCGCATTGAAAGTTTCTGTTACTTATTTTCTTCCTCTGTTGCCCATCTTTTTATTACTATTGCATTTTACTGTTTCAATGCGGGCTTGCAGGATATTTTCCTGTTGTTGCCCCTCCTTTTCGTCTTCTAATTAGCGCAATTTCGGGAAATAGTTTCACATTGTTTTTATTATTCATTTTCGCTTATAGTCTAACGACCGTGAAATACGACAACAGAACGAGCGAGACGCTGGCAGCAACTGTGTTTTATAGCCGTAACTGTAAAAACGCGGCTAAGCCGCTGACTTTCAATCATAAATTAAAACGACGCTGAATATTGCAACTAATTAAAATTAAAGGTAAGTGCTGGCACACTCTATTAGACTTTTTGGTTATTTTTAGATCATTTGCCCTGGAAACTTGTTTGCTCCTGTATGTTATAATGTGTGCGTATGTGTGTGAGTGTGGCCAACGCATTGCTCGAAAAGTGGCACAAAAATGCATCTCGACCTAACAAAGTGCCGTTACAAAAGCCAATGAACGCAGCAGCCAAATAACTAAACATAAAAAATAAACTACAAAAAGCATCAACAACAAATTGAATGTAAGTGATGAGAAGAGGCACAGAATGGAAGGGAGAGAGAGAGCGCTCTTGCGCTCCCACTGCAATTTCTATTTACGCTGCTGCTGTTGCTGATAAAAGCAAATCCCATTTTAGTGCTCAGCTGCTGCAGCGTTTAAAAAGTCAAAGAGCAATCGTTGTTGTTGTTGTTGTTTGTAATTGTCTGTAATTTAGCTGGAGGACTAAACGAAACCAGTTCGGCAACCAGCTGTCGACGTCTGCGCCTGGAATACAACAAGACAGAGAGAGAGAGAGAGAGAGAGAGAGAGAGAGAGAGAGAGAGAGAGAGAGAGAGTGAGGGAGAGAGAGAGAGTGGGTGCGAGAGCAAAACATGCAGCAGCTGCTCACGCTCTATCTGGCTCACTCTCTCTTACTGTTGTTGCTGCTTCTATTTTTGTTGGGGCTTTGCCGCATTTATTTATTTACCTTTTGCTCTGGCCTGTTTATTATCCCAGCATCATCGCTGTTTGAAGTTCAAGCCACAATACATTTTTTTTAAAATAGTATTTTTATAGCTTATCCGCATGTTTCTCCACCTCCCCATTCGTTGCTTCCAGGCATACGAATTTTCATTAACACATTCTACTATGCGATGACAACTTCCAGTCTGCTGCTGTTGTTGTTGTTGCTGATGGCGCTTTTTGATGGCTGGCTATTTACCTTTTGCCACTTCTCTTTCCACTGCCTTCCTTTTATCGGTCGGCACTTTTTTCATATCTGAATGGCAGTGCGTGAGAGAGGGAGGAAGGGAGGTCTGTCTCTGTCTACCCTTTTGGGAGCAGTTCAAAGAGTTCATTTTGAGTGCTGCACTTGGCAATTATGCCTTTTGGACTTTTTTCTTGTTTGACTCACAAATCATTGCGAAAAGGCAAACGGTAAATCTGCTTAGCTCTCGTCTAACGGCACTAACTTGTTGAAGATCTAAGCTGATGCTTTGCTCTTCTTTGCTTCTTTTTGAGATTATTTTTATTTTGCTTACGATTTGACAATTCACAAAGGCAAATCGCAATTTACTGCAAAGGGAAGAGGAGGAGGAAGAGGCGAGAATAACAACTGCCTCTGCTGCTGTTTAATAGTGAAAAAGTAGCTGAAGTGGCAGTATCAGCAGAAGTTGGAAATTCAATTGTCGAAGCCGCGACAGCGGCCTTTGTGTTGCCACATACCCTGTAGACAGCGTGATCGAATGGGGTATGTTGGTTTTGTAACAAATGATGTAACAGACAATGTAAATGATTCAGTCTTTAATTAAGGAGGATATAAATGATATATTCTATTATAAAGTAAGAATTTTGTAGTCACTTAAGAAAATCTCTTAAAAATCTTAATTAGCATTGAATATTCTCTTTCTGTCCAGAATCTCTTAGTCACTCATGACTGGAAACAGCCATTTATTTGATTTTTTTTTTTTTTTTTTTTTATTCGTTCATGCAGCTCTCAACGTCGCCCACTTACAGCACAATGAAAACGAGAAGCAGCAGCGGCAGCGGCAGAGGCAACGTCTTTTATTGATAAGAAAAATTGAAAGTGCGTGGCAAGCAGCGAGACAAGTGTGGAAAGTTGGTAGACAGAGAAAGAGGGAGATAGGGAGAGGGGGAACGAGAAGTAAATGCGTAAGAAATTGTTGGGGATAGACAAAGAAAGAGAGTGTAAGAGAGATAAAGGCGTGGGACATTGAAAAATGGAATACAGATTTCTAGCTTTTTTACGTTTTAAAGATAATTCGTTTTTTATTTAAATGGATCGCTTTCAAGCAGGCTTAGCAATAAGACAGATTTGTTATAAATCTGAAAACCAAGAAAAATTCAGCTCGTTATGTGATTTTAGGGGTTGCCTAAGAGGTGCTGTACATATTATGTTATATTTAAGATCATATCATTTATTTAAATATGAATAAGAACCGACCTAAGAACGAATACTTTTGAAATGTATAATTGTGTATGTATAATGTACAATTAATCTTATATGTTGAACTTGCAAAATACTAGACGATTTCTTCTTTTATTTAGTATTGTAAATGTTTTTATTAAATATTTGATTTGTTTGCTAGAATATTTCTAAGACTTGCGATTAAAAGAACGCAAATTCATTGATAGTATTCTTTATGACATATTTCATATTTAATTTCTTAATGTTCTCTGAATACACTTTTTTTGCCTCTTTTAAACCTCACCCATTGTCGATTGACACAATTCAAATGATGATGCCGTCGCAGCATCAATCCATTTAATTGATCTCCTTCAAGTTGCCCAAGTTGTTGTTGTTGCTGTTAGTATTAATTGTTGTTGCTGTTGGAGTTACAGTTGACAGCACCTGCCACGCCCATTTGGCCCAGGTAGCAGTGCAAAGTTTTCTATTTTATGTCAATTTAAGTTTTATTTTTATTTATTTTGCCTTTTGCTTGACAGTTGGAAATGCAGCAAGTTCTAGTTGTTGTTGTTGTTGTTGTTGTTGCTGTCAGTGCTGCTGCTGCATTGTTCAATTGTTTTACTTAGCTGGACACTGGGCAAACTTCTAATTTATGTCGCTTAAGAAAAGTTCCAGTTGCTTTTAATGGTGCTTATCAAGCCGGGCGGTAGGGAGGGATTGAGTGGGCTGTGGCTTCAGCTCTGGCTGTGTGACCGGCTAACCCAAAAGCCGCTTCAATTAGATTTATGGCATTAGAACGGCTCAACAACGTTCGCTAAAGCGCTCACACGTGGAAATCCAACGTTTAGACGCAGCAAACACATTTTGCATTGTTTGCTTTGGCTGTTAGACTGCGCTCCTCTACCTCTACTTCTGCCGCTGCCCCTTCTGCCTGCTGCCGCCTCCTGCTCTCGTGCTTCGGCACTTCACTGCACATCCGGCTGGGCAACAATAAACATTGTTTCATTGCAACAACTTCTACTTTGCTCTGCGGTGGTTGAAAGCTGCGCTAGCGTTTTTTTTCTCGCTTTGCCCATTCATTCTTTTGCTCGCCCGCCGCCGCCAGCGCCGCCCCCGCCCGCATTCCTGACCAGGTCTGGTCTCAACTCCTGGCACAGGCGCGCACACATTTCCGGCCTCTAGCAAAAACTTCATGTGTATGTATGACTATATGAGTGTGTGTGTGAGTGTGTTTGTGTGTATTGTTTTGTGGTGGTTGCTGCTACTCTCTGGCTAGTTTTCGATTTTATTGATTTTCATAAAGTTGCTTTTCAACGCTCAACTCCAATTAGAAGCCGCAGCTGTAGGAATAAAAACTTTTACTCCATTTGCATTCAGTAATATTTTGCACATTCCTCTAATCTCTCCACTCTCTCGCTCTCTCTCTCTCTCTCTCCCTTGATGCGTGCAGCAAGGCTTTCAAATAAATATTTTCTAATTGGAATTCTAAACAAATATTCTGCAATCTTTAAAAGGAGGCAATGAAAGTTTTAGTAATAGAAAATTCTCTAATTGGGTAGCGGGAATCCTTTAAAGGAACGCAATTGGAATTGAATGAATGCAGTAAGATAGATGTGTTTTATTTCTATATAGTGATTTTACTATACTGTAAGATAAATTAAAAATTATTTAATTGAATCCAATAATTAATCTTGATAAGGCATAAGATAACCGAATCTAGAGCATCTGCACTGCAGTTGTCCTCTAATAAACTCAATCTCAGAAAAGAACGATTATAAAAAGCTCTAATCGAAAGGGAGATAAACCTATCTAAGTCCCAAAGTTGGGCTTCTCCCATTATAAATTAACTTCTCAGCTCCTCGCACGACGCCGTGCAGCAAAGTTTGTTTGAATTGTTAGTGATATGACCCAATTTGATGGCTTTGCCTCAGTGTGCAGCCGGCTCAGAGTTGAAGCCGTTGACGCGCGGACTTTGGGGTAAGCAAAGTTTTTAATTACAAGCATCAGGACAATAAAAGTTTATTATGCGAAAAGCTGGAAGCGTACTTTCATTTCTCTAAAACAAACAGTAAGCATTAAGCGCGGCAAAAAACGACCAATAAACTTTGACCTCACCAACTGGCAGTCAAACTATTTATTAAAAATAAAAAAAAAAAAAAAAAATTAAACAACACAAACAAAGCGCAGAGACCGAAATCTAGTTAAAGTTTATATTTTAATGGGCAGGCAAAAGTATTTTTTTTTTATTTTTTGCTTATCCCTTGAACAATAAATTGAGTGCGATTTCAGATTCCAATTGCTACTGTTGCGCGCATATATATGTATAAATATATATAGAAAGGGGCGTGGCAAGGGGAGGCAGCATTGTGCTGATAGCTAGTGCATGCGACAATCGAATGGCAAATCGATTGAAAATGCATACAAAAATGCCAGCCAAATGAGCTCTGTCCTGTTCTCTCTCTTTCTCTCTCTCACTCTGTCTTTCTCGCTCTAGCACTCTCTGCTGCTATATATAGCTACCTCTAGCTAATATTCAAATGGAATTCGGGTGCATTGAACTCGTTGCAAGGTGTGAATTTCGCCAGGAGGCAGATAAACATAAACAGAATGAAGGAAAAACTGGAGCACGCTCCCAAATAGAAGCACAGAAGTTGGACAGCAGCAGCAACAACAACAGCAGCATCAGCTATAAAGCAATAGATATGTGTATAAAAAAATAGTCATAACAAAGCAGTTTTACAGCATGGCATATGCTCGAAATGTTGATAAAAAAAAGAAAGAAAGAAGAAACGAATGAAACTTGCTAACAGTTCTTGAGAAATCATAACAGAGAACTCTTCTAACAACCCGCCTTCAAATGAAATTAAAAAGTTCAGCTTCAACTTTGATAAACGGAATGTGCTACAGTTGAGCCACTCTCTTGGCGAACATTTAACAGAGTCGAGTGCTTCTTCTCTCTGCTCTTCTTACGTTATTCTGACAATTTTTCAGCTGCCAAAAACTTGGCCCGAAAAACTTGTCAACTATGCCGAAGAAGAGTTGTCAGAAAAGTAGCGAACGAAATTTTACACACTTGAGTAGTTGGTGCAATTTGTATGTAGCACAGTGTAACAAATGACAAGAAATGTCTGAGAAAAACTGAAGAGTGCGATAAAAGTAATTATTTGAATAATAAACTAGGTCTCTGAAAAGTGATTAGCGAGATAAGTGCAAAAAACAAAAAGTAATTAGAATGCAAAACAAAAAGAAAAGAAGAGTTTATAAAACTGTATTAAAACGGAAAAGTTAATAAAAGCAATTTCACTGCGAGTTGGGAAATGGGCTCCATAAATGACCTTTACTCGACTCATCCATCAAAAAGCTTAGTTTAGTTCAAGTATATTTATTTATAAACTTAAAAATTACATATTGTTCAATTCTCAAATTCACCTCCATGAGTGAAAGATAATTGATTCATTATTAAAAATCACTTCAACAGTAGAGCTATAGGTGAAATGTGATAGTATCTGAGTTGAGAGTATATTTTATTATCTTTCTCTAATGCATTGTCTCATGTGCTTTAACTAATTCGCTTAGCTCTAGAGCAAAGTTTCTTTTAAGTTCAGCTTGTTCATGATTTATACGCAAACGCTTTGGGGACATTTGTAATAAAATTTTCAAAGCATATTTCATGCGATGCTTGAAGTGGACCAAAAAGTTCTGCCGTCTCTAGAAGTGTAGGAGATAGAGAGGGAGAGAGAGTGGGAGAGGGGGAGAGTGAATGGGAGCGTGCCTGTGTGCGAGGGAGAGAGTGAATGCAGCAATGGGAAGCTGCTTTGTCAGCTTGCAATTTGTAGCAGCGCCTTGGCAAGTTATTGTTATAGCCTCTGCTCGATTGACTGTCCGTCCGTTCGTCCGTACGCCTGTAATGTCACGCTGTGATTGCGCCGAGAGCAAAATCTCAGTTACAGCAGCAAATTCGCAATTCTCCATGCTCGACGACTATTTGTCTCGAGTGCAATGCAGTTGCGCTACGAATTGTGTCTAGTGGCGCACTCCCCAGTCGCAATGGCCACGCCCCCGCACCCCCCACTTTTAACAAGCTGGCTGCCACCCACCATGCAGCTCTCCCCAGGCGCTCGACCCGCAATGCACTTTGCTGATTATTTGTCTCGATTTTTTATACCCTGAACCCATTGAAAATGGGAAATCAGGGTATAATGGTTTTGTGAAAAGTATGTAACAGGCAGAAGGAATCATCGCAGACCCCATAAAGTATATATATTCTTGATCAGGACGATGAGCTGAGTCGATATAGCCCTGTCCGTCTGTCCGTCCGTCCGTCCGTCCGTCCGTCCGTCCGTCCGTCCGTCCGTCCGTCCGTCCGTCCGTCCGTCCGTATGAGTGCGTCGATCTCAGAAGTTAAAGGAGCTAGAGAGCTGAAATTTTGTATGCATACTCGTGTATACCATACGCAGTACGAGTTTATCATATTTTTTCGATAACTCATTCGATATCTTTTTTATCGAGGATAATCGATAAATTTATATTGTTTTTTCAGCCTAATTTGAACACTATTAGACCTAGAGACTTCAGATTTACTGTGTATATACATTTGATGGGCACACACATTTTGTAATTTACAGATTTTGGATACCACGCCCCCTTCGCCCCAAATTTGTAAAAAACGTATATCAAGTACTAGAGACTTGTGCTTTGGAATGTACACACATTTGCACATAATGATTACGTTCTGAAAGTTTCATTAAGATTGTACGTCTACAAATGAAATTATTCAACAAATAAATTCTCATAATATTGCCCACACTGCAGCGCAGCCCAAGCGCAGTCGCTGCTTACTGCGCAGTTAGCAGAGCGCGGGCCTATGCGTGGGGGTGGATGCATGTGTATGTATGTGTGCAGAATGATTGGAACATCAGCACGGAGGGTTCAGGGTATCTCCTAGTCGAGCAGTCTCGACTAGAGCTTTCTTACTTGTTTTTTTTTGTATATATACATATAATTTTTTTTTAAACTTTTTTAATGCGCCACGTGACGTAGCTATTGTCATTGCTGCTATTGTTGTTGTTGTTATTGTAGTTGCAGCTGCAATCAATTTGACACAGATTTAGCTTGAGATTGAAATCAATATCAATTGTGTCACGGCGCTGCTCAGGGACGCGCCTTACAGCAGAGCGCTTAGATGCTGCAGCGCCAAAGCAATTAACCAGCCACCTGGCTATATACTTAAATATATGTACGTACATATATATATAACAGTCGTGTGTGTGTGTGTCTGCATACAAATTAGTTTTAATATTTGCTAGTCATACGGGTAGCAGCAGCAAACGCAAATGGGTTGAGAGGCTGCCACATGCAACATGCAGCGTGCCACTTGCCACTGCCGCTGCTGCTGCTGCAGCAAACTTAACTCGACTTCCGTTCATTACGAGTTGTATTTTCAATCTTGCAACATGGCAAATTTGCATATTTGTGCGTAGCCAATGCTAAAATATTTTCCCACAAATAAAAGAAAACAAGTAACGAGTGCTTTGGGTGGGGGTATGCTCGACTAGGAAATACCCGTAGTAGCCTCAGTTGAATATATATGCATGTACGAAATAGCTCATAAATAATATGCCCTTCCTAACAATTTGCTATTGAAAGGTGAAATGAAAACAAAAGACCCAAACTGAAAAACTACGCACCATAAATTGCATGCTTAGCTCGTTGTGTTGCACTTGTGTTTGCATTTCAAGAGGCTTGTGTTGTGCACTATGTAGGATCGATTTACAGCGCTGAATAGCTCTGCAAATACATATATATATATTCCTATGCACATACATATACATATACACACAAATATATATAGTGCGCTTGTTGATGCAGCCCACACTTCAGACACTGAGCTTATCCCCACCACTCGAGCCTATTTCATCTGTGATTTGTTATTGTAACAGTTGTGAACAGTTGTGGCCCATAAAATCCAGAGGAAAAACGAGTCGATAACCTTTTCATAATTAAATAAATCAAATGTGTGTGTGTGTGTGTGTGTGTGTGTGTGTGTGGGTTATATCTGCAGACGAGAGCAGACAGCTGTAATTGGGCATAAAATTAGTAGAGAAAAGGTTAATTAACTTTGATTCCATTAAATATTGATTGGCTAAAGAGTTGCTAAGGGAAGTATGTTAAATATAGGCGAATAATATTACAAAATATATATAGCATGAGCAATGGTATGTTTTGTAATGGTGTCGCAAAGATTATGTTGAAGTGCTGTTAAAAATAATCATTTAAAGAGAAATAATAATACAAATCAATGAACTCTGCGATTCACATGCTCATGAGTCAGGCTTTGCTCGACATATTTACATATTTCTTGTACATGAGATAAGAAATCATATCAAATATATATATATTTGTATATCTTGATGTGATATTCCAGATTATATATATTTATAATTTTCATATTTTCATGAATCTCAACGCCCCTTTTTACGCATTTATTATCAGAGCAGCTTGATCTTAAATAAACACATGCTGACCAACATTTTATTGAGGGGTGTATATCGAAACCTTCAAGCGTCATAGCTATATATGAGTAAGCAAGACATATGAAAGAGATGGGTAGAGTGTGTGAGAGAGAGAGAGAGAATTAGAGAGTGAGAGTGTGTGTGTGAGCTGTTGCTCAACAGCTGAGAAAAAAGAAATGCCCGAAAGTGTGATACAGCTGAGAAAGGGTCTTTTACATGGTTGGGTCGCGCGCTATAAATACGAAATGTGCTGCAGGCGCTGGCAGAGGAGAGCGACGGCGGCTGAGGCAGGAGAGGGTAGGGACATGGGGGCGTTGCGGCAGGAACTGCCGTTGAGGCAGTGATGCGCATCCTGAGCAGCGTTTCCTTTGACGTCGGTAAGCAGGTCACGTGAGCCAAATTGCTTAAGACTTGCGCTAGCCGAGGCAGTGGGGTTGTGGGGCTGTGGGGATGTAAGGGGTGGCGCCTAGCTGTCATTGAGCACAAAGGCCGCCTAACTCGCCCGACTGTGTCAAAAGCTCGCGGCACTCGCACTCAAGTCACTCCCTTCGTCCGTCATCGAGTCCGTCTATAGGGGCAGTAAATGTGATTGCTGCCCCACCTGACGACCTCCTGCGATTCTGTTGCTGCTGCTGCTGTTTGCTCTGCTTTTGGCCTCGTGCGTGTTTTTGTTGTTCTTGAGTTTCCACGTTTTCTGCTGATTTTGTTTGTTTTGTTTTTTTTTTTTTTTTTTCATTCTTTATTTTATAATATATACATAAAAAGAAGCATGTTAAAAATTTGCTAGATTTTAACGCTTGTTGTTGGCCTGACTTGATTGCAATTGTTTTAACGTGTTTGAAATATTTTAAGAGACTCGAGAGTTGGTTGTGCATGAGTGTGAGTGTGTGCTGTTGTTGTGGCTGTGTGTGTTTATTTGTGTGTTATTTGTTTGTTTGTTCTGCTTGCGTTTTTTGTTTTAGCCACGCATTCGCAGTGAAGTTGTTGCTGCCTTATAAATACATAAATACATAACATAAAATACAAACAAACACATACACACGCTAGCACACACACACACACACATACCACGCACTTGGGCTCGCTCTTGGTAGAAAAAAATCAATATTTGCGCCGTGTCGCCGTCAGCGTTGACTGTTTTATTTTATTTTTTATTAGGATTTATGCCCTAGACAAACAGTCAGCAAAAGGTATAATAATATCATAAAGCGAATGCAGTCAATGAATGAATTACTATATAGAACTGTCAAGAAATGCCCGATGTATAGTAGTAATGTAGTTATAAATAATTTCTGATATATTTTATATATTTTTATATTTTATATTCATATATTTTTTTTAAATGTATATAATTTCACATATATTTCTATTCATATACATTTCATTGAAATTTACTTACACAATATTAATATACTATAATTTGAAAAAAGTATATACACATATCTATTTAAATAAATACCTAAAATATGATAATACTATAATAGATACAGCGCTATGGATCTTTGATTTAAAAATTCCACATATACCAACTGCACTTTTCAACGACTTTTAGTTCAATACAGGGCATCAACCTAGTCGTTCATATCCCTGCAAAGGCACGCTTGTTATTTGGTCTCTTTGTTTTGCGACAACTCGCTGATAAGACTGATGAGAAACGGATGCGTGTGTTGTGCCTGGAAATGACGCCTACAGCCTGCTCCTATATCTAGTCTATATATACATATATAAATTTTTATACATATATTTGTACTTGATTATTCAACCAGAATGCTAATATAAATTGGCGCAGCTCACGCTTAACACGCCTAAAGTGCAACCAGTTGGCAGAGAGCAGAAAAGTACACAGTATTTGGCAACTGGACTTTGTTCGCTGCTTGGAACAACGCCACAGGCACTTTTGAACTAGTTCCAGCAGCTGTTGAACGAACGAACGAGCGAGTGGGCTTTGTCATATATGGGTCCATTGCTCTTTTGGGCGACCATTAACTGGCTCTGCCACACAGCTTCTGCTGCATGCTAAACGCGAGAAATTTTATTTGTGCCTTTTCCCCTCCAGTATTTTCCTTTTCTTTGTGCACGATAACGAAACGCAGCTAAAAAACCAAAAAAAAAAAAAAAAAAAAAAAAAAGAAATGAGTCAAACCTGAAGCTCTGGACCAGCTGGACGAGGCACTCGACTCGTGCTGCTCCAGTTCTTCGAGAGTTGAGTCCAAAAAACGAGTTTTTCGGCACTTGCCTAGACGGGTTAACAACTCCGAGTTGAGTTAGGCCTAGTTTTTATTTTTTTTTTTGTTATATAGCCAAACTCTCGACGAGTGCAACTTGGATTTAGAGTTGTTGGCTTCGTATACGTTTTTACGAGCGCGCAACAACATTTTATGGCTCTTACAGACAAATTGTTTGGCAGGAATTACAAATAACTGCAGCTGAGACTAACAGTTAGTTCAAATTGGTTCTGAAATGGATAAGCTTAGAGCTGGTAAAACTGAAAAGACGTCAGAGATATAATCTGTGTCAAGTGGACTATAAAAGTTGGCGAGTTAAGAGTAGAAACAGTGAGTCTTTGAGATGTTCTGAAGCTGAAAGTGCTTAGAAAAAGATTTTTTTGTAGAGTTATTTTCGAGAAGGTCTTTCGAAGGTCTTCTGAAAATAATAAACAAAATTTATTTTCCATTTCGAAAATTTTATTATATTTTATTAGACGAAATATATTCCAAATAAATAAGCCAAATTTCAAGTCTCAGAAGGACTTACAGACAGTCAGAGGGATGGACGCAGAGACGGACAACAATACGAAGATTGTATAAAGCGAAGATACTCATTTCACTTCCTGAATGAGTATACCTAAAAACATTTTCAACTTTTAACTCTTATCAAAATTCTCTTCACAACTTTGATGTTTCATAAAGCATTCTCCTCTTGAACTTGCGGATGTAAAACTTTGTGATGAATCGCTTTCTATATTTATGTGACTTAAATTTATTGTTTATGCATATTCAAACGCTGTTGATTTTTGTGATTAAGCAAGCGCAGATTGTTTTAGGCCTTTAATTGAATTATTGTGTTGTCTGTCTTCGTCACGCAATGAAATTTTAACAAATTTTCGTTTCAAGTTGTTTGTCTTAGCGAAAGTTCGTTGTTTGTTGTCTGAGTGTGACAAACGTGTTGCAAATCGCTGTCGAGTGACACAAACGCCGAGCCCCTGGCCGCGCATCGAGCCTTGGGCGCAACGTGTGGCATTAGAACCTAAGCGAGGGCACGCGAGCGAGCGAATGAGTGAAAAAAAAAATCCCTCAGCGGCAGCGGCGGCGGCTCCAGTTCTAGTTATGCAGCTATATGTCTCGGCTTTCATGACTAATTACTTGGCTGGGGTAGAATGGATTCGAGGTCGGGATCGGGGTCGTGGTCGGTCGGTGGGTAAGTTGATAAGGTTAAGCGCTCGCGTCCCTGCACATTGAATGCCGAGGATTATATTTTTTAATATTTCTCTTTTGCGCAAACATTTGAGCAGCTGTACATGCGGGTGGTCAGAGCGAGGGTGGCGAAGGGGTCGCTGTTGTCTATGGACACCGTGTATATCGTGTGTATTGTGTAAACTTTGGCTCAATTTGCTGCGACCCTAATGAAGTTATGGCTCGTGAGGGCCCCCTGTGGAGTTGGAGGAGCTGTCGATGGAGCTGGCGGAAGCCCCAAAATGGCTGGGACTGTGTGCTTGGCTGCCGTTATTTGGTTTCATGCATAAAATAACGGCACATAAGTGCAAGTTGCAAGCTGCATGTAGCATGTAGCATGTGGCATGTGGCAAGCGGCAGCTTTAATGAAAATTGCAACCCGGCCCAGCCGCTACCTCGTCTTGGCCCGCGTCCTGGCGAGCATTAAATCCAATTTTGCGCTGCTAGTTTTTTGAGTGGCAAAGCACACACACACCCACACACACACATACACACAGATTTGTTGGCACACTCGACGCCATTTGTGCACATATTAATAGGTGTAAAAGCTTCAGGTTTATAATGTTATGCCTCGCTTGCAAGTGTCGCCTGGCAAGCTGTTGCATAAATCAACTTTGGCAGCGCGCAGTGGGAATGAGGATCACAAGGGTGTGGGTGTGGCGTGGGCGAGCATTGGGTTAAAGGGGGGTCCGAGGTGCCACAAACTATGTCAAGTGCCCGCCCGCACTGAACAGCATTCAGCGTTCGCCCAGTGCCCCATCATGCATGCTCTATAAAATATTTGTTGAAACTTGTGCCAAGCTCCCCCCTAAACTACGCCACCGCCCCCATCTCCATCAGTTTTGCCCATCTGCCCGACTGATGCTTCGGGCGTTGATAAGCGCACTTTGAGTTGCGCCACTTGAGGCCGCACGCAACGTGTAATCACAAAATACGTAGCGAGTAGAGTTTAATGTTGCTCAAGTGCTTAGCAGCTACGACTACCCACAGTCAAGCGGCCTCCACCCTGCTCCGCCCTCTCACCCCCGCCCGACCACTTGTCCGTTTGCTTTATTAGCCTAGCGTTGCAGCACGAAACGAACGAAAATGTGTTTTTGCTTTTTCGGTCTATGTTAAAAATCGTGTTTATGTCTGGCAGCTTCTGATTGTAGTTGCAGCTGTTGTTATGCCTTGTTATACCTTGAGAAGGTGCTGAAGGAAGGAAGGGTGTGCAGCGGATGTAGATAGGGTAGAGTATGCAGATAAGCGAAGGAATATTATTTAAAGTGAATATATTGGAAATGAATTTCATTTCAGTTTCAAAGCAAAACAGATAAACAAGATTGTATATAAAAAAGAATTTCTTAGTTAATTGATCTGAATTAAATGATTTTTTAATAATTTAAATATAGATTTCATGAAATATTTGATGTCAGAAGAATATTTCTCAATCCCCAGACAATTTTCTAGTTAGGGTATTTCTCCATCGAGCACTCCTTTATATTTATAGCATTTCTAGTTGATGTGACTGCTGTTGCTGCTCGTCAACAAGCTGACAATTTGCTGTCTGAGTGTTCGCTGTCGCCTGTTGTCGACAGCAACAACAATAATAATAATAACAACGGCAACACGCGGCAACAGCAATAAAAGTGCTAAAAAGTTTTATGCCCCTGGACTGCATCCTGTTTTAAGAAGCAGCAGCAGCAGTTGCTGCCATTGTCCATGCCTAGCTCTCATTCTACACTGCTGAGAAAAATGTTTAATCTTTACCAACTCAAATAAGTGTTGAATGTTGTTGTCGTAGTTGTTGTTGTTATTGTTACTGCTGTGGTTGTTGTTGAAGTTGTCAAGCTCAAAAATGACGCAACACACCGGCAATTTGGCCAATGTGAATTGGTGCTTGTGGAGAAAGAGTATTAGATGAGAATGAACTTGGAAAAGTCATAGATAATATTTCTGGAATGGGCAAATGAGCATTAACATAACATAACATAACAACATAATATAACATAACATGACAATAATTTAACATAATTATTTAATCTATGCTTTTCTTACTCTTTAAACTTCTTTATAGAGCAACTGCAATTCGTTGTTTTCATATACGTTGCATTGTTTTTTATTTTGCTCTGCAGTTGCTTTGCTTATCTTTGGCTTCATTCATAATTTTTGTCGCATACGCGACAGAGGGTTGTTCGTTGGCTTTGCTTTTTACACCTGAGCCTGTGTGTGTGTGGGTGTGTGTGTTAGCATGCAGGTATCCTTCATGCGGGTGGTTTGGTGAATTGTAAAACTTTGTCGCGTTGTCAAGCTATGTGGCTCTGTTTCTATTTATGTTATGGGCACACCGACTCCTGCTGCAATGTCTGCGCTGTCTGCAGACAACCTCAACTCCCAACCCGCCCACAGCCTACCTACACCTTCACTTTGGCGACGTCACGTATGGCACGGCTGCGTGACTTGCGTGTATGTGTGTGTGTGTGTCTATATGTAACTAACTCCCTGAAGTAGTCTGCCCACGCTTAACGTCACGTATACATATATTTGTATGGAAATGACATCAGCCGAGCCCTCAATGCCAGCCAGCTGCATTGCGCGCCGTAAGGAAATTAAATACTCAAGTCGGATGTTGCTGAAATTTCCGCTTGGAATGCGGCTTTCGTTGCGTTGCTTTCAACCGCCAGCCGAAAAGTCTAGTAGAATTTGCAGAACTCCCCACGGCCCGGCCCGGCAATCAGAGCGAATGACTCGCAACGGAATTCCCTAACTGAAGTTTAGAATGGAAGAGAGGGAGGCGAAATGAGAGGCTTTTGATTTTGTGTAATTTTCATGTTCTTTTTATGATTGCAAGTCTTAGAAAATGTCGCTAGCGATTCGCACTAATGTCGCACCTTTGAGTTCGATTAGTAAGTTTGGAATTCTGTTTGAAAGTTGCTCAGACTCATTAGAATTTCGCTTTGTGCAGTTATGAACGCATTCATGTTTTAGACAAGTGATTGACAGTTGCTAGCTCTCAATTGAAAGGGTGTATATTGGCTTTGAGTGGAGTGAAGGGTAATCAATCGCAAACTGAGAAAGTGTCGTCGTTCGATATAGTGCAGCTGGCTTTTAATATCCTGAATTCTTTCAGATGCATCCCTCTGTCTCGTTGCTAAATGAGGGAGGGAAGAAGACTTCCATAAACAAACATCAACTCAAACTTTTATTCCCTTACAATTTGAACTTTACCCCAGGCGAATCAAGATTCTTGCATCTTGCATATTTGACAATGGGAATTCGCCAGCAAATTGGCAAAACAAACAGCGCCTATTCAATTAGCTGCAAGCCCTAATGACATTTGACACAGGCATTCGGCTGAATGCATTTTGCTGCTCCAATTTGTGAACAAATGCAAGCGTGCCACATTTCGGGGCACCCTTTGTCGTGTGTGTGTGTGTTTGTAACACTTTTGCCTCAACTGCAGCAGCAGCAACAGCAAATGTCACACGAATGTGGAGCATGTCATATATATATATATTTATATACACATATACAGATTTTTTGTTGCATGCAAATGTGGCCGTTGCCGCAGTTGCATGCATGCTTCTTCTGTTGTTGCACATGTTGACCACATGCCGAGTAGCTGAGGAGAATTTTCACCTCCAATAATACGCATTGCCTTCTTTCTTTTGTGTTGATTTAACGAGTGAGATAAACGCCGCAGGCCACTTAACCAATCCAATTCCGATTTGGATTCCAGTTCGAATTCCAATTCCCAACTAGAGGCGAGTTAAACGTGTGCGTGTTTGTCTGATAAGAGTTGCCCCGGTTGCTGTTGTTGTTGCTGCTGCTGCAGTTGCTGCTATCAACACAAACATTCCATTTGGACATTTTTCATTTTCATTTCGGTTTACGAATTTTTTGGGTTTTGGGGTCAGCTAATGAGTGCTGCAGCATTTACAAAGTTTGTTTTTGTATTGTTGCTCCCTTCGGTAGAGCGATAAAGCGGTTGCTGCGGCCGCTGCTGCTGCTGCTGGCCATAATTGACGACGCTTGGCGATAACAGTGCCTCGCCTTAGGGACAGTTGTGCTTGCATTTATCATTATGTGGAGGGAAGAGGCAGCTAGAGGGGCCAGCACACGTGCACATGCTACACGCTTGACCCAATTGAATGCAGTGGGGCGATGGCATCCACACAAGACAAATGGCTGCCAATGATGCAAACGAAAAACCAAAAGCTGAAGCGAAACCTTTCGACTAATTGCTGCAATCGGCAGACCCACAGCGAGCTGCTGCTGCAAAGCCTCGGCTCGCCGCCAAACTTTAGCCCAATTCAAGTTTAAAAATAGCTTAACTCTTTAAATAGACCCAAACAGTGGTAGCTTTGGCCTCGCCAATGAGCTCACCCAGCGCGAATACCGAATCGAAGCGAAGCGAATCGAAGCAACCGCAGCAGAATCAACAGGATCTACTACGAACAAGGGCAACAACAACATCGCCCATAACAATAAAAACAAAGCAAAGGCAAATAGTAAATAAAGTGTCTATAGTTATGGCATGACATGGCTAGTGATACTAAATAAATATCTTCTAGTTATACTCTGTAAATATTAGAAAATGTTTAAGGAGGGCGTACTGAAAGTTGAGCAAGCTTTTGTGATGGGTAGGGTAGAGAGTTATGCAATCTATCCATCTTTAAACTCTTCTACAAATGAGAATTAGAGAGTTAAGTATTGAAGATTTGTATTTAATATAAGGAAATATATTATGTAATGATATAATAGTTTTATAGTCTAAAAGTCTACAAAAATTATATCAAAATTCAATAATATTGTCCACATATAATAGACAACTTGACTTGTTGCTCTTTGCTAGGTAACTTCTCGCAAACCTTTGTTTCAGTTTATTAACTGTTTCTCCCTTAGCATAAATATTTATTTGGTGATTAGCGTCAAATGAACTGCCAGAGGTCGTCATTCACATAGTTGTTCAACTGCTTGAAGGCTGCTTCTTCCTCGATTGCGTGGCGCGTGTGACAGTGACATCAAGCCTTAAATGACTACGCCGTATTGTGTCCTTGTTGCTGTCCTTGTTGTTATTGTTGTTGTCGTCATGGACAGACGTGGAGTAATATCCACTTCTAGTTCTAGTGTCTCGACTGGCCGTAGGACGTCAAAAAAGACGTGTAAATATTGCCACCTTATAATACACACCCACACTAACACACAGACAGACATTCATATAGCCACACTCCTTTACTCACATCATGCTGGCCCTATTCTGCGACGTCCTGGCGCCATGTTCATGGCACACTTGGAGAAAAACTGCTACAGAATATGCTAAATGAAATAGGGAAATATTCTAAAATTAAGTGAAGTATTTATATTTATAAGAATTTCGCATAATATCGGTGGAACTAGATATATTTTTATACATATATGTATCTCTATCCCTTAATCAAAATGTTTCTAGATTTCCATTTTATATGTATATGTATTATATATTGAATCTTATAATTGAGATCTTTATCTTTCAAGGTAAATATCCTTAAGTCTCGCTTTACGACTATCTTGATATCTGAAACTTCATTTCTATCTTCATATTTTTGTATCTATCTTCTATCTTGCATTTAATATTTCTCCAATAGCTTAACTAATTCTCCTCTTTCTATATGCCTTTTCATATGTTTTCCTCCAACAATTATTTCCAATTTCTTGGTTTCTTCAATGCGCTTACCAGAAGTTTCCCCATTCGCTGCCTTCGCTTGGTTCTTATTACAGTTGTTTTGCTTGTTGTTGCCTTCTAATCGCGCACAAATATTGTTTTAATAATTCAATGCATTTTTTTCTATTGTATCGCGTTTGCCTGTTTAACATGCAATTAAGTTGGCTTACACATGCCACATGCCACATGCCACATGCCACATGCCACATGCCACATGCCACAGCTTCGTTTCCTCGGCCCAGAGCGCTGCCATTGCCATTGTTGACGAAAATTACGGTTGTTTGTAGTGCCAACAATTGCAACTATTAAACAGCAGCTCCAAGTGGGAGCGTCGACAATTGCCGGTTCCATTGCCAACGATAGCTGCAGTTGTGGTCCTGCTCATGCTGTTGCTCCTGCTGCTGCTTCTCCTGCTCCACATACGGGCCGAGTTGTTGCTTTTGTTCTGGTTGGTCAGTGCCCAGAGTACATTGCATGCCATTTTTAATTTTTTCTTCCCTTTCAATGTGGGCAGCGCTCAGGTTACCCAACAACAGCAAAACATGCGACAGATGACGTTTATCCATCCGCAACCCTCTCTTTTCAGCTCCTTCTCCGCTTCTCTCTCTCTCCCTCTCTGTCTTACTTTGTTCATGCTTTTTTATCGTCTCGATTTCGTCATCGTTCAACAAAATTAACGCCCCCTTTTTATAGTGAATGGATGTGTGTGTGTGTGTGAGTGTGTTTATTTAGCTGTTCTGCGTTTTTATACCCTGTTTAAATGAAGCTTAAAGAATTTTATGCACAGACTGAAAGTCTATGAAAAATTTAATTTGTACGCCTTTCTACTAAATTAAATCCGTATTTGATTAGCATAAATCTTGTAAAGTATCATTTTTATTTAAATGAACGAGTCTTTGTCATAGAAGCAATATGTTTATCAGACAGAAGAGTATAGGGGAATATGTCATATTAAAGTGTAGAGTTTTAGTCAACGATTTCAAGCAATTAATCAATCTTCTTCTATAGACTTTTAAGTATATTCAAGAATCATTCTTTAGATAAGTAGCTAACTTTAACAACAATTTTATTAATATAGATTAAAGTCTGTCAAATTTCATGGAGTTCTTAATATAGATAGACATTTGAAGTATACCTAGCATCTTCAGTTCCACCAAACACTAAACCTAATCCTATAACAGAGCATCTTCTCGTCAAAAGCTTCCACACTTAATTCCTCGTTACATTTTGACATTTGAGCTCCTGTTTTCTTCCCCCAGTTGTTGTTATATTTTCGCTAATTAGATTTCTGGGTTAATTTTTTTGTGCTGCATGGCAAATTGTTTGCCATTTTTATTTTTGTATGGAGTTTCATGTTGTTTGTTGTTTATTTAGCTGGCTAATTACTGGATGGCGGTTCCTTTTGCTGCGGCTGTGCCATTGACCCCAGCCGCTAGGATAAACATAATTTTACACAAATAAAATGCACAATATACAAATATTTCATTAGCAGCAGCGGCAGCTGCAAAAGGACACAGACACAGAGGAAAAGGATCAGGAGCAGGAACAGGAGCAGGAACAGAAGCAGCAGTAGGAACATGTTTGAGTGGGCGGCTCGGGTGGTGTTCCATTAAAGTAATGAGCTCATCTCATCATTGCGCCCCGTTGCTGTTGCATGTTTTGAGGTTGACAAAGCCAGCCCCCGCGCAGCACACACAGCCACATAATGCGCCGACGGCACGCAGCGTTTCCTGCCTGGGTCACGTCCTCCGACTCTGACTACAGCTCGACTCCTTTTCTGCCTTCTGTTCTTTAGAACTTCACACGTTCATTGACGCAGCGCCAGCCACCAGTCAGGCAGTCAGTCAGCCAGCTAGCAGCTAAAAATGCGTCAAATTGTGCGTTACCAGCGACACGCCCCCAAAACGCCAAGCCAGCTGGCATGCTTGGGCTCCCCCTAGCTGCTGCTTTGCCCCCCTTTTGCTCAGATCACGTTCGCATAGAACTGCAAAGAGTGTCTGTCTGCATTCCAGGGCTTGAGCTTTGCTCTACTCTGCGTCCAGCTGTGTGGGGCATATGCGTGCCCAGAAAGAGGCGCCATGCAAACAAATGTTCATGTAACGCGACTATGATATACCCTGCATGTGAGATGGGACAATCAATATATTGATGAAACTGAAAAGTTAAGTAAACTAGCTGAAAATAAAACGTTGACTGATACCAGAAAAGTTCTTTGAGAAGCCCTCTCTCTTATTATATACAACACTTCATGCCTAGCTTTAAACATATGCAACTTGTTGTCTGCATTTCTTAAAGATATTAAACAGTTGTTTGCACTTAATTTTTTGTATTTATCGTCAGCTGCTTTGCAACTACGTGACAATTTAATAATTGTGCAAATGAAGCTTAATATTGTAGTACTTATATTTGCCTCTCTCTCTCTCTTTATACATATATACCCTTATTGTTTGTAATCTCCATATGGGCGCCGCCTGCCAAGCTGCGAGGCCATCTGATTGATTCACTCACATGAACTTGTCACGTCGACCCTGAAGCTGGTCAGAATATACTTACATCAAATATTCATACATCTACTACATACACACATATATATGTAGTTTATATATATATATATGATCTGATCAAAGTGTAGCTTATTATGATTATTGCTTTTTAGTTCATTTATTTAATGACATTTCTGCGGCGGCTGCTGCTGAGGGCGAGCGGGCAATTATTTTAATGTCGCCTGGCTGTCATAATGCGCACGCTTCCCTTGGCTCTCCTCCTCATACTCATCCCCTCCTCCTCCTGCTCCTCGTCGTCGTCATTGTTGTTTATTGACTTGACACGGAACAACAAGTTGTCCACAGAGCACAACAATAACAACAACAGCAATTCGAGTGCTGTAAACAACATTTCAGAGTGTTCAATAAATGCGCCTTGTCCATTGCGAAATGTTGACTAGCTGCCGGCACTGAAGTAACTCTATGTATACCCAGAGTACTTTACAGGGTGTATGCCATTTATTGACATGTGTGACTCGTACCAACTGAACTTCCATTCAATTCAAATTTGACTTAGTAATTGTCCTACTCGAATGTTCAGCTATTCATAGCACTTCAACTTTTAAAGAATTCACTCAGATATTCAAGCATATTTAATTGACTTGTAACATTTCGACAATCTGTTTAAATATTTCATGATAATTTCCAGCAATTTTGTAAAACGAACAACTTTATTTCAATTGACGCAATGCTTTATTTATATGATGAATAATATGATGATTGTACTCTTATTCTCTAGCAGAGCGAGAGTAGGTCCTTTAGCTATGGCATTAAGTATGTCATAATTGAAAGTTTCATAAAGTAGAGAATATAAATATAACTATTTTATTTATTGAGCTGAAACAAATTTTATAAATGCAGTTAAAGGTAGTTTTAGGAAAGATTGAGAGTCTAGATCATAGTGTGTATATTATGTATATTCACAGAGTATATCTTAGTCGGCTACTTCCTTCTGCAATAGAGTTGTTATTGCAAATTGATTGTGTTTTAAAGCCCATTCGCATTGATGACTTATGCGAGCTTAACAAACAGTCGCATAAAAAAGGCAAATGAATGTATTCATTGATATGGATATGCTTGTTATTGATATTTATTTATATTTATAAAAATATTTATATTTATTTGCTACTCCACTTACACACGCATGTGTACAAATAGCATTGTGATAGATTTATGTGCGCTGCATTAATTTATTGCAACGCATTCGTTCGTCTTGGCCATTCGTTATGTGTAGAAGCTAAAGCCCAAATGTCGGAAATATTTTATGCAATTTGCCCTGGCGACAACAAATTCAATTTCGATGCAAGGAAATTCCAATTCTTCAATGGCAGCAAAAATAAAACTAAAAAAAAAAAAGTCGCTGGATTTTCTCGCTCAGGGAATGTTTCACTTATGCAAACGGGAAAGGAAAAACGAAAAAGGAGTCGCATCTGGGGATAAATAAATCTACATTTATTTGCTCTGGCACACATTCGACTAGCGTGTTGTCTATAACTCTCTTTCCATGTCGCTTGTCTCTCTGGCTATTAATCGATAGCACGTGACTCTTTTAAGGTGAACGACTGACAGTAAGACATAGCGAAAGGGGAGGCTTAACGGGCAAGTGGAACAACAACAACAACAACAACAATAAGAACAGCTGGCACAGGGCAACAGGAGTAGAACGTCACAAAAATTGACTTTTTAAGCAGCTGACAAGCAGAGAGGAGTCGTACGGACCGGAGCGTATACGTATTGTAATAATGTGGCGTAATAAAATCCCTTCCCGTACAAACCCCAAAAAATAATGTAAGGCAGCAGCAGGCAGGCCACACAGACACACACACACACAGACAGTCGGACAGAGATGTATCTAAATGAGGGTGTGGGCGTGTGTGGGCGTATCTATGCGTTCTGGTTTTTGTCAGACTGTCATCAGGAAATGACGGCATCACGGCATTTACAGTTAATGCCTTTATGTCCTCGAGGATTGGCGCACGCTGTCAAGCCGCAGCCCCATTTCGTTTCATATACATTTTTGCATTTTATTTGATTTTATTAGATGTGGCTCCATCAGCGAGGATTGCTTGCCCTCTCTCACTATCCCTCTCTCTGTCACACTCTCTTTGTTATCGTATATTCCTTCTGTATTGGCAGAAAGTAGTTTTGTGACACGCAAAGTGAAAATTTGTATGCTAAATAGCAAGCTTTATTTGATTCGCAAAGTGAGAAAATGTGAACGAGAAAGAATCCGGCAAGAGGCTTGGGTCTCTGATTGAGCTATGTCGGTCAGTTGGGTTGCTGTGTGAAGGGTTAACGGAAGGAGTACAATTTAGCTCTGTTCTGTTTATTTGCTTACATATTCTGTTCTCTTTTATATTCGTGCCTTTCAATTGTTTGCATCATTTGTTCTATTCTCTTTTGTTTCTTACTTTCTATAGCTTTTTTGAACCATAAATCTCTTTTGATATATCGTTCATTACTTCTTTGATTTTTCTGTTCCCTTAACTATTCTGATTTCTCTATGTTTATTCTGCCTTTTCCATGTCTTTAATTCTCTCGCTTTCATAGGTGGTTCTTTCGTACTGCATTTTGTTTACTGCCAGAGCTAAATTTTCACCCTTCTATGCAATTCTCATCAAAGAAATGCCGAAGAAGATATTTTCGCACTCGTAGCTCATTGTGGCTTTGTTTGTCATAATTCAATTGTAAAGTGTAACTTACTTTAACTCGGATTATGCCAAAAACCTTAGGCAAAGTTAGCTTGATTGTTGGTCCCATGATAATCAAATATTCGTAGCCAACATGAGCAATGGAACGGACGCATCGTAATATTAATTTCAGGTCAGGCATTTGCGTTGCCGCCTTTCAGGCGCACTCATAGCCGCAATATCCAATTAAGTATTCATTTCGTTTTGTCAACTCGAACTGTGGCAAATGCAACAACGCCTGCAATAATAACAACATCAAAAACAAAAACAACAACAATTGGGAGACATCAAAACAAGCTAGAAATTTACAATTTCATGTCATATGCCAAACGCACACAGTCTCCTGTCTCTCTCTGTGTCCCTCTGCTCTTCTCTATCGTCCTATCTTGGCCACCCACAAAGTATGTCGCTGTCAGCATTTGGATAACGGCAACTGCCACGCCCACACACCACAGCACATAGTTGCCCATCACATCCCATAGTTGCAAATGAAATATTCATATTTTCAACTTCAACTTTGACCTCTCGAATTTCAAATTTTGAATGGTTTGTCATTTTTCTTTTTTGTGGATGTCATGCGCCATGTTAAAACGCCACCTGTCGGGCAGTAGCTGGACATGTCAGGTGTGTGTGTGTGTGTGTGTTGCCCTGGCATGCTACCAATTACTATCGAGGTGTTGTATGAAAAATGTGAGCCACAAAAAAAAAAAAAAAAAAAAAAAAAAAAAAAACAGTCGGAAATTATAAAAGGCCTCAACTCAATCAAAATGAAAACAGCGCGAAAATCGGATGCAAAAATATAAAAATTTTGTATTGATGGAAGTTGCAATTCCCTTAGCAAATTATAGTACATATACAACATATTTGATATGTTCTTATATACAGTTTTTCACAATCGACATATTAGATGGCGAAAGAAAAGAGTAGACTAGACTAGAATCAAATTATATCTATGATATCTTCTTTATGGTGATTGTCAAAAGCTCATTTGATATTCTTGATTATATATGTCTGATTTATAAAGAAATTATACAATTTTAGTTTTTGCTTAAAATATATTCTTGCACAGATCCATAGTTATCTATTGTCATAATAGATAGTTATAATAATAATCTCTTTTAAATAAGAGACTTAAGCTTTATATCTATTGTGTCTACTGTATTGACAGCTGCTTTCATTAGCTAATAGACATAATTAATTGACAGCTATTGTGTTTCATGAAGACAAATAGTAGTTGAATTATAGCTAATTCCGTGCTAAAGCGCGTAAACAATAAGCTAAGCCAATAATCCAGCAAATGTTTAGTTTGTATCAAACAGAAGGTTCAAAATGAAGCTGTTATGAAGTCTTTAGTCAGAGAGAGGAGAAGAAACTTAAATAAATTTGAGTTCTATTCATAAATTAATGTTCAAATTTGTTTTATATATTTATTTGATATTTATATATAATTGTTCTATTATATTAACTAATTTATAATTAATGTCTAATCATTCATTAATTATTTTTAAATTATTATTAAATTAATGTTTAAAATATTATCATTTACATTACTCCCAAATGAGTATTCTATAAAATCTCTCAACGTTACATTTCGATGAAGTATTCAATCAAACCCCATGTAAGTCTATACAAATATAAACATATTTATATTTTTTAAATATGCGTGAAAATACTGTGCACAAAGCGAATTCACTTTACATATGTACATATATGTATGTATATACGCACCATATCGATTTGCCATTTAACATGTTAAGCGGACTTTCGTCCTTCTCTCCCGTTTGCACCGTGTGCAGGTGATAAAAATAATTTGTTAAACATTTTGTAGCTAAACCAAATGCAGCAATTCGTTGGCATTATAAAGACAGTCGCCACATAAAACCTTGGTGCGTATGTGTATGTGTCTGTGTTGTGCCTTGGTTTTTATTGCCCCTTGTTGACGCTGCTGTTGACCCCTGGCAAACGCCTTTGTTGCCGCAGACTCCGACGCTGCGGTTCATGAACTCTGTCGCCGAAATGAAAAGTTTGACTTTTATGCGCGGCGAGCAAAGTTTGTTTTTATACCCTGAACCCATTGAAAATGGGAAATCAGGGTATAATGGTTTTGTGAAAAGTATGTAACAGGCAGAAGGAATCATCGCAGACCCCATAAAGTATATATATTCTTGATCAGGACGATGAGCTGAGTCGATATAGCCCTGTCCGTCTGTCCGTCCGTCCGTCCGTCCGTCCGTCCGTCCGTCCGTCCGTCCGTCCGTCCGTATGAGTGCGTCGATCTCAGAAGTTAAAGGAGCTAGAGAGCTGAAATTTTGTATGCATACTCGTGTATACCATACGCAGTACGAGTTTATCATATTTTTTCGATAACTCATTCGATATCTTTTTTATCGAGGATAATCGATAAATTTATATTGTTTTTTCAGCCTAATTTGAACACTATTA
The DNA here is from genome assembly GCA_035047565.1 of Drosophila mulleri. Lineage (NCBI taxonomy): Eukaryota > Metazoa > Arthropoda > Insecta > Diptera > Drosophilidae > Drosophila > Drosophila mulleri. The sequence continues at coordinate 13,510,335 of JAWNPK010000049.1, forward strand.
GACCTAGAGACTTCAGATTTACTGTGTATATACATTTGATGGGCACACACATTTTGTAATTTACAGATTTTGGATACCACGCCCCCTTCGCCCCAAATTTGTAAAAAACGTATATCAAGTACTAGAGACTTGTGCTTTGGAATGTACACACATTTACACATAATGATTACGTTCTGAAAGTTTCATTAAGATTGTACGTCTACAAATGAAATTATTCAACAAATAAATTCTCATAATATTGCCCACACTGCAGCGCAGCCCAAGCGCAGTCGCTGCTTACTGCGCAGTTAGCAGAGCGCGGGCCTATGCGTGGGGGTGGATGCATGTGTATGTATGTGTGCAGAATGATTGGAACATCAGCACGGAGGGTTCAGGGTATCTCCTAGTCGAGCAGTCTCGACTAGAGCTTTCTTACTTGTTTTTTTTTATTGTTGGTTTTTATTTTAACTTTTTCTTTTTTGTGTATTTAAAGCTCACAGCGCATGGCTCCAGACATTGGCATTGGCCGAGCAATATTGAGTCGCTGCGAGCGTTGCAAATTTCGCAAGTCCTATTTGACTTTCGACGAATTTCCATTTCAGAGATAACAATTTTTATTGCGCTTATGCGCCGATGGCTATCGCTGACTGTGTGTCCCTTATAAGCATAAAGTGGTCCTTTATCCTTGGTCACTCTCTCTCTCTCTCTGCTTTAAAGTCGCTTTAAATAATTGACAGCAATAGATAAGTTGAGCTAATGCCAGGATATTAGTTAAGTCCGCAAATGCAACTAGCCAACTGTCGTGCACAATTTCACAGCAGCTGCGCACACACACAGACACACTCACACACACTGACGTAGGCTCACTTAAATATCCTGCCAACAAATGCGCAACAATAACAATTTAACAATTTAATATTTGGGGCAAGTGCTGCAACCATTTGTGCAACAATGCAGCAGCAGCTTGTGCTCAACTGTGGTTGCAACCACAGCCTTGGCCTCGCACACACAAACACACGCAGGGCGAGTGTGAGGCACACGCATACTAGACCATAATTATCCAATTGAACAATAAACAGATGCCCGCCAGGCCTTCAGTCAATAGACAATGTGTGCAGTCCCTGCATTTCAGCTGCCAGCCCAGACAGAAAGACAGCCAGCCAAACAGCTAGCCAGGCAGGCAGTCAGCCAGACAATTGTTATGCCCTGTTTTTGAGGACTATTTGAAAGAGGGCGTGCTAATGCTGTGCACAAATGTTCAATTTAATATAAGGGACAATTTAAACACTTAACAACTGACAATAATATCCATTTGGATATATAGATAAGTTCTTTTATGGTAATAAATAAAAATAATACAAGAAATTGTATATATAAGCCGGAGGCCCCAGCTTAAATTAGTTAGCGTCTAATAAATATAGAATACTATGTACGTATTCGTACTTCGGTACTGCTTCTGATGTATTCCCATTAGGAATTTTATACTTAACTTTCTCTTATTTAATCACTCACCAAACGCAACGAGTCTCTCTTCTCCTTTCAAATACAGACAGAACGCACGCTCTAGACTTTCTGCTAGCGCCTCATGTTCGGCTCCTTTTATAACGACCGATTGCACCACACTCGGTCGAGGCGACTCTCTCGCTGTCGAGCGTCGTTTGAAGATTTGCCTCGCGCAGCTGTCATTGGTTGACCCCTTGAAACCTCTGCTTCAGTTCGCTCTTATTGCTCATAGAAATAAAGCATTCACTCGAATGCTACTGAGCAGTCCTTCACACTAATCTGAAGGAAATAAATGTCTGACATTATGTATGATAAATTTTGTATGTCAAATGATATGCTTAATGTCAAGTCAAATCTCATATCATAAATGTTATCAGAGAGCATCTCTTAATGGAACTTTCAATGTAAGCATTGAAATAGCTGATACATAAAATATATAAAGATAACACCTTTGATATTTGCTTTGCTGTTGATATCTGATATATATGTATATGTATCTATATATAAACATATTTTATGATCGCATTAAACATATACAAAAACAAAAGCTAATTATGAAATTATATTAATATCTATAAATCACATTGATAAGCCTACCCTTACTACCTTTAAACAAAGATTAATTTAGCAAAATTCACTCAGATTCAGGTACAGAAAGAGAGCAGCTGCTTTACGCTCTCTCTCTCTCGCTCTCTCTTAGTTTTCTCTAGTGCTAACAGGGTAGCTGCTAGTCATGTTCTCACAATATATATCTATTGCTATTGTCAGTTGCAATAGTTGTTGCTGTTGCTTCTGCTGCTGTTGCTGTTGTTGCTGCTGCTGACAACAGCAACTGTCACTAGGGCTATGGTCAACCTGCAGCAGCTGCCAACTGAAGTGAAATGATGTGCCAAAAACGTTTATCTAAGGAGCAGCAGGACATTGGAGTGAAGCAGCGTTGTGTTTTCTCTGTTTCTTCGTCTAGGCATGGGTCAACGACACGGCCTCTGCCTGTCTCTTTCTCTGTGTGTGTGTGTGTGTGTGCGTACTTTTAATGAATATTTATATGAGCTTTAACTAATTTGCTTCGTTTTATTTTTGTTTTTCCGTTTGCTTTTGCAGGTGCAGGCAGCTTGAACAATGTGCAGACAGTTGCTGGCTAAACACGCTGGCAGGACAACAGACGCAAGGATAATCAACAGCAACAGCAAGGCTAAGCTCTAACAACAACAACAACAAACATTGGCAACTGCTACAACTTTTTATAATGCATTTTTGAAAGAAACAAAAAAAAAAGAAAAAAAAAAACAATTAAGGCAATGCCCTCCATGAAACTTTTAATGCAAGCAGCTTAAGAGGCAGCATACACTAACACTCACACACACACACACACACTTGCACAGCTACACACACAAACACACAACTTGACTGATAGCTTAAAATACTAAGAACAACTACGAAAACAAAACAAGGATCAGCAGCAGCAGCAGCAACGAAACAAAAACAAAACCAAACCAAAACAGTAAAACAAAATTTTAAATATTATAATTAAGTAAACCTCTTGCAAAAACACGTAATATGCCAAATATGCAAAGCCGCTGCAGCTGCTGCTAAACACCAGCTAAGCACAACTCGAGGCAAACAAGCAGCAGCAACAAGAACAATAACAAGCAGCAGGAGCCGCAGCAACAACAACACGCTTGACAACAGCTGCAACATGGGCAACAAATGCTGCAGCAAACGTCAGGATCAGGAATTGGCCTTGGCCTATCCCACGGGCGGCTATAAGAAATCCGACTACACCTTCGGCCAGACGCACATCAACAACAGCAGCGGCGGTGGCCCCGGCGGCGGAGTGGTGGCCGCCCTCGGACAGAAGCACAACAATGGCGGCTCACTGGACTCGCGCTATACGCCGGATCCGAATCGCGGACCGCTGAAGATCGGCGCCAAGGGCGGCGTTGACATCATACGAACGCGCACCACACCAAGTAAGTGAAGTTTGCAGTGAATTGCGTTATTCGGCAAGAGATTGGTTAATGAATTCGATGACGATGCTAGGGTAGACCAATGAATTGATAAAAAAAAAAAAAAAAAATATATATATATATATATATATAAATATGTTAACTTGCATTCAAATTTGCAATAGAAACGATATTTAGCTTTATATTTATTATTTAATTTAATTATATGCGAGAGGCGACAGAAGAATTTACAAATTACAAATTTTCATATATGTATTTAATTTTCGTTCAAGTTTGCATTAGTATTAAAATTTATGTAGATTTTTTAACAAAATTTCGTCATATTTAATTTAGTATTTAAGCAAACGACCTTCGTGGCATATTCATATAGAAATACCACATCTGATTACCAAACCGAAAAGGTTTATATATAAATAAATTCATGTACTCCCAAGGTGCTCAGGAGTTTACCCCAAGTGCTGCCTTGTTGACTCTCGCTTTTAATTAGCTTGTTGTGTTGGCTTTTTTTCGCTTTTATTTAGCCAATTTCAACTTTGCTCTCTCGGGAGTCGAGGGTTACGGAAGGTCTTTCGCATATTTGCATTGCTTATGTGACAGCTTGAATTAACCTTGACCAGCTGCTGCGTGTGTGTTGGCCTGGTTACTGTGCCTGTGTCACTATTACTGTTACTATTACTGTTTCTATTGCGTTTGTTTGAGTTGACTGCGAAATTGCATAATTAGAGCTCAGTCGACACTCGACGCTAGCGAAAGTTATATGAATATATAAAGAGTCGCAGCGTATGTGTATTATGGTCTATAAGCTAGTTAGCCAACATGAAAGGTGAAAGTTGAGGGGTATATAGAGTAGATCTTATAAAGTCAGAGGTCTATACGGTGTTAGTGGCGAAAAGCAAACATTAAGAACTTCTGAATCTAATTGAGGAAGTAGAAATAATGGTATAGAAAAAAAATAGAAATATGTGTATATAACATTTGACTATAGTTTTTGTTTTTGATTCTCTTATGCTCTTTGCTTCATTCCATGATTAGTTTGTTGCCTTTGCCAGTAGAAAATCTCCTGAGGAAAATAGTTTTCTTTTTTCACCTTTTTTATGTTGTTCAGCAATGACTGCGTTTAATTATCGCTTGATTTAACGCTACATTGCGTGTCTTTCTGATTCAGATTTTAGTTCACGTAAAGCCGCTTAGGTCTTGTAAACCCGTCCAATGCTTTGACAAAAGCTGAAAGCTTCAAACGAGATTTACGCGTCAGCACTTGTGCGACAAATGCAGGGCAAGGCAACAGCAACAACAACGAGAGATAAACAAATGCAAAGACATGCCAAGTTGTCCGTGTGGGCTAAATCAATTAGTCAAATGCCAAGCGCAGTGCCAAAAATAGGGCTTAAAGTGAAATTGAATTTGTGGCTTGGCAATTGCGATTTGTTAGCTGCGCCAAAATCTATGCTAATCAATTTTGAAAAATACAAAATGGGAAAACAACTTTTGAGGCCGCCCTCGCTGATACATATATCGTATGACAGGCTTCAGCAGAGACTCATTAACTTCCAATTAGATGCTAACTAGATATTTAAAAAAAATTTGTTGCCAATTTGTCGCACATAAATTGCAATTTCTGCCTCGCCGAACCGCAAATCAAATTTGCAACCAGACGAAAGTTATACATCTCTCGCTCACACACCGACCCTTACTCACTCTCTCTTTTGCTTTCGTTCGCTCCCTCTTTAGCTGCTGGTGTGCCTGGCGGTCTGCCCAAGCGACGCGTTGTCGTTGCCCTCTACGATTATAAATCGCGCGATGAATCTGACTTGAGCTTTACCAAAGGCGACCGCATGGAGGTTGTCGATGACACCGAATCGGATTGGTGGCGCGTCGTTAATCTGAGCACACGTCAACAGGGCCTCATACCGCTCAACTTTGTGGCCGAGGAGCGCAGCGTCAACAGCGAAGAGTGAGCATCCACACTAGATAAAATATATATAAATGTGCGTATATTCATAATTCTCTTCTACTTTCAGCTGGTTCTTTGAGAACGTGCTGCGCAAGGAGGCGGACAAGCTGCTGCTGGCCGAAGAGAATCCGCGCGGCACCTTTCTGGTACGCCCCTCCGAGCACAATCCGAACGGCTATTCGCTGTCGGTGAAGGACTGGGAGGATGGACGCGGCTATCATGTGAAACACTATCGCATTAAGCCGCTGGACAATGGCGGCTTCTACATAGCCACAAATCAAACGTTTGCCTCGCTGCAAGCGCTTGTCATGGCCTACAGCAGTGAGTAGACAAATTGTGGATGCAGAGAGCGTTTAAACCAACACGATTTTGTGTGTGTTTCTTTTGCAGAAAACGCTTTGGGTCTGTGCCACATTTTATCGCGTCCCTGCCCCAAGCCACAGCCACAGATGTGGGATCTGGGACCGGAGCTGCGCGACAAATATGAAATACCACGCTCGGAGATACAGCTGATACGCAAGCTGGGCCGCGGCAACTTTGGCGAAGTCTTCTATGGCAAATGGCGCAACAGCATTGATGTGGCCGTTAAAACGCTCCGCGAGGGCACAATGTCCACAGCTGCATTCCTGCAGGAGGCGGCCATAATGAAAAAGTTTCGACACAATCGACTGGTGGCTCTCTATGCCGTCTGCTCACAGGTTAGCTAAACGCACCTTAGGTCTGGTTAAACTTGTATCTAATCTCATTGCCATTTGTCAGGAGGAGCCTATTTACATTGTGCAGGAGTACATGTCGAATGGCAGCCTGTTGGACTTTCTGCGCGAGGGCGAGGGTCGCTATTTGCATTTCGAGGATCTCATCTATATTGCCACCCAGGTGGCCAGCGGCATGGAATATCTGGAGTCCAAGCTGCTCATCCATCGCGATCTGGCGGCACGCAATGTGCTCATCGGCGAGAATAATGTGGCGAAGATTTGTGATTTTGGCTTGGCGCGCGTCATAGCCGACGATGAATATTGTCCCAAGCAGGGCTCACGATTCCCGGTCAAATGGACAGCGCCCGAGGCGATTATCTATGGCAAGTTCAGCATCAAATCGGACGTCTGGTCGTATGGCATATTGTTGATGGAGCTGTTTACGTACGGACAGGTGCCCTATCCGGGCATGCACAGTAGAGAGGTGATCGAGAATATTGAACGCGGTTTCCGTATGCCAAAGCCAACAGCACACTATTTCCCCGATAATATCTATCATCTGTTGCTGCAATGCTGGGACGCGGTGCCCGAGAAGCGACCAACGTTCGAGTTCTTGAATCACTATTTCGAATCATTTTCGGTAACATCCGAGGTGCCGTATCGGGAGGTGCAGGATTAAGCAGCAACAGTCACATCACACACACACACACACCCACACATCTATAAATATATATATATTATTCATATATATATAACGTAAAACACATTTATACATATTTACTATAATTCTTAAGACTTTTAAAAACAATGGCAAGGCATTAACAACAACTGCAACACATATAAAATTACTCTATATATAAATATGTATATGTATATGTGTATAAGCGTATATATGTATGTATATATATGCAAATGAAATATTTTATATTTTACATGCGGAAAAAACTATTTTATAATTTATATACCTACTTGTATGTACTATTGAATTAGCAAGTATTTAACTAGTTTTGTAAGCTAACCAAAAAAGAAAATAAAATGAGAAGAAGATAAAGAAACCCCAAACAAAAGCAAACCTAAAATATGTATGGCAAAAACCAATTTAAAAACTTTTCTAATTCAAATTTACAAAAAAAAAAAAGAAAGAAAGAAAAAGAAAACTTTCAGTGCTTCGTTTCTACTCTAAAATTGTTTAATGCTGAACTAATTTAGTTTTTCCTATTGATATATAAAACTTGAAGTATTATTTAACACAATCAATTAAAATAATGAAAAAGTAAAGAAATATTGTAGTTGATATAGTTAATTTATAATGTTGGCATTTAACTTGATATAGAGAGTCCGACCAGCTACTTCCAAGCATCATCATTTATTTATTAAATGAGAATGAGAAAGAAAACAAATTAATCTATACAAAAATTTACAAAATTTTAATTTTAATAACTTTTTATTGTTGTTTTTGTTTATAATTTTCTGTTTTTAATATTAAGTTGATGCCAAAATTATGAAAAACTTTCTTTTGTATACTTAAGCACTGTCCAAAAAAATATACACATAAATATATATATTTAGATCGATCTATATATATATTCTTATAGCCTTATAGCTCACATTTAGTTCCTCTCCTCTATATGTTTGTGCTCTAAACAAAACGAAACCAAGTCAAAAAGCCATATAAACTGAAGTCTCCAGGGTTTCAAATGGATAAATGATATATATATATAAATATATAGCTATATCACATATGATCAATCAGAACTCTTATCACAACAATTACTATATATAAACAATCACACACACACATCTATCTATATTACATACATAATTTATTGCTTTCAATTATTATTTTTGTTATAGGTTTTAAGTTCTTAATGTTTCAATTTATGTGTTTTGTAGCATAAAACCAAAGTTTAGCATTTCGTAATATAAAAAAGAAGAGAGATAAGTATATATATATATATCTATATATGTGTATGTAAAGAACAAGAACATTTATGCATTTCACACACACATAGAGTATTCTCTAAGGCAGCTTAAATTAATCATTGTATGAAACTGCATTCAACGTAAATTTAACTTTAAATATATTTGTTATAATTTAAAAATATGAAAACTAAAAGAAAAAAATTATAAGCAACAGTGAAATTGTTTAGCGTAGTTGATGAATTTTTTGATATATATATATATATATAAATATATATTTACTTGACATAATGTGTAGCAATAAATGAAATTGAATTGAATTAATATAAATATAATAATAATAATAAATAAAAAACAAATATAGCAACAAATAAACAATAAGCAACAACAACAACTAACGGTTCAGGTGGCAGCAACAACAACAACAATTTTTATACAATCAAATGGATAGATTTCTAAAATTTTCCACTCTTACGCCTTTTTTAGTGGGCGTGCCGCCAATAGCCGTCCCGTTTGTTGCTCAAGCAAAAAGTAAAAATTATTGAAGGAAAAAAAAACTAAACACTGTCATATGTTTAATTATAGACACAAAGAAATTATAAAAAATAAATAAACAGAGATATTTGCATAAAACTTAAAAAAAAAAAAAAACGAACAACAAAAACTCGAGTATGGAACTCTGCTATAATAATGCAAACTGAATTTAGCTGATGTATAACGAAAAATGCATTCAAATAAATCAATAAATGAACAAAATATGTAATAAAATAATTATAAACTTTTTTATCCTTGGAAATATGAATGTCGTAATTTTTGCCATTTCATATGGTTACGATCAAAGCGTGCTGCGGTTTGGGGCTCTGCTAATTGAGTTCAAATTTTTGGTTCATGTCTGAGCTAAATGCGAGTCTGGCATCTAATTATTCCTACTGTGGGGTTGAGTATATTTAAGACAAACTATTTGGTTTCTGCTTTTCACTTTTACCTTATTTAAACTAATGTAATTTAATTTTTGTAGTGCGACGTATCATATATATAATTATATATTCTTCAATATCGTAATACTATTACGGTATGAAGTCTGTGTGGGTTGTTAGCTTGCTGCCCAAAACGCTGAATCGAATTTTCGGTTTGTGTCTTAGCTAACTCTTAGACTCTCTTAAAATTCTTTTTTATCATTTTGCTTAGTCGACACTTTGATTCCTTCGTATCTATCTGACTCTCTTCCCGTTGGAATGTGAAAGGTACGATCTCCATTATAAATTAGTTGCAAATCGTTCGCCTTTGGCTGCTGTCGCGTCGTCGGAGCAGCTGCATTTTATTTTCGTATTTTAAAAGCCGTTTTTATACCCTTCTGTTAATGTGGTAGTGTGATTGCCAGTGCTTATTTTAATTAGCACATTTCTATATTAATAATAAACGAGCTTTAGGCATTTCAGCATAATATATTAAAGATGTTGGTCGAAAAATCAAAACTAAGGAAAATAGTTCGTCTCTTCGTCTTAATAGCCGCTGCAGTAAGTCAAGATAATATAAATATGCTACATATTATATTTATTCCTTCCTTAATACTCTTACATATTAATAACACACTTCATTTTTGTTAAATTCTTCGTTATTTCGTTTTCTTTCCGCTTCTCCCCTTGCATTGCCTATCTGATCGACATATTTCCTGTGAGCGACAATTTGTGTTTGACATGCAGAGGGGAAAAGAGACAGATAGTGTGCGCAAATGTCAAGCCAAATGAGAGCCTACATTTCAGTGGCTTCCATGTTTTCCTGTTTCTTTTTGAGTATCGTAAATTGCACTTAACATGAGTGGAAGCTGCTGAACGCAGGTTGGAAGTGCGTATGTGTAACATTTCTCTTAAAGTGCAGACATAACATTTTTTTTATGCTCTTAAAAGCGATTTACTTACTTTTCTTCGCTGCAAAAAAATATGTGGGACTAAAACGAGTTTGATTTTTGTGTTTTCGCTTTTTTGTATGCCAAAAAAGTTGCTTTATATTTGTTATTGTACGTTTCTCATTTGAATATAGGTATATATATACATATGTGTATATATATTTATATGTATAATTAATAATGAAATCGTTTCGTTTTTAAAAATTGTTCAAAGGCAAAAATGTACATAATTATATATACTCGTATGTTTTATGTAATTGATTATTATTATATTTATAGAATTCATTTGCTAATTGTTGAATGAAGTGCGCGAAAAAGTAAACTCTGAGTGTGTGAAGGGCTAATGAACTGCTAATGCATTTCTAATGCAACGATCTGAATTGGAATGAAGACTAAGCAAATGTATTCTAAGCAATTGTAATTTGAATTGTAATTTGAATTTGAATTTCGATTTGGATAAACCCTACTATAATAACTATATCGACGTAACTGGCCAACGTATGATTTGAATGCTTGTATGCTTGCAGTATTTATATATATATATGTAATATACATATGTATTTATTTCTATTGTATGTTCTATTAAGTTCTAAAAAACAGTTCTGTTTTGGTTTATCGATTTGTGAATATTGTATGTACAATAAATTCGTATTACATTTATTTATTGTATATGATAAAGTTGTTCGTTTTGTATTGGCTTTTCATTGGGTCTATATATTATGTAGTATATATATATATATTCATATACATATATCGTACTTGTAAGGCAGCTGTTGAAAGCGAATTGCGTTCAACTGGCTGCTGACTGACAAATCAGATTAACTCTGTGAACAAGTATATATTTGTATATACAGATATGCCAGTAGATCGATTATATATGTATATATATGTGGTATTCCTTGTTACTATGGCCATATAGTTACATAATCTTAGTTTTCCATTCGATTTGCAGCGCTAACGAGCTGTACAAATTGTTCTATCACAATTGGCACACACAGCTATAGAGCAATTTGTAAATGCAATACGAGTATGTATACTATATATATATATCAATATATATATATATATATATATATATATATATGTATATATATATATAAATTTACCTAATGCATTCATTTTATTAACATCGCTTATCATCTAAACATTTACAAAAACACAAAAACTTTACTAATATATAGATGTGCCTCGAAAACTATTCAAAAACTCTTGTCAACAAACTAGATTTGACGAAAATTCAAAACCAAACCAACCATTTTTGAGTATTTCAAAATGTATTAGTATCGGGTTACTAATCCATTTTAATATTCTCAAAACTGGTTGGTTTTAGAATTTTCACTAGCTTTATTGACATTCTTGGGGCAATTGGGTATTGTACCTAGATCTGTTATATATGTATATCATTATATACGAATGCATACGAATCGCACTTCTTGGTGTCTAGAACTAAATTGGTTTTTATATTATTTATTTTTGATTCTATACTGAATCGTTGTCTGTGTGTGTGTATGGAATGCGCTGCACTTAACACAGGGTGTACATATTCGAATGTAAAGCTGCTAACATTCTGTTAAGGCTATGTTAATTAACATGGCAGTGGCGCACTTTACAAGTTTTACTACATTTTTGATACTCGTTCATGATGATATACTTCTATATAAGAAGTCTTTTGTTGCTGCAGAATATGCACCTTGATCTAATGTAGGTTTGTATACGATAATATATGTTTAGTCTATATAGGGTATGCACCTGAGGGCACAGCAAATCCGTGAGGAAAATATCTTTCAGCTCTTACTCCTCATATTCTCTACACTCTTTTCGTAGCTTTCTTGTTTTTTTGTCTATACAAATCTTTTCGGTTTGCTTGACTTTGCTCTCTTATGTTTCATTTAAGTCTGTTGATCGTCTTTTCTACTCTACACTTTTTCTTAAAGGATTCTGGTCCACGCCCTCTGGGGCATACCTTATCTGAACTTTGCGATATCTCTCTAGAATTTTCACTCTATTCTGTGATTTTCTATATCTAATTTCAGCTTTAATTGTATCATGAACGAGCATCATGCAGTCGGCTACAACCAACTGCAGCTGTCTCACTTATATACTTTCTGCTTTCACGCAGCGCATTCAAAATTCGGCCTAGCCGAAACTTTAGCTATGTCTCGCAATTCTCATTTACATAGCCGATGAAATTTGCTGCGTTTGGAATTGCTGCTGCGGCTGTTGTTGCTGTGGCGGCGGCGACATCAGTTGCTGCTGTGGTTGCTGCTGCTGCTGCTGCTGCTGCATCGGCTGGGCATATTGTTGCTGCTGCATGATTGCCTGATGCTGTTGCGCCTGCTGCTGCTGAGCAGCAACTGCGGCAGCCGCATTCTGTTGCGTGGTTGCCTCCGAAGTCTTCAGGAAATATGTTATCAAATCGATGGGCAGCGGGAATACGATCGTTGAGTTCTTCTCCGCGGATATGGTATTGAGAGTCTGCAGCAATAAAAAATATATATTTATGTGATTTATGATATATGATTTATATGTATATGCATTAAGCCACATCAAATAAAATAAAATAATTATAAAGAAAATTAATGATTGTTCATGTTGAACATTTCCACAGACTTCGATCGTATATATGAGTATATATGTATGTATCTATGTATCTATCTACATCTATAAATTAATATACCTACATACTTATATTAATAAAACAAAATAAGCGTATAGATATGTGCATATTTGTCGACCACGCCTACCTGCAGATAGCGCAACTGCAGCGCTGCCGGCGAATCGCCAATCACCTCGGATGCCTCACGCAGCGCTCTCGATGCTTTCTGCTCGCCCTCGGCGGCAATAACTTTGGCGCGTGCCTCACGTGCTGCCTCAGCCTCGGCGGCCATGGCTCGTTGCAACTGGACGGGCAAACGCACATCCTTGCTGTGGTTTGTCCAGGAGAGAAGAAGAGTTTACTATTAGCCATGTTGCAAGCACTTAGCCGGGCAGCGTGCTCGTGTTAGCTGTAAACTAGAAAACAACGCCAACGAATTCCCCGAACTGCAAAGTTTCAATGCCGTTTCAGCTCTCATTTGAGTGGGTCGAACATTAAAGGTCATTAGGATGCTTCATGCAGCATCTGTTTGATTGATGTGAGACGAAATGTTGTGGGGCAATGGAAATTCGATGCGCTCAATGAAGGAAATGTTATACGAAGAAAATTGCGTGGAAATTTAACATGGTTTTTGTTGTGTGGCAAATATTTTGATGAACTGCGCAACAAATACTCAACATAAATTGAAGCCAAGAATCTAAATTTATCCATTTCCCAGAAATATTTGCTCACAGCATATTTCAACCTCAAGACCAACAAAAAAGGGCTCAACAAATTGAGTTCTTATGGGTTTGTATGGCCTTAAGGGTCTATCAACTTGGACTATGAGAGCATAGGCTTTTCTTTTTCTATCAACATCATTTTGGCCATCAAATGTTGACCATATTTTATTGGACATGACAACAAAAATTTATCGGCTGATTAATTTCATAAAAATATTTCTTGCGAATGCGCAAAGCTGACGTCGAAGACTGTCATCATAAAATGTTACAGAATTTTCATAGAGAGCCGCACGCACAAAGGAGCCACAACCAAAAAAGACAACACGGGCCAATGGCCAGCAGCAACAACAAAGAATACTTCACGTTGTTTTGGCCAGTGCAGCTGCTAAAACATGACCACGAAATGTTCTTGTTGTTGCTGTTGCTGCTGGTCATGTGTTTTGTTGGTCATGTGTTTGACAAGCTGTCAGCTGGCCAGACCTTGAAGCCTGGAACAGCGGCCGCATCCACTTGTCCCACAGCGCGCTTAATAATAAATTATGACAGCCGACAAAGGCCAATACACACGCCTACCCTGTAATAAAAAAAAAAAAAACGTATACATAGAGAGTGGGCAAGGGGGCGAGAGAGGGAGAAGGCACGCAACCCAACCTACATTTTTGACATAGAAACCTGTGTAAAGGGTGTGCGACTGTTTGTGGGTGTGTATGTGTGTGCGAGTGTGTGTGTGTGTGTGACAGAAAAGTTGCACTACTTACATTTCAACACGTTCAACTTTGATGCCCCAAGCATCGGTCGCTTCGTCGAGCTGAACCTGTTTATGATTTGGCCCACATAGCATAGCCAGGTGTGTGTACATATGTGTGTGTGTGTGTGTGTGCATGTGTATGTGTCGAAATTGTAATATATGTTTGAGTGTGTGTTTGAAAATAGCAGTAGAAAAACACATTAGTTTTTGTTTACACACACATTTCTTTTTTTTTTCATGCTGTTAACTGTGATGCTTTTCACATTTCACATTTTTCTTTCTGTCGCTCGTATTTGGGGAGTTTTTTTGTTATTTTTTTTTTTTTTGGTTTTGCTTCTTTTTGTTTGCACATTGTTTTTGTGGGTCGTTGCAGCATCCTTGAAACCGTTAAACTGAATGGAAGGAAAGAAAACTGCAGCACTTGCTGCTGGCACAAGTGACGCGTTTGCCAACTTGGCCAACTGGCCCGACTTGGCATTCTAGCCATGTTCGACGTGAGTTTTCAGCCTGATTTTGAACTATTTTTCATATGGCCGTAAAACGGCAAAATAAATAAGTAAGAAGCAGCTTAAATTGGAGTCGTGGCTGAGAAGCATCTAGCTAAAAGCTAGAAATTTATGGATTTTGGGTTAAACTGCCGCTGCAACTGTCGAGATATGCTGCAGTGAGGCAACACTGAGCAAAAAGTGGGCGTGTTTTGCTGAAGAAAAATACAAAATATCAAATAAATTTCATTTGAAATATTTTTTAATAAGTATTTCATTAAATCAATTCTAAACAATATTGTTAATTTCTAAAATAATTTAAAAGTAAAATCCACAAAAGATTATTTCAAATAAATATTTTAAAATTGTTTGCTATTAGCGCAAAGTCAACAAAAATCAATTTGCTGCTTAGTCTAAAGTTTCAAGCAACTTGCTTTTAATTTTGTTAAGTGTAGCGCCCCGTTTTGGATTTGCTGAACATTGCTGGCCAGGCTTATGACGGCAGATTTCGTGCCTGTCTTTTATTTATATTTTTTGGCAGCTGCCGCAAAACTTGCAATTAGCAATTAATATTTAGTATTCAGTTTGCGTGCAGAACTCTTAAAGTCGCTGAATAATTAGCAGCAGTCGGCAGTCAGCCAGCATGCTTTGTGGCAGCTGGTTGGGCCGGTGGCGCGGGGGTCGGGCAGTTGGCGGTTGGCACAGTGCACATAAGTCAATTACGTGCAAAAAGACAGGGGCCATAAAGGACTTAGGCAGCCTTGCTTGCGACAATTGTATGCCGTTCGGTGTATATGCGCGTGTCGTATATATGCGTGTGTGTGTGTGTGTGTGTCTGTGTATGTGTGTGGTACTCACCTGCATGGTGCCGGAAATCGTCATACGCTCGCTGAGTATCTCATGCAAATGCCGAGTTCCCATTGTGTTTCGTAGAGTAGTCTGTGCCAGTAGTCTGGTCGAATGGTGAGCATTCTCCACGTTCGCTATAGAGACGGTCGCATTTGATACGCGATAGTAAACCACTGCATCCACCGAAACCGTAACGCTATCCTTTGTGAGAACCTACAAGATGCAGTGGATTTTTTTTTTTTTTTTTGTTCTATGGTTTCTTTGCTATTTGTTTTATATTGTTTTGGTATTCTTTTTTTGTTTTTGTTTTTTGCTAGCTAGTTCGTCTCTATTTGCGTGCTGCTTGCATTTTTCTTATTATTATTATTTTTGTTGTTGCTCTATTGTTGCATTGCTTTTTTGTTTGCTTGTTATTCTTTTATTTAGATTATGCATATTATTGTTTGCCAATGTGTGTGTGTATTGGTGAGTGTGTGTGTGTGTGTGTGTGCACTGATAAGCTGCATATAAGTTAAAGTTTTCATATTTGTATACCCTGGCAGTGAGCTCGCAACAATGGTCTACATAAATTAGATATATTCGAATGGGTTTATGGAAATACGATTTATTGTGTTCAAAAGACTAGCTCCTAACATGATCGCTTAGCATATAAAGCACAGTTATACCGTGTAGAAACGATTTGTTGTGGATCAACTATACAGTATTTCCAATTTCAACTTCATCGGCAAGGGTATCCAAACTGCGGCAAAGCCGTAGATAAAAGTTGCTACTCACTTTTGCAGCTGTATCTGTGCTTGGCTCGTATCTTGCATCTATATATGAATAATTTAGTGGCTGCTGCTGCAGCTGCACTTTTGCTTAGAGCAGCATAATGCACACGAAATGCACTTCTTTTGGAGCGTCTTCAGCTGGCGCTTGGACGTGAACGTGATTGTGGTATTTTCCTTATTAGAGCTAAGTGCAGAGTGCAAACTTTGAGGCCAAACAGAGAGGGACAGAGAGAGAGCGACAGAGTATGTGAGAGAGACGTAATACAATATGGTCTACAGACAAACGAAAATCGTGGCTTTTATTTTGATTATTGCCATGTGTGAGTGTGTGTGTGTTTATGTGCTATACATAAAGCCACTTTTCATTGTTCCTTTTTTTTTTGACTATTGCGTTTTACATTTTAGCTGCTTATGTCAAGCGCTTCACATATAAGATACAAGATACAAGTTGCTTAGTTTGTTGTTTGTTTTTGTTCGTATTTATTTTGTTTATTTTCTTTATATTGCTTTGTGATATGAGCTCGATAGCGATACGTGGAGCAAACTCAAGAGCTTTGACGTTACAGTGTATAATATATAGGTATGTTTATTGCACAAAAATCGTAAGTATTGATATTTATATATACATATATATTGATATATGCATATAGGCTAAATATAGTACAGAATTATTTACAGCAACAAAAAAGTATAAAATAAAATTATTGCAAATGAAGAGGCGGACAAAACGACGAAATAAACTTAAATGTAGAAGAAAAAAACATTAAGTTGTTAGTACAACATGTTTATAAAGAGAGGGAGCGAAAGAGAGAGAGAGAGAGAGAGGGGGGGGGGGTGGTAAATAGAAAGAGATAACGATATATGTTTTCTTTTGTACATGTTTTTTGGTTCCTGCGCCTTACTTACTCGCGTCTTCTATCTTCTCTTTACTTACTTGCAACCTTCTATCTCACTCGTCCGTTATCGGAATTCTCGTATTTTGTTGACCTGCCCCAGAGGCAAGAAAAGAAAAAAACATGAGCTGAGCGCTTATACCCAGAAATCTCGAAACACAAACAGTTTGAGAAAGCCCATCAAAACTATTTGCACCAAAAGGCCAAAGTTTTCGTCGCCTTCTTCTTTTTTTTTTTTTTTTTGCGCTCTCACAAGTTGAGATTTTACGACCTGGCTACATTTCGGGGCGGTTACAACTTGGCATTATGGGGGACGGGTGGGCGTGGCGCGCTGTGTCGTGTCTAGACCGCTTTTTATTGTACACGCTGGGCCGGGTGTCAATGTGGTTTAGCATCGTTCGGTGGCTGCTGCTCAAGTATTTTTATGCGCTTGCCACATAAACGCAAAAAAAGGAAAAACATTTTGATCTTTGCATATTAGCATAAAAATCAACTAAAAATCAATTGAAAATAAGTGAAGTCTTCTCCTCACTTAATTGAATTGAATGCGCCCAACTGTGCGTATACTTAATTATAATGAAATTACCTGAACGTAGGCTTAATTTAATATGCTGCGTATACTTAATTCTAGTTCGCTTTCTCAAACTCTACAATTTTAGCCACTTGCAGTTTTATTTAACTTTTGCAGCTGCATTATCTCGGTTAGCCGTTCAGGCCACCAACTTTTTAGCCACCTACTTAAGTTATTTATCGTTCGCTTAAGTTCTTAAATATGAGTGTTTGGAAATGCTGAAATTTATTCTGCATAGTCTGTCTATGTAGTTCGCTCTAAATCAATTTTTGTTGAGAACAAAGGCTTACAATTCGAACAATAGACGAGAGATAGTGTTAGTGAGGTGTGTTCTGTGTGTGTGTGTGTGGGTGGAATAAATTGGCTGTAAATTGTTGAAATGGCGCAGGTATCTATGTGTGAATTGTGTGTATGAGTGTGTGTGTGTGTGTGCATGGCATATCTAAAGAGTTTAAATGAGAGAGAACAATGGAACGTGAACTGAGCAATAGATAAATTATAAATTTTTAATTAATATAATTTCATAGAATTTAATTAATTGGAAACAAATGGATTTTTAACAATTCTCATACATATTTGTTTATACACTGTAACAGCTAAACTAATGAGTTTTGTTGTCATATATATATAGAGAGAGAGAGAGTTCTTTATATATATAACTGTATAATTGATAATTTATTACAATTTGCACAGCGTTTAGCTAGAAATTTATTTTATTTTTATTTGCATTTATATTTCTCTTATTTTTATCCAAATGTAAATCATATTTCAACTGAAAAACATAGCTAAAACCGGATGCATATAGCTGACTATGACTGAGTGGGGTAAGGGTAGACAGTGGGCGAAGCATATACGGTGAATGAGATAGAGAGAGAGACAGAGAGATATAGATTTGAAAGAGATAGCAATAGTGTGGAGCTGGAGAGAGTAGCGGGAATTGAATTAAAGATGCGATTTAATGCATTTTCCATTTAGCTTTCGTTGGTGTTACGAAAACACCGATATTGCTTGGTACTATATATATATATATATATATATATAAATATATGCACATTTCTATATATAGAGATACATTTACTAGGTTCTAGTGTTGACTGAGCTAACGCTATTTGTTTTACAGTTACGCTGGGCGAGCGGGCGGCGGCTTTTTGCTCTTCTCTGATTTTCATGCGTGCGAAATTTGTTTTTTTCTTATTGCTGCGATTTTGTTTTTGCTCTTTTGTATTTTTTTAGTATTTATATAATTGTTGTTGGAGTGTCACCCACATTTAAACAGCCTAAACCACGCAAAACACACATAGATGAACTCGACATGGATTGCTTGCTTGTTATACATATATATATATATACATAACATATATATAATTGTATTTGTCGGCATATCTGACAATATATAAATATATATACATATACACTACATATATTTGGAAAAATATATATAGTCATACATATATACATATATATATATATGCATGATCTCTTTTATTGTTGGGGTGCGTACGTTTGTTTTAGCGTCCTTCGCTAGTGCTCAAACAGAACAAATGTTAACGGTTATTTAGTTAGTTTGGTAAAGTACAATCAATATACGAATATATTTCATAAATTTGTCGGAAACTATAAAGCATGTATGTATATACGATCATGTATGTGTGAGTACGTATGTATATGTGTGTGTTTGTGAACTAAACTAAAACTGTACAATAAATGAAAACAACAAATGTTGGATATTCAATTATCGAATGATTTGTACTTGGACTTATTTTGAGAACCAACAATATGTATATGTATGTATGTATGTATGTGAGTGTGTGTGTACGAGTTTTAAGAGTTTTTCTTTTTGTTTTTAAATTATTTTTGGATTTTTTGTTTTTTGTTTTTATATAAGTTTTTGTTTTGACAGTTAGAAAGCTTTTTAGAATAGACATTTATGGAAATATATATATATTTAGCATGCTCTCAAAAATATTATTCGAACGGAGGGAGAGTGGGGGGTATATCAAAAAGTAGGTGCATTTGGTTATATTCGTGTAACTGTTCTTTTTTTTCGTAATATATTATTAGTATCTTTTGTTGTTTTTTTTTCATTGGGGTTTTATTGTTTAGGGTTTTTTTTATATATCAAAAACAATTGTTTTGCTAAACCAAAACCAACATAGCTCAAAAACAAAATCAGTATATATAGAGAGAGGTATATATAGAGTTATAGAGCGTGGGTTAGATAGACAGAGATAGAGAGAGAGAGAAAGAAACAGAGATAGACAAAGAGAGACAGAGACAGATAGAGAGAGGGAGTTATTCAGTGCTAAGCAGCTTGTGAAGCTGTCTAGCTTATTTGGTAAGAGCGGGCGACTGAGCAAGACACAGTTAAAATTACACAAAGAGATAGAGAGACAGAGAGAGAGAGAGAGAGATAGAGAGTGAGATAGACTGCTTTGTTGTGTGTGCATTCAAGTTCAATGAAATTTCTTTCAGTGTATCGGCTAGCTTTCTGCTTACTACACAAAACCTAAGCTATGTGCGTATGTGTGTGTCTGGCATGTGTATTTGTGTGTGTGTGGCTGTGTGGGTGTGAATATACCCTGTGTTCAGTGAACAAATATTTTCACATACATTTTCATTTTCAGTTTCATTCGAGCGAGCCAATTTTGATTATAAATTTTTGTTCAGTTTAGTTTGTGCTTTCAGATTTTTGATTTTTGCCACCTTCCCCATCCCCCACTGGGCCCCGCCCAACCAATTAGTAAACATCATTACTGTGTGTGTCTGTGCAATAAGGGTGCTGCTCTGTCTGAACACAGAGCATCAGGTTATAAGTTTCAGTTGATATGCTCAGCATTTGCTTTGTTTTTTTTTATCGATTTTTTTTTTTTTTTTTTCTTTGGGGTTTTCTAATTGGCAAAAAACACAATCAGAGTTATTTTTGTCAACTATGCAAATTGTAATAAAGTTGAAGTTTAAAGACTCTTAAAGACACCGAAAAACAAACGGACAGAAAAGAAAAAGAAGGAATTTAACAGTAAATAATAAATGAATGCGACACGAATATCATTTCGTATGCATTTTTCACACAACAACAACGACAACAACAACGAGATGGTTAAAAGAAAACGTAAAAAATTGGCATAAAAGTTGCAGTTGTGTGAGGCCGCAGTGTCCTTCATGCGTTAAACAAAAAAAAAAAAAAACAATCAAAGGAAAAATAAAAAAAATACGGGTATAAGGATAAAACCCAAAAATGAAAACGATAAAAATATAATGGAAAATGGCAAAAATGTTGGCGAAATGAAACAAAAGAAAAATTTGGTAAGAAAATTAAACAGATACATATGTATATATGTACATACATATATGTATATGCATTTCTATATATACATATATATGTATATAGGGTATATGGAAAAGCTAGTGAAAAGTTGTCGTAAGCATAATTGTGTTTGCTCCAAGTGACGTCATCGTTAAATACGTTTTTGCCTTGCTCTAGTTATTGCATTTCGTTGAACCTTGCCACGCGCACTATGATATTAAAAGCCAATAAATAATGAGGCGGGCAAATGCATAGAAATAGAAATGAAAATCAAATAAAATGGAATACGCATATGTTTTGCATGTGTGTATGTGTGTGTTGTGTATGTTGTGTGTGTTGGGTGTGTGTGTTGTGAACTAGTGCATAACCAATGACAATTATG
This sequence comes from Drosophila mulleri, assembly GCA_035047565.1. NCBI lineage: Eukaryota > Metazoa > Arthropoda > Insecta > Diptera > Drosophilidae > Drosophila > Drosophila mulleri. Next base: position 13,531,579 of record JAWNPK010000049.1, read on the forward strand.
ATAACAACTAAATTGGCAACATTAAAAACGACAACGATTACCATATATGTAAATAGCATTTAAAGCATACAACAAATACAACTATCAACAACAACAACATCAATAATATCAGAGTGTGAAAATGTGTGTGTGTGTCTGTGAGACCGCAAACAAAATGCAAAAAGAAAAGTGAGCAATAGCAACTAAAGTGCAACTGCGGCTGATGCTGTTGCTACTTCTTCCTGTTAGTTGTGTGGTGTGTGTGTGTGTGTGTGTGTGTGTGTGTGGCTTAGGAAAGTATCTTAGCTGTTGTGAAAAGTTAAAGACAGAAAGAAAGAGAGCGGAGTAGATAGAGGGAGAGCTGGAAGGAAACACAGTTACGCAGGAAAACGCAAAGGAAAAAAACGACAAGGAGAAAGAAAAGCAACTGAAATGAAATCCAAAGTAAACAGCATGACATGCGATAACAACAAGAAGAAGAAGAACAACAACAGCAGGAGCAACAAAATACACACATACACGCACACTCACAGACTCTCACAGCTATGCAAAAGGAAACGAAAGGAAAGCAAAGAAAACGTTGCGTATGTGTAATTTACGCTCCAGTTGCGTATGCTGTATTTGTGTGTGTGTGTGTGTGCTGTTATATGAGCAATGTCTAACAGTAATTGTAGCTGTGTAGTGTGCCTGTGCGTGTGTGTGTTTAGTTGGGGGCCAAAAACAAATCAAAATTTTTGGTAAACAAATTGTGTGGCAAAAGCTAAAAGTTTTTCGATTTTAAAGTATTTCAGTTGTTTCTTTTTTTAGTTGGCAGCATTTAAATGGTCAGCTGTGTAGGTGTTCGTGAATATATGTAAGTGTGTGCTGATTTGTATGTGTGTGTCTGAGAGAGTATAACAACAACAACAACACATAGACGAAAAGTTGTTGCTGCTGCCACAAAAAAAAAGAAAAAAAAAAGAAAACAAAATATAAAACGGACTTACCTCCTGTGGGGGCACATCGTAGGTGCGGGTACGTAAATCGACGCGTGCATATGAATCAATGCAGGGCAATATGAAGAAAATGCCTGCAAATAGAGTAAATAAATACAGAGGGGAAAGGGAGAGAGAGAGAGGACATTTAAACAGTTTGTATGTCATAATCTGCAGCTGGGCAGCGTAGAGCGTTGAAAGTGACAGCCACTCCAGCGGTGTGGCCCCCAAAAATAAAAAAAAAAAATTTGACGCTAATTTGGAGCAAGTGCAGCTATTAACACAAATTCTCGACGCCAGCGACACTTCAATTTGCATAGCTGCAGCCCCAGGCGCTCCCCAACCTCCCCACTTCACTCACCTGGACCCTTGGCACCGCCCTGCATGAGTCGACCCAGGCGAAAGATAACCGCGCGCTCGTATTCCTGCACCACCTGTAAAAAGAGAGATTAAACGAGAAAAGGAAAGAGAGTGACAGAAAAGAAGTGACAGCGATAGAGAGGGAGGAGAGATAGAGAGAGAGAGAGAGAGAGAGAGAGAAAACGAAACGTGAGTAAAATGTGCAAAATGAAATTGAAAACTCGGCAAGCAACGGCCATGAGCTGCAATTTCTTAGCGAATTTTATTCTTTAGCTTGCAGCTGCAGCACTTTTTTTTTTTTAATAATGATTTATCTGCATAGCTCAGCTGGCATTTCATGCTTAATAAAGTATTATGCATTACTAACTAGCTGTTATCCATCTTTGTCTGAGTAAATTCCTCTTCATTTTCTGTTATCTATCACTTTGCACACTTTTTTCTTTATTTCTATTTAAATGCATTTTTAAGCTTCGTTTCAACTAATTGCCTGAGTTTTCTCGACAAAAAATGGCTGAACATAAATTAAATCAATCAGACGTTAAGCTGAGCTAAAATTATCTTGGCATTTGCAATCAATAATGAAAACATGTGCTTATACCCTGATTTTCCATGTTTCCATTTCTGAATCAAATTAGAGACGGAAGATGCTTTAATTGCATTATAATAGGCTAGTTATTGAGTGAAAATGTAGTTATTTTTCTGGTTCTGTCTGTGTGTTGCTTATCGATTAGTCAGTTAATTAGCAAAGAGTTTCTGTTCTGGCTAGTGTTTGTAAATAATATATAAGTAATTACTTAAACAGTCAGTTAGATAGTTGAGCTCATCAGTTAGTCAATCTCTTAGTTGGTCAATCAGTAAATTTCTGAATCAATGAGCTTTCGTATCAATCAATAGGAACTAACTGATACTGCATCAGAGGGCAGGTCAGTTCATCAGTAAGTCAGTTAGTCAGAAAGTCAGCCAGTCAGTAAGCCCAATGAGTAAGCCCTTTAGTCATTTAATCACACACTTTGTCAATCCATCAATCATTCATTCCAGCTATAATCCTTAAGTTCGGCCGTGCGTCAGTCAGTCACTCGCTAAGCCAATCCTTCCTGGCCTGGTTTATTGCCATTGCAGCCACGTCCTTTCGCTTTGCATATATGTATATTCAAATTGTGACCCAGTGCAATTTGACTAAAGAGTTGCATTTGATTGACAATGGGGCTTACCTTGAAGCAGACGAACAGGCTGAAGGGCAGCGTCATTATCACTAGTGCCACGGATAGAAATATGAGCAATTTGCCGCATGTTGACGCCTTGTCGCTGATTTCCTCGTCAGCTGCAGAGAAATGGAGAAATTATAGCGCAAAATGGATGCAACACAGCGAAAATGCTGCAAAGCTCAAATCGAGTTAACAAATACGCACAGAAAAAAATAACTGAAAACATGTATATATTTGTATTCTTATATAGCTGTATATAACGCGCGACGACACTAAAAATGTCAAACACCAAATATAAAATTTCCACAAAAAATGTTTAGCCACAAAAATTCGCAAGTTTCTATTGTTGCCTTCAACAAGTCGAGGCCCCCGAGAGAGATATCAAAAAAAGTTTGTTATGCATCGGGGTAGTTTATAAAAATAAGAATACTGAAAAAAAACTGTAGCATACTTAGGAGCGCGCGACAGTTGTACCATAAAAAAGTTAGAGATAGTAGTAGTAGTAGTAAAAGAATTTCAAATAACAAGTATGTAATATGAAAATAATCGTAGTTAAAAAGTAGTTAAGCTTTAGTACTGTGTATTTTTGTATGGTTCTGTCTGTTGGGAATGTGGATAGGGTAATTGATTTTTTATTTATTTTTTTTTTCATTCTTGTTTCTGTCTTCTTCAGTTCTTGACCCAGCATTGGCATGAGAGAGATCCACTATTCGAATTCATTGAAAATGCTCTTCAAGTATTTCTCTTTTTTGCCATAATAATAATAATAAAATAATAAGAGTTTAAATACAAAAATAATTTTTTCTTGTTTATTCATTCTGTATTCAATCTTCATTTGCTTTTCCAAATTTGTGCGACTTACAATAGAGAAATCCATGTGAATGTTTTGCTTGTGTATCTGGAAGAATACGATAAATCAAATATATGTGAAAAAATTAATAGGACTTGAGGAGCGAGCTAGGGGGGCGCAGGGCGCGAGCGCGAGGCGCGGGTCGTGGGTCGTGGGGCGTGGCATATACTCGTTCAGTTTACTTTTGTCATTTTTGGTTGTAGTCATAATTTTTGATGACGTGTTCGCTGCATGCAAAAGCCACTAATTAGTTAATTGGAACTAAAGCTAAAGCGGCAAAAACAAAAATCATAAATGTTGCATGCCATGCATTTAAATGCTATTTGCCGCGCATGGCGGCCGTTGCAGTTGCAGTTACAGTTTGTCTTGCGGTTTTTGGCTAGCAACGGCAACTGGCAATTAGTGTCGCTTACAATTTTTGTTGTTTTTTTTTTTTTTTTGTTGCTCTGCTCTTCGCCCGCCTTCCGTTTCGGTTTCAATTACAGTTCATTGAGAACTTGCAACAATGCCAAGCGCTCAGCGTCAAGCAAAGTGTTTTTAACGAGCTCGCACACACACACACACACAGATACAGGCACACAGACATCAAAACCAAAAGGCTGGGTGGCAAAAGCTGCAAATAGCTGAAACTCTGCGCAGTGGCAACTTTGATGGGTATTTGTGGGCAACTACCTATAGAAGAGCACGTTAAGCCAACAAGCTGTTAAACATTTTGCCCAAGGACCAACTTGGGCCCGCACGAAACTTTTATTGAAATTGATTTCGAAATAATTGCAATGGCGTTGACGTCGAATTTGAATGTGCGGATGGGAATGCGGATTCGGATGCGGATGCGGAATGTAATGGTAATGGAATGGGAACGAGGTGTCGGTTGAAAGCTGACAAATGAAGGTCTCTTATTTATGTGTGTGTGTGTGTTTTTGTGATTGTGGCTGTGGTAATAGATTTATAGCCATAGAGCTAAATTTAAAAATAAACCAGCATCAAATTGTAATTAGTTGGAAGGGGAAAAAAGTATTATAGATATTAGCCTAGGCTCTTTGCGCTACATTCGCAATCGCAATCAGTTCAGTTAAGTCAGTTAATGCACTCTGTGTGGGCAGGTGAAAAGAGAAGAAAGACATTAGAGCGCTATAGCTGTGTAGCGCAGTGTAGAGTAGTTGGCTTACAGTTAAATTAACTTTTAAAATTAGGTTAAATAGACGCCCCTAATATGTATAGAGTTAAGTAAGAGCTTAGCTAGAGTAAATCAGTTGCAAAAGTCGTAAAGTTTATAAGCTGGCGGAAAAAAAAATTTACCTCTTTGCATTAGCATATATTTCACGTCGTGAATGTCTCAAATAGTTAGGCAATATATAAATTTCTGTTCATATTTTTCTCGCAGTGCACTAAACATGTTTGTAATACCTTAAAATTTAAGCTATATTTTGGCTTACTTTTGAATAAATTTGTAATTCATTTGATAAAGATGAGATTGGTTCTTGCGCTTATGATAATTCTCGAATGTAAATGCGTTGCGTTAATACGCGCTGCCAGCCAAAAACAGCATGTGGCTCATAATTTTTTAATGACCGACCAGCCAGCGGCTGTCAAAGAGACCGCCCCCTGCCACTGGCTCGCCCACATGCTACGCCTCCTTTTCACGCCCCTGCACGCATACGTCATAGTACAGCAGCCCCAGGCAAAAAGCTTTACGTTGAAAATGGGTCACGTTGTTGTTGTTGTTGTTGTTTTTGCTGTTATTTTTTGTTGTTGTTGCGGCTGATGTTGCTGTTGCTGTTTCTCTTGTTGTATACGAGAATCACTCTGTGTGTGTGTGCGTGTTTCTTGTCGAGGCACTCTGATTGAATTTTGCATGCAAAATGCGTGCATGCCAAAAAATGTTTCAAGCCTGGCTTTACGGCTGCCAACCCTTTTGTTCAGCCTAATGAAGCGATTAGCGTGCATACAAGATGATACATTAGGCACACACACACACACACACACATACTCCGCTCTACTGGATTAGCTTGCCAGACTTGAGCCTTATAAGGAAAATATATACTTTGTATATGAGAAGTTTCCGTTCAGCTTTTTTCTGATCAGTTGGCAGCGAAATTGCATCAATAAATGATGAGCCTGTTGAGTGAAGTGAGTGCAAAACGTTTGCCATTTACGCTAATGAGATTGGAAACAAAAATTGCCATTAAAAATAAATGCGAGGGCGAACGAAAAAATTCTATGTATGATCTAACTTCAATATAATAAGTGAACTTAATGGGAAGTGATAAAAGCGACTATTAAAATCAAGAAAATTAAAAAAAAAAAAAAAAAAACTAAATCATACATCGAGTTTAGCCAAGTTCACCAATTCTTCAGACTACCCTCGTAGATTTTTATGTACATTAAGAATTCATGAAGATATTAAAAAGCAACGCTTCAAAAAATGTGTAGCAGATTTTTCAGGGTTCAGGATTTTCAGCCGCGCAACAAGTTCATAAAGAATGTTTTCAACTGAAAAATAAAATATAAAGTGAAAGCAAAAATAGCCAGCAAGCAGCTGCAATTTCTTTTTGATATATACACAATTAGTTATATATCTATGTATCTGTGTATATATGTTTATTAATATATGTACAGGCATTTCCCAGGCATTTGCACTATGCACTCTTCCTCACTCACCTCGTCGCTGCTCGGCTCTGTGTATGGCCTGCTGCTGATGCGATTGCTGCATCAACGCATGATGGCTGTGTGGTAGCGGTAGCTGCTGCTGCTGCTGCTGTTGTTGGATTGGCTGCTGCTGCATTTGCTGCTGCTGCTGCTGCAGCTGCTGTGGTTGCTGTTGGTGGTGTTCGCGTTCTCTTAATTGAGGTGGCTGTTGTTGCTGCTGCAGATGCAACTGCTGCGATGGCGGCGGCTGCTGTTGCTGCTGCTGCTGTGGCTGCTGGTGATGGTGCTGCATGCTTGGTGTGCCTGTTATGGGCAGCTGGTGGTCCCTGTCGCTTGTCGTCGATGCCGCCTCAACGGTCGCTGTTGGCGCTGGCGCTGGCGGTGCAAATGTGCTGGTGCTGCTGGTGGCCACCACACGGTGCGTCTGCTGTGGATGAAGTGGACGATGCAGCTGATGATCCCGATGCTCCATATCCATCATCGAGTCGGGCATCAAGCCGCGCTCACAAAACGACGCCAGTGCGACGGTTGTGCGAGGCGTTTATTGCGTCGCTGGCTCAAACCACGCTGGTGCACGCTGCGCTTAAAATTTGTGTGCTGTGAGTGTGGCAAGCGGGCAGGCAGCGGAACAGTCAACTATTTGGCTACACCAGCCAATTGCATGACCACAGAGAGTGAGTGAGAGAGAGAGAGAAAGGGAGCAGTACACGCACTTCCACTTTTCCACTTTTCTTTCGCGGCTCACACACTTAAACAAATTGAATTGTATGTATACACACACACACACACTCACTCACTCACACACTACTCTGGGCTAGTTTCCTAGCTAGCACTCCTTGGCCATCCAGGCTGCGTTGTCATATATATATATACATATATATAGTTTTATCTCCGACTTTTGCTGCTTCTTCTATTTGGGCTGTTGCCGCTGCCTCGCTCAGAATCCAACTGAAAGTGTGCTGGCAGCGCGCATCCTTTTTATCCAGAAGCAGAGCTTTGCGTGAGAGTGCAAAAACTTTGTTATCAACAGAGCAGCAGCAGCAGCAGCCGTGGCAGCGCCAGCGGCAGCAGATGAGCACCCGTTGAGGAGAGGCAGAGCAAGAGCTGGCTGCCATTTCTCATGTCAAATGATCAAAGAGCTTTTCTTTTTTTTCCTATTGCTGCGTTGCAGCAGTTGCAACAGCAACAGCAGCCCCCGCAGCAGCAGCAGTAAGAGCATTAGCAGCAGCCCCTTCCAGCTTTTACCTTTTCCAGCTTGCACTGACCTTGCGCATTGTGCGACACGTTAACATTTTGTTGCCTGGCCTGAACTTCAGGAATAAAGCTTACCTCGCAAGCTTTCGAGTAGGGGAAATGAGTTGAAGAGAGAGTGGAAGTGAGAGAGGCAGAGAGACTGAGAGAGAGAGAGTAAGAGTTGTCGGTGAGTATTTAGCACAGAGTGTGCTAAAAATTCCTATGGCTGGGGCTCGACTCGACTCGAATCGAATCGCAGCCGATGTCCGTTTCGTGTGCAGGTGACAAAAATGTATTTCTGACACATGCCGCGACTGTTGCTGCTGTTGCTGGTGTTGCTGGTGTTGCTGTTTCTGATTTTCATTGTATTGGCCGCCTGTCAAACACTTGAGCGTCGCTTTTCAATTTGCTCAAAACCCCATTTTGTATTTGTTTACTGGCACGAAACGATATGAGTGCCTGCATCCCAGCTTTATGCGTCTTTCAATTGGAGCGAAAATTCTGTCTGCTATGGCTGGAGTAGTGGTAGGGTATGGCTAGGTAGGTACGGTAGCCTAGGGGGACAGACATTCATTCTAATGAACCAGCTCTAACGCTTGTCGAATGCCGTCGCACAATTGGGTCACCAGGCATTGGAGGCTTTGCTTTTGAGTCGTCAATTACCATTTACGCTTCATTAAATGCCACGCGCATTCGATGACTACTGCCTGCTGCCTGGCGCCTTCGTGCCTGCATGCAATAGGGCCAAGTAGCGGGACTCCACAGCGCCCAGCAGCCCCCATCGAGCGACATGTTAAATGTGGCACTACAGTGCGTATGAGTGCTGTTATGTGTGACATTTATGCATACACAATGCCACACTCGACACGCCACTCCACAGACCCTCTTCACTTCCACTCAAAGAGCGCGCAGTTAATTAATCTTTGGCATTTGATTAATGTGCGAATTGATTTGGGCATCACGTGGCGCGTGTCGCTCACAAATCAACAAATACAACAATATCAACAACAACAACAGCATGCAGCATTAGCTGTGTTAGTCTACACAATTTGTTGTGACCTAGGTCCTGTGCTGCTCCCAAGCATTTAAGCCGTATCGACAAGCAGCACGCTCCAATGCATTTGATTTAAGCTTGTTATTTTATAGACAAACCTATAAAGGAAAACAGGCGCCAAGCGCTTTGCATATCAGAGAAAACATTTGACGTTTACTTCCAAGCCGCCATCAAATCAAAATCGTGAGCCACAAAAAGAAACAAAAGCAAAAGCCACAAACTGGTTTGCAGAGCTCAAAAAGCGAGAGTTGACGGCTGATGGCGAATGGCAAACGTCGTAAGGCAGCTGCTGCCTGTTAACCGAAAACGGAAACGGAACCAGAAAACCGGACGATGACAATGAGCTGAGGATGACACAGCCAGCAAAGCAAAGCGCTTGAGAAGTGCTAAAAAGCAAAGCAGCAACGAAAAGGAATGCAAAAGAGAACAAAAAGAAAACTATTAGCGAGGGAATGTTGAATATGGATTACCCTAGACTATTTTGATTGCAGAGATATTTAGAGAAAGTCATTATCCCGATGATGTTTATGTAAATGTCTATATAAGCTATCTTTAATATATAAAATTATGTACATTTTTGTTAAACAATTGATGTGCTCTATCTGAAGAAGAAACCTAATTTATCTTTACATGAGTTTTTGCTATAAAAGAAAGGCTTAAAACCCAAAAACGCTGTTAGTTTAACATATTTACAAGCACTTCTTAAAAATGCTAGTATTTATCTAATAGACTCTTAAATATCTCTCCTGTTATGCCTCAAATATTTCGTGACATCATTACAGAACCCTTTGCTTAGGCACCTATTTAGAGCAGTTGGGTAAAAAAAAGGACACACACAAAAAATCAAGAGAACAGAAACATTCTCAGTTGAGAGAAGCAAACATATAATGTGGCTGAAAATGTGAGCCCAAAACCGGATAAGGGTTCACATAGGGCCAGGACATTCGAACCGCATGTCCTGCGACGCGCTGCCGCAGTGTGCGAAAATTAGCCAGGCAAATATGTCGCACTTAGGCTGCTAGCGGAAGACGGCCAAAATGCCTGCCAGAGATACCAAAAACGGACACACACACATACACACACACAGAAACAGACACAATGTCCGGGCACGGCAATTGCCTAGGCTAAAAGTGGGTGGTTTGGCTCTCTGCTTGGCTTGGCTTGGTCTGCGCCTCGTAATTGTTGACGTTTGCGCTTTTTGCTTCTGGGTCTTCGCGTTGGGCCATGTGACACAAATACGTCGAATTATTGTCATATGAGGTCACTGTCCCTGTCTCGTCACACGCAGTGAAAGTTGTTCCCAGTTACACACCCACACATACACACAAACACGTAACATCCATAAACACACACAGCCTTAGTTACTCTGACACTTTAGCGTTTTTGTTTGTTTGTGCTGTAGGTCTATTATGTAGCTGGAAGTCAAGCAAATGTTCGCTTGAACATTGCCACAACAGCAACAGCAACAACAACAACAACTCGACTAGCAACTTGTGTGCGCTTGTAGCACATTTTGTGGTACATACACTTACACTGACACACACACACACAGTGAACAGATAACAGAAATTGCTCATACGCCACATAGTCCCCACTCGAAAACCAACTTTTACAACTGTTGCAGTCATGAATAGTTGACTAGCGACTCACGTAACAAACTTCACATTGAAATTACATATAAAAATGGTTAAGGCATTGCTGTAAATATATGACTACCAGATACCCTGGCTGAAGTTAATGAAATTCTTAAGCCTGTAAATATAAACTCAACTATAAATGTCTACAGAGTAACATTTCTATGCGTCTTGGTAAAAGGAAACTGAAATTCGAAGTGCTCAATTCATTTAAAAGACTCTAAACTATTTGCACTGCTGTCAATATACTCTTCATTACACAGATTTACAGGGTACACAGAAAAGGCTCTGGGCTCTTAACATCAGCATGCTAATACACATACATATATACTATCAGAGCTAAAAAGTTAGAGCGACTCGTTTGCTCTTGCATTTCAAGTATATCTATGTTATCTTGAGTATACATCATATTCTCAATATACTCTTTATTGCTACTATTTATAGGGTATATTATCAGTTATTGATAGTTACATACAAGGCAAGTAAGACTGCCCAAGCGCCTTCACTCACAATTCTATTAGTTCTTTATCTTTTGGCTGCCTTTTCGGTCCGCCTCTTGCTTGGCTGGTCGCTTGCTCACTCCCATTGCCCCTCGCTCATAAAATATGAAAGCGCAGTGAAATTTATTCAGCTCGACCAACATGAAATATGCGCATTCAGTTTATGAAGCTGATTGGCCCCCAGTGAAATGGACGCTGGCGGCCAAAGTTGGATTGAAAGTTAAAGTTGAGGCTGAAGCTGAATCCGAGGTTGAATTTCAGTTTCAATTTGGGGCCAGCTCACATGGGGCAAGTGCCACACACATACACATACACACACACACACAGAGAGACAGATAAGCACAGCTGCAATCACTGGCTGCTCACTAATTGCGCTGCTCTAAGAGCCGGGCCAGGCATTAATCGTTGTCACGCCCACTGGCCTACGCTGTCCAGCTGCGCATCGAATCAATAATTCATAGCCCTGCACACATTGACGACACGTTTCTTGGCAATAAAATGAAGATGAATAAAATGAAAAAAAAAAAAAAAAAACGAGATGGAAAATGAAAAATGAGAAATGAGGAAAATGCTGCAAATGCTCGACAATAATTTAGCGCGTCTGCCAGGTTCTGCTTCTGGTTTCTGTCCAGGACTTGGTGTTTGGTGCCTCATCGAGCCACTGCCGCAGCCATGGGCCTGAACATGAAATGACTTTATCAAAGCGAACTTCGCTGCTCTCCCAGTTACACCCATTCACTGGCATAGTTACATACAGATACAACTATATACGCACACACATACATGGACACACTTATTCACATATACATATGTATATGAAATGAATGTCAGGCGCCAACATCGGCAGCAACTGTCGCAAGATTTCTTTTGCACTTATATCCTTTTTTTAATACTCTTGCTTGGGGTATTGATTGTGTTTTATGGGATAATTAAACTTGTTTAAATATCAGGAACAAAGATATATATTCACAGCTACATCATCAGTTTTACATATATAAAACATCATACGAATTTGTAGAGATAAGTTATATAGGGTTAATTGAAATTAATATATATGTATGTATATATACTAAGATCAATCAGTCAAACATCATAAAAATTGAGTTTTTATGAAACTATTTATTTATTTAGTTTTTTAAATCTCTATGAAAGCGCATTCACTATTCTTCTATTCACAGTTAACTTTTTTACTTGTTTTATTTGTTATTTTGTTGTGGGCTATCTTTGTGCTTTTTTTTGTTTTTATTTTTTATTTTATTTATTTTTTTTTTTTTTTGCTCTTGCTTCCGATTATGTCGTGCAGCTCTTTGATATTGGGACGAGCCATGAAATATTGCTGCAAGTGTATGAATGCTTGCTTCTGTACGTACATACAAATGTGTGTGAGTGTGCGTCTGTCTGTGTGTATAAGGTTACATTGAAAACTACTGAACAGTCAATTCATTGCTTTAAAGCAGTAAATTAATATGCAAAGTAATATTGAAGAAAAATTTAAAACAGCTTTCATAATTATTTGCATCATCCTAATGGAGCTGTATAAAGTTAATGTTCATCAAGTTGAATATATAAATCCATTAATTCAACTTAAGCTGAATTCATGTATTATGCATTTCAGAGAACTCCCAATTCTCTCGGATGATTGGCCCCTTGGCAACAATTAAGACGCAAGCCTATTTGAGCTGCGTAGCTGACGTGAGATTTGGGGTCAGTTAATTGGAGCTGTGCGTTAACGCAGCATTAAGTTGTGAAGGACACGACAGATAGGATATGTAAAACAGCATTGTCAGACGCGAGTAAACAATTGATTTCACATTACAGAAAAATGAGAATCCAAGCAGCAAACAGCAGAGAGCAGACAGCAGACGACAGCTGCCAAACAGGCAAATGCTGATAACGTGGCCAACTGGAAAATCAATTAAAGCGCAGGCCAACAAGCACAGGGACTCACTGGTATATGTTGGGGAAGCGTTGACTATGTGTTGTGTGTGTGGCAGCTTTATGGGTGACTTAATGCGCGTCACTGCCCAGACTAGTCTGTCCTTTAGCTTGCTTCCCCCTTCCCCCTTGTCGGGGAAGCAAAACTTAATTATCAGCGTCGGATGTGGCGCTGCATGCAACGGAAATGTGTGTTTGCACACATGCCGGCCTCCCTCCTCCAACCACCTCCCCTCTGGCAGCAGCAACAGCACCACTTGACGCTGCCAAACACGCCTCGGCAATTTTAAAACATATTTCACTTGAGTGCACTGCCTTTGCCAGTCCAAGTAAAAATGTCCTCGCTGTGGCGGGGGGAAAAGTGGAAGTGAAGGAAAATGTGAAAAATCGGCCAAAAGGTAAATGGAACCGGGGTAAATGGTAAATGAGAAATGAAACATCAACTGCGACGAACCATAGTAATTAATTTAAAAAGACCTTCGTTGATTTAATGATGCAAAAAATGCGTATAATTCATTAACAATATGAAATGCGCATTCAATTATTTTAAATGTGCCATTTTATCATTATATTTAAGTTTAAATGAAACAGAAGAAGACCACATCCGATATATGCTCGATTCACATTGTAATATATGAAAAAGAATATTGATAAATAACATTTTATATATATATGTATACACAAAAAGATTAATTTAAATAAAATTCACTCTGATATCAGCTCTCAATGCAACAGATTAATTTAGTAAATTGATTTCTGTATATTTATATTTCACTTACAGATTTATGTATCAGCTTTTACTCTTACTCATCTTCATCATTTGACCTCTCTTTCGCTCTTAAAGCTTCGCTTGATACTTGACCTAATAAATTTCTACTACTTGACATATATGAGAGCTGTTCTACTGTGTAACTACTCATACACAAAATTTGTGCAGCATATGTGCTTCAACTATGCGTACTTCACCTACTTATTTGGTATCTATTTGCAATACTCATGCCTTATGATTATGCAGCTTATGATTGAAACAGCTCATTATCTCTTACTATACACAATGAAATACAGGCGTATTCAGTTCTTTATTAGAGGTAAATATAGTACAACTGAAGATACATACAAATTTTTATGAATAGTTGAGTAATGAGTAAATTCCCTTGTATATATTAATATATATACCAACTGCTCATGGCTCAATCAGCCAATCATGGCTTATTAAGCTACTCCCTTCAATGCAGGCATTATAACTAACTTTACTTTGTTCGCTCTGATGCTTACTCAGCTCACTAAAGTATATAAAATAGTAGGAGCATCTTTATTTGTTAACACGTAATCAGACAGTACTCAAATCTACTCACTCTGCAGCATATAGAAGTTATGAGAACTGAGTCGGACCAAGCTTTTATCGTTTACTGTCTCTTGCATATGCTCTATTGCTCATAGAAGCACGACTCACTACTCGCTCTGCGGTGTATACTTAGGCATTGACTACTTATAGTAGTGGTAAGAGAAGTAAATCTGTCTCTGTCAAGGTATAATCTGTCTCTCTCCCACTCTGTCCAAGCTTCTACTACTCTCGCCCTCAGTCATGAGCTGCTATAATGAATACTACTACTCTATTTATCTTCTACGCACAACTCTACTATACTCTTTCTCTATTCCACACTCCACTACTCCCACTCATAATAATTTTTTCTCCCTCACACACATAAATAATCTATCTCCCGTCCATACAAAACTTTTCTATCACTCTACAACTTTGGTAAATATCTAATACACTCCTTTTTACATCTATGACTACTCTCTGCTATCTTTTCTCTGCATCTCTCTATATTCCCTCTCTCTCTCTCTCTCTCTCTCACTAGTCACATTCAATTAAGTACAAACACAAATTTCATCCAATTGGGAATCTTCCAAATGTGATCATCTCACTTTATTTTACTTCCGCAATAGATCTCTTCTTCGCTTTAGCTCACCGCTGAGCTCTTGGCTAATTTTGTCGGTTTGCATGCACAGCTTACCTCGACTAAAACCAAAGCCTGTCGTCGACCCAGAGGCCGTTGTATCGAGTGCCACGCGACGTGGCGACGCACTTATCTCGCGCTGGCTGCTGTGATTGCTGTTCAGCTGCATTTTGTTGTTATAGTTGCTCGAAATGGTGTTGGCACGCTGGCCGTTGGCGGTGCGCTGGTGTTGGTGCTGGTGCTGAAGCTGGTGGTGTGGCATGAATTGTTGCTGTTGCATAGATCGTGCTGCATGCCGCTGCTGGCCAACTGCCGCTGGCATGCTGGCAGCTGTCGACTGCCACAGACTATCCGTGTGGTCCGATATCTTGAGGCCGTTTCCGATTTCAATCTCAATTTCAATTTCAATTTGCAATTGCAATAGTAATTGCAATTGAATGTGCAAATTTTTGTGGTGCAATCAGTGAACAATTTGTGTGTTTAAACGTAGATAAATACGTATGTATGTACGAATGTATATCTCCTTATAGAGCCAGTGCTAATTGCTACAAGTTGCAGCAACAGAAAGTTGCTCCGAAAACTTTTCATTTATTTAAGTTGCGCTTTAAGCAACGCTCGAATGCTTTACAAGCCAAAAACTCTATTAAAAACTTTCTGTGCCCCACACAAACTTTGAGTACGAATGCATTCGTAATTTATTTAAATGAGCACAGCAACAAAGGCAATTCCATAAACACAAATGCAACCAGAGCTGGGAGTTCTAGTGCGGTTCTGTTAATCTATTGTTGCAAGCTGTTATTGCAGCATGTAATGAACGATTTATAGGTCACAATCGATTCTGTTTATGCAATTAGTTTAATCAATAGCTAAACAAGGCAGTAAGTTATTCACTTCAATTGAATTGAGAGCACAGAAACAGCTGAATAGACTCATTGGCTCATTTGAATAGCTCATTTTATGCGAACCTATGCTGAACCATAAAACACAACTATAATTAAAGCCCACAACAGTTTCGCTTACTCAGAATCGCCTGACTGCTGCGGCTGTTCGTGCTCATGTGCAGGCAAAAACCACGCAGAAACTAATTTAAACAAAATTAAATTGTAGGCTGCCGAGCGTTAAAGTTTCGTTCACTTTGTTTTAATATGAATATTTTGTTTTTTGTTTTTAATTAAATTTTGTATTTTTCTTTTATTTTATTTATTTTGTTTTTTTAAGTTTTTTCTTTATGCACTTGAGAGGTTTTGCTTTGTTGCAGTTGCAGCGTTCGCCGTGCGCTGACCACCAGCTTTGTTTATAGACGAGTCCCAACTGAACTGAACTCTAGTGTTATTTAATTTATTTATTGCCTACATAGGTAGGGTGCCGAGTAGCCCTCGAATAGCCCCATGCTCAAATATTGCATGTCCTGCTCAGCTTTTGCGTAATGTGCAGTGCGCTGTGTCCGCTCGTTGGTCACGTACAATGGTCGAACGCAGGAAGGGAGAGACGGAGGGGGTCTCCTGGTACTTTGATGAACGACCAATTTGCGGAATTGGACAGCTATGGACATGTTAATAGCTCGAATGCAAAGAACGTTTCCCTTGCGAAGATTTGGCTGCACGCGCGGCCATACGTTTTGAGCTCAAGGATGCAGGATATGCACTGTCGCAAAAAAACGGAAAACAGCCTCTCCGTTATGTTAAATGCCAAAAGCAGCTTTTGTGTCTTTCTATCAACCTCGAGCTAGATACGATGTGGTGTACCTATATGAACCTATATATATGTATATATATTTATATGTATATCAACTCGTTTATCTATACGATACGATAGATGAGAATGGCATAAACCACATAAACTGAAAGCCGAGCAACCGTAATTGTAAGCGAACCTTGCGGCATGCCGCACCGCCCGCTTCATCATGCTTCATTATGTTCGACTTGGACTTGGTCACAAAAGTCAAGTAAAAGCCAGGCCAAGTTGCAAGTGGCAGGTGGCAGGTAGCAAGAGGCAAGTAGGCCATTTTGTGCATGTTCTTAGGACACACAGAGCTGAAAGTATTTTGACTTTCAACCGGTCGCTCCCGTGGGTAGGCATTGCAAGTGAAAGTCATGCAAAGACTCTTAGAGTCAAGAGTCTCTCTCTCTCTCTCTCTCTCTCTCTCTCTCTCTCTCTCTCTTCCTTTATTAGTCTCTCAGTCTCACGTTCTCTGTCTGTCTTGGTCTCTCTTTTTTCGTTGGCATTTACATGCTTGCATAAACTTGAATATTTCATAATGCGCCACTGCAATCCACCTCTGTATACATTTGAAAGCCCGCTGTCGACTCGTTATCGTGGTGCCTGCTCAAAAATTGAATTGTAAATATTTAAGTAGCAGCGTTTTTATTTGATTCTTTAGCAGGCGTTGAGTGAACTTGAGAAACTTAATGTAAATAAGAAGGTATTTACTTAAGTGGCACCTGAGTATTCAATTGTTAAAGTTAAATTGCTTAAGACCCATTTCAATATTAAAGTAGATTACCTAGACCTCTGCCTAAGACATAATAGGGATAGTGAAAAAAGAAGGAAGTGAGAGAGAGAGAGAGAGAGAGATAGATGGAGATGGAGATGGAGATAGTAAGGAGAGATGAGTAAAAATACTGCGACAGTGAGAAAGACACAGAAATGGAAAGCGATATAGAGATAGATGATGAGAGACAGAGATAATGAGTAAGACAGAAAAAGATAACGAGAGAGTAAGAGAGGGAGAGAGGGAGAGAGGGAGAGATAAAGAGAGAAAAGAGATAGAGAACGATAACAAGAGAGAGGGAGATATAGAGAGCGAGAAGAGAGAAAATGATAACGAGAGAGAAAGACAAATATAACGAGAGTGAGAGACGATAGTAAATGAGAGAGAAAGAGAAGACAGAGAGAGAGAGAGACGATAGTAAATGAGAGACAGAGCAAAACGAAGATATTGTATAGAGAGACGCGGAGACAGAGAGATCGAGAGACAGATGAATAGAGTCTGAGAGATAGAGTTTTCTTTTTAAATAATTATTCTTTTAAATAACATTTATATATTTTAAATTACAATTTGTAATGTAGAAATTACTATGCAACAGTTAAAATTTCAAACTATAATTAATACAGTATTTTTTTTTTATTCATTAACATATGTTGATATTAAACCTAATTTAATTTATTTAAAATTCAATTAAAACTTACTCATTAAAGCAGAGAAATATTTTATAAGCCATTCAAAGAAAGACAAATGTAGAAATGTAAATAACAACACATTGTCCGCAGTTCCATTACATTAAGGATAACGAGCAAAAAATGCACGTGCAATTAGAATAAATTACTTTAATTAGTTGTTTGTGCTGTGGCCATTTACCAGACAGCTGGACAGCCGGACAGCCGCACTGCCTGTCTGCTAGCCGGCAACGACTACGTGCCACCACCTAAGCCACCTGAATCACCTGAGTGTCCATTTTATTTGTCCATTTCTGCTGAATGCATTTGCCAATAAACTGCGCAGTCCTTATTGGCACAATCCTATTGGATATGGCGCTGTCCAGTGTTGACCTATGCTTGCCATGGCAACAAGTTGCACGTTAACGCGACGGCACAGTCGATACACAGCTACAGCTACAGCTATGGCTATACCTTGGCTGTGGCTATGACTGTGCATCTCTGTGTAATATACGTCAGTCTAGGAGTAATTACGTATACGCCCTGTTGCACCGAGGCGCCACTTGTGCCCATTTTGGTGCTCAACAACGACGCCTTTTGTGCGTCAAATTAACAACTTCCGCATGAGGCCACATGCCACTTGCACCCAAATGCGTCATTCGCTATGCTTTGCTCCATTGTGTTCAGACGCAGACAGATAGAGACGAATGGGCGGCCGGGTGGAAGAGCAGACATAGATAGTGGCGCAGGCCACTTTGGCCATATTGTCAACGCTTGGCCAGCTGCCAGCTGAAGACGTTGACTAACACTGGCAGAGCCTATTATTGCGCTTTAATGGCAGCTAAAATGGCAGCAGCTTAGCAAACTGAGCTCAACTCTAGACGGCAGACTGCAGTCTGCCTCTGAACTAGGGCATTAATTAATAAGGGCTTTTAAGCTGGCATTTAAAGCGAGTCGCGCATTAATCAAAGCAAAATCTGTTCACAAGAAGCCAAAACATCTAAGAGTATATGGTGTAAATATATAAATATACATATATAAACTCATTAAACTCATTTTATAAATTGAAATGCCAACCAAAGCATTTAGCAAGAAGATGATATATCTAAGAGAATATTTTAAATATTGTATTTTTATTTTTATGCTTTTTGGATTCGCATTCTTCTCACATTTTGAACGCCATTCAAATACCTCTTGCATTGAGATGCAATTGCTTCAATCGTTTCTTCTCTGAGCATTTCGTTTTGTAACACTTCAAAATTTCTACGAATTCCATTTATATCTAAATCGCAACTTTCGAGCAGCCAAAAGTTGTGAACAATTTGTGTGCCTGAAGCCTGCTTCAAATTTAAAGCATTTGCCAAGTGAGAGCCACTGCCAACAAAGTGACGAAACGAACGACTAGAACATATCATATAAATAGTAGTAGAAATATGAAAAATTGTGATTATATCAATCTTTATATATTGCTTGCTAAAAACAAAAATAACTGTAAAGTTGATATGCACAAAATAATTTCAAGATTGAGCTCTGAATTTATAAAGAAAATATTTTGTTAACAAACTCTCAACAGTTTTCCTTCGTTTTCCTGCATTTTGCCGCACACATCCATTTTCATATATTATTTTAGCACTTACTTCTTGTCTAGCCCCTAACAAGTTTTTATTGCTGGGTATTAGGCAAAATCAAATATAATAAAATATTCGAATCTAAGCATGACATAAAAGATAAAAAATGACTGTCGTTTATCTTGAAAATTCATAAGCGGCTGCCCAGCCAGGCCAGATATTTGCTGGCACAACTCGAGAATGAGAGTGAGACAGAGAGCGAAAGAGAGAGACAGAGGGAGAGCAGGAAAGCAAAACGGAAGACTAAGTGAAAAAGCCGACGAAAAGTTTTGCAGATAAATGCAAGTGGGTATACAGTATTATACAGTGTGTGCTTGATTGTTTTTTATTTTATATTTTTTTCATTTCACATTTGAGGCTTAGCCGCTTTTCTTAAGTTTTGCCAAGGCTCTGCCCCCTTGAGTCAGTCGGTGCATTGAACTAGACGCTGTGCTGTGCCATCTTGCCGTTTCTTCTTGGTGCTCGATTGGTTGGCAGACAACGCCACGGGCCGAGCCTTGGCTGCGCTTTGTGTTTGTCTTTGCGGCCGCAGTTGACAGAGTAAAGAAAAACAAGAGATAGATAGAGAGAGAGAGAGAGAGAGAGGGTGAGCGAGGGAGCAGCGGGTCAACAAAGTGGAACGTGGAACGAGCACCGTGGAACGTCTCGCAATTTTAATTTCTTTTATTTTGGCCATCTGTTTGTTGGCCTGTGCTTTGTTTAGCCTGCAATTTATTTGTTTTACTTTTAGTTTCGTTGCGTTCGCTGCGAAATGAGTGGACAAGAGTATCAGCTGCCAACTGCCAGCTGCCAGCTGCTAAAATCCAGCTTGATGCTAAATTAGAAACCTAAATAGTCGAACGGATGGGGCATTGGGAGCTGAGGTAAGGGCGAGGCCAAAGGGACAGGCTTTAATTAACTAATGATGAAAAATGCTCGAGCATTCTGTTCTCCATTGTCAGCTTTATGATACCCTAGCACAAAGTTGTCAGCAGAGTTGCTTGGTTAGTCAGACAACGAAGGGAGCAATGGAAAATGAAACGAAAAGTGACAGGTGGGCAAAGAGAAACAGAAATGAAATATTAATTGAGAGAGACCGAGAAGAAGAAGAATACAAACAGTATGGGAGAGAAGGATGAGAGGAAAGAGGGAGGAATTGAGGTTGGGATAATGAGAAAGGGACAGAGAGATTCATGAATTATGAGTATGAGAAAGCCAGTTACAGAGAGAGTGATAAGCTGAATGAAGGAGGGACAGAGAGAGCGAGATAGTGAGAGAGAGATAGATAGAGAGAGAGAGAGATAGAGAGAGAGAGAGATTAACAGATGGAAAGGGATAGACAAGAGATGTGGGAATATATATATATAAAAGCACAATTAAAGCAGCTCACTTATACATATGCACATATGTACATCTCTCTATATGTATGCATGTATACCTCTGTATATACCTCTACAGGGTATTTCTAGACTACGCTTGGCTCGATTACATTGCGTGTCCTCGCTGTTATTTGCAGGTCGCACTGGTCATTAAAGTCGAGTGCAGATGATGGTTTATGGGTGTTCTGTTATTACGAGCAACTGGAAAGCGTCAAATGAAGATGTCGCTTGTCCGCCTCTGTGTGTGGACAAACTTATCATGATATAGTCATCGCTTCGGCCATAGGCCAAGGAAGATACACACAGCAAGAAAGAGAGAGATAGAGACACAGAGAGAGAGAGAGAGAGAGAGAGAGAGAGAGAGAAAGACAGACAGACTCAACCCAGCTGAAACAAACATCAAGTATACGCCTCGGAGCACAGTTAAGCAAACAGACTCTCGGCGTTCCCTCGGCCGCAAGACGCAACTTTATGGTTGCAAAGCACTTAGGAAATGTTAGCCTAATGTGTTGTACACACACGCACACACACATACACTCATATACATCCACTCGCACACACACATACATACACAAAGTTTACACACTTTACGCACAGAGAACATGATTTAGTTATATAAATGCACTTTGCAACTCGGATTTTGGCTAAGCTAATTCAATTGCAAATCAAAAGCGTAATAGAAAATCAAATGCAAATTGCAAATTCATTGAATATTTATACTTACAATCGGCGAATACATACACACATGTATTCATTGTATAATTTACGAAATTAAATGCAAAATATTTATAGTATTTCAATTTAAATTAGTTTTTAGGACTCACCAAGTCTACGTACTACAGATGAGCGAGAGAGTTGTGAAAGAGAAGCGGTTGGTTTTTGATTTGTTTTTTTTTTTTTTTTTTTTTGGTTAGTTGGTTTGGTTGGTTATTTGTTTATTGTTATTTTTAGTTGGTTGATGATGCGTTTTTGTTATTTGTTTGTTATGCAAATTTGTACAGAGAGCGTTTTCCAAATTCGGCGAATTTGTTGGGCAAGCAACATGAAATGTTTACGTTTGAAGTTAGTTGAAATTATTTATTTATATTGCATATATATGTATATCTATTTGTAATGCAATATTGTAAAACTAAAACTAAGTCTCTAATTCATGCAGGCAGTGCATGCTAGGCACAAGGGGAAGGGAATGAGCGAGGGGCGGGGGGAGCATGTGGAATACGGCTAAGCGAAATGTGAAATGCTATTTATTTGCCGACTGCTGCGACTGCGGAATTAAACTGTGTCAACTGCAAAGCCAGTAGGTCAGGGATAGCTAAATACTCCCATGCAAAGAAGCAGCGCAGCAGCCGCAGCAGAAGCAGAAGCAGTTACCTTTTCTATACATACATATATACTACATATATATATATATGTTGGCTCTTTGGGGGGTGTTGGTTTTTTTGGTTTTTTTTTTTGGTGAGGTTGGCTGTTTTTCGTTTTTCTTGAACGGTACGGGGTTCGGGTGTTCTACACACAACATACACATGTCCATACATACATACATACATATATATATACATATATATTTGTATAAATATATATGTATATATATATATTTATATGTATATATATATACATTGAGAAGTGACACACTTACTTTTCATGATGCGATTTCGGTATTCATCGTCGCGCTGCATGGTAACGCTGCCGCCACCGTTGGAGACCATCGAGCTCACTTGTTCCATGGGCACAATATCCTGGAAGTGATCATAAAAGAGCCTGCATGAGTTGACAGTGAAGATGTGATGAGCAGTTGCTCCTGTTTTCTTAATTATAAATGCTCATATTTGTTTGTATTACTTGTTTTCATTATTGTATATATTCAACATGTTTTTGTACGAGTTTCATTACGAGACTTCATATACTCTTCAAAAATTCCACAACACAAATATACCCTCTTCAACACTTTACCCTCGGTATAATAATAACTCTGAAATATCTTTGCCCAAAACATATATGAGTTTTCATTTGAAAAACTTTTGGCAGCTCTGCACAAATTTGTCAGAGTTTGTTACGAAGTTGAGCACTGGCCGCTGCCACTGGCAAGTTGTGGAAACTTAATTAGCAGCGTGTACGGCAGAAGCCAAATTGCATTTATCCAGAAAACATGGACACACCTCTTGCGCTCGATATGGCGGATGGCATGTCAGAATTGTTGATGTGGAATGCGTGTTAGCCTTTTGGAGAGATATATGTGTATGCATATAAAAAGTTAATAAACTTTTTTCAATGTGACTGAGCAGCTATGGGAATTGAATTTGCTCTGAACTTGTACAGGGAATTTAGAGCTTACAGCTCTGCGTCTACAACTATCGTATGCTAGAGAGAGTTAACTTTTATTTATTTGTTCAGCTGTGAAAGCTATTTTATATAAAGAAGTATTTTATTTTGTATAATAGTAGTTCAAAATGTTTCAAAATCTTTGAATATATATTTTGTAAAATTGAACTTAAATTTAATTTTGAAAAATACCAAAATAATAAATTCCTTTTCTCAGGCCAAGAAATTTCTTAAAATCGCAACATATTTCAGTATTATTTCTGATTTGCCATATCATAAACTAACTGCCAATCAATCCGATTCACCAGCTAATACCATATAAGCAATTGACACATATATGTACATATGTCAGTCAGGCATTAAGCCGTGGCTCATCTGCTCTATATGCACTGCCATCACAAAAGGATATTTAATCTTCGGTAAAGATTTGCTCAACTGTGGTTTACTTTTTCTTTGATTGTACACTTTATGAATCCACTTGTTTGGCCCACACATTCACTCAGCGCTTCATGCTGTTCGCTGCGGTTGTTTCACCCAAAAAATATGAAGTAGATAAATTGTATTTTTTTTTTTTGTTTTTGTGTTTGTTCCCTTTGCACTTTTCATATTGTGCCAACAAAAGCATTTACCGTATGCGGTTTTTAAATGCTGGCACTACCGCACGTCAACCAGCCACCCACCACCCCCCGCTTTTGGCTTCGGCTTTGCAGTGCCTGCAGCAGCTGCTGCTGCTGTCGTTGCTGCGCTTACCCGTCGAGCTGTGATATTTTTCAATGTTTATTGTTAGCATTCAGTTGCCACATTTTCGCCCTCAGCCTTCCCATTGCCCCTCTGTCTCTCCGCCTATATTCCCATCTCTCTCTCTCTCGCAGCCTTTTTGCCCCACTCATTGGGGGGCATTGAGTAAAATGGATTATTTTCTGTGCGCTCGTCGACATTTATTAATGAAATTTGCAGTGAGCCGAGTTGGCCATTGTCCTGCTGGATTAGTTCTGTAATAAACGCATTTTGCCCAGCTGAACGTTGAGCCAATGTGGGAATTAGCAGATAAAATGTTTTGTGTGAAAACCTTCGAGCAGAGCTCAGCCAGCAGAGGCCACGAAATGTGAATAAAACCAGCAACTGTTTCTCTCTACGTATTTTGCGGCAAATGCTTGAATCTGTGATGATAAACTGTTGATATATTTGCAGTTCACTCTGGCTCGTCTCTCATTTCATTGAGCATTGCACATTCGTGGTTTTTGACAGTACTTACGTGTATGTGGGCTTAAATTGCCAAATTCAATTCAGCTATATGAACTTCTCTATCAATTTACATTCACCAGAAAGTCGTTTGCTTTGTCAATCTTCATGAACGACTAGAATTTGAGAGCTATGACTTAATTTCGAACTCTGGCTATTTTTATGGAACTTTTACGAATATTATCTATATGTATTTGCTCAGTGTATACAAATGGATCTCTTTCACAACATTTTTGTTTGCAATTTATGCAATAGATTTTCACAATTTCAATCAATTGCCAATGACAAATTCAAATAGAAAAACTCGTAAGAATTGACGACAATTTATGAGCAGTAAATTTCAATATATTAATTGAAATTCAATCTTTGCCAATCGATCAACTTCAGATGCACCTAAAAGTATAAATACAAACACGAATTGATTGATGTGCCTTGGTTAAATGGAAGTGAGAGTGAGATTAAATTCAGCAGAAATCTAAACAAAGCCAACAAAAACAAATGTACTTATTCCATCTAATATATCTGTCCACAATAATTTCTAACAATTGCATTGTACAAATATTCAACTATTCCAAACACTCTCAATTTTCGCTTTATTTGCCATTCATGAATCATATTCATCCGTTGTCTCCATAATGAAGCAATAAAATTGCAAATTTCTATAAATTTTGCAATTTAATGGAGAATGCCGCAAATGCCGAAAGCCAAAGCAAATAGCATAAATAAATGCAAAGCATGCAGACAGTAAATAGCCAAATGCTCTTTGCCCATAAATCAAGGGCCAACAATGCGCAGCAACGGAACACAAATCGCATGATTTATTTTTGATTATTTCTCCCTTTTTATTTTGTGTCTGGCCACTGGGCTATCGCCTTCATCTTTCAGCTGGAACACGCCGAATTGACAATAACTTTCAGTTTAATCAGGAGCGAGGAGTGCGGCGTGCGGCGTGAGGCGTGAGGCAATGCGGGCTGTCAAAACGAGCATCACGTATACGCCATGTAAAATGCGCAATTCAATTTTGATCTAAACACGCATTATGCAGCATATTACACATACGCAACGTGCTCAGAAGGGAGAAAGAGCGAGAGAGACAGAGAGAAGTGTGTATAAGAAGCCGAATTTAAGAGGCATGCTATGCCTCTTTACGGCTACCATATTAACGACTTTTGCATATTGAAAATGTTGTTTTTTTTTTTTTTTTTGGGCTGCGCAGAATGTGACAAAGTTCTCAACGAGCATTTGCCTGCCACAGTGCCATGCGAGCTGTCAAAGTTTCTGGCTGCATGCCAACTGCCATGAAGTACACTACATCTACATGTGTGAGCGAGTCTATGTGTGTGTGTGTGAGTGTGAGTGTGTGTCATACAGGTAGCTGTAGACGAGGCTTCAATTAAAATGTCCACACAAATTGCTTTTCTGTTTGCATATAAACAGAGCAGCAACACAGCATGGCACAGCCAGCCGCTGATGGCTGCCAACAAATCTATGTGTACCTTTGCCACCTGTAATGCTGATGATAATGATGATGATGGTGATGATAATGATGCTGACGTAGCTGATGTTCAATAAATTTGCGAATTTATGTGGCCTAAACAGCACAACTTGAGCACAATTTATAGCTCTACATTTGAGTTTCAATTAGCCCACAAATGACAAATAGCGGCAAAAAAAGAGTGAAGTCTACCAGGTCTATAAGTTAAGTCTATAAAAAATTACCTATATTTTTTACAAACTCTATGCTTATACTCTATACTCTAGAATAAAAAAATAGAAAAAAGTATTTTCATATGAATAAAGTCAATATAAAACGTAATGGCATAAGCCATACTTTTCATTTAGTCAGCATAATAAATGAACAAATTCATTAATAATGTACATGTCATATGTTTGTAGCTTAAATACGCAATTATAGCCTCACTATAGCACAGTGTACAAGCTCATTAGGTTAATTTACATAGCTGTTGTAGTATTTATAGAGACTAAGCAGACATATTAAGCTTCAGCCTTCAACTTGTCCTTCGTCTAATGAAGTTTAGTACTAGGAATTCATATTCTATATACCCTAGTCTGTCCACTACAGTAACAATCAATATTATTTATGAAATATTCACAGAATTTCTCTCAGTGCTTCTGCACTTGCTAGCCAAGCTCTGAGTGATGCCATATGTTCAGTTTAACTTTATGAAGTCAGTTTTTAAATGTTTTTTTAAAGTTTAGATTTTTGGGTAGAAAGCCTCGCGGTTGTTATTTGACGGTTTGTTTTTTTTTCTCTCGATGGTTTGGGCAGCTACTTTGTAATGTAAATTAGCGGTTAAATTGTGTAAATTGCGACGAGCAACGAGCTGACAAAGCCGAACAGAAAGGAAGGAAGAGAAAAGGTGGGGCCAGATGCCGGGCTGCCAGTTGCCGCAGACAGCTGTAAGCCAAACAAAGGCTCACACGGGCGCGGACACACATACACACACAACTATATGCATACATACATATACAGAAATATATATATATGTACGCACACATTATGTTTGGATTAGTGCGAGTGAAAGTTTATAGCTTGTTGTATTGAATAATTAACTTTTATTGATCGCGATTGCGCACACACACACGTAAACACACCCACACACACACATAGAGCTAGTAGATGCCCCTCACAAGTTTATTAGTTCACAGGCATTGGTTGCACGCCAGTTAGTTGGGCATAAAAGGCTTGTGAATGGCCATTGTTAAAAAGCATCGCCTGATTAAGTATATACAGACATGTATACACACATACACATACATACATACATATATGTATACACCCATGTATACACACACATATGCACATATTTATATACATCTTGTTGATTTAGTTGTCTGCGGCTAATAAAGTTAACGTGCGCGCTAAACTGTTGTTGGCCCTGACTTGCTGTAGTTTTAGGCCCTCTCATGCCTCGGGTCGCAAGTGCGCTAATTAGCTTTTAAGCTGTCGCCTGTTGTCTTAACTCTCAGCGGCTTTCGCCTGTGGCATGGTTAGATATGGACAGGCAGATTGTAAGATTTGGCTAAGAGTGGCATGAACTACTTTGGGGATTTGTCCTTATGGCATCTAATGCAAATAATCAATAGAGTGTAATTAGTTTTTGATTAGTTTGCGAAGCGTTTAACCATCGATCGATAAAAGCTGAACTGATTGAGTATAATATACATATATAAATGAATGAAATAGTTTGAAAGCAATTTGAAGGGAATATTCATTAATTTAACTAGGATCGAAATGTGAAGAACTAATCAATCATTAGAATATATATAAGTAAATATAAAAATGACAATAGCAAACTGAGGCTGAGCCAAGGCTGTGCCCTGTTGAACCTAAACTGGGCGGTTTGTGCTGCGGCCTGTTTACTCATGAGTTCATACCAATGCTTATGGATATGGAGAATAAAATTAAGCACAAAATTCTTTATGTTCCACTCTAGCTACTTTGTCCTAGTCACGAAATATGAACAGAGCTCAGGTAAACGTGGAAAAGTTTGAGCTACAATGCGAATTAGTTTCTTAAGCCGGTGCTGATTCAGCTTAAGCGTAGATGTAAGCGTTTGGCTGCTGGCTGAGCCGAGTGCACAGCGAGAACCAACTCGAGCGCGGCTCAGCAAGAGTTGCCAAATATTTGACTAAAACTTGCATTAAAAGGGCGCCGCGAAAGCCGTAAAGCAAATGTTGCTGCTGCAAACTGATTAAATATCCGGCCTACATTTGCCTCGAAGCGCGTTTATATGAGTTCTTGTTAGAGGGAAATGTAATTTGAAGAACAAAGCAAACAGTGCGATGCGACGGCTTAAGCTGGGCCGGGATAAAAGGACGACAGGATGCCGAGCAGGTGGCTGTGCGAAACAAAAGCCGCTCCACTTTAGCTATTTGCTATTTGCCTCACTGGCACAGCTGGATATGCGCGCCAGGACTGACTATTGTGCCTCGCCTGGCATGGCAATGCGATTACCCGCAGCGAAATGTTTGCAGCATATGCTGAAATGTAACAGGGAAGAAGCAGCAGCTAGATAGATGGAGGCGCATTCGCCACTTACCTCGTAACGTGTGTCGATTTCTGGTAATTTCTCTAGAAACTCTTCAACCATCTTTTGTTGCACGTGCGAGCAGCAAATCAGTTAAGCACACACACACAGATGCACACACACATAGATGTGTGTGAAGGTCGAGAATGTTAGATAGATTGATTCGTAATTAAAGCTGAAACACCTGTTGTGATTTTTGTTCTCTATTGCTCTATTTGCACTTGATGAAAATTCGTCGGTTTCTGTTTTTATTCAATTTGCACTCTCTGTTATTGTTTTGACTTCGCCTCTGATTGTCCTTGCCAGGTTTATTGTATTTTTGTGTGTGTGTTTTTTTTTTCTTTTTTTTTTTGGTCACTTGGCACTTGATTTCGGGCGCTATTTTTAGCTCACACACACACAGTGATACTTATGTGTATATTGAGAGAGATGTGAAGATAGCGTCTTATAAACAAGTACGTTCTTTCGATATGCTGTGTGTGCGAGAGATGCTGTTGATGATGATGATGGCAACCAAACGCTGCCCGTTCACCGTTCAGCACTAACAACAAACTGCAGAAAAACAAAACATTTTATAGCCAGGCCGAGGCGACGTGCCGCACGAAGCGACCAGCCCGAGCATCAGCTTGTACTAAAAAGCCACACCAGCAACAACAACAACAACGGCAAAGATGACAAAATTGAGCAAAACTGGCCAAACAGAAGTTCGACAGCTGCCGACGAGCACAGAGCAGCCGAGATAAGAGAAGCAGCAGCAGCAGCAGCAGCAGCGGCAGTTGCAGGAGCAGAAGCTGCGGCCGCAACATTTTGTAGCATACTTCTGAGCGCCGGCGCGCTTTTCGCAGGGGCAACGACTCCTGCGCTGCTACGGCTGCTTCAGCTGCCACTGGTGATGCTGCTGCTACTGGAATGTGTACAAGCCATTCGAACTTCACAACTTGACACACATTTAAAGTTTCAATAGCGAGCTTTTCGCGTAAACAGCATCCACGCACTGTTTTCCGAGCAGAGTTTGTTCCATGTGGAACGTAATTGTTGCTGCCGCTGCTGTTGATGCAGCTGAAGTTTGTGTTGCTTGACTGCACTTGTAAATAATTTGCAGCTAACGAAGGCGGCGACAACACACTTGAAGCTTTGTCGTTGTTCTGTGCCACTCGTCTTGCTTTGTTTAAGCCCCAGAAACAGCTAAAACAAATACGCACCAGCAGCAAAAACAAAAAAATAAAAGTAATTCTCAATTGACTTACCGAACCCATTTTGCACGCAACTAGTCGACAAAAACAAACAGTTCAACAAGCCTTGTCCTGTTTCTGATGTCCACACGCGCTGACCAGTGAGCGCACACTGAACCACGCCGGACATGCAACAATTTGTGGCAAATGGACAGACATTGTTATTAGCGCTGTGAAAAGGCCAAAGGACGTCACACTCCACCAATTGTGGGCGTGTGGGGCCTATCACAGTTAAATAGACGGGGAAACAAGAAAAAAACTAAAAGCAAACCTTTGGCGCATGCACTCCAAATCGTGTGCTTCAAATAAATATACATACATGTGGCCAATGTCAAAGTTCGAGTGTTTGTTCAACGTGGCGTATTGAAAAGATAAGCTGATATTTTTCGCATGTCCTTGAATGCAGCTGTTTCGATTTCAAGCGCTGTTTTAATAATTCACAAACTCTGCCATTTGTAGAACTTTTCGCACACCGCAATTAGTATTAGCTTGTTGATTGTAAATGAATTTGTTTTCGGCGCTAAACAAAGTTGAATAAATAAATTTCAAATACGCCCGCGTTGCGTAGCCATACGGAAGCTAAATGTTATCAAACTCAGCTGTCCAATAACATATAAGAGCTTTGAAACTGAATTTGAGAGTTTAGAAGAAAATGAAACGCAATGAAACTGCTTTGCAGCTGAGATTAGATTCAACTGCTTTATCATCTCTGAGAGAAGAAAAACACTGCTTTGCAATTATTCACATTTGTACACCTGAAAGCTGAGTGCTATGACCTCATTCTAATATCCACAGCGCAATTCACAATTTTTAAACTGCTTTTTACGTTGCCCTTCCGCCAAGCAGTCCATTTCCATTCCACTAAAATTAAACATTTTTACATTTTTATATCGTTTACATTGTACAATTTGTAAGTTTTGTTTCTTTATTTTATATGCACTTTTCCGTTTTGTATATACACATATATATCCATATATATGAGTATGCATGTATGTATATAATTTTTGACAAACTTGAACATTTAGTTAATTTCATTTAGACATTTATAAATTTCATTTGTTACAATTTTTTCATATATATTTTTTTGTCATTTGTCATTTCCTTTCGTTCTCATTTTGATATTTGTGTTAACGTTCCTGGCTTAAATGTTCCCTCTTTTAACTCACTTTTTCATTTGTATTTCTTTCATTTTTGTTTTTGTTTTTGTTCTATTCAATTGAATTATAAAAAAATTAGATAGTTTTACTTTTCGCTATAGACGAATACAAAAAATACATTATAGGTCAATTTTCATTTGATTCACTAAGTACGTTCAACAGATTTCACATGCCATATACATATATATATCTTCTTTTTTTATTTATCAATATACAAAATAAATTAAACAATTTTATTAAGGTCAGACCAAACATTTACTGTTTTGTCATGTTTTGCAATAACTTATCATTTATATTCGGATTAAAAGTTGTTTGTTTTTGTTTTTGTTCTGTTTTGCTATATTTTTCTTAAGATTTGTGCATATTCGAATGTTTGTATGTAGGTATGTGTATGTTGTTTGAATTTATCACCCAGAGAGGCTTTTGTTTTTTATAAATGACTTATCGTTATGCTTCAGTTATATATGCTATCAAATATGATATATACGAATGATTGTAGGCAGGTGGTTGGTGGTTCACTTGACTTGCAATGTTTATCAACTTCTTCTTATCATCATCCTCCTCCTTCTAATCTTCTTCAACTATCAAATGCTAACTAAGTTAAATAACTAATAAACTAAACACTAGAGTCTAGATTAACAGCTTAATTAAATATCTAGAGAGAGAGACGAACCCTGAATACAATATAAAGATAATTAAAAACAGCCAAAACAAATTCCCAATATATATTTAAAGCTAGCTGAGGCCCGTCTCCGGGCCGACATCCGCCTCCAGTTGCACATTTGTATAGTTCTGTGCCACATGCAGCTGCCACAAGCTGTTCACCTGCTCCGGCGAGATGCTGTGCCACGTGAACAGAAACTCCAGCTGCCTCAAATCACTTTCGCCGCTCAGCAAACGCTCACAGTCCGTCTCATAGAGCACATACGGCTGGAGTGTGGTTATCGTTGTATTTGTACGCTGTGCCAGGACACCGGTTATATGCACATCATCTACCCAGAAGTAGTTGCTGTGCTGCGCCGCCTGGTACAGACGCTGCACCACATCCGGCGAATAGATGATCGCAAAGCCCGGACAGTACGGCGGATAATAATGGGCGGGATATTCTCGAAAGCTGACGCGCCACTTCGACTGCGAAGAAAAGAGAGAGAAATTAGTGTGCGTGTTGAGTATTTCGAAGAGCTTAGTACTAAAATTTAACACTAGATGGCGTTTATTGATTGATTGAATAAAGCAAATAGAGCATAAATGTGGCTAAATTTATTAAATAAACAAGGTTTCTAATAATGCTGAACTTCCGCTCTGATGCGTGACAGGAAGTTTTTGATGCTATGCTTAATGGAGCTCAGCAACTGTCCATGCTTGGCTCAAGTTTTAATTTAATATTTAATCTAGCTCCTGCGTACAGTAAAAGCAAAATGAGTAAAATAGGTGTAGCTGGGTAACACTTGTCAAAGCTGTAAGTCTGCGAAAGATAATAGAAAACTGAGGTCAAATTTAATGACAAGCAAATGATATATGAAAGAACTTGTTTAAATTTTGTTCCTCTAATGATAGCAATCAGTCAATAGCATCTGGTTAACGTTTAGGTATACCTATACGTCTTGTATCGTCCATCTCACTCTCACTTGTACTCACCCTATAGGAGCGCTTCACTCGCGACTTGAGCACAGGCTTGCAGAAGAGCAGCTCGTGCGGTTGCTGCAGCAGTGAGCGCAGCGACTGCGTTCGATTCAAGTTGGGCTGGGGCGTTTGCTGTTGCAGTTGCAACGGCTGCGGTTGTTGCTGTTGCTGTTGCTGTTGCTGCTCACGCAGCAGCTTGTGCAGTTGCGGTGTATTCACATAGACATCGTCGTCCACCTTGATGAGCAGCTGAGCGTGCGAGCAGTGGCTGTTGAACCACTTGAGTGCCATCACATGTTTGTAGGTCATATTGCGGTAGGCATCCTGGAAGTTGCCCTGCACCATATCCCCGAATCGAGCATTCTCCTGCTCCAGTGAGTGTTGCAGTTGTGGCTCCGTTGGGGGCACGCCTCCCAAAAGGAAGACAACGCGCAATGGCGACGGCGACGTTAACGTTGACGCCGACGCCGACGGCGATGGAGCTGCTATTGTGGCCAATCCGCCCCACGTTTGGCGTATGAGCAAACGTTTCTCGATATTCCGCGGCGCCGTATGAACCAAGATCAGCGCCAGGATGTGCGGCTCACAGGCAGGCTGCTCCATCAGATAGCCAAAGTGATGCAGATCAATCAGCTGGCTGGCATCCGGAGGCTGATGCGACGGCTGGAATGATGTAGCTGCTGTGGGCGATGGCACGGGCGTCGCCGCATTATCGAGACTAACTAGGCTAGGACTATAATAATAATAATTAGAATAACTACTAAGGTTCCTATTAAGTGGCTGTGTGCGACTAGGGTCGTGTATTATTTGGTTTGGTTTACTGCCATTGGCACTCGATTGCAGTTGCGGCTGTTGCTGCTGGGATGTTGCTGTTGCAGCTGGCGGTGGCTCATCTGTGATCGTTCGCCAAATAAACAGAAAGCAGCAGAAGAAGAGTATGCCTAAGTAACGTTTAGACATGTTGCTATTGCTTCTGTTGCTCTTGTTGCTGTTGCTGCTGCTGCTGCTGCTGTTGCTGCTGTTGGTGTTGCTTGTGGCACGATTAACTACTGCAGCCATTATAGTGCACCACCTGAGCTTTCACTGCTTTCTGGTTGCACCTCAAACGGAAGCGTTTTCTGCGTGGCTTTGCCATTTAATTGACAATTGACGTGGCTGAAAAAAAGGAGAAAATTGATAACAATTATTAATGGAATACAAATACAGTGAGGACCGCCTAACAGATAATCTACAGACCACTAGAAGTTAGCAGAGCTGCGAATCCCTATTAAACAAGTCTTAGCTCAGATGTTAGTATTAAATGAATATTATCGAAGAGTAGCAAATTTCATGACCACTTTAGTCAGACAATACTGTAATTATATTAATTTTTTTGTTCCATCGCCATCAATCAGCGATTTATCTGCAATGTGCGCACACAGGTGCGAAGAATAAACAGTAATTTAATTGAGCACGCCATGGCCTAAGCAGCAAAAGCGAGCAGGCGCTTAGGGTAGGAGAACTACATAAACACACACACACACACACACACACACACACACACACATATGAGAAACAAGTTAATTTTGCTCTAACTGTGTTGGCAACTGGCGAAAGGACGTGCGCTTAGCGAGTCCGAGCGACTGAGTGAACGAGCCATTGGCCAACAGTTCGAGTCGAAGTTCAATTTAATGACCCACTCCCGTTATTGATAGCACAGTGCTGCGCAACTTAGCTGTTTTCTAGCTAGAGTTGATAAGTCAGCGATAAGCAAGATAAAATAAATATACTATTTATTACATATAAATAAACTAACAAAAATTATTATATAAAAATTATTATATATATTTTCTTTCCTTCCACTCTGAAACTAAAGTAAAACACCTTTATTGAAAAGAGCCAAGCAAAACTATTTTTAGATTTTTCTTGACCATGACAAAAATACAAAAAGTTCTTAAGTGACTCAGATAAACGAATTTCATTATATAGTCCGTAAGTCATTGTATTTCCGTAAAATGCTTCAATCACTTCATATTTTTACCTGTTGCTTTTTCATTAATTTCGATTGATGATAAGTGTAATCAATAAAATGCCTATGGTTATGTCCAAATTTATGTTTCGTTTAGTTAACCATCGTTGACATTCAATTATAGATTTGCTCGCATACCACCTGTCATAATTAATGCATAGGCCAGAAAAACACCTGATAGATTCTAGCCTCAAGTGACTGCGTTAACAGCGAATTCGGTCAATCGCACTTCATAACCCTCTTAGGGCATACACTCATTATCAGCTTGACGCGGTGAGCTTATCACAACAATTCGAGGAACATTTAAGTACGTGAGTTTTATTTTTATTTTTATACCCTGAACCCATTGAAAATGGGAAATCAGAGTATAATGGTTTTGTGAAAAGTATGTTACAGGCAGAAGGAATCATCGCAGACTCCATAAAGTATATATATTCTTGATCAGGACGAGGAGCTGAGTCGATATAGCCCTGTCCGTCTGTCCGTATGAGTGCGTCGATCTCAGAAGTTATAAGAGCTGAAATTTG
The DNA here is from genome assembly GCA_035047565.1 of Drosophila mulleri. Taxonomy (NCBI): domain Eukaryota; kingdom Metazoa; phylum Arthropoda; class Insecta; order Diptera; family Drosophilidae; genus Drosophila; species Drosophila mulleri. Next base: position 13,566,215 of record JAWNPK010000049.1, read on the forward strand.
GCATGCATACTCGTGTATACCATACGCAGTACGAGTTTATCATATTTTTTCGATAACTCATTCGATATCTTTTTTTCGAGGATAATCGATAAATGGATATTGTTTTTCCAGCCTTATTTGAACATTATTAGACCTAGAGACTTCAGATTTACTGTGTATATACATTTGATGGATACACACATTTTGTACATTTACGGTTTTTGGATACCACGCCTCCTTCGCCCACAATTTGTAAAAAACGTATATCAAGTACTAGAGACTTGTGCTTTGCAATGTACACATATTTACATATTATGATTACGTTCTGAAAGTTTCATTAAGATTGTACGTCTACAAACGGAATTATTCAACAATTAAATTCTCATAATATTGCCCACACTGCAGCGCAGCCCAAGCGCAGTCGCTGCTTACTGAGCAGTTAGCCGAGCGCGTGGTTGCGTTGCGTGCATGTGGATGCATGTGTATGTATGTGTGCAGAATGATTGGAACATCAGCATGGAGGGTTCAGGGTATCTCCTAGTCGAGCAGTCTCGACTAGAGCTTTCTTACTTGTTTTTATTTCGGTAGCTCGTGTCAGTTAAAACCTGACTATGGATTAAAATGCAATAATCAATCAGCGCATATCTGTTAACAGTTTTCGTCAATTTGAGCATTATATAGAATAACATGTTCGCATATATAAAGCAACTAGAATGTGTTTTATATAGCTTGAGTTGGACTTCTTTCTCTTGCGAATAATAAATTAGATGTTATGTTATTTATATAATATAGTATTTAATACTGAATAATATTGCAAACATTTAAAAGAATATATACATTTAAAAGTATTAATCAGAATAAAATAATTATACTAAAACACTTATAATCTGCTTTAATTATAGTAATTTTTTTATTTATATACCTGCTTTATTTATAACAATTTTGTCGTGATTTACTGCGAATTGATATACAAATTCCCAGAAAATAAGAAAAAGCTGATACAAAGTAAATAAGTATGTAAGGTCTTCTTTTGAAGTGTGAAAAAGAGAAATGCTTAAAAAAAAAAAAAACAAAAAAATAACAAACAACAACAACAACACATAATAATTGTATACTCAATCAATTTACATATGCATATATGTATTATATCTGAGGCTCAATCGCAAGCTCAACTTTGCTTATATGGAGCTATTTTTGCCCTCAATTTCCGGCAGGCTCTTTAAAATTTTAATATTTTCGTCAAGTTTGAGAAGCACGTCTTCACATGTTGCCACAAAAGGCAGCCGCAGCTGCACAGACAGTCACGTAACTGCAACTTCACGCACACACACATACACACACGCATTGGCTAAGTGTAATTGAAATTTGCGGTGTCTGCATTCTTAAGCAATTGCAATGTAATTTACTACACATAAATATAAGTATGTATGCACATATATATGTATGTATATATTGATTCATTACTGACTGATTGAATGACTAATATATTGACGTTTAGCGCGAAGCTAAAAATAAGCCAAGTTCCTTTACTCTAAGTGCATAAATTTCTTCTTACTTATGTGAATATACATATATGTAGGTTAGTGTTTATAAGTGTGCGTGTGCATGGGTAATATAATTTATACACACTTACAGCAAACACATGGGATTCGAAGTAAATGTAGGCTCTAGTAATGCCCGACTATGATTCAGTTAGTCAGATTCATTTACAGTGGAATCCGGATTTAAGGACACTCAAGGGAGCGACGATTTTACAGTGCTATACCCGGAGGACGCTTAAACCAGATGGAGCGAATTAAATATTTATTCTTTTTTTACGGTTGCCATGCTCGTAATAGATTCTAACATAAAATAATTTAGTTTTTTAATCAGCACAAAAAAATGTTGTAAATTTATTTCAATAATCACACGTTTTTGATGATGTCGGCATTGCACTTTGCCTCTCTCTCTCTCTTATTATTATTTTTCCAAATTATTAAGCTTATTCCAAAATGAAATGACAAAAATACTGTGGATAATTCATCAAAAATAAACGTGTATGTTTGCGAGGTTTTTCAGAGCGATAAGATAAATGTAAATCGATAAGTGATAAGATAAGCCATATCGAAAGTAGAATCTATTGCTTAATTACGATTAAGTAATAAACCTTTACCGCATCACATATTGCCAACTGAAAGCCATTTGCCATTCGAGTTGGTCTGTCGGCAAATATAGGAAGTGTAGATCAATATCTATATTGACGCCGCAGTTGCTGTTGCTGTCGTCGTTATTAGAGTGGGGTTTTTTTTTAACCGTTACAAAGTTCATGGCAAAGGTTATTAAAGGAGCGAAAAATGAGCCAAACCGAAGGTGGAAAGCGCCAGCGGGACGGCCGCACTGACGGCAATAAAATTTTAACATTCATGTAAATGCGTTGAGAGTCGGGTTGAAGGGGAGTCGGGACGGGTGGGGAGCAAGCGCCACATAGCCATATACCTACGTACAGGGGTTGCCAGGCTGTCGGGTGCGACGGAGCATGGCATAGGGCGCCCAGACACGCAACACTACTGCCACGCCCCACCCTGTGGCCAGGACACGAGAGCGGGCTATACAAGCAGCAGCAGCAGCAACAACAACAACAATAACAACAGCAACAGCAGCCCAACAACAAGCTGCATATAAATTCACTTAAGCCATGACGTCAGCAGAGAGCGATAGAGAGCGGGAGGGAGGAGAGACAGCTGGTGTCGGCGAATAAAAACTTGCAGTTTGAAAGACGAAATGCACTGGCAGCATATTATAATATACATATGTGTATGTATATAGTACAGTATAGCCTTCCTAGCATAAACGCGCATTTAAATAATGCAATTGCAAAATGAAAAGTAATTGAAATTGTATATATCTATATCTATATCTATATCTATATCTATATCTATATCTATATCTATATCTATATCTATATCTATATCTATATCTATATCTATATCTATATCTATATCTATATCTATATCTATATCTATATCTATATCTATATCTATATCTATATCTATATCTATATCTATATCTATATCTATATCTATATCTATATCTATATCTATATCTATATCTATATCTATATCTATATCTATATCTATATCTATATCTATATCTATATCTATATCTATATCTATATCTATATCTATATCTATATCTATATCTATATCTATATCTATATCTATATCTATATCTATATCTATATCTATATCTATATATTTATCTAATTAGTTCCACTAGTTTCCAAACAATCTCTGCTTTAGTATATTGGCAATCGATTGACCTCGTTTGAAAGTTTGGCCAACTCAAGTGTTGCTAAACTAATGTAAGGCGCTGTAGCCATGAATAACCATGCCACATTCCAATGCACATATCCGAAACCCTAGGCTGCATGATAACAGCAGTAAAAGAGTAAGGGTTCGAGTAAGACGACAAACAAGTCTGCCAGCTGGACTAGACTGGAGAGTGCAGGGTATTTGGGCTGCCTGCCAGTCGCCAGTCGCCAGTCGCCAGGCATTGGAATTTTAAACTCTTCATGTTTTCTTTTTTGCAAGCTTTTGCATTTTTGCACTCGCTAAGAAAAAAGGCAACTGTGTTTGTTGTTGTTGTTGGCTATTTATATACTTTTCTTTACTTTTTGCTTTCATTCAAGTCGAAGGTTAGATTATATCGCTGCAGTTTTTGGGGCCAACTTTGCTGCTGTTTTTGTTGTTGTTGTCGCGTATTGTTTATTGAGGCTTTGATTTGCAGCAGACACAATGTAGGACCAGCGCCAGCCACTCCCACCGCCCAGCTTCCCTCCTCTCTGCCAGCGACGCTTTTGGCTTTCACTCGATGGCGGCAGCAGGTTGGCTAAATAACTTGGCTGTTGTCCAAAAACGCTTTGAATGCCTGACAGCCTCTGCCACTTGGCTTGAATGGCAGGGTAAACAAATGTGCGAGCATTTTCATGTTATTTTGCTCAATAACATTTTCATATGATGTGCGATGTGCTGCTCAGGTGATATGTGCCAGCGTCTGTGTGTAGGCCAATGTAATTGTTATAAATTCTGGCTGGAAATGTGTTTAGCACCTAGCTGACTAAAGGCCAGACAAACACGCAGACAGCCAGACAGACGAGAACTTGATTTTATCGGCATTTAGTTGGCTATTGCCATTTGAAGAGCTCTAATAAAACGTGAAAACGAAAAACAAGTAAAAAGGTCAAAGCACGGAATATATTTACTAAATACATATCTATAATTTATGTAAATTAAGGAATCTATATAAATCGTATTGCAATATCTTTATATATACATATGTATATCGAGTGAGAGAGCGAGAGAGAGAGAGAGATAGAGAGCAGGTAAACACCCATGATCTTCTCGCAGCTTGCAGCATTTTAAGCTATAGCGAAGTGCTTCATCTATTGTTTAATTCTATTTGAAATAATTAAACCACATAAGTGTTTAATTTTTAAAATTTTTTTTTAGCATTATTAAATTTTTAAATTTATATCATGCACTCCAATTCCCTTCCACTACGAGCTTTAATTTGAAGAAGGGGTCTGAGGGTTGGGGTCTTGTTCTTGAGTCTCTGACTGGGACTGTAACAGAGGTCGACGACCAAGCTGAGGCTCTGGCCCTGGTGAAAATTGTGGTCCCATTTGAGGCTGTGGATCAGCAGGAGATATAAACTCATGCTCTGGTAGTAGTAGCGGTTGCACCTCAGGCTCTGGTGGTGGTTCTGTCCCTGGCTGTGGACCTAGTTCAGACGGTGGCTCTGGCCGACTCTCGGACTGTGGGAGAAACTGCTCCAGCTGTGGTGGTATCACTGGTATGGGTGGCATTTCCCGCCGAGGCAGCCGACACTGACGTGCCATCTGATTTTGGGTCTCTATCAGGTATTGCGACTCTGGCAGAGATTGCCGGTAAGGCTGTTGTATTGGCGCGGCCATTTCCGTTTGCAATGGCTCCTGTGGGCGTTGGGGCCGAGGCCGAAGCTGCGCACGAGGCTGACCTGCAGAAATCAGATCTCTACCAAGGCTAGAGATCATGGACGCGGGAGACTCCGGCAAGTCGATGGTCATGCGTATTGTGGTGCCCACCTCCATCTCCCGCTGGCCGGGATTCTGTGTCATCAGTCGCAGCAGAACAGTGACGTGTCCGCCTTGCCCAACCAATTGTATGGGACGTGTCGACTCCGTTTGCTGGCTACTCGAACGCTGCCGAGTACCCGTGCGACGTCGATGATATATTTGCTGTGCAGTGCGACGCACCACATCAATCTGGGGACGCACGTATTCGGGTCCGAAACGTCGTCTGCGTCGTACGGTCGATCGACGCTCCTCGTTGGAGGCTTCGTCCACGGGCACACGCGAATCGTCCAGTTCAATGGGATCGATGTTTGATGAACCAGATGACATGTTTTCAATGTAATCGTGTTTTTTTTTATTTTTGACTTGTTTACACCAAATGGATTTTTGTTTCTTGATTGTATGTGTTCAGCTCGACTTTCAAGCTCATCTGAACATTTTCAGCTAGCTTCAGTCGGGATAGGCGGAAAGCAATGAAGCTTGCAACATGGATAGCTGAGTTTTGAAAAGTTGTACGCCTATTTATTTGGAAGACATTTCTGTTTACATGTATTTATGTATTTATTTATTTGCTTTCTTTGTTGGTTCTGTTGACATCCCTCATACATTAATAGAGTTCAGTTTGGGAAGATAAAGGAAAATTGTAGCATTACTTATTCTTAGGCAGCACATTATTAAGACATATATTCTACATACTCCAAGTTTTATTTGACTCCCTGCAACAAATCTCTGCTTGTTCCACATCTGAGAGACATTTCCGGAGGATTTGCACAGCTGCTAGACTCAACAGGGGGGCTTTTCATAAAAGCTACTCCTATTTGACTTTTCTTTTTGTTGCTTCTTGCAACTTCTCAGTTTTCTTCTTGTTAACAAGCCGCAATTACCACATGCAACATGCAACAGCAACGTTGCTCACCCCACGCTCAGCCGCTCGATCTCCATTTGCTCTGTTTGCGGTTTGTTGTGTCGCGTGTTGATTGTGGTGCGACAATTTTTTTTTTTTAAATGCTTTGCCACACAAACAACAAATGCGAAATAATAACGCCAGCCTGCCAGACAGTCAGCCGGATGTGTCAACTGTTCGCATTCGTATCTATATCTATAGCTATCGCTGTAGCCGTAGCTGTATGTGTATCTGAATCTGCATCTTTTGCTCGTTGTATCTGTAGCTGCATCTGCAGTTGTGTGGGCGCAATAGGTTGCATAGCCCGCAAATTTGTTAAACATGTAGGAAACAATATGCCAGCGTTTCGTTGTGCCACTCACACACACGGACACACACAAGCATGCGTAATTAACTGCGCGCCAGAGAGCTGCGTTCATTTATGTGGCAGCTTGCAGCTTCCTGCCTCATGCCCATATCGCATGGCACAAGAGGATACAGATAAGGCACAAGAGAAAACAAGAAACAGAAGGAGACGAAGCAGCAGAAGGCAAGAGTTAACTATGCTAGACTAGCAGATATCCTCTAGGCAGCCGTTATGGCATAAAAAGTGCTCTTAAATAATTTTTCTAATTTTTTTTTTTTTTTAATCTAGGTTGTATTGCAGATACCCTGTAGAAGCTTAAAGCTGAATCAAAAACATTTATAAAGTTACCTTTTTGACTATAGCTGTACTATAACAGTGCTAAGCTACCATTTTAATGAAAAATACTTAACTACTATTTTCATGTCCACAACTGTATATAGTATATATATTTAAGTATATATTTATATATATTGCAGTTAGGGCATGACAGCAGCAGCTATCCATCAGCTGTCAGGAGCATTCATCAACTGCAAAGCCCATCTTGGAGCCACTTGAAACTATGTTCAATGAGCGCACAAGATAGGGGAACAGAGATAGCGACACTGAGAGTGAGCGAGACAGCGCTTGAGTGGCCAAAAGAAGCTCAGTCAGCAAGAGAAATGCTTTCAGCTTGATTGACGGGCAAACGTTGGCGCAAATTGCCAATTAAAAATTGTCAACAGCTAGCAAGGAGTATTAGATATATAAATCCAGATATATATATATAAACATGCAACACATATATACAAATGTCTATGCGTTTATAGCATGCAAATGGGCACACCCAAGTTGCCTCTCAATTATTTATACTTAATATTTCCTTGTCCTTTTTCATCGCGTATGAAATTTTAATTACGCGCATTTTGTTTACATTTTCACGGCTGTCGCGGCTCACAAGAAAATGGGCCAATGACCAGTTGTAGCCCCCACACAACCCCCCATACCTCCCACAACGACCGTATAAGCTGTTCTGCCACCGTTAGCGTCATATTGCCTACTCGGCCCAAACGAATGGCAGGCACGCACGCTCAATAAGAGGCGCTGGCTCAAATTGAAGGCGTGGCAAAGCTGTTATGTTTCTTATTTGGCTGTTTTGTATATTCATAAAGTCAGACAAAGAGAATATATGCATGTAAGAAGAACATGCAGTCATTTGGCAATCCAAAAAAAAGTATTGAAATACATACATATGTAGTAAGAGAGAAAGAGAGACAGAGATAGGAGAGGGAGAGGAAGATGGGAATGAAAATGTTGAGTCAACAACTCGCTTTTAAATCAGAAAGCGGATAAGTTCTTTCTGATATGCAGATTCTTGCAACAATATATTTCTCCAGAAGTTGAATTCTAAAGAATAACGATATATTGTATATATGTACAGATATATTTATTTATATATGGATATTAGAATGGTATATCAGCATTAAATGAAGTAATTTTCCTATTTCAAGTTGACTGTCGAACTTTCCATTTCACATAAATTCTCGATTGGCTTTATTGGGTAAATAAAAATGAGGAAATATGGCAGCTTTTAAGCAATAGTCGGTTCGTAGATACCCTATCAAAGAAATTTTGTATAGCGATGCTTTCTAAATGTTGCTTCGGTACATAATATACATATGTACATATATTTTTCTATGGAACATCTCAAAGTAATATGTGCTAACATATCACTATAACATACATATAACAACATACAATTTCTTTAATATAATATATGTATATAACCTCAATATACGCTTTCTTTGTTATAGTATATATTTTTTACCCTTTTGTATACCCATTTCCTACCCAATTTTAAAGACTAAATTCTTGTACATATATATTACAATCGATGTGAATTAATTGGAAAACCATTACGATTATTCTGATATAATGCCCATTTGTAAACAACGAATATATATTGTATTTGCCAGCACCTAGAATTAGTTGTGTACATATTTGTTGAAGCCTCTAGATTAAACAAGCCATAAAATTGTATGCGTGAAATGCTTGAAGTGCATTAGCTAGTTCATTAAATATATTTACTAGTGACTTTTATGAAGGCAACCTCAAACAATGATACAAATGTGAGAATCGAGCAACAGACAGCCGGTCTATAGTCACATTGGTATATACCCTTTAATAGACACAAATTCGTATTTGACAGTAAAGCTTAGTTACATACATATGTACATATATATAATATTATTGTTGTATATGTATGATATGATAAGCAACGCGACACGGTTAACTAGCTATCGTCTGACCGTAGTTATAAGTGTGCGATAAAGCTCATAAGGCTGAGGTATTTACCAGACCAAAAGTGGACAACTTGACGTTCTAATATTATCTGACATTGTCAACATTTCGTAGTTAACTATTACTAACTTTAAGCTACATTAACTCCTACTTTAATAAAGATTATATAAACATTTGATTGGAAGTGAAAGTATATTTCATTTTGTTCAAAAATTGCAATGAACGAAACAGAGAGGGAAAGTGAGCGAGAGAGAGGCATTGCTGCTACTGATTGGCAGCCAAAAACAATAAAAAATACAAAACTGAAATGAATCATGTTGACGATAACATAAGAAACGGCAATAAGATCACATGCGAAAAGAAAACGTAACGAAAACAATTGTGAGACTGTATGTGACGTCACAAGCAGCTAATGACAGTGGGCTTAGAGTTCAATGTACGCCCAGATATAAGCGAATAATTTTTTTTTGCTTTGATATGTTCTCAGCAACCTCAATGCAAATAAACAAATTAAGCAGTTGCTTACACATGAGTGTATAAAAATGAATAATGAAACAAAAACAATGCAGTAGAGAGAGCGAGAGAGGAGAGAGTGAAGGCAATCAGCGCGCCCAACTTCAGCGAAGTAACAGCAGACCCGAAAATTAATGAAAGGGAGCGAGAGAGAGAGAGAGAGAGAGAGAGAGTGAGAGAGCGCGTGCTAACGGAAGCTGTTGGAACACAGCATATGAGCACGTGATGGGAGAAAGCGTCGTCAACAGCAGTTGCGCTACTGAAAATATTAATAACAAATAGGTTTGCCATGTAAATACATATAAATATTTATAATCATACGCACATAAATATAAATACATACATATGTACATATATGTATAGACATACAGCACATTAGCCTATATGCATGAATGTGTGTGCTAAGTAAATTCACAAGGCCAAGGCTTCGACAGCAGCAGCAACAACAGCAACAACAAACAACAGCGGCAGCACCAGCGACGCCGCCGCCAGCGCCTGTGCAGCTGAACTTGTTCAAGGTCAGACCCACAAGGCGCGTCGCGTCGCGACATGCAAAGCTCTGCCAAACTTCAGTTGCAGAAGAAGAGACGCCAATAAAATTGCACACATAAAACCTATTGAGCAGCAAGAAGGAATCGCGGCAGCCAAAGCGAGACCATAACATGGAAAGATGCCAGTGCTGTCATTTAGTTTTGCGTTATTCCAGTTGGCAGCAGACTTTAGCGTATTTAAGTAACGTTTAGCTATTTTTGTTTTCTTTCGACTAGCTTGTTGCTGCTTTAATTCTATAACATTACATCGACAATGCACTTGGTTTTAGCTTATTTTTAGCTCATCTTTGTTTTTTTTTTCGCACCAGACAGACCGCGAATATATGTATGAGAGAGGCAGAGAGAGAGAGAGAAGGGGGATAGCTACAGTGGGCACAACAATTGCTCAATGATGCTTACGTAGCTGATAAGCCGCGACAACACCTACGCCGGGTGCCGTTGGCGTCGCCACTAGCAGGTGGCAGAGAAGCTCACAAATATAGAACGGTACGAGCTGAGTATACACACATTCATACACGTGTATGTGAATATGTCTGGAATCACGAATATGAACATCATTTTCACGCGTAATTAAATATATAATTTATATGCAGTACTTGACTGAGGCTTTTAACCGTTAGCGCTCTGTCTGTCATTGCTCTGGCTCTTTTGTTTGTACATTAAGTGAATGGTCGCGCTCGCGCTCACACACACATACACATTGAGGCAAGGATGGAATATTGGAATGGACTTTGTAGGCGTTGCGGATAAGAAAGGAATTGAAAAACCACAACAGAACATTGGGCAAGTCGGTAGGCGAATACCCTGTGGCCAGGGAAACTTGCTAAAATTAGATTCGCAATTATATTTTATTGTGGGATACTTTTAAAATTTAAATTTACTGTTGCTTGACTGGACGTTGCTTAGTTATAACATATATCAGCTCACGCGATAAATATGCACTTAATTTAACTAAAATAAAACACTATATTATGTTGCTATATTTTTTGCATTTGCTACAACATGAATGATAAAGTCAAAATACCCTCTCGTTCTGCCAGTGCATTGTAAGGTATCAGTCAGTCAATGCGCTTTTGTTTGTTATTTTTGTTACATTTTGAATTGATTTAATCACTTTGTATTTGACAGCGTATAATAGATAAAATATAATTATAATTAATTAGCTTTAGCCATAATTTTAAAAACCTATTATTTTTATAATTGTTTTAAAAACATTGCACTTTGCTAAACTTTCTGATTGGATATTTCACATACATGTACATATGTATGTATATAAATATTTCATATTCATATTGCCTGCGGCTACTGTGAGAGGGAAGCACGGACTCACACACATACACAAACACATGCAAGTACACACTGAGAGGCACTCACAAGGATGCTTCGTTTGATGCTGATGCTGAGCGTCGCTTCGCCTCGGGCCAATGGAAATTTTTCACATTTCCTTTTGTCGCTTTCATTTACTTTGTCACTGTACAAACGTATTTTATTTGCATATTTGTTTACACGATTTTCTTTTAATTTACGCTAATTGCAATTCAACAAATGCATCGCGGGAATTTTTCACAATGTTATTGCACACAGCAAAGCGTCCTTTTTTTCGTTTTGTGGCGCACGCGCTTGAATTTTGCAACTCTTTTATACGCGCTCTAATCGCACGTTACCTTCTCTTAGAGCTGCCGGCGTACCACTGACTTGGGCGCTTCCTATGCACACAAGCATACACACTCATACATTTTCGAAATTCAAACAGTTTATTAACAAGCAGAAGACCCGAGAGAGGCTGAACTGAGAGAGATAAGAAGAGAATAAGCCGATACGCACGCGCTTTCCAACATAGTCAGTGAACTATCGATACATCGATAAGCAGACTGTTCAATTTAAATTATGTTGATGTACCAACAGAAGTGAACAGTTTCTTTTGTTAATAATATTTATTATATGTAATATATATTTCATATACCAAATATAATGGATTGTTTTCTAAGCAATTTATCGATTGTCCGACTGTCCGACAGTTGACGAGTAACAAATGCTTGTCTAGCATAGCTGACCTCTGTTAGTATTATGTATTTATGTTAAAAATACCAAATGTAAAATGTTAATTGCTTAAACTACTGCACATTGCATATGTTACTATTGAGTTTAAAAGAAAAATAATGTATATGCAGCTGAAAATATAAATAATATGTTATTTTTAAATATTTCGTTGCAAAATACTAAATATACACAAAATACTAAACAGCTGTTATTGCGCGCGGGAAATTGAATTGTGTACAGCAAAACCAGTTTTTATGATTTCATATTTTATTTATTAAAGTTATTTACAAAATTAATAAATCTAAAATATACGCTAAATGAGTTGTACATGGAAGCGATCACAATTGAAATATGTAGGCGGTCTATATATACATATGCATGTGTATATAATAGCAATATTTTAAAATTAGGCATCTTTCAGGCATTTTTGACTGCGCCGCAGCAAAATGCTGGACAAATTGCTGTACGGCAACTCGAAGGCCAACGAAAAGAGTATGGAGGTCAAATAAACGATGACAGCAAAGCCACAGGTAACAACGCACTGTAAAAAAGAAACATTTGATATACATATGTACGTATTTGAAAAGACTTTTGGATCCTTGTACTCACCAGCATAAAGGGATCTGCGTGGGTGCTGGCGTTTGTTAAGCTATAGAAAAAGGCAATCACTAGAGGATTGAGCAGATAGATGGCATAGGACAGACGACTGAGATGCTGAAACCCTTTGGCCTCCAGCAGGCGGGACCACCAGACGCCTCTGCCCTGAGCGCTGCCCACAATCATCCAGCAAACGCTCAGCGAGAAGAAGAGCCGACCCAGCACGAACAGCGATATGGCCAACAGTGGACCCAAATCCCTGCGAATCGTGGAATAGATGCAGGCGAAGAAGACGAGCAGCGCCAGGTGCCAGGAACAACGCTCTCGCAGTTCGCCCATCATCAGCTGTGGACGCAGCTCCAGCAGCGACCAGGCTGTGATGGCTCCCAGTATATAGGGCAGCACCCGCACAAAGGGAGATGTGTAGATCTCTGTGCCCGTGGCAAAGGCAGCATCGAACGACAGCTGAAACTTGATGCGCACGCCAATGCCATAGGTCCAGGCAATGTTGGACAGAAGCGCCGTAGCTACCAGCGCCTTGGTTAGCCTGGGATGCCTGCGAAGAGATTGGAATGTAGATGGTATAGATTACTATGATATGGATGAGGGTATTACCAAAATTACCAAAACAAATCAACAATCAGGCAATCAATCATTCAATCAGTCAGCCAATCTGGCAATCAATCAGTCAATAACATTCCTATAAATTCTGACTTGGAAATTAAGTTTGTTGTCTATCGAAATAATCGCTACTAATTCGATTTGTTAGATTAATGAACCTCTCAGTTAATCAATCAATCAATCAATTGTGGAGTTTATCACAGACTTACTTGGCATATAGAAAGAGCAGCCCATTGGCCAATATGAAGAACTGCATCTCACAGGCCAGCGACCAGCTCCAATTGGCGCACATATCGCGATGATCGAAGAGATTCTGGATGAAGAGCAGATTGCGCCACCAATGGCTGGAGCACATCTCGTCGAAGCGCTCGTTGATGTGATAGACCGAGATGTCGCCAATGTAGGCGTAAACGAGATCCACCAAGGCCATGACCACCAGGTAGAGTGGGCCCAGGCGCAGGTATCTGTGGAAGAGCAGCTTGCCAAAGAGCTTCAGATTCTGCTGCCAGCCATTCCGACGCACTGCCTCCAGCTGCGCGGAGTTGCGCAGAAAATTATAGGTTTGCAGAAAGCCGCTGAAAAGAGTGGCAAATGAATGAGCCAGGATTCCAGTTGAGGGAACTAGTTGAGATGCTACCTGATGGTAAAGAAGACATCCACCAGCAGCGGAGCCGAGGAGACGTACTGAAAGAATGCCTGTTCCGCATAGGAGATGAGCACGATCTTGTTGTGAACCGTGAAGTACATGAACCACACCACATGGAAGATCATGATCCAGATGGCGCACACAGAGCGCAGGCCATTCATGATGGGTATCTCCTGGGGCGTGGACTCGCGTATGGCAAATATCCTGCTCCAGTTGGCGGGCA